>CM060951.1:72739205-73385170 GCA_030765055.1 Mantis religiosa | reverse complement strand
CATCATTAAGTTATTTGCCCAAGAAAACAACTACACCAACAAAAATATGACCTGCTGAAACTATATAGTACAATAAATTTTAAAGGTGGATCTGTAAACCTTTGTATGGCAATGAAGAGATAAGGCTTTAAGTGGAAAAAGAAATAACAGGCATGTGATAATTGAAAGAAACAATATATACTCCCTGTGTGGGAATTATCTAACTAGTCTTGGAAAATATAGAGCCAAGGTACGCCCAATGGTGAGATATATCCATAACAGCTACACAATTCCTGGTACTTGATATAATGACAGCAGCACAGAGTTTATTGGCACAAATAGCAAAAGGGAAGCAACTTATTATTGTCCATGTAAGACTGGAGATTTTCATAACGAAATGAATATTAAAAATTATATAAAATGGCTTTGCAAAATGTTAATTCTAATTATAAGGGCAATCAATGAATGATAACTTATTTTTCTAACATATGTATATAAGCTGTTGTCACGCAAACTTTGAAAGAACTGAAACATTCAATACATTAAACTGGAATTTCACATGTTGCCATGGTAGCTCGGTAATAGAGCAGTCAAGTATAGAGCAAAACTGTGGTTCAAAGCTCAGCTATGGCATTGAATTTTTCAATGATTCTACCTTTCAATGTCAATTCCAAATTTACTTCCTAACTCTGTTCTAGTAATACACAAGTAGACAAACCCCCCAACTTCAAGCCCTTCAAAAACAAACATGATTTCTTGGTTACAAAATCACAATATCAGATTTGAAAAAATAACACCAGAACAAAATTCTAGACAAAAAGCTACAGTTGAGTAGTCAACAGCTGATGATGTTAAGAAGGTCCTAACGAAACGCATTCTAGGTAAATACTAGCAATAAATGGAGCACTGAGTACTAGTTCGACTCAAAATTATATTACTTTTGTGCTTCATTGTATCATAGTTCTTACTCATTGGAATAAGAGAATAACTGAAGACAATGGTATAGAAAGCACTATTAAATATTGACAGTAATAGTGACTCTACAGAAGACAAAGATACATCAGGCATAGAAAATTTCACTAAACGCAAAATATTGTGCACAACTAAAGAATTTGCAAAACTATGGTATTTAACTTGTGGAGGCTGTACTACTTATCAGTGTGGATAATTGTGACATAGGCAGTCCAATGATACTTGAGAGGTTGATGTTATCACAATGAGATAGTGCTGCTACTGAAAGCACGAAAACAGTTAACATTACATTGTTCAAAAACAATTGTGTGAACTATACAAGAAAACTGAATAAAAACAAATAAACAATAACCATGAATGTAATCTTACAGGGAATGAAATGGGTGAAATGATGCCCATATGAGCCCAGGGTCCATAGGTCTCAGAGTTACATTAATCTTTCAGTATAAGGGAAAACCCCAGAATAAAACCTTATCCACATAATTCAACTTTCTCCTAGTATTCCTATTCAATTTGATCCTATGATGGCATACCATTTTCAATTTCATTTGGCGAATTTGCTCAAATCTTTGATGGCAGAACGTTTCAATGTATCTTATATATTTTAAAGGTTGTTTCTGCTAGCAACCCTTTGTTTGACATCTACCTATATTAATTGCATAGGATTCAGATTTGGGTGGTAAGGGGGAAACCCTAAGGTTGTATGGTTATGCTCAGACTGTAATTGGTCACTGGTGTGCCAAAATTTAATTCCATTGGAGATCTTTTACATAGCAGTAAATCTACTGACATGGGGTTGTTTCAAGCATAATTAAAAACCACTGGTCTAGACCAGGTTTGAATCCATGACTTTTGGATCAGTAAACTAGCATCTAATCGACTGAGCCATGCAGATCAAGCTTCAACATGAATGATGGTTATTATGCTGACAATGGATTTCAGCCTACTTTGATAAGAGAACAAATAATGATAACCCTGAGGATGATGATGATGATGATAAACCAAAGGAATATGGATTAAACTGCAGATCAGTGACCACGAGAACAGTGGTCATGCAATCGGTGGCTGAAACATTGGCAACAGTGACAACATGCATTTGCGAAGTTACTGACTCTGTATAACCAAACTAGCGATATTGTAACGTGTAAGGAAACTGGCCATACCAGAGTGGGTAAATAATATCTTATGGAGAGCTCCTTATGGTTTACTGCACTTCTTAACCCAACCAGAAATCACTGTGATGTATTATGAGACTATACATAAATGATATGTATATCTGAACATTATTTGTAAATTTAAAAACTTAAAATGAAAGCTTATTAACAATATTATGAATGACAGAGAAGTATACAGAGTAGCTATTATCTTTCCAGGAGAAGTCAATTTAATTAAAATTATTGCTAAAATCCCTCTGTCAATAAAATAAAAAGAAAGACAGAAAAAGCAATAAAGAAAAAAGATCAAAGACAAAACATGAGAAGAGCAAGGGGTAGGGCATACTTCTTCTCGAAAAATCCCATTGCACAAAAACCATTAAGCTATACTATTGTGAAATATTGGGTGAAAACTCAAAACTTCACTTTTTTTGCATATTTTGATTGTTTAAAGCCACGAATTTATAAGCGAATGCAATATCCGTAACATCTAATAAAAAAAATCAGCACTTATTGATCCATTTAAAAGCTATAGTCTAAATTTCTAACTTTTTCTTCATCCTGTATAAGATGATGGTGAAGATGGTCATCATCATCATAACAATATTAATAAACAACAAAAACAATAATAATAATAATAAAAATAATAATAATAATAATAATAATAATAATAATAATAATAATAATAAAAATAATAATAATAATAATAATAATAATAATAATAATAATAATAATAATAATAATAATAATAATAATAATAATAATAATAATAATAATAATAATAATAAATGGAACAAGAACAAAAAAAGGAATATTGTTTGGTAACATTCCGCTGTCTTGGCATATTTCAGAACTCTCCAGTAGGCAACAGCTCGCTATGGTTACATCATTCATGCCTGCCATTCTCCAGCCAATCTGCAGTTTAACGGGAATGTGCATGTGCTGAAGATAAAGTTGTGTAATCAATATGGCAGTACATAAATGTATGACAAAGCATGATGTAGCACTAATAATAGAAATAATGATAACATTCTGGCAGAAATCATGCAATATTTTGGTTTTCATCTCTTGCAAGGAAAATGATTCTTCTTGTTGTATGTATAGCTTCCATTCTTTCTATCAAAGATAGATTTTTTTTCTTGAGAGAGGTTCCCACATTAGTTCTATAACATATGATTGGCAATATTCTGATATGGAGGAGTCAAACAACATATTGACGTGAGAGCTCAGAGAAGCATGTTTGGCAGCAGTCACCTAGACCATGCTCTTGTCGCTATTATACAGAATAATGAAAGATGGATGTTTTGGAAGAACTGAATAACTAATACCAGAATATATAACTAGGTATGGAGTGATAACTTTTGCTTATTCCAAAGGCCAAAACCTGTTTATCTGCATAATATGGCAGGTTTTCATTCTGTATGTTGCCTCCTACAGTCTGATTTTTAAAAGAAGACAAACAACAGAAGTCTAACAAGGAGGGTAAGGGACAAGATGACCTTTGCTATGGAAACATAAATAAAGGATGCCACATTAGCTATCAGTGAATCATGTACTCAAGTAAACTATCACTAGTTGTATGCAGGAAACCGAGCTTGCTTTACAGAACCAAGCACTGAGACTAATAATGGGAGCAGTCAAATCAACACCAATTACTGCAATGCAAATTGCTACAAATAACTTGCCAATTAAATATGAAATGGAAAAACAGAATCTCCTCCTAAATGAAAAACTACAAAGGCTCCCCTTTAATACTCACTGGAAGAACTACAAAAGCAGAGAAAGGACCTTAAAAACACAAGAAGGATTTATGCAGAAAGCCTATAACCTACAGAGAATATACAACCTTGAGGACACAAACAAAATTGAACATCTCCCACTTCTAATCTGCCCTCTATCACAACCTAAAATAAATAGCAGAGTAAACCTTCGGCAAAATATAGAGTCAAAAAGGGATGCAAGTGCAGAAACACTTAAAATGCTAGCTCTAGAAAGAATTGAAACTTATTATCCACAAGACTCATGGCTACACATAAACACAAACGGCTCCCTATTTGATAAAGAAAGTAATGCTGGAGCAGGAATAAATACATAGTAAAATATTCAATTTTTACATATGTTTGGGCACACTAGCAACCCACTATGATGGAGAATTAAAAGCAATCAACACCTCGCTGAAACAACTCTTCAACCATGTGAACTCTTTCTCTAAAGCAATGATTCTAAGCAATTCTAAATCAGCACTTCAAGCCCTATCCTCACTGTACCCTAATAACAATAGAATACTTGAAATTTACAGTTCATTACGAATACTACAAGGATTAAAAAAAGAAATACACTTCCACTGGATTCCATCCCTCTGTGGAATTACAGGCAAATGAAATAGCAGATTCCTTGGCAAATATTACAATTCATTACGAATACTACAAGGACTAAAAGAAGAAAAAAAGGAACACAAATAAAACAAAGCTGCCAACAAAATACCTCATTCCACACATTAAAACTACATATAAACAATAGAATCAACTTATTCTGGAAAGAAGAATGCAAAGAAAAAAGTACCAACAAGCAATGGAAAATTCTACAAGGAAGTAAAAGTCCTATACCAGACTACCCAAGAAGCAGTACTGTTGCCATCTTCCGACTGACTACTGGTCACGACTGTTTGGCTGCTCATCTACACAGGATTAATAGTTTTGAATCCCCGACCTGCACACTGTGTAGGGACCTGAACTCATTGATGGTCGCAGATCATCTGCTCCAGTGTAGTGCCCTGACAAAAACAGATGGAGAACTGACAGCACAACTAGTTACACGTTATTGGGAGGCCAGAAGGAAAATGGAAATTCTCCAACTCCATGAGCATTAGCAACCAACCAACCATATATTTAGTTACATTGTATACAAGCAAAAAATTGGTATCCACTTAAAAAACGGTTACATTTATGCTACTTAAAAACAAAAATATTGGAGAGCAAGAGAGCTAAAGGCTTCATTGCCAAAGCCTAGCATTTGAAAACAACAGCATATTAGTTAGCTTGCTTTGTTAAAAGTCTTATATATCAAAATGTATATTTACAAAAGACCTAATGAAAATGGAGGTAGAGGTAGATAAGGGTTCATAGTCAAACACAAATATCAACTTGGGCTAATAAACTGCAAATGAAGCTAAATAATGTATCTGTACTCTAAGCATATTCTTTAAACAAGATAAGAATATGCTTGTACACAATGAAATGTTATTCTATTCAACCAAGTGAGGAAAAGGATTGCACATCCTTTAATATATGAGGTGAATGTTTCTAGAATTTCTAAACAGAAGCAGCCAAAGCTCAAAATTATAACTCCCCGGAAAGAGAGACCAAAAGCATTTTAAGTCATGCTACTAGACACATTTCAACTAGATCCAAAACTATACAACCAAAAGAAACATTTCCCCACATATACATTCCTTTCTTCCCTTAGAAGCAAAGGTATTTGAAAGTAGCTCTGAGCTATTTCAGTCTCCATCACCAGGGATTGAGTTCAAAAAATAAATAACACAAAACTTACATTAGAAAGATCAGAACAGAGCTAAAGGTTTCTTTAAGATAAATTTTGAACAAAATCTTTAAGGAAACAGGATGGTATAAGTATACCTATTCACAAATGTATTTATATAATACTTTCAATAAATAATTGAGAGACAGATAGACCCAGAGAGTCTCAGAATTACTTCAGTGAGAACACAACAGTGCAGTGAATTCGTATTAAGAATAAATTACTTTAGTTCTTGACATCGCTGCAGCTCGCCATGTGAAGAAGTGTATAACTCAAATATATTTTTTAAGTAATGCAGTTATCCTGCATTAATACGGTCACAACTTGCATATCCTGTTAGGATACGCGATGGCGTAACCTAGGAGGTTGTTGCCAAAGGAAGGATCTGAAATCCGGAAACACTGCACACTATGGGTTCGCAATATGTCGTTCTCGTCGTCATTCATACTATTATTCTATCATTACTAAAATAGCATGTGTGTGTTTTTACGGTTGGCGACGTTCCAGCAACCGAGGCCACTCCCTCAATTCTCGTATAACACCGTGGCATTCTAAATACGCGATAACCACCAAAAGCCTTACCTTAACCAACCATACACCTCTTCCACAATTTGAGAGGTCTAGATCTCGGTCCATATGAGGATTAGGGCTAGACATTGTAATCTTGCTTCACTGGAAAAGAAAGAAAAAAGGGGTACACTTTAAATGTTAGCTATTGGTTCACATTTCTATGTTGAAGACGTTCCTAGAAGAGCAGTTATTCAAAGTGACATTTGGTCCGGAAAGCAAAAACTATATTCCAAATATATAAGGTGCCTAGGAACAACTCATGATTCCAGGGAATTATTACAGCTCTGAAGAAACACCACAGTAAGCTTAATCTAGAAATTCATTTTATAACAATAACATTATTATCAGAAGTATTCCAATGCATAAAAGTTAAAGCTTTACTGGTTACCTTTATTAAATGTGCAAATACAATGTATAAACAGAAAAAATACTGACGATACACTTATATCAAAAATTTATATACAACAGTTCACATCTGTGGTTCACATCAAACATAACATTAGATTCACACTTAATGTTAATGTTGGTAGTGTGCTTCAATCGCCTTCAGAAATGCAATATCTATGCGGCCAGAGAATTGCGCTTCCGTCCTTCAATCATATCGATAACTACTGCGTTCGTGACAAAGGTTCGTGACAAACAAGGCCGACTCGGCCTTGGTGACAATTCCAATACAGTCAGAGATATTATTAATATCAGCAAAAAAGTATTAATCTGTGTAAAGCACTCATTTTATATTGATTTCATTACGGTTTTGCAGGGGAACATGCATTGCCAGATCTCAGGGCGCCATCCGGAGTTTTCGGATTTAAAACTAATTATCGGGATATGCGGACCAACAGACCGCACCATGGCTGAGTGGTCAGAACGCCTGCCTCTCACCAAAGCGGGCGGGGTTCGATCCCAGGAAGCAGATAGTGAGATTTTTGTTGGACAACAAGTCTCTAGAATGGGTTTTCTCCGGGTCCTTCGGTTTTCTCTGTAGGCATTCCACCAATTTCTTCATGATCATCATTAATTTCATTCATCTCGCCCTCATATATGGGTATATCAATCACTACCTTCACACCAGGCATTAGGCTGATCACCTATCCTGCTTCTATATGGATCCAAATCTTCGCTTCCACAGGCCAGCCTTAAAAGGGGTACAAGTAGGGACTGATTAAGAACGAAGAAAGGAAAGGATATACGGGCCATGATCTTAACCTATGAGCTTTAATATGGCTCTATTCTTTAATTATTTGGAATAATAACGTTTTAATTGTTGATTTCTTATCGTAACCAAACGCTGCGCTTCTAATCTACTTCGACAACTTTTCATTGTTGCGTGTGTAATTGGCTCGCACAGAAAAAAAAAATATTGTCAAGTAACGGAAGCGATACCAGCAAATTCCGTTTTTGTGTTCGAGCATTCGTTGCTTGTCAGTTATCAACTGATTCAATTTACTGGAAGTTGTTGGATCGTGCGTTTTTTTTTTTTTTTTTTTTTTTTAATTTATGTCCACCAACGTTAAGTCATTTCGGACGGTGAATGAACGGGTGAAATGATGCTCAAATGAGTCCAGGGTTTATGGAGGTTAGTTTTACCCGACATGCCTTGAAGGATAATGGAAATCCCTGGAAAAACCCTTATCCAGGTAACTCACCCTGATCGAGATTCGAACTTGGGACCTCTTGAACGAGAAGCATCTACGCTGCCGAGGCTGGAGGATCGTGTGTGAATAGACAAGTTTTCATTATTGAAGACTGTAACAACAGTCAAATATCTAATATCTAAATTCGTTCCGTGAAGAATGGTTACAGGACGAAATTATAAAGATTGGCTACAAATAGTTGATAGTGATGAGAATATGCGTAAGTGCAAAATACGCGGCATCTCTTTTACTGTTAAATATGATGGCGTGAAGGCCATGAATAAAATTTACAGTCAGAAAAAACACAACGAGAATATTATCACACAAGAGGAAAAGAAAATTCTTCTTAAATTCTTGCCAAAAAAAATTATTCTGCAGATGACGACAAAGTATTCAGAGTATTGTATTCAGATACCCTTTTCTAGCAACGAAAGTAAGATGCTGCCGAACTAAAAGTGAGACGTCAGTATAAAAAAAAAGAAAAACCGTGCTTCTTCCTTATGTCAAAGAGAAGCTATTGAGCGAATTAAAGCATAATATTCGGTTTTTCTTAGGTTCAGGCCATTCAAATAAGGGCAATAAAAAGCACTACCCAGTAGTTGTAACGAACTTCTCCAAAGGTAAAGGCAAATGTAACGCATTTCTTAACTTCTATGAAGACGTAAATGAATCTGCAGGAGACATTTCAAATAAACTAAAACCTGTTTTATTGGTAAATGAATTAGCACTAAACAACATATGGGTTTTCCAAAAGTCCCGCTCAGGTTCTCAGGTGGCCTTGACTTGTATAGTTTGCATGTTACCGAGCCTCTTATTATTTTCATAATTATCGGCGGTTGTGAACTTATTTCGAAAACTGAAACGATATTGTTTAACACAAACTAATAGTGTCACGAGTGCCTAAGTATAGTTCAGTATTGTGTTGGTGTCAGTGCGTGGAAAGCGAAGTTCTTATTGTATAACCTCAACTAACCTTTGCAGTTGCTGTCTGACAGCAAATTGCCGGCCTAATTCTACGTCAAATTTCTTTGTGTTTTCAAGTGCGTACTTTCTACTCGTGAAGTGTTAATATTTAGTGTACTATGGCTGACCCCCCTGATACGGGGCAGCTAATCTACTCCGCAATGCAGACATGTTACCAGCAAGAAGAATAACTTTCTGCTTCCACTTCTCTGCAGCAATCTCTACCGACTCTTCACTGTGAACCAGTCCAAACTTCACTCCGTCCTACAACTTCTGCTACTAGTGGAAAAGACGAACGTGCTTCTAAGCGGCAGCGGACTTCAGGAGAATCCGTTGCGCCATTAGACTCCAACATGGATTTTGACTCGAGTGATTGTGTACCAAATGGGAACTTGCCAGTAGACACCTCGAACGTCGGCCCTCTTCAGTCTTCGACGACGAGACTTTCTACACTATCTCCTCCTTCCACGTCACGGCCTACAACAACACCTTCTACACCTGGCGTCTCTACACCACGTAGCCATTCCAATCGTTATAGCAGCAGAGATCCCGGACCTTTTTATGTGTTTATTGAAAGTTTGGATAAGAATGTGGGTAAGCTACACCCCATGAGTGTGGGTAAACTACTATTTCGTCACAACCCGACAATCCGACGTGCAATTGTGCATATTACCTCAGCAGGAAAAAACCGACTGAAAATTGAGGCAGCATCGGCAGAGGCCGCTAACACTATAGTAGAGTCACCGGCATTTACTGGAACATCTTTGGAAGTTTACATTCCCAATTTTCTGATACACAAACAGGGTGTTATTCGCAACGTGGACACCAGTCTCTCAGAAGAAGAAATTGCTGAGTTTCTAGAGAGTGCCTACCCTGTTATTTCTGTCCAGCGTTTTTCTCGACCCACTAGCGACCCTGCAGTACGGCTCCCCATTCCAGTATGTAAGATTACCTTCCGCTCTCAAGTGTTGCCGACTCATGTAGTCATCTTCGGAACGCACTGCCCGGTGGAACCTCGTGATCCTCCAGTCTACATCTGCACTAAGTGTTTACGCTTCGGCCATCGCTCGCATCAGTGTCGGAGTGCGGCTAGATGCGGTAAATGTGCTGGACCCCATTTCTTAGAAGACTGCACCTCTACTTCAGGTCCCTGCTGCATCCACTGTCAGGGAGCTCACCTGGCAACAGACCGAAAATGCCCAGCATACCGTCAATACCGGGTGGCACGGGTGGCGGCTTCTCGAATAGATGCCCCTTGTTCGCCTCAGCTATCTCGTCCAACTTATACACAGGCCATTAATGGAGCCCTCTCGATGACTGATACACGGTCTTTCCCTCCTCTCCCTGGAGGAATATCTCCTACAAAGTCAGCCAGTACTCTTCCGCCACCTTCCTACACTCCTCGACCAGCACCTTCACCAGGAATCCAACCGGCCGTTACCCTCGCCACTCCGACTTCACCTGCTGTTTCGGTGCCTCGTATGTCAACACGACCTCCCCCGGACTGAGTTCCGCATTTTCCCCCAGTTCATTCCACTCTGTATATTCCACAACGAGTACCTGTATCTCCAATAACTCATAATCCTTATCCGCCATCTTGGGCGGGTCCTTCATCGCCGTCTGCTCCCACTAGTTTGCAGCTTGTGGAGCAACTACTACAGCTCATAGTTCCTGTATTATCTGCTTTTTCTCCTTCCTCAACGGCCGCTGTTCAACTTGAACTTCTCCGCGACTTCCTTACCAGCTTATTACAAAGCTCATAAACCAACGATGACAACCCAAAATTACAGCATGGCTTCAACCTTGTTGCAATGGACTTGTCGTTCTCTACGAGCTAATTATGACTCTCTTGTGCAAGAACTCTTTGCACGCCACGTCTCCATCGCCCTGCTGTCTGAAACTTGGTTGACCCCGAATACGTCTCTTCGCATACCTTCTTTCTGCCTCTACTCCAAGGATAGGATGGAAGGATGGGGAGGAGTTGCAATTCTGGTGCACTCTGCTATTGCACATTACTCCATTCAGATACACAACAGCCAAATACATTCTTTTGAAGCCGTGGCGATGAGGACTCTGCTTTGTCAACGAGAGGTCACAGTTGTCTCATTGTACTGTCCCCCTAGAATGATCATCACCAGTCGAGAATGGTATCATTTCCTGCGCCAGTTACCAACCCCCATTTTACTCGGCGGAGATTTTAATGCTCATAATACCACATGGGGTTGTGACCTGACAGACGCTGCTGGCAGAACGCTTTTGGACTTCATCGAGGACTCTGGTTTGGTTCTTCTCAACGATGGGTCTTCCACCCTGCTCACTCGGCCCGGACACCGACCGTCAGCGATTGACTTGACGCTCTGCTCCCCTTCCCTATCTTCTGAACTCCAATGGAAGGTTCTTCCCTTTACAATGGGCTCCGATCATTTCCCGCTGGAGATTTCGACTATTCATCCGTACGTTTCTGTGGCCTACGGGCCTTCGACCAGATGGAACTTACGGAGTGCCAATTGGGTCAAGTACGAACGTATCCTCGAAGCCACCGTTTCTGAGATTCCCAATGATCGTCCTCCGTTGGTGCGTTACGACACCTTTCTACAGTGTATCAATAGTGCGGCTTTGCTTTCCATCCCAGAGAAACGGCCTGTTCTTACGTCCCGTGGTGTACCATCTCCTTGGTGGAATGCAGAATGCAGTCGTTATGTTGCGAAGAGGAAATTGGCGCTCAGTACCTACCGGCACAACTCTACATGGGACAATTTTCTGGCCTATAAACGGGCCGCAGCTGAGGCCAAACGTTTTTTACGATAGTGCAAAAAGGAGTGCTGGAAGACCTTTTGTGCCAAACTCTCTAACACCACCCCACTTTCTCAGATTTGGGGGTTTATTAACAAATTGAGGAAGAAGCCAGTTCCTACCTGCCCTCTGAGGGATTGGATCGCTGAGTTATCAGATCACATTGCTCCGCCATCCGTGGCATCACCACCAGCATCTACTGGTCTCTCTTCTTCCGCGGACTCGCACCGCACTTTGATATCAGCATTTTCCATGTCTGAACTCCAAAGTGTACTGAAGCAGTCGTCGAATTCAGCTCCGGGTTATGATCCAATATCCTATAGCGTGCTCACCCACCTTCCTCCTCGTGCGAAGATGATCCTTTTGGAACTATTCAACGACCTTTGGGCCTCCGGCGTCTTCCCCGAGAGTTGGACTACACAGATCATTGTACCTATCTTGAAGCCGGGGAAGGACCCTAGCTTTGGTACCTCTTATCGCCCGATCGCTTTGTCTTCCTGTATAGCCAAGACCTTTGAACGATTGCTTAAACAACGACTTGAATGGTGGCTGGAATCCCGGAGATTATTACCCATGTCCCAATATGGTTTCCGCAAAACCCGGAGTACTTTGGATAGTCTCAGCATCCTGACTACTGACATCGAGCGTACCTATTTGGAAAAAGGATATCTGACAGCCATCTTTTTGGACATTTCTGGCGCCTATGACAGTGTTTTACTGCCAGTTTTGCTTGGGAAGCTGCAAGCACTAGGTCTTCCTCCTCGGTACTGCTCTGGCATTTATAATCTTCTCCGACATCGCCTCATCTATATCCGTTCTCCTGATAACTCCTTCTTCGGCCCTAGAATAGTAGTTCGAGGATTGCCCCAGGGAGCGATTTTGAGTCCCCTTCTTTATGCACTTTATACGTCGGATTTAGACTCTCTATTTAGTCCTCACATTCGAGTTCTCCAGTACGCTGATGATATCTGTTTGTACGCTCGGTCCCCTAGTTTTTAGATTACTCGTCTGTGGCTTAGTGATGCAGACACCGATTTATTAACCTGGGCCTCTGAACACGGATTACATCTTTCACCTTCCAAGTCTACAGTCGTAGTGTTTACTAGGAAACGACGGACATTTCCTGATGGCGTTATCCGCTTGGGACCTTCTACTTTTACCCTTGCATCATCTGCAAAATTTTTCGGTATCTATTTGCATAGTCGCCTTTCATGGAGTCGTCACATCCAGCATCTCATCTCCAAGATTGGTGCAACTCTTAATGTTCTACGCAGTATCGCTCATTCATGGTGGGGTGGGGACGCTTCCATATTACTTCTGCTATATCGTTCCCTAATTCGGTCGGTGCTGGACTATGGCTGTATCTTCTTTGGCTCTGCTTCCACATCGGTCTTGCGCAAGTTGGATATTGCTCAGTACCGTGCTCTTAGATTTTGCCTGGGTGCTATGCTTTCCACACCGACGAATGCACTTTTGGTTGAGGCCTCAGAACCACCATTGGAGATCCGACGACAGCTCTTAACCCAGCGCTTTCTATTGCGAGTTTTCTCCGTGGACGCCCACCCAGTATTGCGGACGTTGCAGTATCTTGCTGCTAATTATCTCAACGCGGATTTTCCAGCTGTACGACGATTGCCCTTACTCTTACTGGAATTTCGGTCTCTATACCACGCTTTTCCCTTAATTTTGAAAAGTCCCTCTCTTCCGGGGTTTCAATATCCATATGACTTACACTTCTTGAATGTTTCGGTGCATTATCTTCCTGATCACATCATTCGGAGCCCTGACGTGAACGTCACCCTCTCTCATTTCTTGCAGATTACATGGCCAGATTTCACCACGATTTACACCGACGGTTCTAAATCTTTTGATGGAGTAGGTTACGCATACGTCTGTTCTTCTAATAATGCCCTGGCTCAATACCGCCTACCTATGGAGGCTTCCAGCTACACTGCGGAGGTTCTGGCCATTCGTGACGCTTTGCAATATGGGATTTCTCAGGGCTTCCCCAAACTGCTGATCTTAACCGATGCGCAGAGTGTGCTGCATAGACTCTCATCTCCCCGCTGGACGAGAGATATGCACTGTTATCTTTACGAGATACTGACGTTGGTGAACAATGCTACCATAGCTGGACATCAAATTCACTTCCTTTGGATCAGAGGGCATGTCGGAATTCGATACAATGAAGTCGCCGATCGACTGGAAAAAGAGGGACTCACCCAAGGCACCTTCCAAGGCATCCAACTGCCCTACACGGATTTCTTCCCGGTCCTTCATCGTGACGCCTATTGTCGCTGGAATGACGCCTGGATTCGTTCGCAGTCCATCAAAGGCTAACACCACGCCGCCATTCAGACGCATCTATCCACGACCCCTTGGTTCTCCAGCTTCAGGATTGCACGTCGACATCTCACCTCCATCATTAGAATGCGACTTGGACATGGATGTTATCCTGCGCATCTACACCGACTACGTCTCATCGATTCCCCTGTATGTCCTGATGACCCAGGCGAAACCGCTGACCTCAATCATCTCCTGTTCAGTTGCTCTCGCTACCGAGCCCACCGTTCTTCCTTCCTCCGTCACCTACTTCAGCAGTCTGTTCCTTTTCCCGCTAGCGTCAACACCATATTACAGTTATGCAACAAACCTGTATACCAAGCTCTTCTGCAATTTCTTAAAGAAAGTGAACTACAGATCTAGTCTCCTCCCATCCTCTTAACCTTCCTTTCATTATTTTTCTTATTTTTCACTACGATGGCCATATGGGACTTTACTGAAGGCCAAAAAAAAAGTCCCGCTCCATAGGAACATTATCAGTGCCGGCTCGTGCCGATAAATAACAGCGTGCTGCTGGAAAAAAATTCCATGCAACTCACCTAGTTTCGAAAAATGAAGTCCATGCGCCCATGTTTCTTCAAAGTATAAACGGAATTTATACTTCCTTTTGCTTTTTGCTAAAGTTTTAAATCGGGTAATGGTCACCCAAATATTATCATGCCAACCCTTTCTTCTAATGCTCGCCCTGAAAAGGGGGTTTACAGAAGTTCATTAACCGTGTTCATTATTTATTGGTTAAAGTTTTCGTTACTCATACATTGAATAAAATGAATTTATAACATGTTTCACACTCACACACAAAATAAGGAAACTGATATCAAGCACTAAATAACGTTACACTAAGAAATACTTGGATACAATGTGAGCATACGAACCACGTGCACTTGTTATGTGGGATTCTCGTTATGGTCGCGGGAATGGAGTGTAATGCCAACAAGATAGGTGCTTCACAATCTCCGATTTAATAACCATTAGGTATTGAATGTGTTTACGTAAGTAGGACGGAATTAATTTCTAGAAGTGAAATATAAAGCAATGATAGATTGTTAAATGATTTTCAATGCATATTCAGGTTCTAGAGCTGTAACTATGAGTGTTGGTGAACCTGTATCCCCGTGCAGCGAATGATCACCGCGCAACAACCAGATGCAGCACGCATTTGTGCGAGAATCTATGGAACCTAGGACATAAAGGAGGCAAAAGGGGAAGGTAGTACGCATGCGCAATAACCGATTACCGAGCTTAGTGGCTATCTGCAAGTTCACGTAACGGATGCACTCCATTAGTTACGCAGATGTTTTCCATGCATCAAGAGTTCATTATTATTAGTCGTACTTGATTTCTTATACTTACAATACTGCATCGTTCTTTACATGGTCTTTTAAAATGTATACAATGTCATTTATAAAACAGGAAAGAGCGTGCGGCAGCACTGCAGCATATAATGACGAGCAGCTCCTGGAAATTATTGTTTTACTTTCTTTTTAGACCAACAATGTTGACTACTGAAGAACTTCTGGAATATATTCTCCTTTGTGCAAGATCTTTACAAAGAGAAATTGCAGCTGAATTTAATCTGAGGCACCCAGAACGAGAGCCTGCGTCCCACAGCACAGATGGGAGACTGTTCGAGAAATTCAGGAGTACTGGAAGTATGAAAGATGATCCCCGATCTGGGCTCGCATCCACTTCAGCAGAAACAGAAGAAATGATTTTGACGAAAGTAGCGGCAAGTCCCAAGAAATGAACTTGCAGAACAAGTTGCGAACTTGGTGTTCCTCGCACAACAATCCGGCTTGTCTTGCACAAGCACAATTTTCAACCGTACAAGTTACAGTTATTACACCATGTGACAGAAAAGGATTTGAATCGTCGTATGGAAATCTATGAGTGATTTCTACGAAAAATTGGAGATAATTCTCAGTTTTTATCACAGTTATGTTTTCTGATGAAGCAAATTTTGAATGTCAATGGCGAAGTTAAGAGACAAAATTTACGTTTCTGGTCCGACAGTAATACCTATTGGTTTCCTGGCAACAAGGAACAAGGAGCGGCCCGTGTAATTGAATGGTGTCGTTTGTGGAAAGACCGTACTTTCTTGACACAAACGCTAACAATGAAACTTACCTGACAAACTTGGGAGATTTATTATTGTCTGTTTTGGAAGTCAGTGGTTCCCACCCTGAGTGGTTCACTCAGGAGGCTGCACTACCACATTACGCCATTCAAGTACGGACTTGACTGGACGACAAATTCCCTGCAGTGGTTTGGTCGTAGGGGTTGGACTGGGCTCCTCTATCCCCTGACATAAAACTAATTGATTTTGCCATTGGGGATACCGGAAGTCAAAAGTGTACAATGTGAAAAGCAGGGATACAAACCGTCTTCGAAAGCGAATAGTAGCAGAGTGACGGGCTATCACGCCAAACTTGCTAACCAATGTTTTACGGAATGTGGTCGACCATTTATAGGCGTATCATGAGTTGAACGGTACTCATATTGAACACATAAGATAGCATAATCCTATAATCTCTATGGAGCACGTTCTTTGGGCCTGGTCACGCCGTGGCTCAGTGGTTAGACCGCTTGGCTCTCACCAAGGCGGCCCGGGTTCGATCCCAGGCGACCGCAAAGTGAGATTTGTTGTGGAAAGCACGGCGTTGGGGCGGGTTTTCTCCGGGACCTCCGGTTTCCCCCGCCATCTCATTCCACCGGTGCTCCATCTTCATGTCATGTATCATCAGTGTCATCGCCTGCGGTGCCGTATTTAGTAAAAGCGGGCGTTAAACTCTACACATTTTCCTTTGGGCCAATTTTTAGTTTCTTATGCAGCTAACACTGTTTCAGTTAATTGCGGTAAACATAATTTTGTTTTTTTACTAGATTCAAAGAGGAAAACGCAAACTTAACAAAACCAATTGTTGTTCTGATATATTACATAATTATGCTAAATTTGGATTCAAGCTGCTAAACTTTTATGTAGAAAGTGTATTTCTTCAAATATATACTGTCTCAAGAGTAATGTCATTTATTAGAAAAACTATTATTTGAAATGTGTTATGACAAACAATTAACTAATTTTCAAAGTATGGACCATTTGTTTCTATGGTCTTAAATGTGTAGTGTTTAACGCCCGCTTTTACTACATACGGCACCGCAGGCGGTGACACTGATGATACATGAGATGAAGATGGAGCACCGGTGGAATGAGATGGTGGGGGAAACCGGAGGTCCCGGAGTAAAGCCGCCCCAGCGCCGTGTTGTCCCCACAAATCTCACTTTGCGGTCGCCTGGGATCAAACCCGGGCCGCCTTGGTGAGAGCCAAGCGGTCTAACCATTGAGCCACGGCGCGGCCTTCTATGGTCTTAAGCAATCGCTCCCACTTGCACTGGGAAAAATGTGCAAATTACAGTTCTATTTGTTCGAACATCTACCCCATTCGCCAGATCTAGCACCCAGTGACTACCACCTGTTCCCGAACCTCAAAAAATTTCTTGGAGGACAAATATTTCACAGCAACGATGTGGTCATTTATGCGGTAAACAGCTATTTTGAGGACCATGATAAATCGCACTAGCGATATGATTTAATGAAATTAGAACACCGATATGATAAATGTATTAGCCTTTCTGGAGATTATGTTGATAAATAAACAAAAAAATGTTTAAGATGTTTTTATTGTGAGCCACAGGACTTATCAGCCGACACTCATATTAGAAGGATACAGAATCTGAGGTAGGGAACTATACACCGGTACCACTACTATCAGTTGTTTCAAAACTAATTGAGAATGTTTTTTTGTGTAATTTACGTCTTTCGACGTTAAGTTGTATCGAATGGAAAATAATTGAGAAAGCAATGTATATAAGACTTACAACAGACCTTATAGTGTACAATATAATAACAACATGAATTTTGAAAACCGAATCCATTAACACAACAATAACAGATATTGTTGCAGGTGTATACCGATCAATAGATAAAAAGAGGAGAATATTTCTATAGTTTTAGACCTAACAAAGACATTTGATTTAGCGGAGCATGGTATTTTATTGGAAAAATTAATCGTTGTGGGTTTACGTGAAATAGCGTATAAGTGGTTTAAAGACTATTTATCTTTCAGGCAGGAGATGGTAGAAATTCCATATGTACATGAAAATACAGATGAAATTACGGTTTATTTATTATCCACGGTAGCAGTGCAATGGATAAAAAGGGGATACTAGTATATTTTTTGATTTATCAAAAGCATTTGATTTAGTGGGATATTGTACTCTTTTTTTGGAAAAATTAACAGTTGTGGGGCATACGTGAAATAGGGACTAAGTGGTTTAAAGACTATTGAACTTCCTGGCAGGAGACGGAAGAAATTTCATACGTACATGAAGATACAGAAGGAATTACGTCTTACTTATCATTCGCGGTAGCAGTGAAATATAAAGTACCATAGGTTTTAATTCTTGCTTCTGTTTTGCTACTATATATAAATCATCTACATCATTCCTTAGAAAATTGTTACCCTGCATTGATTGCTGATGATGCCAGTGTTTGCATATATGTTTGCAACATAAAGTTCCTGCAACCTATAGTGGAAAGGTAAATAGGTGAACTGCTAAACAACCGTGAGGTAAACCTATTATCAGTAAGTACAGAAAAAACAATATCAACATAATTCCGTCAAAAGTAAAACAACTGTAATAGTCATCCCACTATAAGGCTCAAAGACAGTTACACTGATAGTACAAAATTGATGGGACTGTGGATGGATGAGAAAAATGGAATACTCCTATAAAAACGTTAACAAAATAATTGAGTAAAATAACCTATGCCATATCACTAATTTCAAATGTTTTGAATATAAAGTAAATTCTTTCATTGTATCATGCATATTTTCAGTCGGTCCTTCACTTCGGAATATTTTGGGGAAATTCAGAAGAAGAAAAGCCTATTTTTAAAATACAAAAGAATATTTCGTATAATGCTACAAAAATACATCCTCAGGCCACAAGAAAGAGGGATCAAATTCATTTTAATCGCACATAATACAAGCAAATTTGAATTGTATTTAGATATACAGGTCTCCAGCGTTATAATAGATTCGCCAATAATATGAAAGAAATTCCTGCACTGCATAATTCAGAATTTGTGTTAAAAATATTCTTCTACAGCATTAATTTTACAGTATAACACAGTTCTCTGAATACCTTCAAACATAATTACCAATAAATGCACTATATTTATATAATATTTTCTATAAAAACAACTTCACAATGTAGCTGATAAGATCCATTGCAAACAAATCAATACTGCTGCTGCTGCTGCTGCTGCTGCTGCTGCTGCTGCTGCTGCTAGAAACAGAGTGTATACGGAACTTGTGAAAGCTGAGATTTGTGTTCAGTTGAATTTCAAAATGCTGTGGGAAGATGCCTGGAATGTGGTACTTAAAAACAAGACTCTTTTGAAAGGAGTGCAGTAAGATCCTAAAAAAAATAATAAAGATAGGCTGTTATAGCGGTAATATTTTACTGAATAAGTAAAATTAGTATTAGAAGTAAGTACTGGTATCATTTTATCTGAGTGAAAATTGTCACCGTAATAATACACAGAATTCTGTTTGTCAGTCTCTTGCCATTAGCACAAGACCATGACCGTGTTTCTTTATGTTTTCTACGCGGCCGGTTGGATGACCTACGGGCCTGCCTCGAAGTTATTCTGGCAATCTTAGGCTGTAATGAAGCATTTAAAGTTGCGCCTCTTTCCCAATAGATTAAAATAAGAAAGAAAAGGCAATAGGACAATAAAAGGACGGATTCAATTATTATTAACAGCCAACGTTACGGCACATATATTACTAGACTTCCTATTCCTATTTCCCATTTTCTTGCTCCCGTATTACGGATAAGCGGGAATGTTTTCGGGAATGCAGCACATAGAAATAGAAAACACCCGGATATTTCTGAGTTTGTTTAAATCTACCCCTGACTTCATGTAGGTAGTAATAAGTTTCATGGAAGATAATGTGATGGGTTCAGTATACTAGAACATTAATTTTCCATCCCTCAGTTATAAGTCTAAATAAATACAAGTGCAGCTTCTAATTACATTTTAGCAGTAATTAATCTAAACGGAATATGTCCATCCCCTAAATTGAATATGACGTCAAATAGGATATGTATAGCATGTTCTACATGCCTAAGCGCCTTTAAATTGTTTAAATTGCGAAAATTACCCTTGAAAATGATGTGTACATTCAAGTAACTTCATCACAACGTAAATTCTCAGACACTGAAAATGAAACAAAACCCCAAAAGTGCGCTATTAGTCATTTCGAGTCAGTTCTGTGTAGGTCTTTCATAAAATCCATTTTTTACCTAATCGAGTTATCTATGATATATGTATAATGTATATAATATATATCTATGATGTATATATATATATATATATATATATATATATATATAATATAGAGAGACCGATGATGTTCCGACATTTTCTGTGCCGTTATGCAGCCATTGTGTCACCGAAACTGAAGGGAAACCCCACATGTAAAAGGAATATGAACTTTCTCAGAATTTTAATTTACAAGTACTGTTTCAAACATAGAGAATAATAATTGGGCTTCTGCTCTTTGATTTAATCGATTATTATTGCTGATATATCCAGACGGTGGTGATGTTAGTACAGAATATGAGGAAGAGCACACATTTCAACTGGCTGAACCATTTGCAATTCCATCAAACTCTATATGTCAGGTTTATCAAGATAATGTGCCTATAAATGAAAAGAAATTGCAAGGCCTAAGACGATTTGTGCCATTCTTAACAAAAGATGAACTCATTCAGAGCTCCTAGGACGACATATACAATTGGCCTACATGTGTCAAACAATGAACCCTCTGTAGAATATCATACCAAAGAGTTGTCATTGGCAAAATGTGTGTCATTTTATCCTTGTTAGTTATATAATGTGGGTTATGTAATAATTTATGCTTATTTCTTACAAAATATTGTGACTTTGTAGGTTCGTAGAATTAAGCGTCCAAATTGCAGACATTCAAAATGTTCTTTATGTCCGTAGAAATACACTTTGTTCAACCATTACAGTAGGATAATTACGTAACATTCACAAATAAGACTTCAAGTTCGTCTACCATACCCCAAAACAAAGAGTTCACTTACAGAACACAACTGCAGGAGTTCAATTACCACTAACCGCGGCTTCCTTTTATAAGTCATGTTTCCAGACGTTTGTGGAATGTTCTCTATCAATCAAGATGTCACAAACAAGACGAACCTTCCACTTATCTGTCTTTATCTGTTTCGGCAAGCTCTTATCTCTGCGCTACACTATCCGTCTCTTTGTCCGCGCTGGCCTAGCATCGTCGCAACAATTGGTTCACGGCACTTCTCCCTCCTCAAGGCTTGTTGCCCCAAACATCACCAACGTAGCGGGCCAGACAATCTAGGTGCACCACCAACATCTTTCCTCGGAGCATCTTCTGAATGCGGCAGACCATGTCGTTGATTCCCTTTACCACCCGGTACGGTCCTTGCCACGGCTGTTGAAGTTTTGGGCAGCGTCCTTGGTCCGGGTAGAGCGATACAACCTTGCTGAAACCATTGGCTGTTGGCTTGCCTGTCTTATCGGGTCTTCATGCGGTCGCTCGCTTTCTGGATGTTCTGACGAGCCATTCCATGCATATCGTGGAGATGGTCCACCAGGTAATCCACATATTCCGTTGCTGGTTGTTTTGCTTCCAGGGGGGGCTCCCAACAACCAGGTCACAATGGAGACGTAGCTCTCGGCTGAACACTGTTATTCGTTCGCTGGCCTTCCAGTCGCGCCGTCACCACCACCTCGCTTCTCGCGGGGACAGCCACGTCTTCCCTCAAAATGACCCTGCAGATTCCAAGTCGTTCTTCGGGTTGCCGGAATATGACCTCTTCTCCATTGAGCCGCAAGACCTTGCTGCCGACGTCCACCTGGCTGTCACGGCTCACCAGGTTGTAATTATTATTATTATTATTATTATTATTATTATTATTATTATTATTATTATTATTATTATTATTATTATTATTATTATTATTATTATTATTATTATTATTATTATTATTATTATTATTATTATTATTATTATTATTATTATTATTATTATTATTATTATTATTATTATTATTATTATTATTATTATTATTATTATTATTATTATTATTATTATTATTATTATTATTATTATTATTATTATTATTATTATTATTATTATTATTATTATTATTATTATTATTATTATTATTATTATTATTATTATTATTATTATTATTATTATTATTATTATTATTATTATTATTATTATTATTATTATTATTATTATTATTATTATTATTATTATTATTATTATTATTATTATTATTATTATTATTATTATTATTATTATTATTATTATTATTATTATTATTATTATTATTATTATTATTATTATTATTATTATTATTATTATTATTATTATTATTATTATTATTATTATTATTATTATTATTATTATTATTATTATTATTATTATTATTATTATTATTATTATTATTATTATTATTATTATTATTATTATTATTATTATTATTATTATTATTATTATTATTATTATTATTATTATTATTATTATTATTATTATTATTATTATTATTATTATTATTATTATTATTATTATTATTATTATTATTATTATTATTATTATTATTATTATTATTATTATTATTATTATTATTATTATTATTATTATTATTATTATTATTATTATTATTATTATTATTATTATATTTATTATTATTATTATTATTATTATTATTATTATTATTATTATTATTATTATTATTATTATTATTATTATTATTATTATTATTATTATTATTATTATTATTATTATTATTATTATTATTATTATTATTATTATTATTATTATTATTATTATTATTATTATTATTATTATTATTATTATTATTATTATTATTAGTATTATTATTAGTATTATTATTAGTATTATTATGATGATTATTATGATGATTATTATGATGATTATTATGATGATTATTATGATGATTATTATGATGATTATTATGATGATTATTATGATGATTATTATGATGATTATTATGATGATTATTATGATGATTATGATGATTATTATGATGATTATTATGATGATTATTATGATGATTATGATGATTATTATGATGATTATTATGATGATTATTATGATGATTATTATGATGATTATTATGATGATTATTATGATGATTATTATGATGATTATTATGATGATTATTATGATGATTATGATGATGATTATGATGATGATTATGATGATGATTATGATGATGATTATGATGATGATTATGATGATGATGATTACGATGATGATTACGATGATGATTACGATGATGATTACGATGATGATTACGATGATGATTACGATGATGATTACGATGATGATTACGATGATGATTACGATGATGATTACGATGATGATTACGATGATGATTACGATGATGATTACGATGATGATTACGATTATTATTACGATTATTATTATTATTATTATTATTATTATTATTATTATTATTATTATTATTATTATTATTATTATTATTATTATTATTATTATTATTATTATTATTATTATTATTATTATTATTATTATTATTATTATTATTATTATTATTATTATTATTATTATTATTATTATTATTATTATTATTATTATTATTATTATTATTATTATTATTATTATTATTATTATTATTATTATTATTATTATTATTATTATTATTATTATTATTATTATTATTATTATTATTATTATTATTATTATTATTATTATTATTATTATTATTATTATTATTATTATTATTATTATTATTATTATTATTATTATTATTATTATTATTATTATTATTATTATTATTATTATTATTATTATTATTATTATTATTATTATTATTATTATTATTATTATTATTATTATTATTATTATTATTATTATTATTATTATTATTATTATTATTATTATTATTATTATTATTATTATTATTATTATTATTATTATTATTATTATTATTATTATTATTATTATTATTATTATTATTATTATTATTATTATTATTATTATTATTATTAATTTTTTTGAATTATATTTCTTCTTGCTGCCTAATTTACCATGAATGTGTTATTCCCATGATAGGACTCACAATAATGCTGATTAAGTTAATCTTTCCTATGTACGGACTTCAACATAAGTAATAGTAAAGGAAAGATGGTTAGAAATTTCTGTACAAAACAATACATTTGTCGTAGTTTAAATTTTCAAATTAAGCTATTGTAGCTTTTTTATATACTCTTTGCGGTTTTTTAATCTTTCCTTGGAGCCATTGGAGCCATAGAATATCAAATGAAAGCTTTAAAATTTCCGTGCAGAAGATTTCTGCCATCTATGTAAAGTCCATTGAAACACGCATTTGACTGTATAGGGGGGTGGAAGAAATGTTTCGCGCAAACCTCGTTTCCCAGTTTTCCGTGGCGGGCTGTAAGCAGCCATCTTGGATTTTACTCTTTGAGAAGCCGGCTCGCCTTTAAATACGAAAACGAATTGTTATCTACGAGCCTTTTTTTCCACTTCCTTTTATATGATTCAAAAACTTTTGTTTATGATTAAGTTATAGTGTACCACAATATCTGCTGGAAATGTACTAGGTAGGGAAAAATGTAAAGTAAAATCTTGGTGTAGTTAACTTCCCGATGGGTGATCCTATGCAAGTAATGGCGTTTGACCAGTTGTGGAGGACTTCTAATAATTCAGTTTAGTTTTGGTTTGCATTGAAAAAGTGAGAAGTGCTGTGATACCAATGCATGTGGTTTAAGAATCTATGAGTTTAGAAAGGATACAATATCTGTGCACAAGTAATTAAATAGGTAATTACTAGAACTATCGGGGAAACTACAAACGTAGTATCAGACTTTCGTCTTGTGTGATCTGTATGTGAGCTGTACATTATTGAAATAGGGTGGGGCTTGGATTTTAAATATTAGCTTTTGTGGAAATTAATTTAAACATCTCATATGCTTTGGTTATAGGACATTTATGTCTGAAATGATAATTAGTACGTTGTACCTTTAGGTTAGTGAACAGTGTTTAATTGAAGCCGTTTTACCGAGGATGCAGTAATTTCATCGTTTTTTCTTTCTAAGAAGACAGTAAATTAAAATAGGAAACTGCATAACCACGTGTTGTAGATTGGCTCCTTAATGTTGAAGTGGTGGAAGTGAAGCTACTACTCGGCAACTAAACTATAATATGGCATATATTTTGTTTACAGGTGTATTACTGCGTTCATATGTGGCGTTATCCTTTATAAGACGAACAAGCTACTGGAGATCCCAAGCAAATTGGGCTCTTAAAATGGCTTTAACAAGTAGAGCGAGAGTGTATGCCGATGTAAATTCTCACAAACCACGAGAATATTGGGATTATGAATCATATTGTGTTGACTGGGGGTGAGTACTTTCAGAGCTATTTACATATTTTACTTATCGTCTGTATTATAAGCATAAAATTAACCTGTACCATGCAGAGTGGGATATTTACAATAGGTCTATTAAGATTTCAGAAGACAATCCACATTAAACTTACCTAATTACTACTTAACAAAAGAGTTGTAATTATTTTTGAAAAGTGCTGGTGGATAAGAAAGGATGATTTTTGTAGTGGCATACTGTGTTTTTTAGCATTCATGTTAGGTAGGAACTTCTTAAGTTCCAAGTGTATGCTCATGTTCGAGACCATGTTTCTATTCCCCTATTTTAAATTAAGAAATGTTTCTTATTATAAAGAGACATTTTGTAATAGCTTATAGTGTTATATGTGAATCATGAACGTTTATGCTACATACTGTAGTCAAAATAAAATAAATGTTTGTAAGACTTGAAGCTTTCACGGCAAGCTTTTTTAATCAAGGCTTTGCGGGTGGTTAGTCATATCAGGTTTGTGAATGTGGAACTTTCGGCCATGGAGAATAAAGTGGCCTAAAGCTCGACATTCATAAACTGGATATGGCTAATCACCTGCGAAGCCTTGATTAAAAAAGTATTCATTTGTAATTCATGTCTAGTATACCATTAATTGTTCTCCTGCAAAATGTCTAATATATACAAAGGTGTTTTTATGTGGCTAGGTGAGTGAATTCAGTTTTTATTTAAATCTAATGTACCATTAATTGGTCTCCTGCAAAATGTCTAACATTGTTATGTGGTTAGGTGTGTGAATTCAGTTATCTTGTGTAAACATCCATCTGAACCATGCATAGAGATTGTAGAAATTGAGGAGTTGGTCAGTTTTTCAATCTTGTATATTAGTATTGTTACTATTGTGTTTATCAATAAGTTGGATGTCAAACAAATTTGTTCAAATTTTACTGGTTTTAGAGCAATTTAAGCTAGATCTTATGGCAGAAAACTCTTGGTACATTATAAACTCCAATTAGTTTTAAAATTGCTAAATAGCTAACATACTGGTGATCAGTTCCACATCAACTGGAATAGGAGATAAGCTTTTATTGCAACTACAGTAAAGCTTTATCTAGAATGTACTCGAGGAAAGTGGATTGCAAGGAAAAACATTTTTCACATGCACTTTATTTCTCTCTTCACTGTATATTAGCATTTTTTTTTTCTACACGGTGTGCATTTTTATTCATTATTTCCCGCCCTCCGATTGAGCAAGAATGTCATAATTGACTGGTGAGTCTATTTTGAAATCATAGTGCTCTCTGTGGAAAAGCGTTAATTTTTGCGGAACAGTAAGCAAATTACAGCGCTCTGAGTGTGGCTGTACTAGTAACTAATACAACCAGCGGCCCCTGGATATACTGCATAGAGGAGTATACTGCATAGAATGCTTCCAGCATTCAAACAAGTCCCTCTGAGCGTAATGTCAAAATTGTCCAGGTATCAAATTGACATACTTTTGTGTGCAACATAAACATCTTACATTTTATCAGTATGCAATATAAATTTTTGTCATTCTTACGCTTAATTAAAATGTCTATTAATGCTGTTATCCATATGTCTTTTAAAACCAATAGGTGCATAAAACATTGCCAAGACACAGGATCAGTTACTTGCAAAATGAGAGACACTGGATGGTATAAAGTAACTGGTCCCAATCCAGAAGCAATAAGTAATGTTATGACAGAAAGACCTCAAGCTTACCTTCTCGCAATACAGGCACTGTTTAAGGGAAAGAAAGGAAATATAAGAAAATGGACACCTAAGAAAATGGACACCTAAGACTATGTACTAGAGATATTTTCTTGTTTAGACTTGGATAAAAGCTTTGTGCGTATTATAACACTAATTTCTTTTTCGTTCCTAGAACATGTTCTACTAATTTTCTGGTTTGTAATGAAATTACACTGTGAGGAAACTGGGTTATGGAAAAGAATTGAGATCAAATTGAAATATTTCTATTTTATGTGACAGGTTTACAATATACCTATATGTCTACTATAACAGAAAAACAGATGTTCATTGTGGAATAAGTATTCATTGGCTTGTTTCGTATATTTTTCATGGTATAGTTTTATGGCTGCATAATCAGCTTTGCATTGCATTGCATTGCAGTACATAGTTTTTTAAAAACAGTTATCTACGCACCAGGCGAAATTAGGCACCTTTATATTAAGCGGACAGACCCACCTCTCGAATAGTATATTTATCTGCCGTTAGGAGGCCTCAAAGCTGCTGTCAGCACATCAAATATGATCGTAAACCATTAGGAGAATCATATATAAACTCCCTCCATCAGTGATACTATTGATGTCAAAATTTGCACGGTAAAATTAGACAAAAATGAACACCATGTATTTTCAATGAACCAAACATTCAGGTTATTAATTTTAAATAATTTGAATTTTCTTTCATGTTTTCATCACTTCTATATTTGCACCACTGGGGCACAAAAGCCCCTGCTTTTTAAAGTATGTGGAGTTGGTTGTTAATCCTTGTTTCAAACAATCTTGGCGCGTATCTCTAACACTCACATGAACTAATCACCTCTCATTGGCCGTTGTCATGGAATAGACTGTTGTGCATTAAAAATGAGTTCGTTATTTAACATGATATATCTTAATATGTTCAAAGAAATTTGTTAAATTTATATTTTTATAACCTATGAATTTAATATATTACGTACAGGGTTAATTTATTTGGAATGCATGTTGAATCTTTACAAAAAAAAAAAAAAAAAAAAAAAGAGGAGGATCCATTGCTTCAAAAACCTGCCTCTTGGGATGACTGACAGTAGCACATGCTTTTATCAGTAGTTGTGACATTGTCATTATAAACCTGTATTTCTGCATGCCTTTACATCTTTATTTGCATGATTTTATCTATCTTCTTTGCAATTATTATGGTATTTATTGCAGGTTTTCAAATGGTGTGAAAGCAACTCCTACAGCCCTGAAAGCATTAGCCAATTAGGGGGAATGGGAACACTGGTATGGGGAGGGATACATGTCAGTGGGTCAAGGTTATTTTAAACAAAGATTAGAGGCACAGTGTGAGTGATTAGCTCAAGAATGTATGATATGGCACTGAAGTGAATCAAAGATGTGTTGAATGTGAATATTTTCTCTAGAATATGAGATTCTATTATCTGTTAATGGTTTTCAGATTAGCGTAGTTTTACTTTCCTTTTGAAGAATGTTGTACTAAATATTTTGTAAAGGTTTCATATATACCTTCCTATGTAAATATGGAGAAAGGATTGAAAGAAGTAAATGCATGTTTACACAATTTAAAATTAGATGTGATCAAATAGAAGACCTATAAGCCACTTGCCCTTTCTTTTTAAGATACTTTCTCATGTATCTAGTAAATAGCAAAATGTCAACAAAGTACTAATTTTGTTGAAACTGCGCATGTGCAGAGGAAAGTCCAACCCAGTGTTAGCAAAATTCATTGTCCATTGTTATAGTCATGAAAAATTCAATGCCATGGCCGGGATTTGAACCATGGATCTTCTGGTTTCCATCCAGTTGCTCTAACTCATTGAGCTACCATGGTCAACTTGCCGTCATGACACAATTCTCCATTTGACTTGTATATTTCCGCGGTAAACCACTAGGGGCTTAAGCATTCGAGATACACATATTGTATTATAGAATAACATAATATATATTCCACTGTATTAATCTCATGGCCACTATTCCCTCGAATCACTCACTTGTGTAGTAGTACATTTACCTGCTTTGTTTACGTCATTAAACTAAGGACGGGTCCGGTTTAGGCCATGCTCTGTCTGCTGTTCTACAGGATAACCAAATAAACATGTGGATGTATTGGGCTAGAAACCAATTACCTAAATGGTAAACATGTCAAAATATCAACTATATTGGAACACAAAAACCCATGAACTTTTAGAAAGCTTATTGCTGACTGGGATAATGTGGAAAAAAATTTTGTTTGATTCAGTAGAGTAAGAATACAGCAGACTCTGGAGACTTGCTGTCATACAATTTTCAGGATTAGGTCAGTGGCATTTTATCATTTGAATAATTGCTTGTTATAATGTTAATTCTGCTTCAGTTATGTCTTGGTGTTTTATGTCCATTCACTTACAATTTGTAAGTAATCTCTGTGCACAAGATTGAAATTGATTTTGCATTGTTGCAGATCATCAGGATGTGAATTGTAGTTATAAGAATGTAAAAAATAAGCATTTGAAGGGTAAACGATAAAAATAAATATATCCTATCCATTAAAGAAACCTATCTGGGCCAAACCAAATTAACTTATGTTGATCTTCAAACCTGAAATATTTGTGCTCTGTTCAAGCCATCCCAATATTTATTGTGCTAGGAAGATATTTTTATTTCAGGATAAGTCTTTCACTGGATGTGGCAGGCTAACTGTTCTTTTTGAAAATCATTTGACTTTTTATGCATCATATCTTTTACCTCTCGTAGTACACATTTTTGTGGCTATTAGTTGGATGGATTATAAATGCAAGTATTTTATTGTGATTTTGTAAACCCTTTATTAATTTTGATGCTTTCAATCAGAATTAGTGTAACAGTTCTTAATCGAGCAAGGGAATATGTAATAATCTTACTGCGCAGGTTTTTTTGTGAAGTATTGTTTAAGACAAGCCCTTGAAATTACTGAGATTTGTTTGCAATATTAGTCACTTGCCAATTAAACATTACTAATTCAAGTTCATAAAAATTCTGAAACTGAAGATTTGAAATTGACAGAAGATTCCTTTTTTTCCCTGCATGACATGTGTAGAAGCATCATCTTATATAATTCTGTTTCACAACCAGTAATTGTAGCAAATTGTGTCTTTTTGTTTGCTACGCTAAACATGTTGCACATTGGACAGATGGAAAGCTGCACAGTGTTGCAGGAGTAAGATTGCATCATCACTTTTTGATTTTGGACATTATTCTGATATATAAAATATTAGCTGAGTGTGCCACTGACAATATCGTATTTAGTTAGCTAGTTAGGATCACCAGCAATTTATTTTTAATTACTGAAAGTCTGTGCTCTCATCTTAGGTAATATGAGCAGCATAAAATATAGGTCCCAAACAATTCTGAGAAGTAGGATGGCACATGAAAAAGTCCTGCTGGTACAAATGTTCGTAGGTATCTGGTTGAGGTTGCCCAATACTAGGATTATTTGAGAAAAGTTTACAAATGGAAGTATGTTATTGTGTTCACCCTTATGATGGAAACTAGCTACACAATGTAAAATAGTCTAAAGCTATACTGTATTTTACTTCTTTTGACATTGTAACTAAATATGGCTGGCTATTTGATGCATGATAATGAAATTACAAGCTGATTTCAATGTTTAATATAGTCCTATATTTTCATTCTAAAGATAATTATGTCCAGCTGTGTTCAATTACTCATATGTTGCTACTATTAACCTTCCCCCTCCACCTCCTGCAGCTGCAAAACGTCAGAGCTGGAGATCCAGCGGCTGTTCTGTACTCATATACACCATTGACTTGTGACGAACGCACTTTCTCCCAATATTTTTATACTGTTACAGCGAGAGGCGTATAAAATTCACATTCGACAATTTACGAATTTTCATGGTTCACTGTAATTCCTGCATCAAAAGCAATGAGGAGGATTGCATATTGTAATGTAAGTTACATTTTGTATCTGTACTGGAGTGTAAACATACAGTGAATCGGTATACTTGTTGACACAGATGTTTGTTGGTCTCGCTTGGCCTTGTATGTACCTGTGTGCGTACATTGATTGCAAAAATCATAAGAAGCATTACATTTTCAACAGACATTCGATTTAGTGTTATATAAAATTTTGATTGGTGGTAATCTAATTAAAGGTATTTCATACTTCATCTTTCTAGCAGCTGATTAAATAACATCTAGCTAAACATAGATTGGGCACTGTATAAACAGAACTAATCTATACAAAGTACAGTAAAACCTATCTAAAATGGATCCCTTATATGCCAAAAACCTGAAAAAGCAGAAAATAAATTTCAGAATGGAGATATTTTCCATGTAAAATTATACTCGAAGCTGGAAAACCGCTTAATGTAGTAACGGAAATACTTTTCAGGAACTGTTTGTATAAATAACCTGAATAAAGCAGATTATTTTATGTATAATGTGTTACAAGTACATATTTTAAATAGCATAATTTTGAGGACAACTGTACTTGTGCTAAAGTTCTATGAACCATAAAGACTTCAACTGAAATCCTTCCAGGAAAAGAGAAAACAAACCAGTAGCTCTCTCAACTCTCATCCAATACACAACTTTTCTGCAGTTTGTTCATTCTCTGTTTTGTTATAACTGATCAAATACCAGTGGAAGAAAATCGTGAACCTTGATGATTTTTAAAACCAGTTTGTGAGTATATGAATTCCATAAAATGATTATTAAATTATAGATAAGTCGTACTTATTGCACATCAGCTTTACTTACATACCTAATTTTAGGACATGTTTCGCGAACCATCGTTCGCATCGTCGGCTCTTATGCCACTCATGCCCTCAAATTATGTACGTAAGTGAAGCTGATTCGTAATAAATACGACTCATTTATAATTTAATAATTATTTCTTTTCACTGTGGTGTTCCAATACAGTTAAATTTAAATTTTGATCCATAAAATGAGTTCTAAACATAAGATATCGCTGGAAGGAAAAGTGAAGATTATTGAAGAACAGGAAAAGAACAAACATCCAGCTAAAGAATTGTTTATAGTGCGTAAAACTCAGATTTATGAGACTGAAAAAAATTAAAGAGGAGTTACTAAATGGAAATGCCAATGTGAAACCCATCACAAAATCTACAGAGTATGATGAGCTAAATCATGCTGTGTTCTAGTGGTTTGTTAGTGCACACACTAAAGGAATTCCTATTTCTGGACCATTGCGCTGCTTTAGAAACAGCAAGAAAATTAGGCACAGACTATTTCAGAGCTTCGCATGGATACCTCAGGTGTTATTAAATGTAGCCATAACATTGTTTGAATGTTATGTGTGATGAAGCAAATGATGTTCATAAGCAGACAGTTGCAGATTGGAAAGGGACAATTGAAAATGGAGAGACTAGGCGATAAACTACAATTATTGTATGCAAGTTGAAAATATAGTACATAGTACATATCAGCCTATTATACTTAATTTTATATTATTTCTTCAGTGTAAACCTATACAACTATTTAATTTCTTAGCATTCAAACCCAATCCTCTCTTAAGATTGAAACCTGTATAAACTGAAAATACATCCCGGAACTATCACATTCCATTTGAGAGACGGTTTACTGTATTAAGTTAGTTTTTAAAACTTAACACTTCATTTTTACAGTCATCCTGCCTGGCAGTCGTTTTGCATTCTTGTCTTTCCTCACTTTTGTGGTAGAATAGAAGATGTGAATCAGATAGTTCAATCTTAGAATAAAATAATACAAAGGTGTATTTTTTAAAACAAAACTTAAGTGTTCTTATTGAGTAAGGACTGTGATACATTGAAGCACAAAATTATTTTGAATCGAACTAGTGTTCGATGCTCCATATATTGCTAGTGTTTATCTAGAATGTGTTTCGGTAGGACCTTCCTAACATCCTCAACTAATGTCGACTGTTGAATTTTGATTTGGTGAAGTCCTTGAAGGCAATAGGGGCATCTCTTTTGGTATCTTGATGGACTGGAAATTTGGGTTCTCTTCAAATGTGGTGTTGAAATTGAACAGTTTTCCTTCATATTTCTTTACGAATATCTTTTCCCACATGGTTAATGCAGTTGAATCCTGAATACTTTTTAATAAATGGATTTCTTGTTCTATATCATGATTTTCATTCCAAAAATGGTATGCTTCTGCTGATATGTCTTTCTTTGTTCTTTATCTTCCTAAAATGTTCTCTAAGCTTAATGTTCCAATTCCTTTTTGTTTTGCGAAAGTAAAAGCTGTCACAGCCTTTGCAATTTATCTTTTACACGCCTGAGTTTTTGTCTGTGGGTTTCCCTTTTGTATTATGTGATTTCAAAAGATTGTGTACACTGAATTTGTTCTGTGGGTCCAATATAATGTGTTCTTTGAAAACTTTTTGGAAAATGTATGTAAATCTGGGATGGTATGTAAATTTTAAGTATGAAGTTTTATTACTGATTGGGAAAGAATAGTTATTTGTCTGCATCTCTGTAGTCTTTTTGAATTTTTTTTTGCATAATTAATTTATCTGACCAATTCAGCATATCCATTGTATTCTGCAATGTAAAGTATATGATTGTACCCTTTGATGTATTCCATCTTGTTTAAGGGGACATTGGCCAGCCTGTAAGTTAAAACTGTTGATAATAGCATGCTTGTATTGTCTTGGGTTGTATTAATCTGATTTTATAAAATGTTCTGTGTGTTTCTTTCCTATATATATGCCAAACTCCAGTTTTATGTTTTGTCATTCAAATCTAAGAAAGGGATTTTGTTGTTTTTCTTTTTTTCTATGGAACATTTTGCTGCAGAATTGTGTAAATTAAGTAGTCTTAATGCATCATCCACCTTTTCTAATTATCGCTTAGATGTCATCCGCATATCTATACCAATGTTTGAAAATTAGTGCCAATGACTTTGCGATATTTATTTCCAAGCAGCTCATGGAAAGGTGTTGCAGGAATGAGGACAGTGGTTTGAAACTAATCAGAAAATATAAAACAAGAATTTGGCATATATTGGATGTTGCATATCCTTGACTGCCAGTGGTTTTTGATGCAGTCTTTCATTATCATTGTGCTGTTGGTGGGCTGAGGGATAGCCCTTGTTTTGTCATGCCTACCTGTTCTAGGAGGCACTTATCCATGTATGACGGGACTGTGGGTTTTGCAGGATAGCAGGTGAAATTTAGTTTAGGTTAAAGAAGAGAGGTAGCTTAAGAGGTAGGTTAAGAAATCAGGTGCAACGGCCCTTTTTTGCACTGCTGATGGGTAATTTTTGGAATATTTTAATTTTGAGAATCCAGGCAATTCTTGTTTGGGAATGATTTTGAAGTTGAAATGTAAACTTTAGGATTACCAGTTATGCCCACAAGTCTTGCAGGGAACCCAGTATCGCTGTAGGCGGTGTTTGTTAGGGCAATAGTCCCTAAGAGACCTAACCAGGGCTCTCTGATGCATAGGTAAATGAAATAAAATTTCTTGGCCTGGTGGCTAACCACATCCTTCTCATAGGGGAAAGATGAGGCTTTGTTGATTAGTGTTGTGGGAAAGCATCTGCCTACAGAATAGATGGCCCAAAGGCATCTATTCTGTACCAGTTATAAGAGCAGCAAGTTTGAAAATGCCTAACTTAAGAGGGATAGGCATTCTGGACCTCAACATGGGGTATAACAAAGCCGAAGCTCCGCATGACCAATGCGAGAGGTCCTGGATGTGCTCCCTAAAAGTCAGACCCTTGTCCAGCTGACTACCAAGTATTTTATGGAATTTGTCCACCCTATCCTTCGCCTAGAATAGATTAATGTGGTGAGATTGGCAGGAAAGCAGTGCTTGGTGAACAAAGATGGCTTGGAAATTGCCAGAACTTGCACCATTCGTAGATGAGGTGTAGGTGTCTCTGAAGGGGGTTAAAGGCTCTGCATAGTTGTTTATCTGTCGATGAAAGCAATATGTCAGCAAATTGTGCTATATTGACATGGTGCTGTAGGAAGGTCAGCGACGTAAATGTTGAGGGTGGGGATAGTACAGAGCCTTTGGGGACTCCACCTCTTCATTGTACCCCAGAGAAAGAAGTCTAATGGTGTCAAGTCGGGAGATCAAGCTGGCCCTATCCACCCTTTCAGAAACTTTGCATCCACAACATCTCTGGAAACATATGCACAGTGCACGGGACATCCATTATGCTGAAACCACATAGATGCATTTCGAGTCCCACATCCTCCAAGAGGAGGTGTACATTGTGTTGAAGAAATTATGTATATCGCTGTTCATTTAATGTCCCTTGATAAAATTAGGGATCTGAAATAATGTTACCAATGATACCGTACCAAATGCTGAGCAGCTTGGAGAATACAGTGGTTATTTTGCATGGATCAGTAGTGCATATTCCACAAATTCACATGACCATGATTTGTAAATGAAACTTCATTTGTAAACAATGTATTACTTAGCAATACTCAATTACTTTGCAACTGCTGAAGTGTAAAATGACAGACTACACTGTGGTATTCAAAGTCATTCCCAAACAGTTCTTGGTGCAATGAGATACAGAACAGATGAAACTCATGCCTATGCAAAATTCTACTCACACTTCAACTTATTCCAGAACCTTGTGCAATCTGTCTTACACTCTCCTCAGGATTGTGCACTACAGCAGTGGAACAAGAATGATGTTTTTTTGCCAATCACTGTCTTTATATATTATCACTTTTTGGGAACCTAGCTTCCTGTTTCCATTAGTTTTGAGTAGATGTAGGCAATGGTACGAGGTGAACGACAATGTCAATCTTGTTAGCGTTCAGCGTACAATGCCACAGCTGTGTTTGCATTTCTGTGACATTTGCCATAAATAAAAATATCTAGTTTTTTCATTATTGAAGGCCGACTAGGTGACGGCAAGCATAACAAGCCACACGAAAACCGTGTTTAATGTGTCAATATGGAAAGCAGTATCTGAATTACATTACAGAATGACAGGTGCAGCAGACCAGATCAGGAGACCCTAGTTCGCTGCGAGCTGATAATTGGTTTGTTTACAACAGCCTGCAAACCAGTGCAAACAACTCTTCCTGTGAGCAGAGTACTAAATGCTTTACATTACGTTCGACAGTGTGATACCATTGCCATACTCTAAAAAAACATGTATTTCAGGACATAAGAGGTTTGGAAATGTGAAATCAAGCATGTTATCACTATTAAATTTAAAGGGAGTCGATTAATGAGATAAACAACACTTTTAAATTTTTCCGGAACATGTTTCAGAGACTTTGCTCTATCCTCAACCAGCCATCAACATTGAGAATAGAGGCATGTTCCGGAAAAATTTAAAAGTGTTGTTTAGTGTCATTAATCGACTCCCTTTAAATTTAATTTATTATAACACTGTTTTCAACACTTCCAAGAAAGGAATTGTAATGTTATCACTAATTGTAGCTCTAGTTTTCATTTCACTAGAATAAACATACATGTCCCATAAAAGAGAGAGAGGCAACTTAGTATTGGAAGTGCTTTTGTTTAGCTTTATGGATTCCTCATAGCTTCTCAGTGTGCGAGCCCCTGACATAGGTACACCTGTCAGTTGGATTTGTCATATTTTGTTTCATTTGGAGATATTTGAGATCGCAGAGTTAGGTGGGAAAACCGGTATTCCCCTTAAAATACATTATTATGGTTATTGTTTAAAATATTTGATATATGTCATACTGTGCTCAGTTGGTTCATCTACAAGGTGCAGTCCAAAAGTAATGCATAAAAAATTCTCAAAATTATTTATTTGCACATAGATGTTTGACACACAAATGTTCTAAAGCACAGCTGCCAGCATGCAACCCACTTCTGATAACACATTTTGTTGCATCCTTTAGGTATATGTTTTAGAGACTGGTAAACATCAGATCCCAGACTTGCCCTTGATGAAAATTACCTCCCACGAAGATCAAGTTTCAATGTGTAAAACTAAAAATCACAGGGAGCAAGGTCAGGTGAATATGGTGTCTCAGTGTTGCAATACCATGTTCGAGGAGAAATTATGTGTCAACACGTGCTCAGTGGGGTGGGGCATTGAAATGAAACAAAATGAAATTTCCCACCAATTCTGGTCGCTTTTCTGCAGTTGCAAGCAACAGCATTTTTCTTGAGGATGTCTTTGTAATGTTCACCAGTGATTGTCATACTCTTTTGAAAAGGATAGTGAGGATAACCCCTTTTTGGCCTCAAAAAATTGAAGAGAGAATTCTCTTAGCTGAGGCGCCAATTTTGAAATTTTTGGGAGGTGGTGAATTTTTCTGTTTCCACTGGCTTGATTGTTACTTTGTTTCGGGATTAACAGAGGTATTCATGTTTCATTCATAGTGTTCACCGTATCAAGAAAATGTATAATCTGATCAATCTCTTGTCAACATTTCTTTACAGCAAGTCATTTGCAATCCCCCCACCCCCGCCGCCCCAATCATCCATCCAGCATCGTGGTGACGCTAGCACTCACTTTCAACATTTGCAGGTCCTCTTTAATAATTCTTATTATTGTTCCATTGTTTAAGCTTGTTTGAAGACAAATTTCTTCAATACTTACCAGCGATCATCCATGATGAGTTTTTCAACATGTTTCCCTGTTCTATCGGAGTGCACAGAACATGGCCTCCGTTCTAGTGGCAGATCACTGGTGGACATTCCTCCCATTTTAAACTTAGCAATCCACATATTCATATTAGAGTTGTAGGAGGCCATGGGATGTAAGAGAAATGTGTTATTGTGCACAAAGAAATAGTGATTTTATCACTTTAAACAGTGTTGCTAAGTAAATTAGGTTGCAAATAAGTTTAATCAAAGCATCTTAAGACCATACAAATATTAGTGTAGTCATCGTTAAAGTGTTAGTGGTTGCTGACACTTATATTCGAATAACCTCCAACATCATGGCTGAAGATAATGCAGCCAAGAGAAAATGACTGGAATTCAAGAAACCTAATCTTTCAGCGTTTGCTACAATAAACCCATTTGAACCTTTAGCTCACATGACAGATGAAGCACCAGATCCAGTAAGTACCCAAAAAGCTAGCTTAAATGAAAAAAATGGAAAGGCCACCACCTATTTATTTTAACTTAACCAATATGAATATAATTTTGCAAGCATTCAGGGCAGAAAACATTGGCACACTCAAACATGTAATAATTGACAATCACAAAGTTAAATTTACTTTTGATACCATTGATTATAGAAAAGCATTGATTCTTTTCAAGGAGAAGCCCAGTACCACACATATCAAATGAAACATGAATGAAATTTCAGGATCGTGATACGTGGTCTACACCCTTCCTGCGATGCCATGGAAGTTATGAGAGAATTTGCTTCACATGGTTATGAACCAGTAAGAATGCTTCCCATATATCACCCTGTTTGCCACTACCGCTGTTTTTCGTGGACCTGAAGCCAAATGAAAGAAATGAAAACATATGAGCTAACAAGGTTATACTACAGTGGTGGCAGTGACTTCAATAGCAAGCGTCCATGTTGGGGTTCAAATGTTGCTAAACCAAGAGGTAGAGTGCTACATGACGTGACTTATCAATTAGGCCTGGAACTGTCGTCTCCTGTGAAACCAATGCATTACCCAGATGTAAGCACACCAGACATACTAGACTTTTTCATTGGTAAAAACAACACACGCTATTGCTCAAATACTGCTATACTTAACGAATTAAGCTCTGACCACTATCCCCTACTTATTACATTGAACAGCTGCAATGAATCCTTATATCTTCCCACCTAATCCGGAACACTTTCAACTGGACACTATATGCTTAACCCTTTCACCGATATGGACGTCATATGACGTCCAAGTTAAAATGCCCCAAACCGATATGGACGTGTATAGACGTCCTGCGCATACATGCATTTAATGCTCATTTAACGCCAATTATTTTAATCTTGCTATTTTACAATAAATTTAAATTAGTTCTATAAGGAATGTAAACGTATCCTTAAAGGTTTCTTTATGAATTGTACACCTCCAAACCTGGATAAACACCCAAGGGCACATCTGCAGATTCACACCAAATAATATTGGTTTCCTTGCGAACTTCTTTTTCGCAACACACTACACATTTTCGAAATGGTTACAAGTTTTTTGGTTGTGGGTGGTATACTTTTAGGAAAGTGTTTTCTCTCAAGTATGAGGGATGATGTGGTGAATTTCCTACCCCCTAGTATAAAGAGGCCTCTGAGTATTATAATACTCAATTAGGTTTCGAGCTCTTTATACGCGCAAGTACAGGTAGATGAATGTCTTTTACAGCTCTGAAAATTACTAAACAACTGTGTATAGTTACATCCAGTGGTATAAAAATACTTTTTTTTTTTACCATTTAACTGTTTTCCGTAAAGAGGGATAGCTAGTAATAGCTGATCTGCATCACCCATGTTTGACCTGCCATTTCCCCAAACAATGGAGTAGCTAACATGCCATCTGTAGACCAGCACATATCACTGCTACATATGTCCTAAACATCTCCTTCATAATCGTAAAACAAATCTTCCAGATTTTCTACAGTAATATCAGAAGCCTGTACACATCATACCCAAGCTAATTTATTTGCTACATTACGGAATTAAGCCATGGTTAACATTGAAATTTAACAATTTCAAATGTGCCATTCATTTAGCTCTTGATAGCTACAAGAAATCACTCTGAACACAGAGAGAGTATAAATAACTAAAATACAGAGCGAAAACTGCTGCATAAGGCTACTAGAAACCTTGGTTGAGAAACACTGTAATAACAGATGCTGACAGAGAGTTTTCTTTACAGTGTGTGAGTGTGTAATGCAATATATTCTCGTATGATTATCACTTGGTATAGCATAAATAAACTAAATTTGAACCTGAGAAGTCGCTTGCGTAGCTATAAATACATACTATGGCTCGTATACACACAAAACAAAATGATTCACATATTAGGCGCGTTTGGCACAAAGAATGGCTTTTGCTACAGTGAAACAAAGTATTGAAATTTCAACAATTTATTAATGTAGTCTCTACTTTATTGTTACTATAGATTTATACTGCCTTTAATAAGTTTTAAACCAGTTTTTGTTTTGTTTAAATAACTTAATAAATACGGAAGATACGGAATTGTATTTATGATGCATTTTTACAGCATTTAACAATTTAAATGTCCTGTTCTGTTTATTGGTTATCGTTTCCGGCCCCTGAAGGGTTTAAATGGCCATCGGCAAAGCGGTTAAACATGGAGTCTGCTACTAACTTGCACATCCCTTTCAAGTCACCTCGGGATGTAGACGATCACAAGAAATATTCATATGCTGCTAATATAGCAAGCAGTTCTTCTAAACTGTGTGTCCAAAAATATGCTGCACCAAATTTTTCTCCCCATATTCAATAACTTTACAAGTAAAAAGAACTGCAGAAAACTGTGGGAACAAACCAGATATCCTCAACATAAAACTTGTTATAACTGAGCCTCTAAAGAATTAAAAGAAGCACTCAAACTTCAACATAACACCACTCTTGAAAATCAGTTGAAAGCTCTCAAATGTCCATGATGGATCTTATGGGGTAAAACTAAGAGCATACTAAAGTGTAGAGAGAGAATTCCTCCATTAAAAATTAACGTTTGGTTCTCAACCCTAGAGGAAAAAGTAAACATATTTTCTGAGCTGGTATGTGAACAGATTCAACCAAATGCTGACAGATGTAGAATCTACCAAGAATGTACAGGAATAGCTTTCTCAGCCTCTCCAATTATTACCTTACAATAGATTCCTCACTCCTTCCCAGGTGAAGAATGCAATCATCAGATTGCCGAAGAACAAAGCACCTGGTCAAGATTTAATTGAACCTGAAATTCCAGAAGCTCTTCCTCGAAAAATACTGTTTTTCCTAAATACACAAAGCCATTCTTCGATTAGCCTATTTTTCATCAAAGTGGAAGCATGCCATAGTAACCATGTTACCAAAGCCACAGAAAATCAAAGTGATCCACATAATTATCGCCAAATAATCCTTTTGTCTGTTTTCCAACATTTTTGAGCCATTACTACTACCACAATTAATGGAACATTTGGAAGAAATTCTGCCTGCAGCATGATTTGGATTTAGATGCAATCACTCATGTACACAACAGTGGATACCATATTAAATACTTACAAAGAAAAGACTGTTTATTGAGATTTAACTGTATTGGAACACCACAGTGAAGCGAAATAATTACTAATTTATAGATGAGTCGTATTTATTACACATCGGCTGCACTTACGTATCTATTTTGAGAACATGTTTCGCAAACCATCGTTTGCATTGTCTGCTCTTATGCGACTCCAATCCAGTATTATGTGACTGTTCCAGTACAGTTAATGTCGATATATTGAAGTGATGTCAAGTCAAGAGGAACACGCGGAAGTTAGATCCAGCCAGAGTCGCATAAGAGCCAACAATGCAAACGATGGTTTGCAAAACATGTCCTCAAAATAGGTACGTAAGTGAAGCCAATGTGTAACAAATACGACTCATCTATAAATTAATAAAACTCTGTTTGGGCCTGTTCCTGGATGCTGAGAAAGCTTTCGATGAATTATGGCTCAGTGGTCTTATGTACAAACTTAAACCTCATTTGAATGACACGCTGTACAAGCTTATTACTTCATATTTATCCAATTGCACATTCTCTGTCAAATCTGAATCAGCACAGTGAAGATCATTACTTATTCATTCTGGAGTACCTCAGGTCAGTGTACCTGGACCACTATTGTGCATCGTTTACATGGCAGATTTCCCAACTTGTGACCAACTTGTAATTGTACATTTTGCTGATGTCTCAGTTCTGAGCAGTTACCTCTGAAGCAGCTGCGAGTAACCTAGAAAATTACTGTGAAGAAATATAATATACTTGGTGCAAACATTGGAAGGTAATAATGAATAGGAAAAAGTCATGCATCTTCAAGTTCACCTATAAATGCAATACTGAACTGCATCCTATTTTACTCAAAGGAGAGCCAATTCCAGAATCAGCTTCAGTGAGGTACCTTGGGCTCACATTAGATCAATGATTAACTTGGAAATGTCACTTCACTCATTTAATAAAGAAAATCTGTCACCATCTACGTGAACTGAAACACCTAATGTCTTGAAAATCTACACCATCTCTTTGCTACAAAAGGCTAATCATACACGTCTCTGATTAAACCTATATGGATGTACAGCTGCTCAATCTGGAGTTCCGCTTCTCAAATAAAAAGAATACAAATAATTCAAAACAGGTGTCTTTGTTTAATCACCAATGCCCCATGGTATATCAGAAACTCCACTATTCACTCAGATCTCAACATTCCAAAAGTAACAAAAGTCCTCAATACAACTTATAAGACATGTAACACTAGCTAGAGCTTAAATTACTATGTAATCAGGACTGTCACTGGGCAGAAACTCGGAACCATATTTCATGTTAGTTGTCTGTAAAAAATATGATCACAACTGTTATATATACAATAAAGTTAAGACATTTATTTATTTTTTAATTCTATCTATTCACATTGTTATGGTGCATAGCTCTATTTCCACATACCGAGACAAGTTCACGATGAATATTAATGTAGTTTTCATCTTTTGCAAAAGGAAATTTTATGATTGCATGTTGTTCCTCAGGCAAAAACTTAATAATTTTCAGTATAGAAATCATCACTCATAAAATGTGTGTGTGTGTGTGTGTGTGTGTGTGTGTGTGTGTGTGTGTGTGTGTGTCTAATGCTCAGGAATTGACAACCAAGTCATTCTTCTCATAGCTTCCTAGTATTGGTGACAATGTCAGGGCACGTCTTCAAAGCTTGGCATGATTCTTGATAAATAATAAAAGCAGAAGCATTATTAGCAGTGAAGTATTCTTCATTTTTTAGTTTGATTTATGAGTCACTATGTTTACACTCAAACTTCACTTGTATATTCCTTTCTTGGAAGTGTTGAAAACTGTTATGATAAATTAACTTTAAAGAGAGTCGATTAAAGACACTAGACAACACTTACTTTTAAATTTTTCCGGAACATGTTTCAGAGGCTTTGCCTCTATCATCGGCCGGCTCTCGACTGGTTCTCGTTGGTGTAGCTGACGATACCTTGTCACAGGTCTCCTCTGGTGGCGGCTCAAGGAACTTGCTGAACAAATCCTTCTGGGGGATGTCGAAATTGAATACTTTGTTCCTATTTTTTGAAATGAAGATTTGTTCCCATGTGGATAGCTCTTGTTTTCCTGATGTATGTTTCAGTAGTTTTGGTTCTGGATTTATGTTGTGGTTTTTTTCCCAAAAATGCGTGGCAACTGCTGATTTTTCTAATTGTTTATATTTTATGTTTTTAAAGTGTTCCTTTGCTCTTGTTTCTAAATTTCTTTTTGTTTTTCCAATATAAATCTGACTACAGTCATTGCATTCAATTTGATATATACCAGATTTTTTGTTAGATGGAATGGCATCTTTGATGTTTGAGCAAATTAGTTTTTTTAAGGAGAAATGGTTGACTGGTGCTAGTTGAATATTTTGTTTTTTGAAGACTTTTGAATATATCATAGGCCCATGGATGGTAAGTGAATGTTTTGAAAATCATATTAGTTTCTGTAGATGAGAGAGTTGTGGTTTCCTTTAGTAGCTTCTTTTTTGCTAAGCTCACTTTTTTGTCCACTAATGATTTGGGAAAGTTATTTTTTTGTGCTATTTCAATTATTTTGTTGTATTCTGTTTTGTATTCTTCTGCTGTGAGAGGGATGTTTACCAGTCTGTGTGCTAAACTATTGAAGATTGCCTGTTTGTGGGATCTTGGGTTGTAGCCATTAGCTTTTATGTAGTTGTCTGTCTTTGGCATTTACAGAAAACCAACACAGACAGACAACTACATAAAAGCTAATGGCTACAACCCAAGATCCCACAAACAGGCAATCTTCAATAGTTTAGCACACAGACTGGTAAACATCCCTCTCACAGCAGAAGAATACAAAACAGAATACAACAAAATAATTGAAATAGCACAAAAAAATAACTTTCCCAAATCATTAGTGGACAAAAAAGTGAGCTTAGCAAAAAAGAAGAAGCTACTAAAGGAAACCACAACTCTCTCAGCTACAGAAACTAATATGATTTTCAAAAAATTCACTTACCATCCATGGTTCTATGATAAATTCAAAAAAGTCTTCAAAAAACAAAATATTCAACTAGCACCAGTCAACCATTTCTCCTTAAAAAACCTAATTTGCTCAAACATCAAAGATGCCATTCCATCTAACAAAAAATCTGGTATATATCAAATTGAATGCAATGACTGTAGTCAAATTTATATTGGAAAAACAAAAAGAAATTTAGAAACAAGAGCAAAGGAACACTTTAGAAACATAAAATATAAACAATTAGAAAAATCAGCAGTTGCCACACATTTTTGGGAAAAAAACCACAACATAAATCCAGAACCAAAACTACTGAAACATACATCAGGAAAACAAGAACTATCCACATGGGAACAAATCTTCATTTCAAAAAATAGGAACAAAGTATTCAATTTCGACATCCCCCAGAAGGATTTGTTCAGCAAGTTCCTTGAGCCGCCACCAGAGGAGACCTTTGACAAGGTATCGTCAGCTACACCGAGAACCAGTCGAGAGCCGGCCGATGATAGAGGCAAAGCCTCTGAAACATGTTCCAGAAAAATTTAAAAGTAAGTGTTGTCTAGTGTCTTTAATCGACTCTCTTTAAAGTTAATTCACTTGTATAATTGAAACGTTTTCAAGATCATTCGATCTCATCCTCAACTATTTGGTGACTCTCAGCAATTTTAAGAAACTGCAAGATAACGAGAGAAAACTAATTTAAGCTAATTTCCAGTTGCGAAGCTAGTCACCCAAGTATACTTGGGATTTTATTATTCTTGAAAAATTATAAACACGAGTTTACTCTGGCTTTTACGTTAAGGGGTTAAGTTACTGCTGCTGGTGACAGATTGTTAGTGTATTACCATCTACTGGAAGGAAATTATCCGGTCCATCACCTAGCAACAGTAAACAAGCAGTCAATTTTTTTTTTAAATTCATGAAAAGTATTTTAAGATTTTCTGTGCATCTAAAAAAAAAGAGAAGCCTGTGTAACTCAAACCCAAAAAGTTGGATAAATGCCATGTTTTACAAGGAATTGACCATTATTACTGCTTATATGGAGAACTATATTAATCTCCTTAAAATTTATTTAGCGAATTTTACATAACTAGTAAATCAATACACAACACAACAGCTTATTGCACAAAAGATTTGGATATTTCTGAAACATGCAACGGTTCATTGCATATGTGTGTGGGAATGCTGGCAAGGTGATGTAAATCGTGAGATTATAATATGATTCTCACCTCTTTGACAGTCTTGTAGTCAGGTTCTGGATGTCCTTCGGCTGATCTCGTACACCTGTGATCCAAGAGAGATTACCTCCAGGCGTGGTCTCGGTGGAGGAGAAAATTAAGAATGACACAATAATCCTTTTCTTGTAAAAATTGTGTTCTAATTTTTGTATAAGGTGCATTAAAAAAGAAACGAGCTGGAGACACAATTACAGAAACCAGTACCTGTATGTTAGAAGTATTGACCCTGGCTATTGAGAGACTTGTCCCACTGTGATAAGGCGGTGAATGGCTGTCACATGAAAGTCCTGGGGCTACGATGTGAGCCAGTTCCACAAATACAGTTGGACATCGGCCGAGGTGAATCATTTGCCCCCTCAGTCTTTTCAGGGAAACCAAAAATGGAATAATCACAGGAAGAGAGGTCTGGCTGTATGGAGAGTGGCCGAGAAGCTCCAATTTAAATTTCTGCACGAGTGCCACGACTGTTTTGGCTGTATGAGTCTTAGTCATCTTAGTCAACGAACATCAGCATAACCTTTCCTGCATTTGTGTGGATGGTCTTGATTTTTTTTGGTAGTGGTGACCCTGGATGCTTCCACTGGAGACCTTATCATTTTGATTCTGGTTCGAAGTGATGACACCATGACTCATCTCCAGCCACCACTAGTGCCAGAAACTCATTCCCTTCCCTAGCATAGAGTTGCAGATGACCAAGACAGTGGACCATTTGAAATGCTTCCTGGTGTGGTTAAAGACTGTGGGGCACCCATTGGGTACACACTTTGCGCAAGAGCAGACATTTTTTCATGATGGTGTGAACACTTCCAATGCTTCGGCGGCTAGATTGTTGATGGTTCAAGCTGAAGATGTGAATAAACTATTCACGAAATTGCGATCCTAGTCAATTTATAAGAAAACATTTATTTCTTATAAAATAAGTGAAGTTTTTAAGTTAAAAATTATTATATTTGTGTGTGCGTGTGTATATTAAGTAAATTTAAAACGAGGAGCGAAGGAGGACAAGTGACTTGAACATTTCAAGACGGGAGGTGGACAGTGTATTATCCACATAATTCGCGTATTATAAAATCACAAAGTTATTAATACTCGAAGCAAAGGCAAGATCAGCATATTCCTTTTTATGCATGTTCTAACCTCTTGTACTTCTGCAGTAACCGTCATAGTAACTTGTTTTGACAATAGAAAATTTTCTTCTGATAGCTCCTCAAAATAATTTCTCCTCATAGGTCATACTCTATTACGAATGCTATTTAGATGGTCTTAACTATAGTAAATAGACATCAACAGCTGCTTTCACACCCACCATCTTGACTGTTTACAATTGTTAAGGACTTGGCAACAGAAATTTGGCTTGTTAGTTTAACAAGAGATTTAACAGTGTTAAGCTAACACTTGTTGGTGAAATGCATTGTTTGTTATAACTATTGCTAAACTCGTGTTAAGTCTTAACATCTGTTGGTGAAATCGGGCATTAGTGTTATATTCTAATGCAGCACCATATATGCTTAAAGCTGCAATTACTCTGAAGATATTTTACCCCATTATGCTCCATTTGACGTATTTAGCTCATGGTTTGCGTGTTGTTGAGAATATAAAAGTTTCCAGAAGTGAATACATTAATTTCGGCAACATAAAAGGGTTTCTAAAAGCCCCACAGCGAGTGAACTGCAAACAGCAACTTCAAGGAATACCATTGCCTCCAGAACCACTGTTAACTAGATGGGGAATGTGGATTGAAATAGTGAATGTTTATGATGAACAATTCGATGACATTAAGATTGTTGTGGATTCTTTTGACCCAGAAAGTGCTGCAGCGTTTCTTGAATCTCAGCATCCTTCAGTGTCTCTTACATTACAGTACACGCAACAAGATAAGTTGAGTGCTGGATTTACGGTGTGGTACCGGCAGAGGGGAAGAAGCGAGAGCTAACGCTCTTTTGTTTCTACAGTGTGGTCAACCTTGAAAAACACATATCAGCAAAATGGCATGTAAGATAAGCAACGATATTACCAGTAATGTTGCATCCTCTGAAAAGTCCTTAGTTTTGCCCACGCCCGCTCAATTGCATTCAGAACACAGTTACATGGAGGTAGACAAATAATAACGTGTCCCCTTTCGAGAGACATAACATCCACAAATGTTCATACAAATATAAATCATTTTCAAGTAAATGCTGATGTACATTACCGTCACACTCGTAACAAGGATAAACTGGCAATTCGAGCGCATCAAACAAGCATTTATTAAGAAAGCTTAACTACAAAGGGCTAATGTTATATAATAAACCTCCAAATTCATTTAAACAAGCTGCATCATTAAAACACTTTAAGAATAAGGTTAAATTTTTGCGTGTACAGTGTTTTTATACGGTTAGTGAATTTTTAAAACTATAAACATGTAAATGAGCACTGGGAGCATAGTACATTCACAAACCTGTAATATTCATATTATGACATTTCTTTAGTAAATTAGTCTATGCAAACACCACATGAAGCCACAGAAAAGTCGTTTACTGTGTATATTGTATGTAATCAATTTGACTTTATGTATATACTGTATTTATACATTTTGACGTGTCTCATAACCTGTATATGTTGCCAAGGACGAACTAAAATTCTATTTCTAACATATGATTGTTGTAAAAGGGTTAGCTAGTTAACGTCAAAATTGATGAAAATGAAATATGTCGGACATGATAAAGCTTAGCGTATTAGCCACTAGATGTCAGTGTATAGCGCATTTCAGTTGTCATCTATGTTTACGGAGTTATACGAAACTTACCGAATGAGGACTGGAGCCCGATTGCTCTTATCAATAAAATTGAAAAGAGCAATAAAATTATCACGCGCATATAGTAGAAGCAACTCTGACTCTTGGGGAGTATCACACATTTGGAACTGGAACAGGGCTTTGAATTGAAGCTTCTGTTGGTTTTGTGGAGGATGCAGTTGAAAAACTAATTGTAGTACATTGGAAGAAGGGTAAGAGTACATGGAATAAGTAACAAGAGTTTTGAGTAAACATCTTGGATATTCAACATTTTAAGATTCCTTTGTTAAAATTTGCCCCAGTCACATCCTGTGATATTGATCGGTCACTTTTTCTGACAAACATCAATGACCCCATATAACTTAGAAAAATATTTAATTTTTCACTGTACTGCAAAATGTAATGAATATCTCTAGCTATGGAATTTGATTTACATTTGTGTTTACTCATATTTTTACTTGATAAATTTGAGAGTTAATTTTCAAAATTGGATTAATATGTGGTTTGTAGGTTACATTTTCATCAAATAATAATTATTCACTGTACTGAGAAATTTATGAACTTCTCTTGAGCATATTAGAAATTTTCATTGTATATTTTTCTACATATCTTCCCAATTTTCACTACATGTTTATAAACATATTTCCAGTTCATACTACATAAAAATCCCAGCTCTAATCATGAGTGACATTCAGTTTTGTCTATAGCAATGCAAATAGTAATTTTTCTTTCGTGGCACTCAGTTTTTACTGACTTACAATGAACACCCTCCTCAAAGGTTTCCTTCATGCCCTCAATTATCTGTTTGTCAAATTACATCTCAAATATATAACTCGGCCATCAGCCTGTGCTTGATTTCAGTTAGAGTATCAAACACGCATTAGCTGTACACAGAGAAAAAACTAAAATTTCACTTTCATAGATGTGTGCTATTGAAAACATGTTGCACATGTCTTAGTTACTGTTCCTCATATTATGCAAATTGAAAATAATAAACTTGAGAACAAAGCAGCTGTAAGGACCTTGTATGACATCCTGGCTCCAAGAGTATCAGTTTGTATGTTCATCTTATTTTGCTAATGTTTGTTTCTATTGCAGCCAACAAGATGATTATCAGCTTGTAAGAAAATTGGGAAGAGGAAAATATAGTGAAGTGTTTGAAGCCATCAATATAACTAACAATGAAAAATGTGTAGTGAAGATATTAAAGGTATGTAAACTTAATGAACTTAAAAAAAAAATCATTAGGAACTTGTACAAAAGGGTGTGAATCATGCATATTAAAAGCAAGCTAATTTCATGAGGAATATTTTTTTTTAACTGTATTAAAAGTTACTTTAAACAAGGCTGCTTTATGACATTCTGTGAATAAAGCGAATTTTACAGGAATGAAATACCTAATTATGAATGAATTTGTCGTTAAATTTTACATGCAACATGATTATTGCATAACGTAATATATGGTTGGATATCAAATTCAGGATCAAAACCAAATCAGAAAATTGAATTGGATTAGAAATTTCTTTTCATAGTGATAGTGGTAGAATAAAGCTTGTTCTTCCTAGTTAATCGCAAGCAATAATGAGTTCAAGGCAAGTAATTGTAATATATTCTTATACTATTTGTTCTCCTTACTATTTGTTTTCTTGATTGTATATTTTGTATTATGCTGTAGAATTTCAAGGATGATATATCAAAATTTAACTGTATTGGAACACCACAGTGAAGCGAAGCAATTAAATTATAGATGAGTGGTATTTTTTACACATCAGCTTCACTTACGTACCTATGTTGAGGACATGTTTTGCAAACTAATGTTTGCATATATCGAGATTTAACTGTATTGGAACACCACATTGAAGCGAAATAATTATTAATTTTTAGATGAGTCGTATTTATTACGCATCTGCTTCTCTTTCGTACCTATTTTGAGGACATGTTTCGCAAATCATCGTTTGCATCTTCTGCTGTTATCAAGCTTTAGTCGCATAAGAGCAGAAGATGCAAACAATGATTTGCGAAACATGTCCTCAAAATAGGTACGAAAGTGAAGCAGAAGTGTAATAAATACAACTCATCTAAAAGTTAATAATGTTTGCATCTTCAGCTCATATTGTGACTCATGTTGTCTGCCTTTTGGGATGGCCACCATCAGTCTCTCGCCTCATCCTTCTACCGGGGATGCCCCACTTGGGGCTTAGGTACAATAAGCCACAGGTTTTGGTGCCGAATCTCCTCTGTGGTAATCCTATACCTTGTTTCACGTAAGCTTGCCCAGTATCTGATAACGGTCACGTGACCTAATCACCTCTCATTGGTTGCTGTTGTGGTAATGACTGTCGTGCGGTAAAAATTAGTTCGTTATTTAACATGGTGATATATCATTATATGTTGGAAGAGAATTGTCAAATTTATATTTTCGTAACTGTTGTAATTAAATATATTGCGCAACAGAGTTGATTTATCTGAAATGCATGTTAATTCTTAAACGAAGTAAAGAGGAGGTTCCTTTGCTCTCAAGCACATGGCACGATAGCACATAATTTAGTGGTAGTGGTGACATTTGTTTATATGACTTTTATCACTGACCTTGTTTTGAACTGGATTAGTCATACATCGCCATTCGAGAGTGCGGGAGCTAAATTATTTTATTGATCGTTTATTGCGCATGTACTTATTATATGTATAATGGCAGAGTCTACAGCCAGTTTTTCGTTGAAGTATCGCAAGGATAATTATTTACAAATAGGCAAAAAAAGAATTGTGTTGTATGTGTTTAATGCACTCACAGAGAAGAATCCGTCTTTGTCAGTGAGAGAAGTCGAACAGCTGTGCTCTGAAGTTACAGGTGTGAGTGTTAGATCCGTAGGAACATCGAGACATGAAATTGAGGAAACAGGAAGGCTTACCACTCCCGGCAAAAGCAGGAATAAACAAAAGTGCGTGCTCAGAGAAAATACGTGAAAAGTGTTGTGCGTCGTCATGTGTGTAGTTTTTCTTTAGAAACGAATTCCCTAACATAAGTAACATTTCCTCTGCTGTAAATGAGGATGCAGATTTACAAATTTTCAGCAGATTGCTTAATACAGCTGGGATTTGTGAATGAAAAAAGAGGCAATAAAAATGTGCTAAAAGACAGAGGCGATATTGCTGTGTGGCGAAGACGTTATTTAAGGACAACCACACTGCACCGAGATACAAATCGCAAAATATACACGAAGAACACACGAAAAGTAAAGTATGGTGTGACACGACTTTTAAGACTGAAAGACAAGCATTTCTGAAAGGTATGTGTTCTGGTTTAAAAAATCCCAGTGGAAAAGGCCAAAGGCCTTTCATTATAAACTCTTTCAGTTTCATTGCTCATTCTGTTTCAATTTGCTCAGTTCATTATAAACTTGTATTTTTGCATGCCTTCATATCCTTATTTGTGTGATTTTTATTTATCTTCCCGGCAATTATTACGACATTTACTGCAGGTTTAAATGTGACAGGAAGGCACCGCCTATGGCCTATGACGCGGAAGCATTAGCCAATTAGGGCGAGGGGGAGGGTAGTTGAATGCGGAGTGATACATTTCAGCGGGGCAAGGTTATATGAAACAGAGATTAATTCTAAGAGTTCATATTAAAACCTTAATCAACCACAATGAGAGTTCTGATTATTTTTATGAAATAGCATGCATTTCATGCGTATAATATAGTTTCTTCTGTTGACTTTCATACAACAGAAAAAAAAGTAGATGGTGAACCAGTCCCATAAAGTCTTAATGCCCTCATTTTATTTTATATTAAGAACATTCTTCCGAAACTCACAATAGAAATTCTAACCTCTCCTGATCAACTGAAGGGCAGGCCACATCTGTATGCAAGCCTGGAATGTACATCATGAACACAGTGGCACCATAATCATATTGATGCAAGATAATATTCAGTTGTCAATTTAACAAATTTGCCACTAGTGCTTTTAAGTGGAAATGCTGATCTTATTTTAATTAAAAGTATGTGAAATTGCATATAGCCAACCTGGTGAACTAATGTTTAATGCACAGTGTAGTTTACATGGCCGTGATTTTGTTGATAGCTGAAAGTGTGATGCAACTGTTGTGGGGAAACCTGGTCACAGCATATATCCATCTTATGATGGGAAATGTTGTAGGGGTCACAGTACGCAGCAGCGGCTACATTGGAATTTAATCAGTGTGGTTAATACCTTTATTACACCCAGAGTTTCAGTATTGGTTGCAAAAACTGCACAGTGACTTAAAAAGTGCCTTTTTCAGTGTGCAAAAAGCGTTTTACTTGAAGCAACATAAGCAAGATAGCTCTCATCTGTAGGATTTTTGTGGGACATAAAAATATATCCCTATTATTGTCATTTAAAACTCCATATTAATTTCATTAGTCAGAAGGGGCACTGCTTACAAACTTCGCATTCATAAATAAAAATGGACTGTAAATTTAGAATGTTGCATTCACATAGAACCACGTAATGATTGAAGCCCACTTTGAGGTTACTCGGTTGAGATTAAGAAAAATAAATGGAGCACAGTTATAATTCAGTAATTTGGACTGTCTTCAACCTTATGCAGAATATAAATTACCAATAATCCCTCAGTAGGGTGATGAATCTAATAACCGTTGTCTGGTCTTACATTGTCTTTCAAATGACTAAATGCTTTGGGAGAAAATGCGAGCTCTAAAGACATTTTTTAGCAATAATTTGAATTGGTTACAAATAATTTTATATTTAACTTTTTATTTGCTCTAAGATAAGCTCATTTATTTTTCTAAACGGATAGAAACATCTTTTATATTTCGAGATTCAACTGCACTGGAACACCACAGTGAAGCGAAAAATCACTAAATTTTAGATGAGTCGCAACACACACAGATAATTACATCAAAGCAAATAGTTTCAACCCAATTCCACACAAACATGCAACCATCAACAGTCTGACACACAGATTAGTAAATCTACCTCTCAGCGAGCAAGAATATCAAAACGAATACCATCAAATCTTAAAAACTGCAATTAAAAATGGATATGGAAAAAACCTTGTAGATAAAAAACTAAAATTATTCAAACTTCAAAAGAAATTAAAACAGATCACAGCTCTCACACCAATAAAACAAGAAACTAGATTTGCTAAATTTACTTACCACCCCTGGGCCACAAAAAAGTTCCAAAAAATATTCAAGAAATACAATATAACATTGGCACCAAAAAACAATTACAACATTAAAAACCTACTTCACAGTAATAATACTGATAAGATAAAACCAGAGGAAAAGTCAGGCATTTACAAAATTAAGTGTAAAGACTGTGAAAAAATTTACATAGGAAGGACAAAAAGGAACATAGGCACTAGAAAGAAAGAACACTTCAGGCACTTAAGATACAAAAATATTGATAAGTCCGCAATAGCAGCTCATTTCTGGTCTGAAAATCATGAAATTGAAGATAGCACAGAATTACTAAAATACGTACAAAAACATAGTGAACTCGTCATATGGGAGAGGATATACATAGAAAAACATAAAAACCAACTAATGAACTTTGAAATCCCGCTAGAAGAGAATCCCACATTTCAGTTCATCACTAAATCAACAGATGGCAGCAACAACCCCAGAATTACCCACACCGCTGGATCTAGCGTCAGTCGCACAAGAGCCGTAGATGCAAACGAAGATTTGCGAAACATGTCCTCAAAATAGGTACGAAAGTGAAGCAGATGTGTAAAAAATGCGACTCATCTAAAATTTAGTGATCTTTTATATTTTTTTAAATTTCTCAATCTTTTATTATAGAATCTGTTATAGTCATTAATTAAAGCAGTGCTGATAATGTCTTTGAATTCTCTGTATGTTTATCAACCTGCATATTAAACTAAGCATCATTATATATTTTTTAGGAGCAATAGCAAAAATATAATTTTCATGTATATACAAAGGAAATGCTTTAGTGACTTGTGTTAAATATCAAGAAATGGTGGAAATGGACAACAGAGACGTCCCCATCATTATTCACTCAAGATTGCAAATTAGTTCACTAAGTACCCTAAACCACAAGCACAAAATTGATTTATACTTTAATTACCCTTGTATGGTCCTAGTGATTGTTATAATAAACATTGTTTATTGTTATTAATTTTAGATGAGTCATATTTATTATACATTGCTTCACTTTCGTACCTATTTTGAGGACATGTTTCGCAAGTCATCGTTTGCATCTTCTGCTCTTATGCAACTAAAGCTTGTTCCAGTGGTGTGGGTAATTCTGGAGTTGCTGCTGCCATCTGTTGATTTAGTGATGAACTTAAATGTGGGATTCTCTTCTGGCGGGATTTCAAAGTTCATTAGTTGGTTTTTATGTTTTTCTATGTATATTCTCTCCCATATGACGAGTTCACTATGTTTTTGTATGTATTTTAGTAATTCTGTGCTATCTTCAATTTCATGATTTTCAGACCAGAAATGAGCTGCTATTGCGGACTTATCAATATTTTTGTATCTTAAGTGCCTGAAGTGTTCTTTCTTTCTAGTGCCTATGTTTCTTTTTGTCTTCCCTATGTAAATTTTTTCACAGTCTTTACACTTAATCTTGTAAATGCCTGACTTTTCCTCTGGTTTTATCTCATCAGTATTATTACTGTGAAGTAGATTTTTAATGTTGTCCTCAAAATAGGTACGAAAGTGAAGCAGATGTGTAATAAATACGACTCATCTAAAAATTAATAATTATTTCGCCTCACTGTGGTGTTCCAATACAGTTAAATCTCGATAGATTGTTTATTGTATTTATATTTATTACATCAATTGTAATATTAAGGTCTTCGTAATATGAAGCTTTCAACACATGCATTAACAATTTTTTTTTCTTTGTCCAGCCTGTAAAAAAGAAGAAGATCAAACGAGAAATAAAAATTTTGGAGAACTTGCGGGGAGGGACGAACATCATCACACTGCAAGCTGTGGTAAAAGATCCAGTGTCAAGAACCCCGGCGCTAATCTTTGAACACGTCAATAACACAGACTTCAAACAGTTGTATCAAACGCTAACAGACTATGACATCCGTTACTACTTGTATGAATTACTCAAGGTAAGAGTACCATCGAAAATGTGCAATTGTGATCATCAAGTGTATGAGAAGAAACAGCAAGATAAAAGTGTTTGTGTGATAGATCCATTACATTATTCAACATTATATTGTTGGAAAAATCATTGAGATAGTCACTGGATAAGAAAATGTATATCATGGTCCCACTGTGAGGCAAGTATTAACTAACATTTTGTATCATCCCTTTTCTCCCCTTAAAGAAATTTATAAGTGTGAACATCAGGAATGCACCTTGGGATTGTTTTAGGACAGTATTTCTGAGCTGTGAATGCCATTTGCAGTTCTACTCATGTCCTGGAAGGCTCATTGTGTATAAAATACCAACTAATGAATCATCAGAATAGCGGCGTTTGCTTAGGTCTCAAGTCTTTTCTTGATATTATGAACTGAATTTTAATGGAGACAAGAACAAACTTGCTACAGTTTTGTATGTTTTGCTAGCAAGGCTTTCGTGTATCTAGTTCTTGAGCTTTTTTTGAATAATCAGTCCCTATTAAGATTTGAAAATTGGTTTAAAGCTTAACACATATGTAGTGCAGGGGAACACTCATGTTTTGCTTATTGTAAAAGAATTTAATTAGTTGGTTTGTCAACAACTAAATTATTTCAAATATCACAAATGGGAGCATACACTAAAGGAAAATATACATTTTCAAATCCTATTTATAGTATATAACGTATCTTAAATAAAATTTAGCTTTGAAAGTATATCTTAGTCAAACAGGTTTGAAATACTTTTCTATGGTTGAATGGCATTTTTGCTGATTTTTTGGATTTGTCATCAGACTCTTCCTGAGCACCTACTTCTTTGTTTTCCATTTGCACTAGAATTTCTTTGATGTAATGGATTGACAAACCATTTCACAATTCCTGTATAATTTAAAGTGTGACATAACTGCCACTACCTCCTGTTGTTCGAAACTGTTCTTTAGCCCCCCCCCCCCTCCCCTTCCCTGCATGCAGTTGATGTTGAAGATCTTGCTTTGCTGTGTCAAATCCCATACTAGCCATGCCGTGGCCGAGTGGCTAAACCACTCGACTCTCACCAAAGTGACTGGGGTTCAATCCCAGGTGACTGCATATCAGATTTGTGGTAGACAAAACAGCGTAGGGTTGGGTTTTCTCTAGGTGCTCCATTTTCCTCTGTCATCTCATTCTACCAGTGCTCCACATTCATTTCATGTATCAGTGACACCACCTGTGGTGCCACATGTAATAAAAGTGGATATTAAATGCTACAAAGCAAACAAATGCCATACTGCTTTAATATAATGAATGATTGGGTTTTTTAAGGAGTAATGGTTCACTGGTGCTAGTTGAATGTTTTGTTTTTTGAAGACTTTTTTGAATTTATCAAAGGCCCATGGATGGTAAGTGAATTTTTTTGAAGATCATTTTAGTTTCTGTAGCTGAGAGGGTTGTGGTTTCCTTTAGTAGTTTCTTCTTTTTTGCTAAGTACACTTTTTTGTCTACTAGTGATTTGGGAAAGTCATTTTACTGTGCTATTTCAATAATTTTGTAGTATTCTATTTTGTATTCCTCTGCTGTGAGAGGGATGTTGACCAGTGCTAAATTATTAAAGATTGCCTGTTTGTGGGATCTTGGGTTGTAGCCATTAGCTTTTATATAGTTGTGTTGGTTTTCTGTAAATGCCAAAGTTCATTCTATTTTTATTTCTGATTATTTTTAGATCTAAAAATAAGAAGAAATTTTTTTGTGGTTCGGGAACAGGTGGTAGTCACTGGGTGCTAGATCTGGTGAATAGGGTGGATTTTCAAGTAATTTGAACTTTAAATTGCACATTTTTCCCATTGCAATGACTAAACGATAGGCTGGGGCATTGTCATAAAGAAACAAGATTTTCTCTTTGCCAAATGAGGTCGTTTTTTCACCTCATCACTCAAACATTGCAATAAGCTGGCATAGTAGTCACCAGTGATACTTTTACCCTTTTCCAATTGATCAATAAAAATGATTCCCTGTACATCCCAGAAAACACTCGTCAGCTTGTTAGCTGACAGAATTGAACTTAGCCTTATGTACAAATATAATAATTTGTAACTTATAACGTCACTTATCTTATAAGAAATGATGACACTTTTCTTATAAATTGTTCGGGATCACGATTTTATGGAAATTCTTACACATCGTCAGCCAGAATCCCAAACAAAACAGTTGTCTTCGTTACAAACACTACATATTAATATGTTCTTGTTAGTACTACCAAAATCTGAAAATGAAACAAATTTAAAAACAGAATCGACTGCTGGTATTTCAAAATTCATTATGCGATGTTTTTGTTTTATAAAATATATTTTCCCAAACCATTAAATCTATCAGACCATTTAATTGTCTTAATAATTGAATTTCTGGATTCACTCACCACATGGTTAACCGCTTCACCGATGGCCATTTAAACCCTTCAGGGGCCGGAAACGGATACCCAGTAAACAGAACAAGACATTTAAATTGTTAAATGCTGTGAAAATGTATCAAATACGTTTCCATATCTTCCGTATTTATTAAGTTATTTAAACGAAACAAAAACTGGTTTAAAACCCATTAAAGGCAGTATACATCTACAGTAACAAAAAAGTAGAGACTACATTAATAAATTGTTGAAATTTCAGTACCTTGTTTCACTGTAGCAAAAGCCATTCTTTGTGCCAAACGCGCCTAATATTTGAATCATTTTGTTTTGTTTTGTGTAAACAAACGAATGTATGTGTAGCTATGCAAGCGACTTCTCCAGTTCAAGTTTTTAGCTTTTAGTTTATTTATGCTATACCAAGCGATAGTCATACGAGTATATGTTGCGTTGCACACACACGCTGGAAAGAAAACTTCCTGTCAGCATCTGTTATTACAGTGCTTCTCAACCAAGGTTTCTGATAACCTTATGCAGCTGCTTTTGCTCAGTATTTTAGTTATTTATACTCTGTCTGTGTTCAGAGTGATTTTTTATAGCTATCAAGAGCTAAATGAATGGCACATTTGAAATTGTTAAACTTCATTGTTAACCATGGCTTATCCCCGTAATGTAGCAAATAAATTAGCTTGCGTATGATGTATACAGGCTTCTGATATTACTGTAGAAAATCTGGAAGATTTGTTGTGTGATTGTGAAGGAGATGTTTAGGATATAGGTATAATAGCAGTGACGTGTTCTGGTCTACAGATGGCATGTTAGCTACTCCATTGTTTGGGGGAAATGGCACCTCAAATATGGGTGATGTGGATCAGCTATAACTAGGTATCTTTACGAAAAACAAATGGTTAAACAAGTATTTTTATACCACTGGATGTAACCATGCACAATTGTTTAGCAATTTTCAGAGCTGTAAATTCATGCAAGACATTCACCTACCTGTACTTGTGCATATAAATAGCTTGTAACCTATACTGGTCGCCAATCTAGAATGTGATTGACAGTTAGTAACCACATGGAATAACGGTCTAAATAAATGGAAGGGGATAAGTACGTCATTACGGTTGTCATAGTAACGATTAAAATGACCAATTAGAGTCGAGACATTTCCATGACAACGTTAGATGCTAAAGCTTGGTTGCCGATATTCTAACATGTGCTTAGCATGACGCTGCCAAGCAAGTTACGCAAATGCTGCAGTAATCATAATACCTTGGTGTTTGTTTCTCTTGACGATAACGCTGCATAAACAGAATGCCTGACATATGCAACCGTGAGATCCTGTACTGGCAAATTACTTTGCATTTTATTTGTGGCAATTTGCCTTGGTTTATGTGTGTCTGAGTCTGTGTATCTAAGTGCGTGTTGTGATCATTTGCAATTGTATTTAATGAATGTTTAATTATGTCAAAATACAGTGACAAGCGAAAACCTGAACGTGCTCGGCAACCAAATAAAACTGTATTTGGTAAAGGTATTCCAATTAAAGGACATACACGGGAAATAATATGTTCTGTGAGAGAATACTTTGATGATCAGTAAAGGCATTAAGGTTAAGATTGGGAAAGAAAAGTATTTTAAAGAAGAAAGACATTGGGGTATAAATTAGAAACTCCCAGGAAATATTATGTAAGCGGCATTTTCCCACTTCAATAAGAATCAAAATGTCACAGGCATGCCTCTTTTGTTACGATGATCTTTACATTGATGTGTTCCTGCATGTTCTAGCATTTACATGTAGATCCACGACTTTACTATTGTCTTTGTGTATAGTATTATAAATAAAAATAAAAATAATAAAATACCCATTGCAGTCGCAACTGAATCACCTTCGCACGCGTAGTGCTATCACGCTCTCCACGTTGCAGCAATAAGCGGCAACGTCGCCTCTCTCTCCGTACGAAATGTCAATCACTTTCTAGATTGGCGACCAGTATAATTGAGTGCTATAATACTCAGAGGCCTCTTTATACTGGGGGGTAAGAAATTCACCACGACATCACCCCTCATACTTGAGAGAAAACACTTTCCTAAAAGGATACCACCCACAACCAAAAAATATGCAACCATTTCGAAAATGTGTAGTGTGTTGCAAAAAAGAAGTTTGCAAGGAAACCAATATTATTTGGTGTGAATCTGCAGATGTGCTCTTGGGTATTTATCCAGATTTGGAGGTGTAATATTCAAAAAGATACTTTAAGGGTACATTTACATCATTTATAGAACTAATTTAAATTTATTGTAAAATAGGAAGGTTAAAATAATTGGCGTTAATTGAGCATTAAATGCATGTATGCGCAGGATGTCTATACATGTCCATATCGGTTTGGGGCATTTTAACTTGGACGTCATATGACATCCATATCAGTGAAAGGGTTAAATGACCAAAAATGATCTGCTACGGCCGATTTATTGGTCTGTTTATATTAATGTTACGAAAATGTTCTTTTGTCCTGGTTTCTAAATTACGTTTTGTCTTTCCAGTATAAACTTTATCACAATCGAAACAAATTTATAAATACCAGATATTTTAATATTAGGAATTTTATCTTTTTAAGAGAAATGCAATAAATTTTTAATACTATATTTATTTATTTTGAGAAACTAAAGTCATACCAAACTCTTTAAAAGTTTTTAAAAATGTTTATTAACCCAAGGATGGCAAGTAAATTTTTAAAATTATAATCGTCTTTTAAAAAAATTATCCTTAAAAAAATAAGCATTTCAAAAACATTTTTAAAGAGTTTGTTATAACTTTAGTTCCTCAAAATAAATATAGTATTAAAAATTTATTGCATTTCTCAATAAAAGATAGAATTCCTTATAATAAAAAATCTGCTATTTATCAGTTTAATTGTTTCAATTGTGATAAAATTTATATTGGAAAGACAAAACGTAATTTAGAATCCTGAACGAAAGAACATTTTCGTAACATTAAGTATAAACAAACTGATAAATTGGCCATAGCAGATCATTTTTGGTCATTTAACCATGAAATAAATCCAGAAGTTAAATTATTAAAACAATTAAATGGTCCAATAGATGTAATGGTTTGGGAAAAGATATTTATTTTAAAAAACAAACATCACATAATGAATTTTAAAATACCGGCAGTCGATTCTGTTTTTAAATTTGCATTATTTTCAGATTTTGGTAATACTAACAAGAACAAATTGACTTCTAATGTTTAGTTTCTATGGCACAGCTTTGTTTTTCCAGCTGATGTGTATGAATATACATGAAATCGCAATCCTGGAGAATTTATAAGAATTATTATTTCTTATAAGTAAAGCTTTAAGTTACAAATTATTATATTTCTATATATGCTTCACTATTAATAGCTTCATATTTTACGTATTTATCAGTAATATGTTTCTATTCTTTATTAAATTCATCTATATTCAGGAGTATATTAATCTATAAATCAAACTATTGAAATCAGCAAATTTAATGTAATTATCAATATGAGTGTCCTGCGCTGTGGCGTAGCGGGCTAAGGCAGCATGCCTTAGTCCCTGGCCATGGAAAGTGGCCCAGGTTTGATCCCACCCATGTGGTGGGGATTTTAGGTCCCGGGTATAAGACCAGTGCCCACTCAGCATCGTGAGGAAAGTGAGGAGCTTACGCTAGGTAAGCGGCCCTGGTAACAGATACCAACATTCCGGCTGGGGGATGCTGACCACTTCTCCTCCCCAAATCGGTTGGATGAACGTCCACCTCTGCCATGCGTAAGTGGGCGTGAGGCTGGCAGTCAGGTTGGTCCTCTTGGGCTGGCCCTCTAAGGGCTGTCAAGCCGTGGGTTATTTATATCAATATGAGTAGACTTCCTATAAATACCAAAGTTAAATTTATTATTATTTCTTATCTTTAGATCTAGAAAAGGAAGAAATCCATTAATTTTAGTCTCTAATGTAAATTTTATAGCTGTATCTTGCAAATTTAGTTATTTTAAAGCATGATTTATGTGTTTATCAGGAAAAATAGCAAAAATATCAACATATCTATACCAAACTTTAAAAATTAAAGGGAATGCCTTAGTGACTTGCATTTCGAAAAAACTCATAAAAAGATCAGCAAGAAAAGGTGAAAGAGTTTACCATTGCTGAGCCAGAATTATAATATATGTATTATTATTGAAATGTAGCAAAATATTACAAAATTTATGTGAATACCAACCTAAGAGAAATAATAAACATATTATTAAATCATTAAATCAAAAAGTTTTAATTTTTACTAAAGCGTATAAAGGTAATAAATAGAATTGTAATTTTAGATAAATCTAATTATATCAATAGAGTAGAACTTCTACTTCAAGGTGAAGATTTCATAAAAATGAATAAAGAGCCTTTAAAATCTTATATTTCAAATTTTAATAAAATGCTTAATGAAGTGAAGTTAAAATAAAGTGAAACATTTAGTAAAAGTTGGTAATCCTATTTTACTTGGAAATTATGCTCTTCCTAAAATTCTTAAACCTGGAAATAAAATGAGACTTATTGTATAAATTCACCAAGTTATAATTTAGCTAAATGGTTACATAAAAAATTCAGTATTTTGATAAACATGAGAGTTTAAATATTAAAAATTCTTTTGAATTAGTTAAAAAGCTTGACAATGTTGTATTATCTAAAACTTATAAACTTGTTTCTTTTGATCTAACTGCCTTATTTCCTAGTATTCCTAGAAAAAAAAACTAATTTATTTAAAAAAGTGGTTGAATTCAATAAATTTACATGAGGACTTAATAGTTGATTTTTTTAAACTTACTGAATTCTGTTTAGATCAAAATATTTTTTACTTTTAATGGTGAAATTTTTCAACAAACTTCTGGCTTAGCAATGATAATCCTGTTTAAGCTTTTTTGCTGATCTTTTTATGAGTTTTTTCGAAATGCAAGACACTAAAGCATTCCCTTTAATTTTTAAAGCCTGGTATAGATATGTTGATATTTTTGCTATTGTTCCTGATAAACACATAAATGATGCTTTAATATTACTAAATTTGCAAGATAAAGCTATAAGTTATTAACTTATAAATGAGTCGTATTTATTACACATCTGCTTCACTTACGTACCTATTTTGAGGACATGTCTCGCAAATCATCGTTTGCATCTTAGGCTCTTATGCGACTAAAGCTTGATCCAGTGGTGCATCCGATGCATAAAAGATGTACAAAAAACAATCATTAATAGTAAAATTTCAACAACGGCAGAACAAAAAACTATCAAACCGGACAACCCTACCCTTGCAAGATTATATGGTTTGCCTAAAATACACAAACCCAACATACCCATGAGACCCATTGTAAATAATGTCAACACTCCTACATACCTTCTGGCAAAATGGCTGTCCAAAAAATTTCAGTCCTATCCACAATTCCATACTCTAAGCATAAAAAGCTCGTTAGACCTGGTAGAAAAAATTCAAAATCTTAAACTGAACCCTCATGACACTTAAGTATCCTTTGATGTCTGCTCCCTCTTCCCTAGTATTCCATTAGACAACCTTTTGATTCATCTGAAATGGCTAAATTCTAACCTAGATGCCAATGCAATAGAAGAATATTTGGCAATGACTGAAACATGTATACATCAAAATTATTTTGTTTTCGATGGAAAATATTATAAACAAATTTCAGGACTAGCTATGGGAAGCCCGCTATCACCATTTTTGGCCAATTTATACATTGAGCTTTTTCGAAACACATAACTAAAGCCTTCCCTCATATTTTTAAAACATGGTACAGATACGTAGACAACATCTTTGCAATAGTGCCCTACAAACAAATAGATGATGCTTTGAAACTACACAACCTGCAAGAACCCAGCATACAATTCACAGTAGAAACTGAAGAGGACTGTACTCTACCTTTTTTGGACCTTAAAATCTAAAAAAGCAATGAAAAACTAGAATTTGGCATCCATAGAAAAGCAACACACAGATAATTACATCAAAGCAAATAGTTTCAACCCAATTCCACACAAACATGCCACCATCAATAGTCTCACACACAGATTGGTAAATCTACCCCTCAGCCAGCAAGAATATCAAAAAGAATACCATCAAATCTTAAAAACTGCAATTAAAAATGGATATGGAAAAAAACCTTGTAGATAAAAAACTAAATCATTCAAACTTCAAAAGAGACTAAAACAGATCACAGCTCTCACACCAATAAAACAAGAAATTAGATTTGCTAAATTTACTTACCACCCCTGGGCCACAAAAAAGTTCCAAAAAATATTCAAGAAATACAACATAACATTGGCACCAAAAAACAATTACATTAAAAACCTACTTAACAGTAATAATACTGATAAGATAAAACCAGAGGAAAAGTCAGGCATTTACAAGATTAAGTGTAAAGACTGTGAAAAAATTTACATAGGGAGGACAAAAAGAAACATAGGCACTAGAAAGAAAGAGCACTTCAGGCACTTAAGATACAAAAATATTGATAAGTCCGCAATAGCTGCTCATTTCTGGTTTGAAAATCATGAAAATGAAGATAACACCTAATTACTAAAATACGTACAAAAACATAGTGAACTCGTCATATGGGAGAGAATATACAAAACATAAAAACCAACTAATGAACTTTGAAATCCCGCCAGAAGAGAATCCCACATTTCAGTTCATCACTAAATCAACAGATGGCAGCAGCAACTCCAGAATTACCCACACCACTGGATCAAGCTTTAGTCGCATAAGAGCCAAAGATGCAAACGATGATTTGCAAAACATGTCCTCAAAATAGGTATGTAAGTGAAGTAGATGTGTAATAAATACGACTCATCTATAAATTAATTATTTCGCTTCACTGTGGTGTTCCAATACAGTTAAATCTCAATATAAAGCTATAAAATTTACATTAGAGACTGAAATTAATGGATTTCTTCCTTTTCTAGATCTAAAGATAGGAAATAATAATAAATTAAATTTTGGTATTTATAGGAAGTCTATTCATATTGATAATTACACAAATAAAAGTTTTAACCCTTTTTCAAATAAATTTGCTGTTCTCAGTAGTTTGATTTATAGATTAATAAATATATCCCTGAATAAAGATGAATTTAATGAAGAATATAAATTATTAATAAAAAATCGAACCATTTAAATATAAAAAAAACTTAATGATTTTTCTACCCTGAATAATGGTTTTAATAAAGACCTTATCAATAAAAAATTGAAAAATTTAAATATAAAAAAACTTATGATTTTTCTATCTTGAAAAAAAAAAATAAGACTATTATAATTTAAAAAACTTTACTTACCATCCTTGGGTTAATAAACATTTTCAAATTTTTTTTAAAGAGTGGTATAACTTGAGTTCCTCAAAATAAATATAGTATTAAAAATTTATTGCATTTCTCTTAAAAAGATAAAATTCCTAATAATAAAATATCTGGTATTTATAAATTTATTTTGATTGTGATAAAGTTTATATTGGAAAGACAAAACATAATTTACAAACCAGAACGAAAGAACATTTTCGCAACATCAAGTATAAACAAACTGATAAATCGGCCGTAGCTGATCATTTTTTGGTCATTTAACTATGAAATAAATCCAGAAGTTAAATTATTAAAACAATTAAATGGTCCAATAGATGCAATGGTTTGGGAATAGATATTTATTTTAAAAAACAAACATTGCGTAATGAATTTTGAAATACCGGCAGTCGATTCTGTTTTTAAATTTGTTTTGTTTTCAGATTTTTTAGTACAAACAAGAACATATTAACATGTAGCGTTTGTAACGATGATGTTTTGTTTGTGGTTCAGCTGACAATGTGGAAGAATTTCCATGAAATCGTGATCTTGAACAATTTATAACAAAAGTGTTCTCATTTCTTATACGATGAGTGAAGTTTTAAGTTACAAATTATTTATTTGTAAATATTTGTTTGCTTCACTGTTAATAGCTTCATATTTTACGTATTTATTGAAGTTAGCCTTTTTTGGAGTTGCTTCACCTGGTGCAAACCACTCTTTTGACTGGTTTACTTTCTGTAGTGTAGTAATGTATTATATATGCACATTTTCTTAAGCACTGGATTTACGGTGTGGTGTGGGCAGAAGGAAAGGAGAGAGCTAACACGTTCTTGTTTCTGCAGTGTGGTCAACCTAGAAAAACACAATTCAGCCAAAAAGTGGTAAATATTGCAATGCATATTTCCTTATGAAGGAAGAAAATGTATGTCAAATCAGCCTTATTGAAGTGCTTATATATATATACACTTTAAGGTTTGTAACACACAGATGAGGCTATTAAAAAAAGAACTTATTTGTAATGATATACCAATATACAGTTTGCTAAAATACTTTGTTAGGACCCATTTAGTAACATTTTGTATTTTAAACTGCAATGCTACAGAAACATTTTTGCAAAAGCATTCTATACAGCTCTTAAACTTCAATCAGCATACTGCAAGAGCATTACTCATGAACGCTTTTATTTATTCTCATCCATATATTGTGACTTTATGGGTTCGAAAGATTAAAAATCGAGTTTGCAGAATTTCAAAACGCTCCCCACTACCATAGAAATACATCTGGTACTCTTGCAGATCACAGCAGAATTACATAACACACAATTATAATCTACCAGTTTGTCGCAAGTCCACACTGCACTCACTACTCGGTAGCTTGTCTTAAACTCTGACTCAAAACTGACTAAAACTCTGCACACACACGCTCCTATTTATACGCGAGCTAGCAGTTGTGGAGAATTCTTCACAATGGAAGCGAAGACGTACGGGAGACTTCACGGTCTTTCCAGGAGACAGGAGGAGGGGAACGAAGATCCAGCCACCTCCATGGCTTCCCCTCTTCCCACCCTGTCTCGCCTCTGTAGGCACTAGCTCATTGGTGTAGGCGTGGTTTAACGCTCTCCGACTCCTTCACTCCCCACCTCTCTCTCTCTTGCCACCTAATAGGCGTTCGTGACAATATTTTAAATTTCTGAAAGAATGAAAGTTTCTTCTGCTCCCTCTGTCACATTTAATCGAGAAAATGAATGCATAGATGTTACTAAGCAATTTGTCCTTTGAAGTTTTCTAATAGCAAAGTAAAGTGTAAATCACTCACCAGGCCTTTTTGTTTGCAATTAACCTTCTACTCTGCTATATTTGATCTATAGTCCTGTTGCAGAAGTACACTTTGTGCAGAAAGATGAATCCCTTTACAGATGAGATGCCATGTTTTATGATTGAAGGTATTATCACCTAGTTATCACTGCAGTTGCCATTGATATTTATAGCTACAATATTCTTTGCTCAATCTGCAATTACATATTCACATTCCTAGTATGTATTTTATAGTTTTTCTTCATGGTTGCGAATATTGTTTAACTTATTCCCAAGTTCAAAAAGAGTTGAATATCTGCCAGTTTACAGATGACATTATTGACTCCACCCACAGCGTGACATCACCCCAAACGTGCTATTTTTGTCGTTTGCAATATGTAACCGAATGCTAGTGCTAGTGTACACATTTTCAGAGGCCAAATTCTGTGGTGGCTCCCATATCAAAATTTATTTGCTCAAGAATTTGCAAGTACAATTTATACAATTACTATTTAAAAAACATTAATTTTGTGAAAATTTATTTGATGTTAAACCCTAAAAATAGCTTAAAAATAAATATGGTAATATGTTTAAAACATTCATAAAACAAATCTTTCCCTGTGTAGTCATGTAATACTGTTTAACCTGATCCCCGTTCCATTCCACGATAGGTGAGACAACATTCTGTTAATCAAGATTCTTCATCATCATCATCATGGTATAAGCCTTGTGGCCCGTTCCGACTTAAAGGAAATTGATCGGACCATCTCATTCGTGGCCTGCCAACATTTCTTCTACCTACAGGTTTATACTTGTATACTATTTGTGGTGTACGGTCTTCGGTCATTCTCTGCACATGATCTTGCCATTTTTGCCTGTATGCAATAATTGTTTCATTTAGACTCTGAATTTCCAATTCTCTTCTAATATCCTCGTTTCTTTTCTTGTCTATGAATCTATAACCTGCCACCTGTCTCAGAAATTTCATCTCAGCAGCCTACACTTTCTTCCGTTGTGAGATAGTCAAGACCCAGTTTTCACACCCATAAAGCTGGGTTGGGATCGCCATTATTTTATACAGTTTTAACAAAGTTTGACGATTACAATTTTTAAAAGTTCTTTTTATTGTGCCACATATTGTTTGGAATTTGTTTATTTTGTTTTGTATATCTCTATTACTGGTATATGACACAATATAGCCAAGATAATTAAAATAACTTGTTGGATGGGTTTGTCATTTATGCAAATTTTTGCTCTCAAATGGTTCGTTCCTATAAAAGCCATTATTTTTGTTTTTTCATATGAAATTTGAAGAGTATATTCTCTTGTAATATTATTTAATTCATGTATGGCTCTTTGGAAGTTTTCTTCCGTCTCCACAATTAAATCTGGTCATCAGCAAACAGCAATGTGTCAACATTTCTCCCCTTTATTTTAAAATGTGTTCTGAGCATAGTTTGCCATCGTACAACTGCTTCATTAATATATATATATGTATTAAATAGGGTAGGTGACAATGGACACCCCTGCTTGGCAGAGCATTTCAGTTCATAGAAAATGGTTATCATTTTCCACCACTTATTTATACTTCTTCGGCTTCCCTAGTTGTACCACTATCGTGGTGTTACGGGATTCTTGTTCCTCTAGCCTTTAAGGCAGGCCTGAGGAACTGAAGCTATGACTCATAAAGAACCAGGATGGGTAATCAGCCTGATGCCTGGGATTCACGGGTGAAGGAAGTGGATGATAGTATGAGGGTGAGATGAATGTTACGAATGATGATGGAGCAATTGGTGGAATGCTGGTGGGAGAAACTGGAGGACCCAAAGAAATTACACTCTAGTGCCATGTATTGTTCACCACAAATCTCACTTATTTATACATGTGTCATAAAACTCTGAAAAAGGGTGCATGAGGATTTTGAGTTACAAAATAAATGTTGCGTCAAATTCATGATGGATTCTCAAGAGTAGCAGTGCTTTTATACATACCAATTATATTGTAGTTTTGGAACTAGAAAAACATTACTTGCATATGCATTCCTTTTTCATTAATGCAACGGTGTAGGAAGCAATGATATATAGTGTCATTTAAACAACCTGAAACTTGTGATAGTTCACTCGACATGAAGTGTAAGAGCTGCATTTTCACTTTGTTTAGCAGCACACCAAATACACACACCTCATAGGGATTTAATGTAAATAAGTCCAATACATTAAATTTAAAAGAAGTCGATTAATGACACTAAACAACACTGGTGTTATAAATATTAAAAGCAGAAGCATTATTATCAGTGAAGTATTCTTCATTTTTGAGTTTGATTTATGAGTCACTATGTTTACTTCACTTGTTGAATAATTGAAACGTTTTCAAGATCATTGGATCTCCTCCTCAGCTGTTTGGTGACTAAATGAACATTCCTCTTCTTCCACTACTAGGGAGCTCCGATCACTCTGCCATCTGGTGTTAGGGGCACTAAGTTTTAATACTTCATTTAATGCCGGTATTTCAAAATTTATAACTTTATCACGGTTTTTGGTTATGAATATTTTTTCCCAAATATCCAATTCTATGGGTGTACTTAAAGATTTTAACAGTTTAATGTTGTGGCCAATGTTGTGGTTTTCTGTCCAAAAATGGTTCTGTCAATAAAGCTTTATCAGTTACAAAAACATTAAGTACATCTGAAAAATACAACTTAAAATCTTACAACCCCACACTACCAAGGTTGTACTGTCTGCCAAAAATCCACAAATAAGACAATAGCATGAGACCCATCATCAATGGCATCAATTCACCTACGTACCACATTGCAAAGTGGTTAGTAAGAAAATTAAAATCATATGACAAATTTCAAAGTTTGGGAATAAAGAACTCATTAGAATTGTTAAATCACCTACAGAGTAGAACATCAAGGAAAATCACATACTAGTTTCTTTTGAGCTACACTCCTCAAAAAATGGCTAACCCAGACTACAACGGACCCCACAGAAATAGAATAGATGACATCAGTCTTACAGATTTATGCATAAGGAATAATTACTTCATGTTTAACCAATTCTACAATCAAAAGAATTAGCTATGGGGAGCCCACTTTCGCCTATTTTAGCAGACTTATACATGAGCTATTTTGAAACACACATAGTAAAGGCCTTCCCACAGATTCACAAATTTTGGCAGAGATATGTTGATGTTTTTGCTATCATTCCAGAAAAACTTAGAGAAGATTCTCTAAAATTACTAAACCTGCAAGATAATCACATCCAGTTTACAATGGAAGTAGAAAGAGACAACACCCCTACCCTTTTTGGACCTCAAGATAACTATAAATCGTCATGGTGTAGATTTGGAATATACAGGAAGCCCACACGCATAGATAATTACATAAAGAAAAATGAATACAACCCAGCTGCCTTTAGAAGTCTAATTTACTGGCTATACAACATCCCACTGAGTAAGGAGTAATTTTTGAAAGAACAACACATAAAAGAGATAGCAGTATTAAATGAATTCAATCCAGCTGTCATAAGGAACATGATGAAGAGAAAAGAAAAACTGAAGATAATATAAAAAAATACCACTCTCACACCACTTAAAAACACAAATTGGCAATATAGAAAATTCACCTACCATCCATGGGCTTTTAGAAAATTTGAACGAATCTTCAAAAGACTAAACTTAAAACCAGCGCCCGAAAACAAATTCAGTCTGAGGAACCTGCTAAATAAACCACTAAAAAATTCAATCCCCAACAATTTGAAATCAGGAATTTATCAGATAAATTGTGAAACCTGTGAAAAAAGCTATATAGGAAAAGTTAAGTGAAACTTGTTAACCAGGCAAAAAGAACACCAGAGGAACATTAAGTTGAAACAAACAGAAAAATCTGCAGTTTCAAACCATTTTTGGACAGAAAACCTCAACATTGGCCACAGCATTAAACTGTTAAAATCTTTTAAGTACACCCATAGAATTGGATATTTGGGAAAAATAGTAGTATGTCAACATTATAAATTTGAACTTGGTTTCGAATTTATAACAGTTGTTCATTAATTATAGTTACATACATTCCTTTCTCCCACGATTTAGTAATTTAAATATGATCACGTATTGAAGTAATTGTTTGGGGACAGTCTGATAACCTTGGTATGTAAGCCGGTCCATTACCTGTAAACAGTATATTTTATCTGTACAGTAAACATATCCTGTCCTATATCTTACAATGTTTATTTGTTAACCAGCTCACTTCTCCCTCCTTCGCTGATGAACTATAAGATGTGAATCTGTGGGCACCAATTAGAATCTGTGAAACTAAATTGAGATCTGGATTCAAATTCCACCTCAGTGCACCTGCACCTAACAAAAACTTCGGTCCAAAAGTGTTCAAGAACACCACTCAATACAAACGCAAACAAGAACTTTGCATGTGTATTCGAATACACATTCAGATTGCGAGAACTATCAAGAATCAAATGAATTGATTTTTTGTATTCGAATTCACCCATCACTATTGTTTAGAGTCATTAATCGACTCCCTTTAAATTTAATTTATTACAACATTATTTTCAACACTTACAAAAAAGGAATTATAAGTCCAATACAGTTAGGGCTAGGATGACAAACTAAATTGCAGCTTGTTCAGCACATTATTTTTTATTTAAATTGGAGAAATGCTTATAATACATTTGATGGCTCTGCACTCCCAATTTATGCAGCATTCACCTAGATGCACAGCATAGAAAATGTAGAAAATTACCAACTTCAATCACTGGTCAACAAAAATGAAGTTATTTTAACTGCCAGAGATGAAACTAGATTTCTCTAGATCGACTTTCTTAGCTGAATTTGGAACTGTTTTCAGTTTCCATCTATGATGTATAGTGTTTTGTTTTTTAATTTTTAATTTTAACTAACTTATGTAATCAACAAATCACATTTTAAAGTAAACACATAATCTGAAATTCCTTTCTTGGAAGTGAAATCTGAAATTATTTTATGAGCAACATACTTAATACAAAACTTAAAAACCAAAATGTTTGCTATTAAAGTTGGCAACCTGAATCCAAATCTGTTGTTAATATTTCCACATCACCTCAAATTGAGTAATGTCCAAAAAAACATTACACTTTTTGAAAAATATACATATATACATATTACATTCCATTGATAAAAAGATAAAGAAAGTTACTGTTTTCAGCATTAACTTTTTACAAAAATATAAAAAAAAATATGAAATTTGTTCTCATTTCAGTTCATAATTATGGAAAAATAGTAGGTTCACAATTCAAAGCTAAAAATGCTTATTAGCCGATTGTCGTTTGTGTTTCTCTGCAATGTCATGATACAGCATCCAGCAATAATCTGCCGTCATTGCTTCATTCCAGAAATTCTGGTAAGGATCCTCTCCATCACTTGATGTCTTGGTAAGAATTTTCACCCATTTCATCACTTAGGTCACCAAGGTCGGCTGGAAAAAAATCCAAATGTGAATCTAGTAAATGAATTTTCAGTGACATGCGAACACCCATTTCTTTATAAACATGAAGTAATTCCAGCACTCCTTTTTTGTTGTCAGGTGTCTTATTTCCCCAAGAAAATTCATGCAAACCCACTTGAAGCTACTCCAAGCCCTCATTTCAGTCTCATTTAATCTTTTTGGAAACCATCACGCAACATTCTTATCTGTGGTCTCGCAACATTCTTATCTGTGGTCTCAAAAAAACACCTTCCTTCACTTTTGTGGCTGATATGAAACTAAACTTCTCTTTCAGGTATTCAAATCGAATTGAATAGACCTTTCCAAGAGCTTTTACAAAACACTAGTCCAATCTTTGTGGAGAGGGGGAAGTAGTATTTTTTCAGCATCAACCAGTGGGACATAATTGACATTGTCTTCTGGGTTGAAAGTGCTTCTTTGCTTCCAGTTATGTTTGACGTAATGTTTTTCTGTTTTGCGAATGTCCAATAGGCACAAGAAGTAGCAGAATTTTGTAAATCCCCACTGCATTTCCATCAGCATGCCTAGAATTTTCAAATCTCCACAGATATTCCACTGGTGGAAGTTGTAACTAATTGTTTCTAATACTGCATATGTTTTCATACCTTTGATTTAGATGGACAGAATGGGCAATGGATACAGAAGGCTTTAGGTTTCCATTAAGTAGAAGAACAACTTTCAAACTTCTCTGAGGCGAATCAATAAACAATCTCCAATCCAGTGCACTGTACTTTTGTTTCAGTTCTTCAAACAGACCCTTCACATCTTAACAGAATACCATTGGACTGTCTAAAGAAAAGAATTTTTCCGAAACTTAGCTTCTTGTCCTGTAATATGAGATATCACGACATCCTTCTCGGGTATATTTTTCTTCAGCCTAGATGCTAGCATTCTGCTTTGTCCTTTGAAAATGAAAGGTCTCTAACAAGATAATTTAATTCAAACTGATTAAAATTCTGGTTTCAGAAGTAGGAACGTGAGGATCTAGGTCCACAGATCATCCATTTCAAATCATGTTTCCTGGAGCATTTCAGGTTCACTTTCTGGAGGATTAGGATTTGGAAGCAGGTTATGTGGGACTGGATATATAATTTTAAGTTTGTTCTTTGCTGAGAATCCTTTAATATTCACATAGCAAAGATAGCAGTCATTGAAATCATTGGTATAATCAAACTTTTCCTTTTCAGCATCCATTCCCCTAAACCTGTCACACATGGCTTGCAAATCAAATGTGGTACCCAATTTTTATCCTGATCGCCCAGTGGGACACCATACAGTTCGGCTGCCCCTTCTCCGACTCTGACATTTCTTGTGAAGGGGAAGCAGGCTGTTGCCAGTTCTTTAGCGAGAATTTCAAGCAGAAAATATTTCACACATTTGCATATTTCACAAACCAGTAACCGCGTTATTATAATAACGATAATAATAGGACTCATGAACACTAAAAATCGGAATTCACACACTCACAAAATAGCAAAAAAAAAAGTTCACCAGCGCAAGCAACTAAAGCCACGTGGTCTAAACAAATTTAACCTGGCAACACAGGGTTGGGGTCTGAAGCCACACCTAGCAGCGACAATGCTGATTGGCGCTAGCAGACAGTTGTATCTTGCTGACCATAACACCAGATGTAGACTCACAGTACTACCAACAGAAGCATTTAGTGTGCGTGAAAGGTGTGAATGAAATATTCGAATAGAATGGTGTTGTAATGAATATCTTGCATGATAATGAAATTGCAAGTTGGATTTTAATATTTTAAAGCTAATATAGTTCTATATTTTCATTCTAAACATAATTTTGAGGATATTTCAATTGTTCATTACTGTATGTTGGTACTCTTAACCTTCCCCCTCCACCTCCTGCAGCCACCTCCTATGTTGATCTCAAATTTGCCTCCTAATTCTTTTGTAGTAATTGACAATGCTTCCTATCATAATGCACGATTAGATAAACCAGCAACATCAAATTCTTTAAAAACAGATATGCAGTCCTGTCTTGAGTACAGCAGGAAGATATAATTGAATAATTTAATTGTAGTCAACAAGCCTGCTTAGAAAAAGTATATGATCATATATAAGGCTGAAAGATTACCTCATTCTAAGACTTCCACTATACTATCCAGACCTGAAAACCATTGAATTAGACTTATCAGACTAAGAAGCAGTGGGTTGGTGTCAGAAACATTTAAATTAAAAGATATTGAAACCCTTTGCAGACCATTATGAAAGAAAGAATTGAAAGAATTATTATTCAAGACAATAGAATGGAAAACAACAATGAAGATAATGAAAAAAGAAGGCAACTGAGGTGAAGACGAGGGAAAAACGTTGATAATAGAAGAGATACAATAAAATTAAGTATTAAATGTTATGTAAGCAGTTATTGAGGTTGATGGTGTAATAAATGTGACTTGACTTCACTTAAAGTGCAATATTTTGCTTTGGAGTTACTGTACTGCTTCAGTCCAGAAACATGAAAGTAACCGTTACAATATCTGACTCCTGCTTATTGTGCCCCACTGTTCCCGTAAAGATGAGTAATAAATGATGGCCATCTAACCTATCATTTAAAAATGTCATCCGACAAGAATTAGCACATGACTGTAGTATGTGGGATCCCCATCTTGCTGGCAGAACTTATAGTTAATATTAAGTGCACTTATAGCTAGGAAATTTGATGTACTTAGCATTCCAGATACTTGAACATTTAAAAAAATCATATTAAATAAGTTAACAGTCCTTACCAGACATTTATTTTTGATAGATTGATCAACATAAAACATACGGATCTTCTGATGTTCAGTACATAATTAAGGCAGTTCATTGTGCAGCTAAGTCTTCACAGTGTTCATTGCAAACACATCCTCAATGACATGCCATAAACTTGATTAATTAGCTTTATTATTATTATTATTATTATTATTATTATTATTATTATTATTAAAAATAACTTTCAAAAAGTTATATACATATGCACTACTAACTGCTAATTTGTGGGTGACATTACGAACTTTGGAGCATAGTCAAAGAAATGGAATTTCTTGCTGTATAGTTTTGTGGAGCTTCCCTTGTACATACCAATTAACTTAATAAAGGTTATCTTTATTTCTTGTATTGGATGGTAGATGTCTGATTTTGCTCTCTGAAGGTTTCCCTACACGAATCCATTCTTTGTATTAAAGATATGTTACTGGTCATTTCTGCAATATAAAGATTCTATTTAATGAACTTTTTAAGTGCTGCCCCATACTATTTCTTGACTGCATACCTTTAGTAATGACATAGGGATACCATCTCTCTCTCTCTTTTTGACACTTCATATGCTTTTTGGACCTAGTGTAACATTTAGCAGTTGGACTTGAGTTTGTTTCATTAATTTTACAGAGATTATTTGTATTTCTACTGAGGTGAAATGATCATTAAATGCTTCAGCAGCTTTTTTAGAGTAATGTGTAGCACCTTTTGTTTTGTATCAATATTGTTTATATTAGAATTTTCTGGGTGTTTCTAGAATTTTTATTTTCTGCCAGCTAGATTTACATGTATTGGAAGAATTTAAACCCTTGCTGCTAACACTTGCTGTTCAGCATTTATGACTGTCTAATCATAGACATGTTTTAATTTTTTTAATTCCTGTTTGCTTGAGAAATAGCAAATTTTAGCTGAACATGCTTTTGCTTAATTTCTAGTGTAATTAAATGTATTTGTTGCTCTTTTTCTTTTTTTCTTTCTTTTTGCAACTGTAATGAAGGGGTAATGTTTATATTGTATTTTAATATTTCATAGAATGTACTTAGTTTTGTTTGGATCTCTCTTTGTAGATATCTCCCCATTCAGCATCATTTAGGGCATATTTTATTTAGCGTTAATGGATTAGTTCCTCTGAAGGAATTGTAGCTTCTCTTCATATTTTTAGGAGTATTTGGATATTCATTTTCAGTTAACACTTAAAGCTGACTTTTTGGGCAGTGTGGTAAGAGACATGAATGGATGACTTCAGTTTTGTATGGTATATTAACAATATTAGTGATAATATAATGTATTGCTGTAGCTGTATTGACAATAATACAAGTAGGTTCATTTATTGTCATTTTTAAATTAAATTCATTTATCAAGCATTCTAATTATTGCTTGTGATTTATTTTGAAAGCTTATGTCTCCTAAAATAACAATTTTAGTTTCAGTTTTTGCCATAAATGTTGAGTAATAGTGTTAATTTCTCATACAATTAGTATCACCAGTTGGTGGCCTATAGATACCAATAACAATTACTCTTACCTTGTGCCAATTCAGCTATGCTTGCCAGCTCAATTTTTCCTTCTGTGCTTAAAGTTGTAAAAGCAATGTTTTCGTAACTATTAGTTAATACCCTATTTATAAAACGACCTACACTGCCCCATTTTTCCCTGGTGCCACAAAATATGGCTGCCAACTTCACAACATTAAAACATGTATTGCAAGACTTGTATTCTCTTAGCCCATGTTCAGTAAGAGCTAGCATACCAGGATTTTCATCATTTATAAAAGAGTTTATTTGAAAGCATTTGAATATTCTGATGTATGAGTTCGAATACCTTACCTTTAACCTGCCTGTTTGTATCTAATACTACAGCCTCATTTGTTTAACCGTATACACTATTTTCCTGAGTTTTTAATTTAATGTCCAGAATAACTCTAGCTACAGTTTCACTGGGTTTCCGCTTTCCTAGTTTGTTCAGATGCATGCAATGTTTGGTGTGTATGTGTCATCCTACATTGAAAGTGTTTATTAACCTCACATTGCATATTTTGCACTTATTCTGGAAATATTTTCATTTATTGGTTTTGTTTTCTGGTTTTCCTAGGAAGTTGGTAGTTGATCATATCTCGGGGGGTGGTTTCACAATAATTACAGTTGCATTTAATACAGAAGGAACAGCATTTTCTAGATTCAGAATTACATTTTCAGGTTCACCGCTTACATCATTACTCCCACCTATAACACTACAAAGTCCTTTCCTGTGAACTGGAAATATTTTTATTTGATGTTCTTGAAAACTGCTTTGATTTTGCACCAGGTTTCATGACTGCATTTGCCACTGGTATTGTTTTCCCTAGATAGTTGATTCTCTCTACGAATCCTCTTCCATGGCTATCGCTTAGTATTAGCACATTTTTTTATGGTTTCTTTCCTTAATCAAAGTGTAGATTGTGTTTTGGGGTATCTTTTTGTAGTATACTGCTTAGGTATCTTCTCTGCCAGCTTGGTAAACTTGTTCTGTGTTGCTTTCTGATTACTTGCTGATTTTGACCTCTTTGTTCTCTTTAAGCACTTCAAACCTATTTGATGTTGGATTGCATAATCAGATGCTTTACATATTGTTTTAGTAGATGTACCTTTCATTTGTTTCCATTTCGTCATTGGTGAATGCAGTAATTCCATTAAGTAATTGTTCTGTTTAGTTAGTCTTCATATTTCATTTTTCCAATCCTTCGACTCCATGCTCATGTCAATAATTTTCCGGAGCAATGATACACACTCTTCTCCTAATTCTTGTACAGCTTCGCTCAAAATAGCATTATTTATGCTGCAGCTATGAGTTTTGAGAATCACTCACATTTTTCGTGGTAATTTGCATCTCTTTAGCAGAACTACAGTGAAGCCCCATGCTATCTCCCTCCATCTTGTTCTGTTCTCAGAATCCAGGTTAAATGCATTAGCTGTCATTGTACAATTCGTTGTATTTATACATTAGATTTAAGAAATAATTATTCCAAGATTTATTCCGAGTTTGTACTAGTGACCCTAAGGAAACAATATTTTTTACATAAATGTTGAACTGAAGTAAAATTAAACTTAAAAGCATTATAAATTGTGTTTGAAATTTTCTCTGTTGAAGTGTGGTATACAGAGGAAGTATTGCTTCTGTCCTAAAATATTATACCAAAATTTCGTGAAGCATTTCGAAGCTTCTCGTATGAATAATTTCAAAAAGACAACTAAAAAATGTGAAAAGATCCAAGTTTATTATCAGGCATAACTGAAAAATACTTGGTATTTAAATTCACCATCCTGAGATTGTGGCAAGTTTTAAGAAAATCTGCTCAACCCAAGCTATTCTTTTCATGAAAATATGGATATTTCCTAGTTCCTTAGAAATGATTCTAACAATTTTGATTGAGGTGCCATGCATTCATTTGGAATGACTTATAGTAAGAGTATATTATAGTATAATAGATGGACAAATTCATGGTACACAAATATGTTGATGTTAAAGCATGCAATTTCTCAAAATTTATGTTAATACATTTTCTCTACAGTTTATTTGAATTCTGAATGCACATGTGTGCAAAATCACTAGGTTTTAGCAAAACCCGATGTATGCATTCTAAGAGTTAAAGTAAAAGGCGACAAATGTAATAAAATTACTCAAGTGTCATAACTCTCTTTCCCTAGCATGGAGTTGGTAATAATTGACTAGATTGGCTTGTCAGATTGCTGTATATATTGTTGCTCATTACTGCAACAATATTTACCAACGGAAAACAGTGATGCAAACAGACTTTACTGTAGTCAGAGCCACTATAGCTTACCTTCAGTCAAGTATTCACCTGATACTGTTGTGTTATGAGCATAGAAGCACTGTAAGCTTAATCAAAATTAATAATGAATTTTGTGATTCTGACAACAGCATGCAAGTCGAAAAGGGGAAAATCACAATTCAATAAGAGATTACCTTAACCTCAAATGCAAATTAAAAGATGTAAAATGGAACCTGTTATCAAATGCACTCATAGTTTCGCCTTTGAAAGCTAATGGAAAGAAGGAATGCAAAGATGCTGAACTCTTATATGATGATATTACCCAGTTCCACCATCATTGATATCATTAAATAAAACAGACCAGGATAAATTTCTGTTAAAATTGTATGAATATTTCATCTCAGCACAGAATAGTGAACACCAAGAACGCAAAACGAAGAAGACAGTGACAGTGGAAGTATAACATTAGAAAAAGGAATGGCGAAATAGTGTTTGTGCTGTCACTTTTCAGGAAGTTTCTGGCATGTCAAAGGATAAATTATCCTATTTAGCAAGTAGATCATGAAGGAGGAAAGTTGGCAAGGAGAGGAGGGAACAGAACAGAAGAGGAGCATAAGGCCCTATCTATTTCCATTAAGGGTGATATAATGAAATACAAATGCAGAGAGAGCTGCCATAGGAGGGGTATAACCTCGAGAGGTTATTTCCTTCAGATTTCACAATATTCAAGAGATTCTGTGAAGAAAGAGAAAGTTTAGGCCTCCTAAGGACAATGTTTCTTATTAATAAAGGCTGGAGAGATATGTGCTTGCATGCAATACAAGTTAGCTGGACATGGGTTATGTATGGCATCAGATGTACAGCACAGCCAATAAATGTGCAAAGATCAAAACCATGTGAACGAAGTGAACTAGTGAAGCTGTATGCAGATGAGAGGTCAAGGTGTAGTATAATGCAACTGTTTTGTTTCCTCTGGCAGTGTGGCGGTTGTCATGGTCTGCCTATGCCTGCCTGCAGTTTACTTGCATGACCGATACCAGCACAGTCCATGTGCAGTATACCTATAGAAAAATGCACATGCCTCCGGCCTTTGCTTATCAAAATACAATCCTTTATTTTACAAACATTTCAAGCAATTAACTATATATAATATATAATTATTTATATTTATTTATATTAAAATGTAAAATTGTTATTGTATTGTGCCACTGTATTTATATTAGTTTTGTTTTCCTAATAAAATTAAAAGCTATCATTTAAGATAATGCAATATAACAATACTTGTAAAATATGCATTGTACAGCAACGCAAATAGGTAATAAAGAGCAAAGCGATTAAAAATATTTATTTTCAGAACAAAATTAGAACACATCATGGAACTAAAACAGACAAAATAGCTGACAGAAGCAATGATTGTATATGCATATATCGAGTTTTGAAGGGGAGTAAAAAGCTGGAAAAATCAAGCTCTTATATACTGTCAAAAAATTAAATGTTATTTCATTACAATGCATTATTTATTTCTGTAAGATCTAGAAATCACATAAAAATCAACCTTTTGAAACATGTGCATCTAGATGAGAATAGAAACTCATTTTATGAAAAATTCATGTGCTGCATTTATCGAGTTTTGAAAAAAAAAAAATCCTCAATTTAGCAATGACTTGCTTCTTCAGATACCTCAAAAAAGAAGTCAGGAACTCAAATCTGTGGACCATTTTGGCCAGTTGCTGGAAAATAGTCAATTCCAAAAAGCAGTCTGCAAGAAAGCAACGGAATGTTGAGCCATATAAAATGTGGGATCTATTTGAGGTGCTACATGACAAAGCGACCAGGTATATTGATCTTCACTTTCAGAGAACTGCGTTTGCCTGTTATCTGTTTAGTAGAACAAAAAATACTAATAGTTTGGCATACAGTAAGTAATGCAACACAAAGGAGCACTTCAGAGCTGCTTGTGTCTTAACAACATGAAATGTTAAGAACTATGTGCAACTGTAATTGTATGGTTACATAATGGGAAGAAATAACTTACATGGTGATAAATGTAGTGCATATATACTTAAATAATTATTATAATATTTTTGGAAGTAAAATTAAGGCAAAATATCGTTAACTTCTGTAACTCCCATAGTGGGAAGAAAGAAAATAGAGAAACCAACTAAATTATTCACTTCTGTTATTAACCTTTGCAACTGTGGAATAGTGCATGGAAATATAACTAATTTCTTAGTGCAATCAATTTGTACAGCAGGAATAATTTCTAAAAAGATGATTTACTCAAGTGCCAAAGATGTAATGTCGTGTTTCATCAGTGAGTTGTCACTGAAAGAAGTTAGTCACTTCTGTCATATGCAAATCGCCAACCTTTCAATTTCTTGTTCCAGTGCAATTCTTTAATTCTTCTCAGATGCAGAAAAACTAATGACCTACAAGTACAAGATTCTCTCATGCTTAGTGAATAAAACTGCCTTCATTATGCCATGATGGCAACTATTGTATCAGCAGCAGAGTGGTGATGTCCTTCTCAATTTAAGGAGGACAAAACATTGTTGTTGTTGTGTATAGTTTCTGATGTGTTTCTGCTTTGCTCGATAGTTGTACAGTTTTGAGAGAATGACATCTGTCATATACACAAAGCAATCCCTTAGCTTGGTCTTGGAGTCCTCAAGGAAATGAGGGTCTATGATCCAAACAACGTAATATTCCACCACACACTTTTACAGTAGTGTGGTTTTTCATCCAGCGTATATGGATTTTCTAGCCCAGGAGTACTGCAAATTTTGCTTGCTCCTCACATCTCTACTAAATTGAATATGACCTTATCAGCTGTCACTAATGAATGTGAGTGATTTATTGTCTTTTGCATATAATTTACACAAAGTATTACTCCCTGTTGAATTCCTTAGTTTTATTTGTTTCTTCTATTATATTTAAATTGTTATATGTATATAATAAAGGTGGAAGTCTTGTATTCACTATTTACTGTTGTGCCTGACTATGCTTTTTCCATACTTTCTCCAATTTTCATTACATTTCTTAACCATTTTAACCTTATTAGCTAGGTAATCCCCTAGTTTTCCACATTCATTCAATCTTGAATTAAAAATCTTAACTTTAAGCTGAAATTTTTATCATTTTCATCGGATTCTAGAATATGGTGGCATGTGATATAATCTGCAGTTTAGATATTTCTCCGTACTTAAAACTTTTAGGTCACTTATATCTGTTCTTACCTGCCTACCCAATTCTGGTCTGTTTGTTGCATACTTAATTGACTTCTCTTATCCATTCCATTTGTAAATTATATAATCTATTAATGAACTTTTGTCCTTGAAAGAGCCTATTGATTTTCAATATCATCCACTCCAGTTGTAATTGTTTTTTGTTTCCATAAAACTTTACTTTCGTTGTTTTCTTTCTGCTCATGGTTCTCCATTCCTGTTTCTCCTATTGTTGTCTGTATCTTGTGAATCTTCTGATTTTTAAAATTCCTTTGTAAAGCCATGAGTCATTTTTTTCCTATTTTGAACCAATATTTTTTACTGTCCTTCCTGTGATTTTCCCTTCATTCCCACTCTCCCAAGTTCTTGTGCTACTCTATTTGTTGAGCTTCTTGGTACCCCAGGGTTATTTTACTAAAATTTCTGTATATGTCATATACATCTTTCCATCTCTTTTCCAGCCCCCATATCTCTGTTGCATATAACATCCTTTCCTCTAGTACTGTGCACTATGCTGTTTTATTCTTAAACATGCTATGATGCAGTGAAGTGGTGAAATTATCAGTAGGATGCAGACTAAATAACACCAGCAGTTCCAGTTTACTGTCTACAATGCAGTGGAACAGTAAGCATGCTGATTTTGCTACTACATTATATCTGGTTTCTTGTATGTTCATAATTACAGGTATACTTTTTTGTTTATTGAAAGTATGACCTTAATTGTTTTAACGTAATGTGTGTTGCTGATGCTACTTTGCATAATATTTATCCCAGAAAAGAAACATGTTACCTTTGAAGCCAGGTGTAAAAGATTAAAGTAAGAGAAATAAACAATGCAATGCCATCTCAGATTCACTTGTGTCAATCACAAGGTCCTAGCTAAACTCCTGAGTCAAATGCAGTAGTTATGTACTACCACAAGATGATTATAATGATGCAAGACTTAATCGATTTTCCTAGTAATGAACTCTTAGCTCAGTGATGATGCCGCCACCACCACAGTTTTTGTATTATCCTTTGGAATGTCACTGGGAATGATATCTTCCTTTATAGAAGTCAGATGCCACTGCCCTTCCTTTTCCTTGATGTTTTTCCTCCTTTGCTACCCTGTCCACTTCTGATTCTGCTGGTTGCTGAGATAAAATTTGTTCTCTTCAGTGGAGTTATATTTCCTTCTGTTGATCCCTAGCATTAGACCTCTGACATACACATTTTTCTTTTTCTTTTTAGGATTTAAGTTATTTTTGTAAAACCTGCTCTTTTTCTTTTATCCCAAAGGCTTGTTCTATAAATATTATGGTGCCTTCAAGTTTTCTTAACTTTTGATATAACTTCTAAACTTCATTGTGCTACTTGGTATGGGTGAATCAGTTCATTAGGTATGATCTACGGATCCCAAGGTTGTGGGTTCAAAATTGGCACATATTATTTTTGAGTATCTTTAAAAGTCCATCTGGGCTTAATGTGGGAATGCACATAAACATCGCAGTTTTAATTAGTCTGCCGGCAAACATATGTTTTTCTCTGCTGTCAGCTGTTTACACCTGACTTATCAAAGTCATACCTTTCACTGCAGCAGTGTAGGGTTAAAAAGCACTCTGCTCATATTTACTAAACTAAATCAACTAATTAAAGAAACTGCTAAAGAAGTGTTATGCAGCACAATTATTTAGTAGAAACTTACTAAGCAAGAACATGATCTACAGTAGGAGGCTCATTGTTTAAAAAGAAATTATGCACTTAAAAATGAACAGTATGTTAACAAAATCATCCACTTGCCTTAAAACACTAATTGGCCTTTCCCTTTTCTTTTTAAGTGTTTTTTTTACAGTTCCTGTCTGTATCTAACATATGAAACAGTTTCATAGACACACCACTTGCTTCAGATGTTGGTTCAGTTAAGTATTTTACAGCCAGGATGTCATAACATTGGAAGAAAAGGTTAAACACGTTTTATACAATAGCCTTTTCACCACTTTTTAGAGGCTCTCCACTCTTGTGTTTTTGTACACTACTCTGAGGAACTAAGCACCTCCCATGCTGACTTCAGTGCGAAGATGCAATACTAATCGGATGAGTGGAAGAACATTGTTTCACTGCTGCAAACAACAAACTGGAAAGTACCAAGTACCATGTGACAATAAATGGAAGTAAAATGTGTAAGCACATGTTTAAATGTTTTTGAAGTTGAATTACAGTATTTATTCACCCCATTCATTATTTGAATGTAACAAATAAGCAATAATTTATGCAATGTTTTCACTATTTTTACTTAAAGTTCACTGTTTTGCTTGCTCTTAAAGTTGTTCTATGGCATAATGTTGCCATCCGTATACACTTCAAGGCTGAATAGAGTAGATGTGGAAAAGCCACATAACAGACTAAATTACTATGCTACCAAGAAAAACCTTCATGGCAAGTTTTAGATTACTAATAGCACATGCCTGTCTCAGCAAACATATACCAGGCTTGGCATTGCAAAATCTTCTTTACAAACTTTCAGTGTACTTAAAGCTATGGAGAGAAATCACCTATTCCACTGCCCATTTTTTGTTGACTATACCAACTTTACAAAAATACTTAAGTGCAAGAGAGCAAATGGCTTTATTTCCAACTGCAACCATATGGTGCAAGAAGTTAGGATATGACGAAGTTTCTCTTTGAAGAATAATAGAGGTGTGTTATGGGATTTACTTTTACTAAGTATGGCTGTTGAGAGAATGTGTGCTGCATTTAACAAAACATGTTTAATAATAATGCCAACAGTCAATAATGCTTAGCAAAATATTGCATCATTTCAAGATTTATCTAAATTAATGGTTCACCCTTGCATTTTGACAATCTCTGTTGTTACACTGTCAGATTTTATGCCCTATAGTAATATTTTAAAAGACCAGGATACATGGCAAACGTGAAATTGAGATGGAGGATTTTATGTGAGATGTACACTTAACCGTATCTTGCAACACTAATATTTGTAAGAATTTCATATATTTTCATATATTTCATATATTTCTCTATAAATATTTTAAAAGAATGGCAAGTGCTTATTTTGCTTTTAATTTTCCGTTAAGTGCTAAATAATTACAAGATTGAAACTATTAAGTATGTTATAGCTTTCATTTAATGTATAGGCTCTTTCAAAAATCATGAGAGAGCGTAGGCTTTCACGGCCGGAGTCAATATAACTGGAAGTTATTTCCGGGCTGTTATGCCGTGGTCTGCTGGATTTGTAGTTACCAGACGTTTCGTCCGCAACTGCGGCGGACATCTTCAGTGGCGTGGTCGTAGTCTCCTCGGAGAAGTTAGCGTAGCGTCTGAAGTGTTGACTGTCTGGGCTGCAGTATTTATACTGTTAGTGACCTCCGCTGATTGGACCGGCTGGCGGACGGAGCGAGGGAGTGGGCGGGCTTGGATAGGGGTGCTACCTTCTGGTTGGTTCGCTTGGTTTTCTTCTGTTCTGTGTTGTTTCTTATGTTCGATGACAGGGTGCCAGTTGCTGTTGAGCTTCAAAGTTTCTTCTTTCTTATTAAAATTATGTGGATGTTTATAAATTTCAATAGCCTCGCGTTGTAGCCGGGCATGGTAATGTGTTATAGATGAAAGAATGTTGGTGTCCTGGAATTTTATAATGTGTTCGCCCTCAGCTTCAATGGCGTGTTGGGCGACTGCAGACTTTTTCAGTTTGTCCCAAGCGGCAGTTTCTTTTGTGTTCGGCGAGTCTGGTGTTAATGCTGCGCTGTGTGGTTCCAATGTAGACCAAACCACAGGAACAGGGAATACGGTATACACCAGATGATGATAGAGGCTCCCGAGGATCTTTAGCCGAGCGAAGTAGATTGTTGAGTTGTTTAGTGGGCTTGAAAACAGTGTTGACGTTGTGTCGCTGCAGTATATGTTGAATACGGTCGGTGACATTATTGAAATATGGCAGGAAAACTGTGCCATTATATTTGGGCCTCTGTGCATTTTGTGAGGCAGGTTTCGGTCTGGCAGGACGGCAAGCTCTTCTGACTTCTTGGATGGAGTAGCCATTGGATAAAAAGGCTTGTTCTAGGTGACGGAGTTCTGTTCTTAATAACTGTGGTTCGCAAATGCGTGAAGCACGATTTACGAGTGTATTTAACATGGCACGTTTTTGTCTGGGGTGATGGTTTGAAGCCTTATTCAGATAGCGGTCCGTATGGGTGGGCTTACGGTAAACAGTGTGCCCAAGGGTGCCGTCTGTTTTCTTGCTGACCAGGACGTCCAGGAAAGCTAGTTGTCCATCTTTCTCTTCTTCCATGGTAAATTGAATGCGGGGGCGGAAGAAGAGAAAGATGGACAACTAGCTTTCCTGGACGTCCTGGTCAGCAAGAAAACAGACGGCACCCTTGGGCACACTGTTTACCGTAAGCCCACCCATACGGACCGCTATCTGAATAAGGCTTCAAACCATCACCCCAGACAAAAACGTGCCATGTTAAATACACTCGTAAATCGTGCTTCACGCATTTGCGAACCACAGTTATTAAGAACAGAACTCCGTCACCTAGAACAAGCCTTTTTATCCAATGGCTACTCCATCCAAGAAGTCAGAAGAGCTTGCCGTCCTGCCAGACCGAAACCTGCCTCACAAAATGCACAGAGGCCCAAATATAATGGCACAGTTTTCCTGCCATATTTCAATAATGTCACCGACCGTATTCAACATATACTGCAGCGACACAACGTCAACACTGTTTTCAAGCCCACTAAACAACTCAACAATCTACTTCGCTCGGCTAAAGATCCTCGGGAGCCTCTATCATCATCTGGTGTATACCGTATTCCCTGTTCCTGTGGTTTGGTCTACATTGGAACCACACAGCGCAGCATTAACACCAGACTCGCCGAACACAAAAGAAACTGCCGCTTGGGACAAACTGAAAAAGTCTGCAGTCGCCCAACACGCCATTGAAGCTGAGGGCGAACACATTATAAAATTCCAGGACACCAACATTCTTTCATCTATAACACATTACCATGCCCGGCTACAACGCGAGGCTATTGAAATTTATAAACATCCACATAATTTTAATAAGAAAGAAGAAACTTTGAAGCTCAACAGCAACTGGCACCCTGTCATCGAACATAAGAAACAACACAGAACAGAAGAAAACCAAGCGAACCAACCAGAAGGTAGCACCCCTATCCAAGCCCGCCCACTCCCTCGCTCCGTCCGCCAGCCGGTCCAATCAGCGGAGGTCACTAACAGTATAAATACTGCAGCCCAGACAGTCAACACTTCAGACGCTACGCTAACTTCTCCGAGGAGACTACGACCACGCCACTGAAGATGTCCGCCGCAGTTGCGGACGAAACGTCTGGTAACTACAAATCCAGCAGACCACGGCATAACAGCCCGGAAATAACTTCCAGTTATATCTTTCAAAAATCACTTCAAACTGTAAACCATTATAATGTAATAATTGAGGTAGAAAAAACACAAAAGAAGTTGCATAATGACAATGGGATTTTACAAAACATTAGGAAAATGTCATCCCTATCCCATGCTAGCAATTTGTAGAGGATGTGAAATATTAGCAATTTCTTACCACATAGCACCTTTAAGTTGCTGTCAGATTGTTAGACATAAATTGAAATTGAGTTTTTACTTAATGGATGCTTTTTAACTGCCTTGGTTCTCAGTATCCCATTTTACATTGGTCATTTAACACTGCTTAATATTGGTTAGAGGGTCTCTTTTTCAGGCTTAAGGTTCTTTTATGTGCAATAAATCTACAGCACTGAACCACAGGCTTTACTTCCCTTCTACAAAAGCCATGCTTCAGATGTTAATGCCTGGAAAAGTCCATCACCCTCAGCTGGCTTTGAACCCACTTACCTGGGAACCATAGTCTAGTATGCTATTCTTAGGCTATATTGTCCACATTTTCTCCAACCTTGAGAGAAGCTACTCCTGCATTCATAATATCATTAAATAAGTCGTATTCTATCATATGATAGGGCCATGAATTGTAAGCTACAAATACTAATGGTAGTATGAATAAAAATACTAATGTTTTATTTAAGAAAACTGTACCCTGATAACTGGAGGGGGGGGGGGGTTGGGAAAAAGTCTGCCCAGTAAGCCACTTTTTGTTGTACTATATCTCAAATATTATGTTTATAGCAGTGTTAAGTTTGTAGTGACTTTCGAAAGATCGTGTATATGATGTGGTAATTTTGAGTTTTGTTTCAGTTTAAGTTGTGAGATAAAGTAAATTATGCATTTCATTTTCTGTTATTGGGAAATATATAAGCTTCATTTTATTTACATACCCAAATTCTTCATGTTTACAGCTCATGAAAACTTGAGAATAAAACAAAATATATTGTTCTAGCAATCAAAGTGTCTGATGGAATTGTAGCTAAATACACAAGATCACTCTTTTATCCTGTAGGCACTAGACTACTGTCACAGCATGGGCATTATGCATCGTGATGTGAAACCCCACAATGTTATGATCGATCATGAAAATAGAAAGTTGCGCCTCATCGATTGGGGTCTGGCAGAATTCTACCATCCAGGACAAGAATATAATGTGCGAGTTGCATCACGATATTTCAAGGGTCCTGAACTCCTAGTAGATTATCAGGTAAGCATATATGGTGTTATATGTTAGTACATCACTTTGTACAACTTGCTGTCTGAAGACAATTTTAATATGCAATTTTTATTGTTTACTTACATACCTGATAGTTCATCTATTAATTGAGTAATTCATTTAAATATATTAACATTTGTTAGATTGAGATTTTCTCTATTATAACTTTTAAAAATCAGCATTTAAATAAATGATACATTTCATACATTTTATGATAGTGTATTATAAGATATTTAGTGGCATATTTCTTGCTGGGAAAGTTTTCTTAACTGGGCAGTTGGAACTGAACATATCAGCATACAGTTTTGTGTACAGCAATATATTGTGAATATGTTCATTTACTTTTACTAATGAAAGTATGTGACTTGTGATCTCCAAATTAGCTGAAGAAATATCCTTGCAGAATAAACATGAATTAGAAAACCAATGTTGTATTGATCCTCTTAAGATAGAAAGGGCTTTTTTTCTCTTTCATTGGCTGGTTTCATTTTGTGGTAATTCTTGAATAGTCCTAATAAATTGACTTGCATCAAGTTGCAGTACTGTATAATAATATTAAAATCCTGCACTTTCGAGAAATGCTTTAAAAAATACAAATATGTGTATCATGTATATTTTAGGGATGAACATTTTGTAACTGTTAACTGCATGTAATTCAAAGCTTCAGCAAGATGCTTCACAAACACTTTCTTTCATCCACACCTTCAGTAATAAATTTTTTTGTGAAAGTGAACTTCTGTTTAAGTCTCATTCATCATCAATTTATAGATTAGGTATTTAGCAGTTACAGGATTTATATCTTCCTGATTTAATCATGGTATATAAAGCTGAACCTTGATCTTAACTTACATTTCAGCTTCCATTGCTGTGCAAGGTGCTCTAACTCAGCTATGCACTTATTTTGCTCTTGATTTATTATTGCTGTAGTATAACTTTGTATCTTTGTGACACTTTCTGGCACTACATGGTGTGAGTGAAACAGTGGGAGAGCTAAGTTCCAACCTTTAACACGGAGGAGAATATGTTTACAATGTTAATGGTTGATTTATTTATTGGAGTAGTTTTAAGAATAAGTAGTCACACTTATTCTGAAAAAATACTCCATCAAATGAAGAATACTTCACTGTTAATGGTGCTTCTGATTTTAATATTTAGGTTTGATTCCCTATGTACATAACTAGATGTCTTTCTCACACTGTTAACCAAAGAAGAAATTATTCAAGTTAGGATTTATACTTAAAACTGACTAATGCTGTTATCCAAAGCCTCATTTCATTACTATAACAGTGGAAGGCCCAGCACTTGATTCTTCATCTTCCTTTTTACCTTCATCTTCCACTTTTTCTTTTTGTCTCCCTGCACAACAGTCTTTGTGCTGATATTCAAAGCAACTGCAGTTATTTGCACTACTTCATTAATTAGTGGACCTTCATTTTGTCTTCCTAGCTCAAAATATGCTTGTAGTACCATTTGACAAAATTAATTACAAATTACACTTTTTTGTACAAGCTTTGCTTACTTTTCAACTTTGGATGGAATTTTAGATTGACTGCTCTTTTTTACTGGTTCAGCCTGCAAAATATTCAATAGGTTTGATTAACAGTGTTGAAAGAAGAAATATAATCATCATAATCTTCAAACTGCTATTTATTGTATACTATGTTAGGAGCATGTCTATTCTTATACAGTGCATTCCTTCCATGGTTCACAAAACTAAACTACTACATATTAGCACTTGCCAGCAATATAAATTTGTCGACACTATCTAAACATTTTGGGGAAGGAATTGAAATGCTCTTTGGCAGTATTATTGTTTGGCTTCCTGTACATGGTTGTAGTGCAGTGACTTATTGAACTGTCTCAAAGAGAAAGTTGGAACATTACCACATTATATGAAATACTATGAGCATTGTCCTTTTCATTAGTATACAATACTTTTCAATGAACTTTTATATGTAGTAACAAAGTTCTAAGACAGGAACACTTTGTAACACATTATGACTATTAGTAATGATTGTATTATTTTATTGAAAAAGCCAATCAAGATTTCCTCCTGCAGCAAAATAATGATCTGCACGAGTTCAGAGGCATATCTTGGCACTCTTCAGAAATCTCATATAAAAAGCTTTGTGTGTATGGTAAATACAAGTACAACATTAAATGTGGAATCTAAGGTGACTTGCATTTATATACGATTTCGCCATTTCGCACCAGGTACATGAACTCATAGGAAAATAAAACAAATAAAAGTTAATGTCAAAAGTCTGAAAGGTGTGCATACTTCAGGCAGATAACTACAATGAATTCTTGTTAGAACCAAATGCAGTTTGGTAGGTTAATCCAAAGTTTTGTAGATTAATTAAATACTAAGTCATGAATGTGCTGTACAGTTGTTAAGTCTCAGTGAAAATGATATGTTACAGTCTATCATTGAAACCTAAGTAATACATACTTTTCATTTCAATCTGTATTATGAGTAATTTCAGAAAAAAAGTACTATACTTTCTTTGTAAGAAGACATTTAATGCTGTAGGAAAATTAAATAAAAATTGCATAGTGGTTTGTTGAAATTCAGCAAATATCAATTGGCATAGGATAAGTGCTTATTATTTAAAAATAGTGTATTTAAAGCACTCTAGAAAACTTCATATGCAAAACATTTTGTGTATGATAAATAAGGGTGCCATATTAAATGTGGATTCCAAGGTGATTTGCATTTTAATAGTATTTCACCATTTCACACCACATACAGTTTTTAAAACTCTCAATAGAAAATAAGGGATTTGTACAGTCTGCCCACCACAAGAAGTCAAGCAGGGAATGAAGGGGAGAGGAGCTTGAACTGTTTGTGGATCTATTTACTATGAAATGAGTATATGAGAGTGCATGAGTAACCCGTGCTTTCAGATTTAATGCTCATTTCAGTAACTGCAGTGATAGATATGCATGGATGAGTTATGTGACAACACTGTATTTTACATGAACCTAGAATCCATATCATATCCGGAAGGCAAACATAAACACAGCAAAAGTGATCACATTACATATTACTCTGCCTTGCACTTTTTTTTTGGGGGGGGGGCAACAGTACTTCACAGATACAGAATAGTCCAATGTGTTAAACTGTTCATAAGTTTTTGAGTATTCAGTTTGAAGAACATGTGCATATGAAGAACATACATCAATAGCCAAGAAGCAGTTTTTTGAATGGAGCTAAGTTGTGAATGTGCTGTTCAGTTATATAAAGCACAGTGAAAATGGTGTTGCAGTCTATCGTTAAAACCTAAGTAGTACACACTTTTCATTTCAATCTATACTCTGGATAATTTTAGAAAGAAAAAAAAAACAGTACTTTCTTTGTAAGAAAAACATTGTCTGCTGTAGGAAAGTTAAATAAAATTATATAGTAGTTTGCTTAAATTCAGCAAATAAATGGCTTAAGCTAAGTGCTTCTTAGTATTTAAAAATAGGTATTTAAAGCACTCTAGAAAACCTCATATGCAAAACATTTTGTGTATGACAAATAAGGGTGCCATATTATATGTGGATTCCGAGGTGATTTGCATTTTAATAATATTTCACACCACATACAGTTTTTAAAACTCAGCAAAAGTGATTACATTACACATTACTCTGCCTTGCGTTTTTTGGGGGCCCCACAGATATAGAATAGTTCAATATGTTTAGTACACACTCTTCATTTCAATCTATACTTTGGATAATTTTAGAAAGAAAAAAAAACAGTACTTTCTTTGTAAGAAAGACATTCTCTGCTGTAGGAAAGTTAAATAAAATTATATAGTAGTTTGTTTGAATTCAGCAAATAAATGGCTTAAGCTAAGTGCTTCTTAGTATTTAAAAATAGGTATTTAAAGCACTCTAGAAAACCTCATATGCAAAACATTTTGTGTATGATAAATAAGGGTGCCATATTAAATGTGGATTCCAAGGTGATTTGCATTTTAATATTATTTCACCATTTCACACCACATACAGTACTTAAAACTCTCCTCAGCAAATAAAGGATTTGTACCTCACAAATATAGAATGGTTCAATATGTGAAACTATTCGTAACTTTGTGAGTATTCAATTTGAAAAATACTAGCAATACATCAATAGCAGAGAAACAGTTTTAAGATTCAATGTTGAATTATTTTATCAGCAGGTGTGGGTGGGTGGTTTTTTGTTTTTTACCTGGCATGCCCCATTCCTTAGGAATACTACATACCCTATTTTATTTACATTATATACAACTTTTACGTATGTGTATGCGTTTTTTTTTTTTTGTTTTTTTTTTTGGGGGGGGGGGTAAATGGGGACTGTCCTTTACCCTTTACCCTGCTTGTAGTTTGTAGACCTTTCATAAGCAGATTTTATTAGGTAATTTTGACAAAAATACAAAATACTATATTATAAATACATTAGAAATTTTTCCTCTCTTCCCCTCTCCTATGGTTTTCTGTCTGAAGATAGGTTTGTAGAGTAGCTGTACATCCCTAAAGTCCTAGGCAATGGTGGCGATTCCCGTAGGTGAGCCATTATGTGCGCAAACCTGCATTCATGAAAGTCAGTGTGTTGTTAGTTACAGAAGAGTCAAGTACTGTACAGGACCAAGCTCTTGACTAGTTGCAGGATGTGGGGAAGTCCGTTAAGGTGGATAGGCTGGTGACATGTGGCAATGTTTGTGTAAACAGAAATTATCACGTGAGATTGTTATTGTTCCTTACATGAGCGAAACAATGATTAGGATGACATCACAGAGCTTCCCCAATTGCGTTAGAGTAGCACAGCATCACACCACTCCCTCTGGGCTGGATGGAACTCACTTCTAAGCTAAGCTACTTTAAATGCAAGGACTTAATGGAAGTACAGCTTCTCTACCCTTATGTGTAACTTCACTCTTCAACTCTTTGTTTTTTTGCTACATCTAATGTCGCAGTTTTTCTTCTCAATGTCATCTAATACCCAAATTTTCTGATTCTCCCCCTCTCTGAACATAACTAGCAGAAACTCTTTTCGTGTGTCTTAACCAGCTGGTTTTTCTCTTCTATACACTCAAATATCCTACCCACCCAATTTTATCTGTTTTGCTGTATCTTAGGCTCTCTAGATACTTCCTTTTCTTTTCATTTTCCTCGCTGTTCATGGCTGTTTCATATCATATTCTACTTCAGGCACAGCTCATGTCCAAAGAGCTTAGTTATTTGACATTTATATTTCAGGATATCCGGAAACCCCGGAAAAAGCCATATTCAGATAACTCACCATACACATATTAAAACTTGGGACCTCTTGAATTTGAGGCACACTACCTATGCTACAGAAGCGGGCATGCTTCTTTGAGTGTGTCATAGAATTTATTCATTTGTTCCAGAACTGAGATGTCATTAAAATTAATTTTCTTTGCAGTGTTGGACTACTGCTGACTTTTCCAGTTGAAGGAGTGTGATGTTGCATTGATGTTCTTTGCACCTCTGTTTAATTGTGTCCTGTTTGTCCAGTATACAATTTTTCACATCATGCAATGGTTTTAAGAGCATGGCTAAAGATTTGACATCCAGGATACCAAAACAACAATGATTTGGGCATTTCCTGAACATTGTGTTTATAATCACAATGTCATTTCTTGTACAAACTTTAACCAGCATATTTCCTTCCACATTTCTGATGCCCAATTCATGTTCTCCAATGATTTTTCACTCTCTTCGTGCTCCTGCTAGGGTAGGTGCCCTTAATATTGTGTTGCCTCTTTCACGACTTGACTTGTTTTTTTCTTGTGTTTTTATTCTAATGCTTAAACAGTTCAAGCTTCTTGTTATGTTGGGTTAATGCAGAAAACTTGTGGCACTGAAACATCCACTGTATGAACACTTATCTTTGAAAACATTAAATGGTGGTAGCACTGATTTTCTGTGCATATTTCATTATTATAGCCAAGCCTATTTAATGTTTTTGGGCACAAATAAAGCATTATGTACTCACAGAAGTTTTTCACCTTTATTATTCACCTGTATTTTATTTACATCCATGATGTCCACTTTGCAGTTCTTCATTTGGTACTTAAGATTCTCCAGTTTTCCTTCTCTTCATAAAGTCATGACATTTCAGGATCCTATCCTGAAAATTATGTTGCTATTCATCACTTCTCCTTAGAGCTCTCACCCAGGATTCAAACAGAAAGCAAGTTTACCTCTGGTATATTTTACCTCAGGAAGAGTTATCATAATGGTCCCTATGGGCGTCTTACTGGATAAAAGATAATCTAGTATTCTCATTTTCTTTGCACATTGCAGTTCCATAACTGGAATCAAATAGATGTACAGCTGGCCATGAATATTTCATCTTAACACCGTCTCAAGCATTGCTACAAAATATTTAAATTTTACAAACTTAGTGGCATTTAAACAAGAATTGACTTGCAACAGTTAAGTCATAATAAAGAAATGAGAGGAGAACGTTGGATTAACTGCACTATGTGACATGTTCCATTAAATTTACCCATTTTACTCTGTAGGCAAGGGGAAAGGAAAGTGGTAATACTTTTCTAATTAGGGTAGCAGCAGAGGAAAAGGTTGCAATCACAAGGGATCATTTCCTACAAAAGTTGCCAGTCGCTTGTTTGAAACAAGAAAATGTGAGAGAAGCTTCCAGTTACTGAAATAAGGCATTTTTGGGGGTATTTCTTGAACAAATTCAGTAATGTACATTTTGGACAACATTTAACCTAGTCATTTTATACATTGCTTTCAGATGTATGACTATTCATTGGACATGTGGTCCCTTGGTTGCATGCTAGCTAGCATGATTTTCAGAAAAGAACCATTCTTTCATGGCCATGACAACTATGATCAACTTGTTCGCATTGCCAAGGTGCTTGGAACAGAGGAGTTATTTGAATACTTAGAAAAATATCATATAGAATTGGATCCTAGGTTTCATGATATTCTTGGCAGGTAAGAAGTTTAATTTTAATATTCTAACTAATAATGTTAAAAGTGAAAAGTGAAATAATTCTATTCTGCTTCTATTCTGCTTCTAGACTGTAATCAATACAATTAAATGCAATTTAAAAGATGTATTTTGCTGTGTAAATTTTAAGTTTACTTTAGCTCTAACTGGATGCAGATTGATTTAGCACATCCTACATGTATGCCAAATAAGAAAACTGTTCTATAGAATACATGTTTATCATGCTGCAGAAAGCATTTATCCAAAAAAGAAAATGTTTTCCAGGCGATTTAAATGACAAAGCTTACTTTGGTGTTGCTTAAGCACCAACATGCAACAGTAACTAGGTTGCCTTGAGAGAATGATGCAAAAACAGAGTAAATATGGCTGAACAAGTTAATCACACAAAGCATGAATACAGAATACTACTACAAAGTGTCCAAGACAGTAATACTGAACGCATTCAAGTTTTGTGAAGTGTCCAGAAATTACTTTAAATGAGGTGTTTAACTTAACTATCTGTAATGTTTGTCCTTGAGCAACCAGTCGGATATAGAATAAAAAGAAGTATTTCAGAAAGTGGAGTGCCATTGTTACTAAAATTAGGCAAGTGAGTCAACCTTGTATATACTTTTCTCCACTAACAAGTGGTTGACTCCACAGAACTGACGATAGGGGAGAAGTCCCCAGAAACTAGTCTTCATAAAAAACTTGTTAGTGGAGAAAAGTATATACAAGGTTCTAAATATTAAAAGCAGAAGCATTATTAACAGTGAAGTATTCTTCATATTTAAGTTTGAATTTATGTCACCAAACAGCTGATGATGAGATCGAATGATCTTGAAAACGTTTCAATTATACAACAACAAGTAAGTGAAGACTGAGTGTAAACATAGTGACTCATAAATTCAAACTTAAATATATACAAGGTTGTCTCACTTGCCTAATTTTAGTAACCAGTCGGATGTTGTGTGTGACGAGTGCCAACCTAATCAGTCTCTATTAAATACTATTCAGGCTAAGACAAAACTTCAGATTTTGCCCCAACTGATCCATGTGAAAGGAGAGAGTAACGTATCTAACATAACCATGAAAACCCCATATTTTTAGTTCAAATAGTTTTTCTAATACAAGTAAACAGAGCACTGTTATATTATAACAATGCATTGCAGCGTAAGCTCTGTAATGAATAGCATTAGAATTGAAACATAAACATTTGACATGTCATAAAAGAATTACTTTGAATAAGTCAAGGTGTTTGTTAAATTCCTCCTGGCCTAGCAGAACGCGTCTGGTCACATATCTCTGTTTATGAATGGTTCGTAATCTCTATTAACTCTGGACAGTTCAAAGCTGTATTATTCAGTTCTTCCGATTAAAAAAAAAAATCATGTAAAATTGTATCAGCTCAAATTAATATAAACAAATATCAATATATCGAAATTTAATTGCATTGGAACACCACAGTGAAGCGAAATAATTATTAAATTATAGATGAATCGTATTTATTAGAAGCTGATGTGTAATAAATACGACTCATCTATAATTTAATAAATATCAATATATTTCAATTCCTTTCTGGGAAGTGTTGAAAACACTATTATGATTAATCGAATCCCTTTAAATTTATGACACTAAACAACACTTTTAAATTTAAATAAATTTAAAGGGATTTGATTAATGACACTAAACAACACTTACTTTTAAATTTCAATTTAAAAGTAGGTGTTGTTTAGTGCCATTAATCGACTCCTTTAAATTTAATCAATATATTTACAGACGCATTGTGAGGTAAAGCACTGTTATTGGTTGGTTTGTATGTGTGTACATATACTTATAGTTACTCAGAACTGAAATTTATACTATTGATATGGCGTGATAAAAGAATTACTTTGAATAAGCGAAGGTGTTAAATTCGAAAAATAGCAAACTTTTCATTTCCTGTTAGCCTTTGGAATGTTGTACGCTTATATTTATGAATGAATGCTGGATAATCAGTGTTTATTTACTCTGGAAAGTTCAAATCAATATTATTCAATTCTATTATTATATTATTTCAATCTTCAGTTCAATATTATTCTTTAGACAGCAGTAGAGTAAGAGTTAAATAGTGGAATGGCTTCTTATGGTGAATTTAGTGGCGAGTCAAAGAGGTAGGTATTGCGAAGTCAGGCTCGAAGTATTATTTTTAAAGTCTACATGTTCTTCAAAAAATTGTGGGCAATAGAAATCATGTCGATTTTTAAAATGCTCAACAGCTTACTACTGAAGCGTGTGGTGTTGGTAAAGCAAGTGTGTTCAGCATTTGTGAAGGGGCAAGAAACTCTGATCCCAGTGGTACCCAAATATTTGTTGCCCAGAAAACATGTTGGTCCTCCAAAGAGGGTTACAAATTTAAGTGACTTTGACAAGGACGTTGTACGTAGAACTGCGTTCGAGTGTTATGACCAAGGTGAATTTCCAACTATACAGAAAATAACTTGCGCTCGTACTGCGTGAGACATGCAGAAAACCTGCAAGGAGACGATTTCAAGAAAGAAATAGCACGTGACAAGATTTTGGAACCCATAATCGTACATTTGTAAGACATGATGAAGACAGTGACAATGACAAATTGTCTCTTGATGTAAGTGACATTGATAGCGATATGGATGAGCCACTAGTAGTTCCATTGTATTAGAAAAACAGGTAATTCATAAACTATAATTATAGTACTTAAAAAATATACATAATTTGCAAAAATACTTTTTCCAAATTTGATTTTGGCAATTGCATACTTATAAAAGTTTGGGAAATTTAATTTGGTTACCCTACATCTAGCGTCAAGCAGACCTGCACGTTGTATGAGTGCGAGAGAGGGGGAAATATAAAGATAATTGGGGTAATAAGCTGGCAACACTGAGTGTTCTAACGCATCTGATTAGCTGGACTCCAGAATCTTCCCATTTGAAACACAATAGAAGTTTACCAGTGTGTCAGCTACAACATTTACAGTATGTGCATAAAGAAGTGCGCTTTGGTGAGGTTACAAGGCCCCCCCTCCCCAACCCACAACTTTAAAGAAAGTGTTATTGCTTCTTTAATCCTAACCTCCAGATTTAAAATGATCTTTTATCTTATAGTATTTTATATATTTACTCCATAGCGTTGCAATACTCGCGCTTGAGCCTGCTGGATCATTGAAGCCCAGTCTCTGCTTTCCTGAGCCTTGCGTGTCCATCCTCTTATACCCAACTCCTTTAAATCCTCTTATATATTTTCTAACCATCTCTTCCTTTGTCTCCTCTCACATCTTCCACCTAGCTTTCCTTTATATATATTTTACAATAGGTAATCTTCATTTCTATATAAGCCATATAAGCCTTGCCCATTTAATCTTTCCTATAATTTGTGTTTCACCACATTATTGAGAGATCTCTTTATTGGGTCTGATTTTCCATTCTCGATTTTGGTTCCATCAAATCCCTTAGATCTTCCACTTGTAAGACACTCCTCACATTCCACATGGCTAACTGCAAATCATGTCCTCCATTTGTTTGCCTTGGATGTTTCTTATTTGATAATCTGGCATAATTTATTGTGGCTTTCTGAACAAATTATCTGTTACAGGATGGGGTACACTCTACTGTCTAATTCTGAAGATTTTTTTATTTATGGATTCTCTTATTTTATATTCTAAGATACATAGAGTTGCTGATTAGCATGTTGGTATTCATACATTTTGTTCCTAGTCATATTTAGTATTAACTGATTTTTACTTCCTATAAAATTGGAGTTAATTACTTATTCATATGGGGTCCTCAATTCTTAACTGACCTTCAATTAAAGTTTTTCTTTTATAATGGCAGTCAGTGATAGGTATTTATTCTAACACACACAAACCATGTATAGGTAAACTTTAAAAGATTAAAATAAGAACTGAAAAATGCAATGATAGCCAGGATTTAAACTGTGGATCCTCTGCTCACTGCGCAGCTGCTTTATGCTTTACCACTGAGTTACCATGTTTAACTCAGAGTGGCATCTCACTGTGTGGAAGATCTGTGGTTCACTTCCGGCTAAACATTGAATTTTTCATTGGTAGAGTCGACATGAAAAATTCAATACTACGGCCGGGAATGTTGTTATATTCGTCTTTGTTTTTCCTACATTTCATTGTTAATAATGTTCCAAGGGGTTTTGCTTATATTTTAACAAATGTGTAGCATGCTTTTAAAATAATTTATTTCTTTTAATATGTATTTATATTCCTTCTTATACCTAAGACATTCTGGCAAAGCTTTCTTTTGTGCGACATGAGAATATTTTCTAAGTCCAAAGGTGCACGTATACGCATGCGCAAGCATACGACCAGCTGTTTGTGGCATTGCAGCCAACATGAGAAAGATGTGCAAAACTTGTAGCCAACCTCTGCAAAAATGCTCCAGATATAGGTGATGCAGTCTGTGTGCAAAGGAACATGGTTTGAGCAGGCTAAGTTATCACCTGGTCAAATTTTGTTACTCGTGCACTGCTTGGCACTTAAACAATCCTATGACACGACAATAATGGAGTGCTCCATAGGAAATACATGTATGAGCTCACGGACTGTATCGGACTGGCTTGGCTACTGCCGAGAAGTGTACATGATGTCAAATGACACCAAGTATACTGCAAGGGAGGAAATTGGCAGTCCCGGCCACGTCATTCAAATTGACGAATGAAAATAGGACGATGCAAGTTTCATCGTGGTTGATAACTAACTGATAAGAACTACAACATAGATGAAATGGACAGTGTTTTTACTAGGGTCATTCCATTTCCTAATTTATATTACTCTCCCTTAATGTAGTTCGCCCATTTTTTCTTTCTCCCTCTCTCTCTTTTAAAGGCCATTTTTGTTTCCAAGCAATACTATCCTTATAAATATTAAAAGCAGAAGCATTATTAACAGTGAAGTATTCTTCATATTTGAGTTTGATTTATGAGTCACTATGTTTACACTCAAACTTCACTTACTTGTATTATGTTTACACTCAAACTTCACTTACTTGTATAATTGAAACGTCACCAAACAGCTGAGGATGAGATCAAATGATCTGGAAAACGTTTCAATTATACAAGTAAGTGAAGTTTGAGTGTAAACATAGAGACTCATAAATCAAACTCAAATACTATCCTTACTACTTTTCCTGGCTTCCAGTATGGTCTGCATTCTGTTGGCTTAAAATCTTTCCGACATTTTGCCCGTAAACTTTATTAGGCTTCGAGATTTAACTGTATTGGAACACCACAGTGAAGCGAAAAATTATTAATTTTTAGATGAGTCGTATTTATTACACATCTGCATGTGAAAAAATTTACATAGGGAGGACAAAAAGAAACATAGGCACTAGAAAGAAAGAACACTTCAGGCACTTAAGATACAAAAATATTGATAAGTCCGCAATAGCAGCTCATTTCTGGTCTGAAAATCATGAAATTGAAGATAGCACAGAATTACTAAAATACGTACAAAAACATAGTGAACTCGTCATATGGGAGAGGATATACATAGAAAAACATAAAAACCAACTAATGAACTTTGAAATCCCGCCAGAAGAGAATCCCACATTTAAGTTCATCACTGAATCAACAGATGGCAGCAGCAACCCCAGAATTACCCACACCGCTGGATCAAGCTTTAGTCGCATAAGAGCCGTAGATGATTTGCGAAACATGTCAAATTATCTCAAAATAGGTATGAAAGTGAAGCAGATGTGTAATAAATACGACTCATCTAAAAATTAATAATTTATTAGGCTTCTTCATTGGGTGTCTACAAATGTTTCAAATGGTCACTGCTTTTATACTCTGGTTGACTCTCTGTCACTGCCTACCTGCAAGCCTATTATTATGTGTTTCAAATGGGAAGAGTTCTCGCCTGTAGCGAGTCAGATGCGTTAAGAGCCTTCACCGTTGCCACCTTGTTATCCCCACTCTTTTTATATTTCCCTCTCTCTCTCTCGCACACTTGCCAGTGTTCGTGGCGCTAGACTTAAGGGAACGCACACTGAATTTTCCAAAGTTTTATAATAATGCCGTTGTTGAAATCACAATTGCAACATGAATATTCGTATATTATGCAAATGTTTTAAATATTTAGTTTAAAGTTAATTATAGTTTATGAATTATTTTTCTAGTCCAACGAAAATACCAGTGGTGCATCTGTATAGCTGTGAGAGTTACATTAAGAGATAATTCATCATTGTCATTGTCTTCAATGTCTGAGTATGGCAAATTTATGATAGGTTCCAAAATCTTGTTACATGCTATTTCTTTCCAAAAGTCGTCTTCTTGTAGTTTATCTGTCTCATGCAGTTTTCCCAATCTTGTTGTGTTCCTTGTCAAATTCTTCGTGAATAAGTCGTTCAATGTGAGTCAATTTGTAACATAATTTGAGTCCACATTAACTATTGGAATGTTGTAGCAGGGGGGAAGGTGGATCGTATCTTATTGATCGAGCTGATACACTCTTTCATGGAAGTGTAACTGAATATTGCTGCTTTGAACTCTATTAAAGTAAATAGAGATTACAAACCATTCATAAACAAAGATATGTGACCAGGCATGTTCTGTCAGACCAGCAAGAAGTGTATCGTTTCCTCTCATCGAATTTAACAAACACCTTGGCTTATTCAAAGTACATATTTCTTTTACCACGTCATGTCAAATGTTTACGTTTCAGTTCTAATAATTTCAAATATACGTTCACGCATACATACCAACCAATAATGATATTCATTACAGTGCTTATGTCACAATATTGTTAAAATATAATGGTATCTACTTTATTTGTATTAGGAAAACTATTTGAGCTAAAAATATGGGTATAAAATATGTTATGTTAAATACATTACTCTCTCCTTCCCCATGAATCAGTTTTTGCAAAATCCAAATTTTTGTCTTAGTGTGAATAGTATTTATTAGAGATTGATTAGTTTGTCGCTCGTCACACACCACTTAGGGGGAATGCAATATGACAACACCGCAGGACTCCGATTGGTTGCTTGCCTAGTAGCTCTCTAGGACAAAACACCTTCCCATTTAAAACACATAATAGTTCCTTCTCCATAGGGAGCTCATCATGCTAATAGGGTTTTCCATATTGAGTTGAGTGGTTTGCCTGTGTCACTATTAAAATTGCTTCTTTCCTTAAATATTTCTGTGCTTTCTCTCACCATTCTTTGAGAGAAATTGTCATAGCTAAAATATCTAAATTATTAGTCAGTGCGGTGGCCAGTGTTTTGTGCATGTTCTGCAATTGCAGATGGAAAAGTTTCATGTATCTTATATGTTTATTCTTTTTAGTGTTGATGGATCTGCCACTTTGACCTATGTACAAGGTGTCTCTAAAGTCACTATCCATTTCAATGAAGGAAGACAGTGATTGAAAAATCAATATTATTTTGAAGTGTTACACATATTCTAGTGCCCTTCTACATGACCTCCATCTAGCTCAAAACACATGCGCCATCTTTCAGTAGTGGAACGAAATGTAGACATCTCAACCGTAATTTGACCTGCTGCTTCCCTGATACGATTCCGTAACTCAGGCAGAGTATTCACTTTGCTAGTGTACACTTTAGATTTGATGTACCCCAGTGCAAAAAGGTCTAAAGGAGTAAGGCCCGGTGAACGGGAAGCCCACAGCCGAGTTGAACCTCTGCCTATCCATCTCCCTGGAAAGGTTCTGTTCAGGAAATCACGGATGATGTTTGCAAACTGTAGAGGCACACCATCTTGCTGAAACACAACTGTAGCCAGTATGCCATCCTCTTGAAGCTGCAGTTCAAGGAACAGTTCTAACATGTTGAGATAGATGTTACCTGTTATTGACCTTTTGGCAAAGAAACATGGGCCATACAGTTCTGCATTTGTCATACCCAACCAAACATAGACTTTCGGTGTATCACGTTCCCTTTCTGATACCTCATGTGGTTCTTCATATGCCCATATTCGGTTGTTGTGTCTGTGCACTTTCCCACAGACATGGAAAAAGTGGCTTCATCGGAGAATAAAATGTTGTCCATTAAATTCTCACTCTCTACGCATTCCAGGAGGTCATAACACATTGCCCGATGACAGGCAAAATCCTCATCCTCAAGATGGTGCAGAACTTGAATGTGATATGGACGTTTTCGTAGAGTAAAACGTAGGATTTTCCATAGCAGAACTTGAATGTGATATGGACGTTTTCGTAGAGTAAAACGTAGGATTTTCCATACTGTGTTGCGAGGGACGTTCAATTCCCTACTGAGGCGTCGAATTGATGCCTTCAGACTCCTATCACTAACAATTTGAACCTGCTGCACTGTTTCTGCCAAGGTATGTGGTCGTCCAGGACGTGTCATCACACACATTGCCGGTACACTTAAATTTGTTCACAAGCAGACGAATGTGTGCCCTTGATGAGGCTGGTTTGTGGAATTTACGGTAAAATCCACTCTGGCGTCTTTATGTGACAATCTGTGTACCCGTGCACAAACAATGGCAATCCGTTCTTCTGTGCTAAACATCTTGCACTAAGATACCAGTATCTGAAAAGAAAAACAAAATATTGCATTTTCATTGAAATGGATAGTGACTTTAGAGACAGTAAGTTCCTCCAGTAAGCAGTAAGCTTTATTTGCATCAGTCTTTTCTGGATTTTTAATATTTTGAAGTTTCTTATTTACATTGATATCTCAACTCACATTGGCCTATAGTATATCTTGGTGGTGCTTCAGTTCTGGATTAAGGTATTCTTTGTCGCATACGCTGACAGAGTTTATCATGGCTCATTTTATAGCTGGAGGATGATGTGAGGAGGCTTCTATGTGCCGGTCTATATGGGTTTGTTTTCCAATACGCGGAACATCAAAGTGCCTTCTTGGCCATATCCCATTTCACTAAGACATATAAAAACGATAGTCATTAATGCTTCTCTAATTCTCTAGTAAATTTTAGTTTATTTTGCAGACTATTGAGGTGATATCAATATAAATAAACATCAAAATATTAAAAATCAGGGAAAAACTGACGTTAAGAAAGTTTACATGCCTTATGTATGAGGAGTAACGGAAAGAATTCCAAAAAGATTGCAACACCACAATTTTCAAACAAGATATCAGTTACAAAGCTGCAGTCAAAGATAAGAACCATTTACAAAATAATTCTGGTGCAACCATAACATGGGCAAACCACTCAACACGATATGCAAAACCCTATTAACACGACGACCTCCGAATGGAGGTGAAGGAACCAATAGGATTGCAGGTAGGCAGTGACAGAGTGGTAAACCGGAGTATAAAAGCAGTGACCATTTGAAACATTTGCAGTTGGCCAGTGAAGAGGCCTAACACATTATGCTTGATTGGAGGAATTTAGTAACAGTCATGTCAAAATTAATTGAAAAAACTATTTGTAGTCGGCTTATTGACACTCATCACTTTTTTATATAATCGAGGGACTAGGTTCAAAGGCCATTGCCTCCATTTTCAACCTCTTTCCACATAGCATCTGTTGTCTGCTCTCCTCTCTGGTGGTGGAACTATGAACTTCTTTGTCAAATTATCTACTGGTGGGATTTCAAAGTTCATTACGCGGTCCTTATTTTTCCATATGAATATGTTCTCTCATGTTGTCAGTTTATTTTGGTTTATCATTCCTTTTAATAATTTTAGATTTGAAACAATGTCATTATGTTGACATCTTTGCAGTAGTGCCGAATAAATGTTTAGATGATGCATTAATATTACTCAATCTGCAAGAAAGGAGTATCAAATTCACATTAGAAAAGGAAATCAGTGGACAACTCTCTTTCTTGGATCTAAATATAATCAGGATAACACAAAATAAAATAAAATTTGGAATCAAATACAGAAAATCAACCCATTTAGGAAATTACATACAAAATAATAGCTACAACCAAATTATACATAAGCATGCAATAATAAACAACCTTACACACAACTAGTCAACATACCCATGGATAAAGAAGAATACTTTAAAGAACAAAAGGCCATACTACACATAGCAGAAGAAAATGGATATAACAAAAGTCGGGTGTTTAAGAAAATTAGAAAAGCTAAACTAAAGAAAAATCATTAAGGAAGCAACCAAAATTTAACAGCATATTCAGTTCATTCATATATCACCCAAATTTAAAAAAATCTTTAAGGAACAAAATATAATCTTGGCACCTACTAATGAACACAATTTTAAAATTGCTAAATTAAAAAACAAAAGATGAAATCCTTCATCAGTTAACAGATCCAGAATATACCAAATAAATTTTAAAAATTGTGAAATATGCTACATAGGTCAAACTAAAAGAATTTTAAAAACCAGAGTCAAAGAGCACTTTAGACACATCAGATTGAAACAAGAAGATAAGTCAGCACTAGCATTTTATTTTTGTAACGAAAATCATGACATTGATACAAATCCAAAATTATTAAAAGGAGTGATAAACCAAAATAAACTGACATGGGAGAACATATTCATATGGAGAAATAAGGACCGCATAATGAACTTCGAAATCCCACCAGTTGATAATTTGACTAAAAGGTTAATAGTTCCTCCACCATAGAACCAGAAAGAGGAGGGCAGATGACAACAGATGGCTAGTTGGAAAGAGGTTGAAAATGAAGGCAGTGGCCTTTGAAACTAGTCCCTGGTTATCAGAATTGTAGAAGTGGATAATGATGAACTCAAAACTCAGTAAGAAAACTGTGTTAATTTTAAGCAACAGTGAGTACTTGTTCTAGCCAGATTGTAATTTTTAATATATTATAGATTCTCAACTAAGTTTTTAGGAGTAATAATGGACTTTCAGTTTGTCTATTAGCATAACAATTTTCTGGCAAACAAATTAAGTTGCATATGTAATGCAGTACTCATTCTGTCCAAAGTTCGCAACTATTTATATTGGTGATGTATATTCCATACTGGCTTATGGCATACCGTTCTGGGAATATTGTAGTTTCTCTGTAGAAGTATTTAAGTTACAGAAAGTAACCTTAATAACCAAGTAAACTCCCTGTACTCCAGGTAAACCAGTATTTTCAGAGCTAAGAATTTTACATCCACTTTGTGTTTATATCCTAGAAACAGTATCATTTGTACATGCAAACATTAAGGGTTCAAAGATTACCACTTACCATCACTAGAATATTCCATTCTGTACATCTGCAACAGTAGGCTCAGTAAAAGCATAAACTCTTTATTCCACAAGAGTGTTTTCTTTATAATAATTTGCCAGATGCTGTTAAAGTTATAAAAACTTGGTTGTTTATTGAAAGATTAAAAATCTACTTTTGAAACATATTTTACCACTTGTTGAATGTCTTTTTAATATATTTTTGAGCCGAACTAGTAGTTCACTATATTACTTGTGTTTACCTAGAACTCATTTCATTAGGGCCTTCCTAACATCTTCAGCTAATGTTGACATGCCTTTAATTTTCTTTCTATTCCTTTACATGGAATTATGATTAATCGTGAAACTTAGTGGTTTCTTTTTCATTGTTTGTGTACATAACTTATTAGGATTGGGAAATTGACAAAGTCCAATGTACTTATGTAATACTTATGGTGAATAAAATATCTATCTAAAGATGTAAAATCTATATAAATTGTTATGTATGTACATAAATAATTCACTTAATCACAAAACCCTTTTTAGAGGTTAATTTATTTTCTAAACAGTACTGTGCATAACTTTAGTAGTTGAAATATTACAGTTAAAATTTGTTTCAAAGAACATACAAGAAAGTTGAATAAGTGCTTGTGTTAAAAAATGAAGGCATCAATTTTTTTTCAAATACAAATTATTTATTTCTCAATGTAGGGATGAAGTACTTCCAACATTCTTACCCTTTTCTGACTGCTTCAGACAATCTGAATTGTCAAGCTCTGTAAAAATATGACTCTTTTGTGATGACTTCATGTCATCTATGTTTTGTTCTTGCAAGTCATTTCTTCATGTGAGGGAACAAGAAGAAATCACAGAGAGCCAGCTTCAACAAATATGTGGGTTGTGTTAGCCATTCATGTTTAGTGGCAACAATACCAAATGAATATGCTATTGCATTATCTTGATGAAATAGCACTTCCTTCTTTGCCAAATGGATCATGTTTCCTTAAATTTCTTATCAAATTTGTCAGTAACTCTCAGGAGAATGCTTTCAAAAGTACAAGTTTATAATGAAACTCAAACATTACTGGAGAATCTGGTAATGGAGTAATCCCCTCCATCTCAGATTCTGATTCTGCAGTTTCAGTTTTGCTGTTGGAACTCTCAGTAGGGTTTATAACTATCCTCTCAATTATGTTGTTGATGTCATCCAGCTCCCACATTTTCTTTTCTTTCTGCACATGATGAATGCCCTTTTCCATTTTATGTTGCAGATCTCCGACAATGTTGCAGCAAGCAATGACCTAACATCATGCAACTTAAATGTAATATTGTTTCTCGCTACAAGTCCCTTAATTTGGCTCCAGATAAGCTCAGTTGGATTTAAAATCTAGTGATATGGTAAAAGCCCGAGTACCTCATGACCAGATGCTCTTGCCATTTCATCGATTATGTATTTATCACAATTGCTGGCATACTTTACTACAAGTTCCAGTAGTTTTGCCTTAAGACATTCATTTACAACTTCATTTTTTGCACGCAGCCACTCAATGTCTGTTTTCTTCCAGGATCTATTTGATTTCTTTTTTATACGAATGCTGTGGTAAGGAGCATTGACAAAACCACTGTCACTTCACTTCCTATATGAGTGACAATCAGTCTTCGGCCTTTTCCACTAGGCTTTTTTAAACTACCACATATACCTTGCAAAAATGCTTGTCTTTCAGTCTTAACAGTCGTGTCACGCCATATTTTACTTGTCATGTGTCCTTCATTCACCAAGTCTTGTCAAGGTAGTATATTTTGCGATCTGCATCCCAGTACAGTCTGATTGTTCTTAAATAACATCTTTGCCACACTGCAGTATCGTCTCTGTCTCTCAGCACATTTTTCTTGCCCCTTTTTTCATTCATAAACCCCAGCTGTATAAACTATCTATACAGACAAGATCTGTTGAAATTTCATAAACCTGCATCCTCATTTACAGCAAACAAAATTTTATGCTAGGTTACATGATGTTACCTAGAGTGGTAAGTTTTCCTGTTATCTAAATTTCATGTCACAGTGTTCCTACGGATCGAACACTCACACCTGCAAATTCAGAGCACAGCTGTTCGACTTCTCTCACTAACAAAGACAGATTCTTCTCTGCAAGTGCATTAAACACATGCACACTTTTTTTTTTCCTTCCCTTGCTATACTTCAGCAAAAAACTGGCGGTAGACTGCCTTTATACATAAAATAAATACATAGAGTAATCGACCAATAAAATAATTTAGCTCTCGCACTTGACACAGCACACCTTCAAATGGCAATGTATAACAAATCCAGTTCTAAACAAGGTGAGCGATAAGTCATATAAACAAATATGTCATCACTACCGATAAAGCACACTATCGTGTTATCTGAGAGGCAGCTTTCAAGCAAAGGAACCTGCTCTCGACAAGCTTATGTGAAACAAGGATTAATATTGAGCTTTTGTCATAGATGGCGAAAAATCTCCATGAATGTTATCCCAAAAGTTTTCCCATTCAAAAATAAAAGGTGCATCTCTGAATGATACTTTATTTCCCGCTGTAGCAAAATCGCATTCAGCAATTAGCCGAAATGCCTGGCAAATCCAATCTAATCTAAGTATCAGTTTGGCAGAGTGTAACAAATGGTGTGCGTGTAATTCCAGTACCCAATGATTACTCCAATTTTCGTTGACAGCACATCTGTTTTGATATAGGGTATTTATTGAACTGCTTTTCTAATGCATGTAGCACAGGAATTAGCTTATTTCTAGATCTTCAGTACATTTGCTCAATAAAGTTTAAATGTGATGTGTCATTTAAATCACTAGAGTTTGTCTAATTTTAGTGCATTTCAGTTTATTTCTATAGCATAAAATGAATGTTCCTTTGCAGACACTCCAAGAAACGATGGGAGAGATTTGTGCACAGTGAAAATCAGCACTTAGTATCTCCAGAAGCTTTGGATTTCCTTGATAAATTGTTGCGGTATGATCATTATGAACGACTAACGGCACGGGAAGCTATGGAACATCCTTACTTCTGTAAGTGGCCACAATATTTTCATATAGGTAATAGGTTTTTGTGTTGTTTTCTGGATAAACTATTGCAGACTATAATAATGACGTCATTGGAGGGGTGCGTAATATAAACAGAAAAGGCATATTAAATGCTAGTCTACAAATTGCATTACTATGCCCAGGGCAATGCATACATGTTATTTGAAGATGCATGCTTCAACCTAACACACCAGCGACACACATGATCCTGGCCATTGATAGTATTGTTAAACAAAATATTAGTCTATTTAATAATGATTTATAAATATAAAGTGATCACTTACATAATGTTAACCATTGCAGTTTTAAATGCAAAAGAAAATGCCACAAATTGTATAGAAATAGAGGACTAGAGATTGACAGCAAACAAACTGCAGTTGGAGGCCTGACTTACCAAAACTGAAGCCCTCTAGCTTTCCCTTTCTATCGTCATTTTATGTTGCCCCTGCATCATGTTGGCTGCGCTTGATTTTCCATCTGTAGTGGAGAAATTCAGTGTACCCTTTGCAGTGTACACTTTTCCCTCTTTTAAAATGTTACGGTTCTTGCTGAAACACCAGTTGCTTCACTGGTCATTGCCAGTACATTAACATGTTGAATGTTAATCTCTTGCTTTCATTTTCTTGATTGTTGTAATTTTATGTCTAACGTTAAGTCATATCGGACAATGAATGTAATGGGTGAAATGATGTTCAAATGAGCCCAGGGTCCATAGAGCTTAGAGTTACCTGACATTCGTCTTTTGGGATAAGGGAAAACCCTGGAAAAAACCTTATCCAGGTAACTCACCCTGACCGAGATTCAAACTCGAGACCTCTTGAACGTGAGGCATACACTCTACCACCACGCTACCGAGGCGGACTTCATTTTCTTGAAATACTGGGCAACAATATATACTGTTTCATGAGCCTGATCGCTGGGTGGCCTACCGGAAGTGCAAGAAGACTTTAAAGACTGACGATTCACTTTTCTAGATGTTGTTAATATACACTGAAAATCAAAACAGCATTAAAATACGTATGTTTCATATGGCTTGTGCTCTGTTGCATGCAGGAAGGAAGGGGTGAAAGTCACGTGATGCTTGGATGGTGAGGAGGGGAGAAGGCAATGCTTGCACATGTGCACACCGACTGCAGTTTGTTCACTTATCCATAATTAACACCTAGCAATCATATAAGTGTGAAATGAGGCTCAAAATATTACAAAACCTGATTTGAAAACATATTAGTAAAAACTTGTAAATTCTGGCTTATCAATGTGTGATAAAACCATGGCCTGATGCAGTTATTGCTATAATTTCATTGTTTTATCTTTAAAAGCAAAATATAACTTTTTAAAATTTTAATATTTTATAACTAGAAGTTCAGTATTGATAAAATAGTTCTTTTCAGTATTTGTTTTCTGACAGTTTAATGTTGCACACAAATTGTTCTTTTCTACAAAGGCAGCATTGAACATTTCTAGAATATCAAACAACTTTGATTTTAAAAGATTTAAATGATTTTATTGTTTTTCAACATTGTCTTTATCTCAACAAAAATGCATTTTTGCACTCATGAAACTAGTGAAAGCTTATTAATCTGTAAATATTTTTTATGTATTATTTGACGTGTCCAACCATTGATTGTACTTCCTTGCACTACACAATTAACTGGAATAATAAAGTATTTACTTTCTTACTTCTTACTTACCTCCACATCCACTGGCCAGAATTCTAAACCCTATTTCATATATTTACTTAAATTTGTCTTAAATATGCTAAACAAATGTCACCATGGTTTTTTTTTTTTTTTTGAAATCTGTAAAAATATGAAAAGAATAACACTGGGAAACTGCAAAAATATTATGAGTGCACCTGAAATGTTGGTAACCGACTAACGTATTTGTATATTTATGATCTTGGTTTACTCTTATGTTGCTTAGATATTTGCCTTTGCTATTATGGCTCTAAAATACTTAATTGTCTATATTACAGATCCAATAGTGAAGGATCAAGGCAGAATGAACATGGTTTCTTCTTCACCTACTCCCATAGCAGGCTCTGGGCCTGTAGGTGAGTAGCATGACAGGTAATGAAATCCATTCCTCTCAGACTATGTTGCTGTTGTGCTGATGTTGTCTATACTGTGCTGATTGTAAGTAGGAGTGATATAAATCAAGCTAAGGCAAAAAACAAAGAATGCAGGGAATAAATTCTGCTGTCATACATATTTTCTTCATAGAGGGAGAGAAAAATAAAATCACTGTACTTTGGCTCCTTTTTATAAAACTAAGGAGTTTGAGTGTTATTCTGTGATTGAAGTTACATATTAGTGAAGCTTGTAACGAGAGTATTTTCTTTATCTTCAAAATTTTGCTTTTTGCACTATGTAATTAATAGGTAAAGAGGTATTGCATCCCACTCAAAAATGTAATACCAATATTACACTGGAAGTATATGTTTTGAGGTTCTCTGAATTTAACAAATAAATTAAGTAAGAAAGAAGGAATGAAAAAAATAGGGGCTCTTTAGTAAACAAACTTTGTGGACAGCATAGCTGAAAAACAAATTTTTTTTTATTGAATTTCAAATTTCAATGATGTCATACAAAGATTTTCAGAATAAAGGATAGATGTGTTTAAGGTTGCTCAACACATGGTCATCAGTGGAAGAATAGAAAGAAGAAATATTAGTTGCATCAAACTGCCCTTTACATGGAAAAAGTGTTTGAAAATTTTGATCTTTCTTAAAAACTGCTGTTTTGATTAAGAGATCAAAAGTTTTAAGATATTTTCAAGAAAAAGGATATGAGAGTAGCCTTTGAAGTTAGTCTTCATTCAGAATTACTTTTGTGAAACTATAAATCGTGTGTCACTAAATACAAAGAGCTTTCCCGTCATTATAAAGAAAGAGACAACTAGAGTAAATACTTGTCTCTGTTTTTGCTTAACATTCTTGCAGTTTCTGTTCCATCTCATTGATATATTGACCTTGGAATCACTAGGCTCAGTGCAAAGAGTTTTCTATTTAAACCCATGCCTATCATAAATAGGGGTCACTATAGCGTAAATGCTTTTCTTTGAACTGATAAAGGTTAAGACACCAGAAAGTGCATGATTTAAATTTCTTTTTAACGTCCAACGTTAAGTCGTATGCTGAATGAAATGATGCTCAAATGAGCCCAGGATCCAGAGAGTTTAGAATTACCAGACCTTCATCATTCATAAGGGAAAACCCCATAAAAATATCCAGATAACACATCCTGACCAAGATTTGAACTCTGGACCTCTTGAATAAGAGGCAGATATGCTACCACCTACGCTACCGAGGTGGGCATTGTGTTTTAGGTTGGCAAAATCGCCAAGCATATATTCTATTTAAGGGTTGCACAACTGTCAGTGTTAGTTCTGCTTCTATTTTGTGCAGTGGTGTATTGTGTCACACACTACTCTGTTACTTTTTTGTGGTTCATATAACATTTAGAAAATGCTGGTTTTCCAGGAAAAATATAAATTGGTTCGAGAATTTGTCATGCTAACATGTTGCCATGGTAGCTCAATAGGTAAGAGCAACTAGGTATAAACTGGAAGATCATTGGTTCAAATCCTGGCTATGGTATTAAATTTTTCAGTCTGACTCTACCTATCCAAATCTTACCCTACACATGGGTAGCATGGAAGAATAGTTTCAATGACAGCCTAATAGTGTCTAAATATGAAGTCTGGGTTTTCAGTCTGACCACACCTATCCAAAACTAGGACTGCTAAGTTGAGAGAAGTTAATAAAGTACTGCACAGGGAACAGTGTGCTAATGTAGAACTGCATCCGTCATTATTGGCAAACTTAAGTTTTGCCTCCTTACTTCTTGTGATGTGGAAAGAGCCTTTTTTCTCTACAAATGTGTTCTTACTGAAAGGAAAACATCGAAAAAATAATTATTCAATATTGCTTCTTAATGGAAGAAGATAAGCACTGTAAATAGATTAAAATATTTTCAAGATGTTAGCTAATACTCTTGCATTTGCAATAAATGTGCATAGATGTACAGTAATTTGAATTTTTTAATTATTGCCCATTATCATCACAATTCGACATTTGATAGTGCATATTTGGGTGCATGTTTTGGTTGTTAGTGCATATTTGTGTGCATATTTGCATGCATATTTTCAGATTTTTAGTGCATATAGTTCTCAACACTAGTGATGAGACTGACCTGTTTTACACTCATACCCAGCAAGAAAAAATCTGGCAAACCATCAGAAGTGCTAAGCAAGGAATCGGGAGAATCTAGACCTTGCTCTGTGGATAGCAGCAAGTCAGTAGACATCCTCAAAGTAAGACAGAGCAAAGAATTTGATGATGGAGAAGGAAAAATGTTGGAATCAAAGCTATGTTCAACTGAGAGTGCTAAGACTGGTACACAAGAAAAGAAGTCAGAGCTAGATTCTGTTGGCTTTCCTGAGGCTACAGGAACACTTAAAGATTTAGATTCCACAACTACAGAGGAAAAGAAAACAAAATTGTTGGCTGAGGTATTATCAGACTCAGTATCAGGTGTCTCATACCATGAAGGGAAGAAAAGTGAAGTTTGTGTAACAGTTCTTTTTACTTCCAATGCAAGCAGCTTTACTTCCATTTGTCAGAGGAAAATTTAGGAATCTGAGGTGTATAAAGGGCAAGAAAACAAAACCTACAGAACATGATTTTAATGAACAATGGTTAAAGTAACTGAACGTTTGAATGAAAAAAAGATCAATCTTTTTATGCATCCATGTGCAGCTCATTTGTGTCAATTTTGGAAAATGTTCAAGTGGAATTTTTCCTTACTAACCGCACCAGCCATCTACAACCACTAATGTGTGCATCATTGAAAATTTCAAAGTTTATTATAGAAAAATACAGGTTCACCATTTAATGACACTGATTCAGGAAATGAAAGTCTCCCATTTACTACTACTACTACTACTAGCCATAAAATTTATATTGGCTGCCTGAAACAGGTGTCATTCTCCACATTAGAACACTTTTTAAATGGGGTTAATGGCTTCATTGCCAAAGCCTAGCATTTGAAAACAACACTTTTTAAATGTGGTATCTTAAGTCTTAAGGATGTAGATGATGATGATGATGATGATGATGATGATGATGTACCTATAAAGGAACTAGCTCTACTGGAGGGTGCAAATTTATATACTTTTTTGCATTTTGATGACAGTTGAGCTGTGTGTGGGGGAACACCAGAATGAAAAAATTCTTCTGGTGTGTGGCAAAAACATGCTGGTTATTTACTCAAATGAGCCCAGGGTCCGTAGAGTTTAGAGATATTTGACAATCGTCTTTCAGGATAAGGAAAAATCCAGAAGAAACCTTATCCACATAACCTACCCTGACCGAGGTTTGTAGTTGGGACCTCTTAATCATGGGCTGTATAGGCATTACATGAGTGTGAAAGTGGCATTACATCAGTGCTTAGAAACAGATGTATGGATGATGATAATCAATGCTTGTGTGATACAAAATTTTGCTATGTATTTGAACCTGATTAAGAAATGTTTTAACTATCCTCAGGATCACTCATCCCCTCCCCAAGCAGTATAAACAGTCAGCTATCTGCTTAAATTGCAGTGCCAACTATGTATAATTTTAAAACTAAATATAGCTGGAGCTCTTATTTTGATAATTATTGTTCTTTCATACTACCCGTATGTAGGAAGTGCTCTGCAACATTGCTTGACACCTTATAATATCTTGGAGAACTCATGGTCTTTGGAAGTTAGATAACTTGAAAGTTATAGACATGAATCGGATGAGAAACTTTATTGCACATTCTGGGAGTGATAAACAAGGAAATCAAATGTATGTGGAAGGAGCTCCCAGAGTGAGAGGAGAAGTACTATTTGTAACTTGCCTAGCTGAGATAAAACTGACATGGCATTAACAGAACTGCAGGATTTGAAGGATTTTTGTAGGAGAAGAGAGAAATGAAAAAGGGAGGTATTAAATTTTAGAAATGAAAAAGAAGAAGAATTAATCAAAAAAGTGGACATAATTAGGAAAGTAATGCAAAACATAAAAAGAAGACTAAGAATTTAGAACATAGAGACAGAAGATACAACTTAGTGGTATTGAGGTTCTGGTAAAGTTTGTTCTAATGATATTTCCTCTTCAGATATATTGTAAACATTCATGGTTTCCTGATCATGGCCGGTCACTGCAGATGGCAAGAAATCCTTACCGGTAAAAATATCTGTTAAAAGTGCATATGCCAGTTTTCATAAATCCAGATTTCATATTTGCTGGAGTTACTGCAAATGGAAGTGCAAGGCTCACTGTAAATGGAATGTTGCAAATTGACATTGTTTTCCATGAATCAGATGCACTGTTAACAAATTTCTTAAGTGGTTCAAACATAGATCTGTCAAATGGGTATAATTTATCAGATGTATATAGAGGAATTGAAAGCATCACAATCCCATTGTGCTTAGCAAGATCTAATGCTTCAGTATCAAGGTAGGAATCATAATTATCCAGTATCGGCAAAACGGGTCTATTATTGGCAACTCTGGTGTGTGTGATAAAATGTCTCATAAACAGACAAAAATCTTTGGTCATCCAACCTGACTTGTTAGCAGAACCTGCACATTTGCAAAAACAGCTAAGGCACATTGTTACTAATGTGCCTCTCTCAGCAGAGGTCATCGCTCTTAACTTGTTTCGTTCCTTTTCTCACAATCTTTTTAGTTGGCCTTTGGATGGTAGTTACATATGTTTCGTCCATATTATATATGTCTTGACAGTCAAACTTGTATCTATCACATACATTTACCAGATTGTCAAAAAATGTTTTTATGTTGTGTTTATTGAAACTAGTGGCTCTTCTTAGACTAGTAGCTTGTGGAACATGGATGTACAAAGTTTTTCTGCATTTAATGAATCCTGAGAGCCAATCACGGGTAACAAGTTTGATTTCTGACCATTGATTGGGAATAGTAACATTTTTAATGACATATTGGTACATAAGATTTCTCAATTCCTTTAGAGAAACTCCATAAAACATCCAAAGTATAAACTACATCTCTGAAGCACGTTCAATATACATTTGAAGTTCTAATTCTTGATCATCAGAGATGATCTGGCAAGATTTTTTGTATCCCACACTAGGCACAGTTGACTGGTTTTGTTTTGAAAGTAAAAATAAGGAAAAACATCAGTGAATTTTTTTGTATTATTACTATTACCTTAATATGTTTATGATTTTAAGCGTATTAAGTACAGCATATTTACCAGTTTCATTTTATTTTAGCTTTGTACAAAATCTCTGCAGTGACATGAAATTGATTCTATGTTTACTTGCAGCCTTTCGTACAGGAGACCCTGCTAGCACTTCTTTGGCAGCCTCTAGTAATTTTTCTTGATGCTGTGCCCCTCTCCATCTTTTATAATTCCTCATGTTTTCTGTACATTTATCAACAACTTATGGAATATATGAAAATAATTGTATGGGGTAAGTTGTTACACTGTCACAATTTATCCCCCGGTTTGTTGCAACAACTAACCCCATAGCATGCCAGCTCAAGCTACAATGCATAACATAATTGTTTCATTGTCCAAAACGCTTATGTGTATGAATATGTAGCTGAAAGTGAGATGTATCCAGCATATAAATCTCAATTGAATGCAATAAATGCTTTAACCCGTATTAAAATTATTTTCAGATGGAGAAAAATGACTTTCGAACAAGGAAAACACATTTGCTCTCCTGATATGTCTGCAATGCACTGTTTTGTGATGACACAAATGTCAGTGAGAGGAAAGGCTTGGAGCTATCAACTGGCTAAAAATAAACACAGCAAAACTGGTGGTTAGATCAAAATTGAACTGTAACAGCCTGCCCCTCAATATAACAACTGAACCTGGTCTCCCGTATCACAAAAGGACATATAGGAAAAGGTGGCCACTTAATTATTGGTCATGCCGGTACGTCGGGTGGTTTTGTTGATTATGCCCTCTTGCTCTTTAAATTGAAAGAAAAGAACTTCAGACTATCACAAAGACACACACCATTACCATGAAATCTTGCTGGTTAAAATTCCAGCATATCGGCGCTGTTGATTATGATCATCTCAATTGACAAGAGTCATTAATAAATTATTTAAAAAATACTCATGCCTTTGAAGACACTACAATGCAGTGATTGTGCATTGGGAACAATTTATAGGTATTTGTTCTTAAAGTAGGCTAATATAAATTAATTGTGCATGTTTTCGTTGAGGTGAGATAATCTCAAATGATTGTTTATATGTTTCAAGTGTTTGCAAGAGTAAAGCATAACTTGCTATCTTATTCTTGGTAACATTGCAGTTCCTTATATAGAGAAAAATGACCTTCACGTGCCTTCTTTTAAAAATCAGACTGTAGACAGAGTAAATGGAGGGACAGTATCATGCAGAACAGGATGAAAAGGAATAAATGGTGATTGAAACTAATGACAGGATATGAAGATGATAGTTGTACACATAAGAGTATAATATAGCTTTTAATAAGAGTGAAATATCAAGAATTAGGGAACATTTCAGTTTTGATGAAGTTGGAGTTATTTGAATCAGTAGGAGAAAGGGAAAATGAAAATGTGGAAACCAGAAAAACCTATGCATCGTGTGATTAGACGAAGTGGAGGAGTAGATTTAACATAGGTGATACGGACGAACAGAATATCAGCTACATAAAAAATGAAGCAACAAATACTACACAAATATAATTATAAAAACTTATCTTTAAAGAAATTTCCATCAATTTCTTTAATGATAAATGAAGTTTTTATCAAAAATAATTATTTGTGTAGAATATCAGCTGTTAAAAGGGATAAATGGAAAAAGTAATAGTCTGTAGGTATATATTGTAGAGGGCTATTCATAAGACATAAAGGCAGGTGCCTTATCCTGGATAGCCTGAGAAGTATTGATATTTCTGGATGTGCATGTATGAGAAAGAGAGGGAGGGAAGGGAATGAAAGGTTGATTAAACACCATATTTAGTGTTCCATTTATAAGAGCAGTCAGCAATAGATGATTGCTGTAACACGCACAAACCTTGTGTAAAACTTTACAAGGTTAGAATTACTGAAATATTCAGTGCTATAGCCGGGATTTGAACCATGTTTCTTTCACCCTTTAAGTGCAGCTGGACTACCGTGGCAACATGCAGACATAACATTAAATTATCCAACTGACTAATCTTCCCAGACTAACGAGGAAATCTCAGTTCGAGATTACTTACCCCAGTGGTAACTTACAGTTCATAAGTACTAATTCTTGAGGTCTTATAACATCTTTAGTTATACATTTATAAGAGCAATTAGTGATGGATGATTGTACTAACACACCCAAACTGTGTAGGTTAACTTTAGTAGGTTAATATAATGAATTAGTTGAATTTAATGTCATGGTAGCATAGTAGTAGAGTAGCTGTATGTAAAGCAGAAGATCCATAGTTCATATCCAGGTCATGGCATTGAATTTTTAAGTTATTCTATCCTTACACTCTAAGTTATGTCCAAGAATTTTGTTGTTGCTGTTGTTGTTGACTAATGGCACTGGGGATTAGTTGATTTGCATCATTTTCCCCCTGGCTTCCCAATATAAAGTCTGTAGGTTCTCACTTTTGAGACCATTACATTTGTCCAAATGGTGTTTGTTCATGATAACATCTTTACAGATAGTACACTTGGGTGTAGGTATGCAGTGTATTTTATAAAGGTTTTCTGCAAGACAATCATGGCCAGTTTCCATTCTAAATAGGACCACTGCAGTTTTTCTTGGTAATTTTTGTATATCAGTTTTGTCTCCAATGGTCTTATAATCCTTGTTTTTTAGTTTATCTTCTCCATCAAGTCTCAGCTGTCTTTTAAACTGTAGCTTAATGTTGTTTAATGTTTTATTAATTTCAATTTGTCTTGCAGGTTTTATATTTTGAATTGCACCTTTTTTGCTAGTTGGTCAGCATGTTCATTACCTGAAAGTCCAAGAGGGGCTGGAATCCATTGCAGGGTGACATGATTTCCTGATTCAACAGCTTTAATTAAACTCCTTATTTCTTTGATGTTTCTTGTTGTTTTGTTTTTATAATTTACAATCCCATCTATGGCCGATTTTGAATCTGTTAAGGTAATGATGTTTTGCTTTATGTACGGTCTGTACAGGACGTTCTGCAGTGCTGCTTTTATGGCTGTTCTCCATCATAATAGTTTGAAATTTCGTCTAGTGTTAGATATTGTGCAAAATGTTTGCAGTATACTTCTGCACCAGCATCTTGTTTGTTAATAAAGGATCCATCTGTATATATTTGGAGCCATTCTTTTTCTGGATATCTTTCATTTTCTGTGGCTATTGCTATTGCTCTCATTTCATCTGGTGAATTGTTTTGCTTATGTATTATATATAACAGGTCATTCTTATAATGTATATCAATATATTCTGTTGGGCTCGTTTCCTCTATTGCTATATTTGTTGCTATTATGTTCTTATGTTTTGAGTTATTGATGTATGTTCTGAAGCTTGTTTGGGTTTTTAGATCGCTTATATTATCTGCTGTGTGATACCACTTGTCTATTTTTGTTAACTAGCAGTTTTTGTGCTAGGGTAATTGCCTTTAGTTCATGTTCCAATTCTATGGCCATATTTTTTGTGAAGCTCTGTAGTACGGCAATTGGTGTTGTTTTTACAGCTCCTGTTGTTATTCTTAGTGAATTGTTTTGTGAGGTTTCTATTTTCCTTTTGAGTTTCTTGTTTACTGTTGCCAACAGTTCTCCAACTGGTAGGTTGGGTTTTATGTATGTTTTATATGTGTTATTAAGGAGGTCCATATTTCCACCCCATTTTTTTCCTGCTAGGCATTTTAAGATGATGTACTTTTTGTTGATCTTATTTGTTACATTGTTTACATGTTCTTTCATTGATAGTTTCCGGTCTAGTTCTATTTATAGATATGTTGTTGCATATGTTTCTTGTAAATTTTTGTTATTGATTTGCAGACATATATTTTCTGTTTTGTGTTGCATTGTGAACAGTTGATATTGGGTTTTTTCTGTGTTCATCTCCATATTGTTATGGCTAGTCCATTGTTCCAATATTATAATTGCATTCTCCATTGTTGTTTGTAACTTTTTATAAAGTTTCTCAGAACTTATATTTTATTCAATTTTTAAAATATAACACAAGTATTTTAGAAAAACACAGACAATTAGCAAGTGTTATACTTGCTGGCACAAAGCATTGTATAAATGCAAAGTTTGAAATTGTAAAAGGAAAAAAAAAAAAAAAAAATCAAGATGACACCTCTGAAATAATTAGAATAACACCCTGCAAACAAAAACATAAGTTCAAAATCTATGTCCAAGAATGTGCCATGAAAATTTTAAAGATAATTCTGCCACCCCAGATTACCCTTGCTAAGAAAATGTTTTCAAAATGTTGATTTTCTCAAAACAACTCCAACTATTTTGATTAAAATACCATATGTTAAAGATATGTTTAATGTTAAATGTTTATCTTAAATTTTCTGGGAAAGTCTTCATTCCGAGTGTCTTTTATGTAACTGGTAACTCATGAGAGAGAAAACAAAATGTTTTTACTTTTTTTTTTTAAGTTTGCTAACCATTCCTGAGATATTCCTTCTTATTGGTTTGAATTTTCAAATACTTATATTTTTCTCAAATAGAAAGTCTCTTTTGATCCTTTGGCCATGCAAAGAAAATGCATTTGAAAGCCTACTGTGTTTTCCTATTCTCATTGTAGTTACAGGAAAATCGCATCCAAGTGATGTAGCTGTTGATGTGCCCTTAAACCTCACACACTCCCCCCCCCATAAGAAAGTATGTAATATAAATACATAAATAAGCTTTTATAACAATATCTTTTTTATAGAATTAGTGTTTATTGACTTAAAGCTGTTTTATAATAATATAGTTGGTCTTATCAAATATATGAATTTGTCCATCACTTTGCAGTATTTACAATATGTTGATGCTAAACAGCAAGGGTCAGCTGATAAGTCCCTGGCCTCACATAGAGATGGTGCCACTGGGCCAGTTTGATAATAGCATCATATAGTTTAACTCTAGACTAGCTTGTATCCTTAGTTACAGGTCAATAGCTTGTTTAGTCTTTGAGTGACAGCATTTTAAACAAGACAAGTGTAGAAGTTTCACAAAAATGGAGGATTTGGGAAAACGAGCCCTGATTAAATACTTCCATTTGAAAGGCTTAACGCCTAAAGAAATCAAGAAAGACATGGACAGTACATTGAAAGAATCTGCCCCTTCGTATACAGTGATTAAAATGTGGATTGCAGAGTTTAAAATAGGACGTAAGAGTACTAGTGATGAGCCTTGCTCTGGACACCCTTTGGAAGTTACAACTCCAAAGATCATTGAAAAAATTCATCATTTAGTACTGGAAATCCACAGAATAAAGTTGAGATAGCTCAGGCTTTAAATATATTAAAAGAAAGTGCAGGTAATAAGTAATGTTTTGCACTTTCAGAAGGTCTATGCAAGAATGGGTGCCACATTTGACCGTGATCAAAAGTTGCAACAAAAAACTTTCTGTTAAGAATTTGGAGCTCTACTGTAAAAATCCCAGTGAAGTTTTGAGGCGGCTTATATTCATGGATGAAACTTAAATACATCACTACACTCCAGAAAGTATTTGATATTTATTTGTATAGTTTCCATTACAATTTCAATACAATAAATTTAACATTGAACATACTGTATTATACCTCCTGTACAAATACATGAAATTGCTGACCCTAAGATTTACTTGCTGACTCAGATCCCCTGGCTATAAACTTTGCTTTCACTGAGCAGCTTGGTGTCATTTCTTCTTGACCTTCGCTTTTTTTTATCCTAATCCACTTTTCTCTTATCCTATATAAGAAATCTCCAATACATCTATTTTTCTTTTCTCCCATCCCTGTTAGCATGCGTACCACCAATATCTCTTTACTTACACTGTCTCATATTTTTTCCCTGTAATTTAACTCCTTACATTCTATCAGGTAATGAACGCTACTCTCTTCGTCTTCACAAAATTCACATTCCCTGCCTCATTACTTCTCAACCCTTTTAATTATAATATTCCTACTCTCATCCATGCTATGCCTTCTCTTCCAGTACATTGATCTATATATTTTTCCCTACCCCATTCTGTCTTTAATTGCTTATAAGATTTCTTTTCTTCTATACTTTCCCATATCTCTTGCCTATCTGTGTCTTGTACTCTAGTTCTCACTTCCTTCCAAAAACTGCTATAATTTATTTCCTCTGCTCTCCATAGATCTCCCATGCCCATTTTCAATACCAGTCATTCCAATTCTGACCAACTATTTGTATTTTTAATGCTTTTCTGTTGCTTCATGCACAAATTCAATAATTCCCCTTTCTGCCCTTTAATACATTTATACCAGAATTTCAATATTCTCCCTATTATTATTCCTCTCCTTTTTGTATTACCTAGCTCTAGTTATGCCACTTCTCTTGGTGCTGATTTTGGCCGCCCTAGTGGTTCTTTGCAAAACAATCCGTACATCTGGTCTAATTTTGTACTTATCTCTGATGTGCCCCATACCTCCACTGCATACATTGTTCTGGCTTCAACGACCGCTTCATACATTCTTTCTAACCATCTGACATCTCCAGTTAATGTTTACATATTCTTACCCCTGACATTGTCGCCCTGCCTTTAGCTATCACTTTTCTGGCTTGTGCAGCCCATCCTCCACTGCTATACATCCACCTAAATAGTCATACTCGTTTACCACTTCTACCTTTTGATCTCGTATGAACCATTCCTCTCCTTTCCGAAGTATCGATCCTCTTTTAAATACCATTATTTTTTATTTTTTGCTGTTTATTCTTAGTCCCCAGTCAGCGCAAAACCTATGAATTGCCTCAATTGATTTTTGTAGACCTATTATGGAAATTGCTCTTACCGTTAAATCATCTGCGTACAATAAACCAGGGATCTCTTTGTTCATTATTTTTGGGCAATGGGCATTGCTTTCCTTAATTCTATTATGTCACCTATAAATAAATTGAATAGTATAGGACTCAATTTGCACCCCTGTCTTAAGCCTAACTTCTGTTTGGCCTCTTCTGATAATACATTCAACCCACATCTTATTCTGAATTTCACCCCACTATAAATTTTATCAATTTTGTTTATAAGCTTCTCGCTCACCCCTTTTCTTCTTAATTTACATGTTAAAGCTCCCCTGTTTATCGTATCGAAAGCTTTCTCAAAATCCACAAAAAACATATACAATCTCTCCATTTTGCTGCTCAAGTATTTATCAATTAACATCTTATTAAATTTTAGATGAGTCGCGTTTTTTACACATCTGCTTCACTTTCGTACTACGAAAGTGAAGCAGATGTGTAAAAAACGCGACTCATCTAAAATTTAATAATTTTTCACTTCACTGTGGTGTTCCAATACAGTTGAATCTCGATAAATTAACATCTTGATTATAAATACATTATAGTTTGTCTTTTTCTCCTAAATCCAGCTTGAAATTCTAATATTTTATTTTCTCTTTCCGCCCAATCCATTAGTCTGTCCGCTAGTATGCCCGTATACATTTTCCCAATTATAGATAGTAAGCTTATCCCCCTGTAATTCTCTGGCCCCAGAAAGTAAATCACAGTCAAAATAGTGGACTGCGCCAGGTGAACTAACTCCAAAAAAAGGCAAGGTTAATTTTGTCAGCTGACAAGGTTATGGTGTTTTCTGGGATACACAGGAAATTATTCTTATTAATTACTTGGAAAAGGATAAAAGTATCACTGGTGACTACTATGCAAGCTTATTGCAAAGTTTGAGTAATGAGGTGAAAAGAAAGACCTCTTGTTTCTCCCGACAAATCTCCAGCCCATTGTTCAGTCATTTCAATGGGATAAATGTGTAAATTTAACACTAGAAGGACCTCACCCGTCATTTTGACGGATGCAGTGCTTTAGAAGACTTACTTCTTGCTTATTTTTTTTTTTTCTACACTTCCCAATAAATACTTATGACAAACACGTCCACAAAGAATTAAGCATGTTGGACATTTATAAAAACTGGTACAAACAACTCCTACTAGAAGGATCACCATCTGTCATTTTGACGGGTAAGGAAGTGTGAACAATAGCCTTCGGATCTGTTCACATCTGTTTTCCTTTCTGATTGGTTTATGGCACTCTACAGACCCTTTGTCGATGAGTAAGAAAGCTTTATTGCCCAAGTGGCGCAATTCGTGCTACCACTTATGTATTTACGAGGTTTTGGGACAAAATACTTTCTGTTGAAGTTATTATGGTCGAATACCTGAGGAACGCCATTTTTCAGGAACACAATGTGCAGAAACAAATTCGCTGAAATTTTGTGGTTTATGCAATTTGATGACAAGGACACACGTACTCAAAGACTAAGTACAAATCTCTTTGCAGCTGCGACTCCTGTCTGAAATCCTTTTATTGCAAATTCCTTGCAGTGTTACATTCCAAATGAAAATATCACTGTAGATGAGCAACTGTTTCCTTGAAAGGCTAGATGATCTTTCATTCAATATATGAGCAATAAACCGGACAAATTTGGAATAAAGTTTTGGCTTGCAGTTAATGCAAATTCAAAGTATCTTGTGAATGGTTTTTCTCACCTGGGCAAAGACGATCAGTGCCCCACAGGTGTTCTTCTTGCAGAGCATGTTGAAATGCATCTTATACAACCCTTTGTTTTTTGCAGGAAGAAATATTACATGTGACAATTTTTCCACAATTAAATGCCTTGCAGAAAGTTTGAAGCATAAAAGTACAAGCATTGTGGGTACAGTAAAGAAATGTAGAAGGGAAATTCTTCAATCAGCAAAATATGCTACAGCATCTTTGCACACAATTGTACTTTAAGTCAGGTGACATAACTCTGACATGCTGTCAGAGGAGAAAGAACAAAAATATTCTTTTGAGTTCAATGCATGACACAGTTACTATAAATAAACATCCTAAAAGCTACCAGAATCTGGCATACTAGAATAACACCAAGTACGGCGTTGACGTCGATCAAATGGCTCTACTGTACACAGTGAAATATAGATACAGAAGGTAGCCTATGCATGTTTTTTTCAATGTGCTCACCTTGGCAACTATTAATGCATGGCTATTCTATAAGGAAGTAACAGGTTAAAAAGTAAGCAGATGTCAGTTGATATACAACTTAGCATATAAATCCACAAGGGTACAAAATGCACTTCCTAACACAGTGTCTCAGAAGAGCAACATTTGGAGGACCTGCCAAATTGGCGGATTGAGAGGGAAGAATAGGAGCAAGCATTTATGTGACAAGTGCAGCAAGTATGTTTGTGGATCATGTTTAGGCAATGCTGAATACAAGTGTGTTAGGTGCTACGATGCTGCAGGTGGCTTTGAGTGAGCGAAATCAGGTTTATAAGGATTTTTTCTACTATATACTGTGGCATTCAAAATTTGCTAAGGGAAGTTGTCCATTTCACATTTGGTTATCGTATATGTATATGTATGTATGTGTGTATATATATATATATATATATATATATATATATATATATATATATATATATATATATATATTCGGATTAATTTTTAGGTTTATAATGTTCATTTTACCATGTAATTCCTCAGACGAAAGTAAAATTATATACTGCTAACTGGTATGCATTCAAATTTGTTTACTATTTTAAAAAGGATAAATAAAACTGCACCTGTCAAAATGGCGGATTGGTCCTTCTCGGTAGACCATACTCGCTGGTCCTTCTAGTGTTAGGTTTGAATTGCTTGAACATCAACCCTATTTGCTATATCTAGCACCCAGTGACTACCATCTGCTCCTGAACCTCAAAAAATTTCTTGGAGGATGAAGAATTCACATCAACAAGGTAATGATGCATTTACATGATGCAGTAACAGCTATTTTGAGAACCATGATTAATTTCAATACAGAGATGGGTTAATTAGAACACTGTTATGACAAATGTATTAGTCTTCCTGGAGATTATGTGGAAAAATAAAGAAAAAATAATTTATTGTGAGGCCCAGTACTTATCAGCTAACCCTCGTAAATATTTAACCATGACATTACTGATTTTGATATCTGTGTGAAAATTTTTGCACTCGTAGAATTCTTCTATTGAATAAAATGCTTTATTTTTTAGTAATTTATCCAGAAATGTTTTGACTATTAATGGGTAAAAGTAATATGATACAGAATTTTATTCTACATATGTAATACTAGATATTTGTGACATGTATTTTTGATAATCTTGAAAATGGTAGATCAAAGGCTGATTTTTAATTTACTTCCTTTAACTTTTTAAGTCATATTGGATGATGAATGGAATGGGTGAAATGATGCTTAAATGGGCCCAGGGTCCATGGAGCTTAGAGTTAGTCGACATTTGTCTTTTAGGATAAGGGAAATCCCCGGAAAAAACCTTATCCAGGTAACTCACCTTGACTGAGATTTGAACTTGGGACCTCTTGAACGTTTTCTTTTTTGTAATTTACGTCCTCCAACGTTGTGATATCGGACGATGAATGGAATGGATGAAATGATGCTCAAATGAGTCCAGAGTCCATGGAGCTTAGAGTTACCCGACATTCGTGTTACAGGATAAGGGAAAACACCGGAAAACCCTTATCCAGGTAACTCTCCCTGACCGAGATTCGAACTCGGGACCTCTTGAACGTGAGGCAGACATGCTACCATCTACGCTACCAAGGCGGGCAACTGAATTGTGTTGTAACTATGTATTGTCTGTCAAGGAGCATGTTTTTGTAAATTTTGTTTTACAAATATTAGAGAAAAGTAAATGTACAACCCTAGCACAGTCATGATTTTTGCTTTTGGAAAAATTGTTTGCAAGGATGACTAAAATCTAAATTAGCAATACTTGTAACTTGCTCCTTTTTTTTTTTTTTTTTTTTTTTTTTTTTTTTTTTTTTTTTTTTTTTTTTTTTTTTTGCCACTTGAATTTGATTTGAGCACCTGTGGAATTATTCCATTGGAGTGTACCATGTGATAAGGGTAGAGTGAGAAAATATGCATATATGGATAATTTTTCACTAATAATAACAAAGTTTGTGTAGCAGGAATATTACACAAGCTAATTTGTCACTTTGTAGTTTGTAATGCTCCAGTTAAGATTTTTGTGTGTTTAAATTCCTAGCAGTTTGACAGACATGATGTCATGCTTCTTTGAATTTAAAATATAATTTCTTAAATTTTTGCTTTTTTTTTTTTTATCTGTAAAGTGTTTGTATTAATCCACTTAAGAGCTAAATCCACCATATTCTTATTTATATTACATAGTGCTTCTATATCTTCTAGTTATTACCAAAGTAGTGTCATCAGCATATAGTACTATATCATATCTGATACATTTAGGGAAGTCATTTATGTAATATGTTATAGGACACGTCAGTTCAAGGTACAAAGATAAATATAAAAAGTTACATAAGACTAAAAACTGTACAGATACAGGATCCAACAAAAGTCTTAAAGTAGAAAAAGCAAATAAATATTGTCAATAGATTGTTGGTTACAATTTCTGACATAGTCAATTTTTCATCATTAATACTACTTGTACATAGTCAATTCTACAACATTAGAATCTAATTTACAGAAACTAATTTGCATAGTCAATTACAGCATTAGAAACTAATTCTACACATGATCCCTTAATCAGCTTAATGAATTTATCACTTTCAAGTATAATTAAAGCTGCAGTGTCATAATTCATTTAAGTTATATAAACATTTATTTATGAGGAAAGCCTTTAACTTCCATTTAAACTGCTGTTTTGAGATGCTAGCTATTGATTTAATATCAGATGGCAGTTTATTGTAAAGCTTAATTCCTAGTATATGTACATCCTTTTGAGAGACAGTTTTAATGTATAATGAATATAATAATATATAATGAATACTATGGTATGTTTCACTATTCATTTCGACCACCTAAGTCTTCTTTTCTTCTTGTAAGTATGAGTCAATAAATTTAACCCTTTATTTGGCACAGTTGCTTATAAGCAACATATACTTTTTATGAGCTTTATGCAATACATGGGCATCCAACCTGCTATTTGCTGGCAACGTTGCTCTGCAGCAACTTCTGTCTACCAGCTCTGATCATTAGTCAATCCAGCAGTTACGGGTTCTACCACCAGATAGCACCCTCATACAAGGTTGCCATAAGATTGTGAATGGTTGTGCGTGCTGCTTGCTTTGTTATTGAATAACGTGTGTGTTAACACTTGATCTGCAAATAATTCTCCTGTATATTGTTTTGTAAGCATATGAAGGTGAGTTTGCACATAAAATACCCCTGTTCAGAACAACTTTTATATGTCTAAACTGCTTTTGAAAAAGCTGTTGCTTGGAAGCATCATTGCTCATAAAACAAGGCACTGCTGTTACAAGGTTATGTTAGAAGTATGTAAATGTTTCTTTTACAGCAGGTGGTTTGCAATGGATCCTGCAATCTTTTACAACACTAGAAAAAGAGGAGCTGCTGTTCTTCCCCCAGTTGACCCTACTTTGTCTGATGTGGATGCTTCTGATAATTCTGAACCGGAACTCTTTGCAGACAACAATGATGATGACCCTGACTATACACCAGAAATTCGGAGTAATAATGGCCTGCTTGTCATACCAGAGACTGATTCAGATTCAGATGATAATTCTTTAGAGAATGTACGTAATAAGGTACCTACCGTTCCATTAGCAAGCACCAGCAGTAATAAAAATAAGGATTCAAGAATATTCAAATGGACAAAACAGGATTTTGTCACGTACACAGAAAGCACACCAAATGTCTTTGATTTTCAAAATAACACTCCTTTAGAATACTTCAGAAGATATTTTGATACTGAATTGGTAAAAATGATTGTGAATGAAACTAACCTGTATTCCGTGCAGCAAGCTACTGTTTCTGTGAATACAAATGTAAATGAAATGGAACAATTCTTGGGTGTTCTTATTTACATGGGGATTGTGAATATGCCTTCCTATTGTGATTACTGGTCACATTCTACCAGCTGTGAAAAAATTACGGAACTATTCAGTTTGAAAAGGTTTCAGAAATTGCGTAGATATCTTCACTTTGTAAACAATGAGAATGCAGGGAATTCCAGTGACAGACTTTATAAGATCAGACCCGTTCTTGATGCAATTGTAAGAAATTGCCGTAACCAACAGCAGGAATTGGAATTCTCAATTGATGAAATGATGGTTCCGTATAAGGGCACGAGAGCCGGCAATCTCCGTCAGTATATCCAAAATAAACCGCACAAATGGGGTTTCAAAATTTTTGTGCGCGCTGGTGTGTCTGGAGTAATCTACGATTTTTTGCCTTACACGGGTAAAGGAATGCTGACAGATCTCTCTGAAGAGGAGAAGCCTTTTGGATTAGGAGGCCAGGTTGTCTTAGTGCTCTGTAGGACAATTCCCAATGGTGTGAATGCCAGAGTATACTTTGACAACTTTTTTTGTACCCTGGATCTGATTGCATACTTGAAAGATCACAACATTGAATCAATGGGAACTCTAAGGAAGAATCGAATAAAAAACTGCCCAATAGAAAATGAGAAAACTCTTCAAAAATGTGGACGAGGCAGCTATGACTTCAGAATGGACACAACAGCAGGTCTTATAGTAGTGAGATGGGTTGATAACAAAGTAGTATGCCTTGCGAGCTCATTTTGCGGCATTGAACCAGTTTCTTCTGTGAAAAGATGGAACAACAATGAGAAAAGGAAGATTGAAGTACCTTGCCCAAACATTGTAAAGCAATACAACAAGCATATGGGAGGTGTTGATCTAGCTGGCATGTTGATAGAACTCTACAGAGTTCCGATCAAATCTAGACGTTGGTACCTGCGTCTTTTTGGATATATGCTGGATTTGTGTGTGGTAAATGCATGGCTGGTATACCGAAGGGAAACTACAGACCAGAAGATAAGTCTCAAGATTTTCAGGGCAGATATTGCCAATGGTTTGATGTTGGCAGGGAAAAGGAAAGTAGGCAGACCGTCCTTGGAATCGACACCACCTCTCAAAAAGAAGAAGTCATCAATCCCACTTGTTCTTCAGGATGTACGCTATGATAATCTGGATCACTGGCCCGAATATGGCCCTAAAGGACGATGCCGTTACTGTACCAATGGATACTCTACAGTAAAGTGTTCAAAATGTAATTTGGTTCTTTGTTTTGTCCCTAAGAGAAATTGTTTCAGATCGTTCCATACAAAATAGAATAGAACGGTCAACCATGCTTGCTTGTATTGTTGTGGGCAATGTTGCTCTTGAGCAACATACTGTATTTTTTAAAAAAGAATAATTAAACATTTGAAAACCACATAAAAGTGTTCAGAAGACCTCATTTACGTGTATCACTAACCCAAAAAATTTTTTGTTTCACTGTTTTTATGAGTGCCAAATAAAGGGTTAAGACTATTACAGATAAATTATACTGTTTTGGTTTTTTAATCCATATTAAATGTGACACTGTGTCAAACACTTCTCTTAAATCTAGAAGGGTTATACTAGTTAAACCAGATGGCAGGGAACAGAGAAATTTGGGATAGCATTTAAGAGGAAGTGATAAAAATTTACCAGAGATTGGAAGAATAATATGAGGGGATACCTTATTATTATTATTATTATTATTATTATTATTATTATTATTATTATTATTATTATTATTATTATTATTATTATTATTATAGACATAAAACTTATCCTAGGAAATCTAAATGCCAAATTGGTAGAGTACTACCAAGATGTAATAGGCATACGGAGCCTGCATGAAAAGTGAAACAATAATGGATAAAGACTAATAGATTTTGCCACTAGTAAGGAAATTATAGTAGCATCAACATACTATCCACATAAAAGAATTCTGGATCTCACCAGATGGCAAAACAAGTAACAAGATTGACCATATATTTATGGATAAGCAACACAGAGAAAAAATAGAAGAAAGTTCATATAGAGGGAATAGAAAATCCAACCATTATCTAGTTAGATCCAGAATCAAATGCATACAATAACTCTTCAGAGTAACAAATATCTAAGTATATTGCTTTCATCAATTTTATCCAAAACACAAGAAATTTAACGTTTTTTACCAGGTGAGTCAGCTACCTCTATTTATTCTTATCTATGCAACCCGCAGTTTATAGTTTAATGTAAAAATTACTATTTTTAGCACAAAAGCCATTATTGCAACTCTGCTCTTCTATTCAGTAATATATGACCTAGCATTAATACCTACAGCCCTAAATGAGGAACAAGAAGGTGCAAAAAAGCTTAAATAAAGGATTTTTCATGTACAGAATACTAACAAGGCAATAAATGCTTTCCCAATGTGCGACAAAGAATATGTACTGGCCGAGACGGTTAGCTGGGGGTATTTGATCCTGTAAGGGCTAGGTTCGAAACGATGTAACATTTATTAAATTATAGATGAGTCGTATTTATTGCATTGTTTTGGTTTTTTCTCTTTCTCTTAGTATTTATTGTCTGTATTTTAGTTACTAAAATACAAACAATAAACAATAAAATTGTTTATTATTTATATTGGTTATCTTGTGAGCCAAAGAGACAATCTGATAATTACAGATCATGTTTAGCTTTATGATAATTTATAATCTTTGCCATATTTGGTGTTGTAAATCATATTACGTAGAAAGCTTTCATTTTTTAGGAATATTAAGTGTTTCATGCTTAAATCTTATGTTTCACTTCTACTGACAAATGAGTTGTGAAAGTGTTAACTTCTCGGTTAAACAGAAAAATAAAATGTCAAAGTGTGGATTTCATCAAAGCAGTAAAAGTTCAAAAAGACGACCCTTGACAGTATTTGAGAGGTTTCAAATACTGAATACCTACATAGATAATGTAGTGTTCATTTACGTCAAACATTGACACAGGCGCAAGTAGCTAAAGCCACTTTGCATTTATAAGTGTTTGAAACTTAGTTGAATGGGTCAAGCAGAATACAGACTATAATAAAATATCTACTACAAACTATAAATTTATATCTATATGCAAATGAAAAACAGGATGATTATTGTATTTTATAAACATGTATGTTATAAAAATGTTAATTGTATCATAATATCAAATTATAGGTCACATGAGGTTAAACAAAGGGTAATAAAATTTCTGAGCTGAACACGAAGGATGGTAACCGAACTTGTAGTGGTAGCATGGTGAGGTAACCTGTATAATACCATTTAGCCAACGCTACCTTGCGAGCTGAGGTTTCTATTGGAATATGTAGCCGCAGACCTCAGACTCCCACCTTGAATCTTACACACTTTTTACAGCTTCATACTGTGTTTTGAGCTTGTTTTGGTAGTTTTAACATAGATAAAAAAAAAAGCTGCATCCACCATTACAATTACTGAGTAAGCTAAAAACTACCGTAATTTGTGACAGAAGCACTTTATGACATGGCTGTACAACGAAAACATGTGTTGGCTGAAGATTTAGATCCAATTGGTCCCACTGTGTAGAATTGCCATTTTGTGTTCCAATGTGTTCAACCGAAGCATGTGATAGGTTGTTCCTTTAGGGGCATGTTTAATGGTGTGTGTGAATGTGCACTAATGAATAAAAGTTTGCAAACTCGTCTAAAATTGCTACTGGAGATCTCTCTGTCTGTGTGTGATGTTTTTGTAATCGACATACATTGTGATTGCTTTCTGTCCCATAGAACACTTATGCACTGAGTTATCTACCCTTTCTCTATAAACTGTTCTGAAAATTATCTATTAGAAGGCATTCAAGAAAGGCATAAGTCATATGTGTCACTTAGCAGGTTGCATTAATTCACAAATAAATAGAGGCAGGTGACTCACCTAGTATTTATCATGTTTGATTTTCTGTGCGATTTAAATTTTGTTTGCTAGAAGATGAAGCCCTTTGTGGACAACATAATGAACACTATTGCAAAGAATCTGATATAAATTTCCTTTTCTCAAAGTTAATATAAGGAAACATTCCTTTACTCATAGGAATATTGTTTGGCATTCCTTTTCACGTTTATATTCTTAGGCTTCTTGTAAAACAAGTTTGTATCAGTTCTCTTAGAAACCCTTTTCTTAGCATGCTTACTACTGCTTGATTACAAGCTTTCCATTTGCTTCAACTTTGCATCGCAGGCCATTGTTTTTTTAAGTCAGGAATGGGATCCTGCCTTTATAGGTTGTAGTCCTGCTGAAATTAGCATTAAACATGTTTTGATTCTGCTAACCGAAGAACACAGACTCTCTGCTTAACAGTCCACGGCTAGTTTCATAACTAACATTTTGCAGTTATTGACTTATTTCTAAATGTCACAACTCCATGACAAGTATTGTTACACAAATTGCAATATATGCACTACTGAATCTGACTTGATTTATTTCTGTCGTATACATTCCCAGTTATGACCATTTATTTTATTAATATCTTAAGTGGGGCATGGTGTATTTTTAAAAAAAAAAGTTTAAACAAATAGTGTTTCTGGTTGATATTAGTGTTTAGTTGCCTAACATTGATGAAAAATCCCTGCTAAGTGCTACCCAAAGAGCCATGTGTGGTTCTAAGGATGAAACTTGATCATTGAAGATCAGGTGTAAATGAAATTACACTTGTCAACAGTGAAAATGTTAAATAATTTCTGCTGATTCTTACGTATTTGTATGTACCAAATCCAAAAATCAAGTTAGAAATGCTTCATCACCCACCAATTTTGTGGAATATTAAACAAACTTATGATTGATGATGATTGTGTTTTAGGGCGCTCAACATCTGGGTCATCAGCGCCCTCAAACTTATGATTATTAGCATAGTGCGGTAAATGTGCTGATTAGAAGAAAGTAGTTTTATCTTATTAGGTCAACGAATACTGCAACAAATGACGTATTTGCTTTAGTTGATTGTTGTGATTTCAGGAGTGACAATATCCAACAATGAGACTCTCTAAAACTATGCTTTTACCGTCCAAGTGAATGTTTACTCCAACATCAGACAAGGAATGTTTGTTGCAGATACAAACTGTCCTGCATAGTTGCCAAAGGACTAGAACCTAATAAAAGCTAATCTTGTGTGTTCTCGGTTGTATATTAACAAGTTTAGCATTTCTAATAGTGTGTTTTCTTAAGCATTGGAAATTAGGAGGATAAATGTCTCACATATGTGTACATATGTTACATTTGTGGTGAGCTCACTTTAAAGGTACAGAGGCAAAATTTGACTTCTCAAATTAAAAGAGCTTATGAGTGTTATTTTGACAATAAAATTGATCAGAATAGGTATTGGGCTCCAGAAATCTTTTGTGCCAAATGTACAGTACTATTAACCAGCTGGTTAAAAGGGAACCGTCATATGCCTTTTGCAGTTCCTACGAAATGTTGGGAACCTAAGGATCATATAACAGTCATATAGCAGTCTCTACTTCTACTTGACAAATATATCTGGAATAAGTTCCAAATCCAAACACATTGTTAAATATCCACTTTTGGAATCAGCAATTCGACCAGTGCCTCATGGACCATGCCTTCCCGTACATTCTCCACCAGACGGCAGTAATGTGACTGAAGATTTTGAAAGTGCTCATGACATTAGTGAATTACAACAAAGTGATCCAAATTTTGTGGAAGGAGTTACCGTAAACGAGCCACACTTATTAACCAAGGAGGATCTAAATGATTTGGTTCGTGATCTCAGGTTATCTAAAAGTAAAGCCAAGTTACCTGCTTCAAGATTGAAAGGCTAGCATCTCCTGCAGAATGGCACCAAAATAACTGCTTTTCATCAACGCCAAAAAGAATTTGAGCACTTATTTTCTCAATAGGAGGACCTAGTGTTCTGTAATGATGTTTATTCTTTGATGGAGTCCCTGGGTGTTGAACATAAGCCTGAAGATTTTTGTTTAATAACTTTGTGAAAGTAATGGATCGTGATGGGAGTGCATTTCTGTTACTGAAAACTAAGTTTCCAAAGATCAGTGAAGCAAAAATAAAAGAGGGAATATTTGTTACCCCTCAAATTAGACAACTTATGAACGATTTTCAGTTTGAAAGCCTTTTAAATATGCAAGAATGACATCCATGGTACCATCACCACAAGCCTCACTTAACTGGCGATGAATTTCAGTAGGTATCACACCACGAAAATGTAGAAAATGAATGATTATATAATTTTCTTGCAATGAAAACGTCTTTACTCTCGTTGCCACTAGAGTTCTATGCACTCACATCTGCTTCACTTACGTACCTATTTTGAGGACATGTTTCGCAAATCATCGTTTGCATCTTCGGCTCTTATGCGACTAAAGCTTGATCCAGTGGTGTGGGTAATTCTGGAGTTGCTGCTGCCATCTGTTGATTTAGTGATGAATTTAAATGGTGGGATTTCAAAGTTCATTAGTTGGTTTTTATGATTTTCTTTGTATATTCTCTCCAATATGACAAGTTCACTATGCTTTTTTACGTATTTTAGTAATTCTGTGCTATCTTCAATTTCATGATTTTCAGACTAGAAATGAGCTGCTATTGCGGACTTATCAATATTTTATTTATTTTTAAATAGGTACATAAGTGAAGCAGATGTGTAATAAATACAACTCATCTATAAATTAATAATTATTTCGCTTCACTGTGCTGTTCCAATACAGTTAAATCTTGATACATGGTAAAGTGTTTGTGTTTATTCTAAAGGGCAAATTGTAGATTATTTTCAAGGTACAATTTTGGAGTACTTTGAGGTCATGAATTAAATACTTAACAGAATTGCCCCATAAGATGTTTAAGTAGTCAAAATGGGATTGAACTAAAGCGTGGTAGATACTTGTAAATGATATATACAAATATAACGATTTGTAACTAAAAACTTCATTTATCTTAGTTTGAAGTTACAGATTGTTATATTTGTATATATTTGTTTGCTTCACTGTTAATAGCTTCATATTTTACGTACTTGTAAATGAGTTACACTGAATCCTTTGAATTTCAACCTGTAAACTACAGCTAACACAGGAAGAATCTTACTTTTGCATGCATAATGTGGTCCTTCCATGGAGGGATCCTGTCTAGAATCAATTCAAGATATGTGATTTTTGTTACTCTTTCAATTACTGCATTATAAACATGTACATTGTTTAGTCAACTTGAAAAATTCAATGCCATGGCCAGGATCTGAACCACGGATCTCCTGGTTTCCTTCCAGTTGCTCTTACCCATTGAGCTACTGTGGCCAACATGCCATCCTGACATTAAATTCTCCAATTGATTCATATATTTTCCCGGTAAACCACTAGGGGCTCTTGTATTCAAGATACACCGTTTATGGCAACTTACTATTGTAAGCACTTGAATCCCAGGCTTCATCATTAAACTCTTTAAGTTAATTGATGGAAATTGATCATTTCTTCTCACTAGCTGTATATAGGCTGTATTTATTCTCACTAGCTGTATTTGGATAGAGTCAAAAGTCCAATTTGCAGAAATTCAAAATGCTCTTTTATTTCTGTAGAAAGAACAGATTTTTAGGTAAATACATCCTTTTATGTAATTGTTTTACACAGTTAAGTTATTTATACATATTTTATGTATTTTACCAATATACCATATTAAGCTTTGTTTCTCCTTTTATTGTTTGTGGCAAACATGGATTTGTTTTTGCGAAGAGAAACTGCAACCTTCTGCTTATCCTGTAACCTTAGATTAGATTATGTGTTGTCAGTAGCTTGCCACAATATCAACATATACAATAACTTGCAGGAAAGAAGTTCTAGATGTCAGTATTGCACACTGTACTTGAACTCAATATGATTGTGTTCAAGTCATTCTTGTTCCTTCAGTTCAGTACAGTTCAGAAGTGCCAGGCAATGCTTCATGTATGTGTTGAGTGTATGTACCAAAATACTGTAGATAAAAGGTAGTAACTTTTCTGTTACAGCAAAATGTTAAGCAGTTCTCATACACATTCAAAACAAGTAACCCAGCATTTATCTAGCAACAAACCTATCTTGGCAGCTTCACGTTCTTCTATGAAGCAGGTGCTTTTAAGTGAACTAGGATCTCCAGCTCATATTCTGGACCTTCTGTCATGAATTTTATTCAGATTTATGCAGAACTTGTTTCGGTGGAAATTCCTCTACATAAAGTGAACAATAGGTTAAAGCTTTTCTTGTGAAGTACAGGAACATTGATCCTCCAGATGAATCTGCTTAAAGGAAACACTACCTTCCAAATTACCACTGATAAAAATAAGGGCTGTGTGCAAAAATGAGAAAATATGAGTGTATTGATGAAACTGAAGACACAACGGTAAGAAAAGTAGGAAATGTTGTCAGGGTTCTTAAAATGAGGGGTTCTTAGAAATGATGGGACAGGTTTTAATCGTGTAATTTTACTAGCTTGCAAGGAAATGTCTGCAGCAAATCAGTGTTGCTAGGCTCTTCAATGAAAGTATGCACATATTATGTCCAAATGGTGTTAAATACAATAATGTGCTTATTAACATCAGCTATCCAAAAGTGAGACATGTGACTTGCATTGTGCATGAGCTACATAAGATGTGCAAAACTGTTCAGTCGCTCTGTCCCAATGTGGACAAGTTGGTATCCAATAGAAAGAAGGTGTTTGTTAAAGCCTCTAAGAGAGTTGATCTCTTTGGGAATAAAATCCCCAATGTTCCATTACCACCAACACCAATTGGTACTCGCTGGGGCACTTGGCTTTCAGCAGTGGTGTACTAGTAGAACATTTTGATAGCTTTAAATCAGTTGTGGATGAATTGGATAAAAATATTTCATTTATAGAACTTATTCAGAATCTGTTACGTGACAGTTTAAGAAATGACGCGGCATATATTGATGCTAATGTAAAATTTGTTAAATTCATGTGAGCCACTAAGTTAACACTCTTTCAAAAGAATAATTATATCAATATATAATCAAAAAGTTAAGGAAGATAATACATTACTACCAAAAGGAAAACTATGGGAAAATTTATGTAACAGCATGACTAGAATCAATGCACTACCAAGAAAATCCTCTGTGGCAAACTTTTAGACTTCTAACAGGCTTCGACTGTCTCCAACATTTATTCAGGATAGGTATAGTGAGATCTCCTCTGTGTCCCTTCTGTACACTTAAAGAAGATAAGGATGGAAACCACCTACTTTGCTGCCAAACCTTCAGTCCACATACAAACGTAACTTCTAAATACTGGAGTGCAAGAGAGAAAATGGCTTCATCGTCAACTGCTTAACATTAGATGCCAACCAACCACATTGCTGCTAACTAGCGTTTCTTGAGTGATTCCATTAAAAAAATAGAAGCAAAAACTAATTTCTTTATAGAACTGTTAAACAAATCATTAAAGTAGAAACGAAAATAAACTCACCGGAAGGCTTAAAAATGCAAACTTAAAAGAACAAATTCAAATCTATGTTTGAAAAATCAAGGGTTTCAAATTATGAGACAAGTTCCCCAAGTTCTAAAACGCCATCAAGTAGACATTGAGAGTGTAAGTATTAGTGGCATGCCTCTGAAGAAGTAATCAAGAGTGACATGTGATGTAGAACGATCCTTCTCCCAATGCCGGGCAGTGCTACATGACATTTGGCAGAGATTTCTAATGGACAGTTTGGAGAAGGCATGTGTTGTGCACTGTAACTCCAAACAATTTTCTACATTTGACATCACTCACTAATCGCTGGTGAGTTATCAGAACATTTCCTTTTTATTACAAGTTTTTCTATTAGGTAAAATGAAAGAAAATATATCTGTGCTTTGGTAAATATTTTGAACTTTCTAACAAATATTTTTTTGATTTTTTTTTTATGTATAAAAAATAAATTTAACTTTTTAGCATCTAAAAATCTGTTCCCTACTAATAAATGAGCTAAGACATGACTTGATGCAAGTTTTTGCAGAAGGTTTTAGCAAACCATGTGATATGTGAGAAAAATTAGAAACAATGACAACTTGATCAATCAACACACAATTATTACATTTCTATACATTTTTAAGTGGAAAAAAAAGGAATGGAAAGTATTATTATTATTATTATTATTATTATTATTATTATTATTATTATTATTATTGGTGTGACAGAAATTTAAAGCATTGTGCTCAACACTAAATAATACATAGTCTCCTTTTAATTAGTAACACAAGTTTTTCACATTTTCTAAAATGTCTTGGCTCTCTTTTCTCTTCTTCCCCCCTTCCCTTCTTTCTTAAAAGTATAAATTTTGGGGGTTGTATTGTACTTCTTAAACTCTTCAATTTAATAAGTGTTTCAATCTATTTCGCATATTAGTTCTTCTGTACTTTAGACTGGCAAAAGTGTTATACAGCCAAGTGCTGCAGAAAAAGGGAATTATTACTTTTATGACCAAATGTGTTTTTGAAAATGTAGTCCCTTAATTATATTGAATGTTTCACTCAAAAACAAAAAGTGCCTTATTCCTGAAGGAAAAATATCGAGAACACTTACCCCTTCCTGCATTTTGAAATATGTTGCAGAAAATTGCTTCTTAATTTTATAAATTCAGAGTGAAATAAAGGCAAGCTTAGCATATATATGGCTAGTATGAAGAAATGATTAATTTCCTAATGTAAGACTTGAAGCTTTCATGGCGAGCATTATTAATCAAGGCTTCGCAGGTGATCAGCCGTGTCAAATTAATAAACGTCGAACTTTCTGCCATTGTAAACTCCATGGCCTTCTTCAGGATTAGATCCTGAAGCGAAGACCCGGGAAGCCTTGATTAATGATTAATTTCTATCAACTAACTAAAATACTTCTTTATTTATGCTTAAAAATTGCTCACATCTTGTCTAACCTAAGTAATATTTATAGCCTGATTGTCTCTTATGATTACCTTCTTCTTGGATCCCAGGTGTTACGGATGAGCAGCCTTTCATCTCCCTTTAGGTTTCCTCTTTGTTTTTCTTATTCTGTTTCCTCTCTACACTGTGTTTCTTTGCCTATTTTCTTCACTATCCTTATTTGCTTTTCCTTAACTTTCCTTAGAAACTTCTCCATTGTGTTACATTTCCTCTTCCTCTTTACCATCGTTCTTATGGACACATTTTTCTGATTTATTTTATTAAATCTTGTTTGCTAAATATACCTTCATATGTATCTGGGTAGTAACTTTTCAAAGTGTATGTGCAAAATAAAAATTCAGTGAAAAACTAGTATTGAGTAGTTTTATAGCAATTTTAGGTACTGGGTTTTATTAAGAGTTGTCAATAAAGAAAAATGGGAGGGATATTTGGGGGAAATATCGCTCTTTATTTTGAAAATCTGTAGACTTGCTTTATTTTGGACCATTCAAGAAATAAATTCCTTTTGAACTCATACAGAATTAATTTAAACATCTGTTCCTTATAACCCAAATAATTGATACAATGAAATCAATAATTCAGGAAGATGCTCTCAGACAAAAGTTTAAACAGTGCAATGAAAACCAGTTAACTTGTTTTAACAATTACACATTGCTTCAGTACTTTCAAAAATGTCCAAATATTATTTAAAAATTGAATTTGTAATTGCTACCTACTTTAATTGTTAACTTTTTTTGTTACATTTAAAATAAAAAAAAAAACATTAAGCAATTTAGTTAAAGTCCTTCATAATTCAGCTACTTCCGTTCACACTTTATTTTATAATTAACATGATCAAAGTTTAATTATTTAGTTTATTATTAAGTTTAATTATTTCTAAAAAAAAATAATCTGTAAAGATCTGCTTTTGCCTACATTCCAATGTTATATAAGACAATTAATATTAGTAATGGACGAAAATTTTTAAATATTCTTTAAAGAAAGCCGTAACAATTATCTTGAAAAAACAAGTAGTCCCAAGAAGTCTCATCAGAAAATAGTCTTTAAAAATAGCTCACCTTTCCCTTATCTTTTCACATGGGTGCTGTTACTTTCCAGGTTCAGAAGAGTGGTCTCATGCAGATAAATTTTATCATTTACATGAAGTAGCACTAAAACGTCATACTCGACGTTAAAGGAGAAAATAATGTAAGAAATATAGGTGATTATTTGGGGAAAGTCAAGAGAGAAATGGTTAAGAATGATTAACATTAAAAGGTTAGAGAAATGGGAACTAGGGATGAAAAAGAATAGTGTCATCAATACACAGAAAACCAAGGGTTGTGAATATTGAGACTGAAATTCAGGATGAGCATGTAGGAAGGTTATATTGGATGTAAACAAGATGTCTGTCATGTGCTAGAATTGTGTAAATGGTTTTACATTAATGAATGTAAGTGAGTTATTTTATTTCAATGTCAAATTATATATCTACATACTTTACGCTGAATTGCTGGTTACCCTTGGGCCCAATAGACTCAAACTGAGGTTGTCGAGCTAATGGGGTCCCTAGTGGCAACTTATCTAAAATAACTTCATCTTCAGTTTCGTCATATTTACCTATCTTCCTCAACCATTTGGCTCTTTGCCCAAAAAGTTCCCAATTTCAATTAAATTTTTCCTAGTTTTTACACTCATTAACTTCATTGCTTGAATTTCTTTTGCTAGCTGTGTCCATTCTTTTTTACCTATCTTCTCCCTAAGCAACCTAGTTTCTTCATACTCTAAAAGCAAATGCCATTCTTTATCCCTTTGTTGACACAATGGGCATTTCTCCAGATCCCTCCCTCTTCCCAAGCCCTTCAGTTTTACCACCCGTGTTCTGGCCCATGCAAAGCTTTCTCTTGCTGCTTTATCACAAATATCTATGTATTTTTCCCTGTTCCACATCACTTTCATCTCCATAAATTTCCAGTGAGCTTTTAAAGTTGAAGCTTCCTAATATTTCTTGCCTTTCAATATCTTCCGTTCTTAACCTAAGTTCTTTCCAAAATCCACTTTGCATACTTCCCTGTTTTTCGTGATGACACCCAACCCTATTTTTAACATCATTTTCTTTATCTTATTTAGCCATGTATCTTTCTGATTTAGTCTTTCCTGGACTATCAAGCATTGATGCAGAATATTCTGCTCATCTAAACTCCTAATTCTCACCCAGTATTTTAACACCCTTTCCACCACTATCCCTCTAGTTTCCAGTCTTCCCAATTCTGCTTGCGCCACTTCATTTGGTGAAGCTTGTGGTAAGCTCAAAACTTGTTTGCAAAAGTTGCTATGTATCACATTCATATTTGCACCCTGCTCCTCCAAACCCCATATCTCTACCCCATATAGCATTTTTGCTTCTACTACGGCTGTGTAAATTTTCTCCAGTTGTTTTATTTGCATTCCTAGTAATTTATCTAGGCATGCTTTAACAGCTTTTAATGCAATTTTACCTTTTGCCATTGCCATTCTCTTCTGCTCTTTACAACCCCCCTTACTGCTTAATTGTACTCCTAAATAATTAAATGTATTGGCCACCTTAATTTCTCTTGCTTGTCAGTATCATTTTGCTTCTTTTCTTAACTTGTTGCCTTTCTTAAATACCATAATTTTGGTTTTGTTTACATTAATTCTAAGGCTCCATTCCTTACAAAATTTGTCTATTGCTCCAATTGCTCTTTCTATTCCCACTTTGGAAATAGCTCCTGCTACTAAATCATCTGCAAATAGCAACCCAGATATTTACCTGTTATTAATTATTGGCACATTCCTATTTTCCATTCTAATTGCATCTAAAATATCATCTATAAACAGATTAAACAGTATGGGGCTCAACTTACAGCCTTGCCTCAATCCTATATTATTCTGAATTAATCTTGTTACTTTATTATTTGCCATCTTTATAGAAAACTCATTGATTATATACTTTGTAAACTCTGAATAAATCTGCTACTCATTCCTTTTTTACTCAATTTGTACCATAGTGCTTTACGATTTATTGTATCAAAGGGATTTTCAAGGTCAATAAATAAAATATATACCCTCCCACTCTTATCTGCTAAATATTTACTTATCAACGTGCTTATCACAAAGATATTATCCACTATTATACAAATAAAATATTTAGTGATTATTTTCCACTTATCTTAAGAAGTTGATGACAATACTTCTATCTTCTCTAATCGAAATTAATTTCATGGACATTTGCCCACGTCTTCAGTCAAACACAAACAGATGTGGGCAAATGTCCATGAAATTAATTTCGATTAGAGAAGATAGAAGTATTGTCATCAACTTCTTGAGATAAGTGGAAAATAATCACTAAATATTTTATTTGTATAATATTTATTATTCCACTGTAACTAGCTTCATTTCTATGTAATATTATCCACTGTTCTCCTGTCTTGTGTAAAGCCTGCTTGAAAATCTGGTTTGCAGGATTATCTACCTCTCTTTTATTCTGAAATATTGGCACAACCATTGCTTTTCCCCAACTACTTGGAACCTTACCACCTTCAAATACTTTGTTTAGAATTCTCACTAGCAAACTTAAACTATTTTAGTTTCTACTCCATGCCTTTCAAAACTCCCCTGGAATCCCATCTATACCACATGCTTTATTCCTTTTTAATGTTTTTAATTGTTCCCTTAATTCCTCTATTCTTATCCTACTGTCTAATTGTTAGATTTCTCCTATGTTATCCAATTCTCGAATACTTTTTCTCCCCTCTTTTATCCCTAAAAGGATTTCAAAGTACCTGCACCATGCTTCTGAACTTATGTTGCTCTCCCTAGTTCTACCCTTATAGGTTTGTTTCACTAAGGACCGAATTGCCTTTGTATCATTCATTTTTATTGCCTCCCTCATTTTCTTACACATATTTTCCTCCCATTCTTTCTTTGTAGCTTCTATGAGGTGCCAGTACCCCCATCTTTCAATTATAAAATTTTCTTTTTCTCTTAAGTCCCCTGTTCGTCTCCATTTCCTTGACTCCCTTATAACTATCTGCTTTGCCTTGCTACACTTATCATACCAGCCTCTTCTGATATTTGGTTCATCTATCACTCTCATTTTTGCCCCTGTCTGTTTCTCTAACTTCTCTAATTTTATTACAGTTTCCTCAATTTTATTTTCTCTCAGTATTTCCTCTATGCCATAAGAGGAAAGTTGGTCTGGACCAACTTGCTACTTCCAGTGGACCATCGATTCTCTTATTCATAAACCGGGATTAACGATAGACCGGGGACCAAACATGTTACCCTTAATATATTTGACTGGTTTCACAACTCCTCCATAAATCGAGATTTAACTGTATTGGAACACCACAGTGAAGCGAAAAATTATTAAACTTTAGATGAGTCGTATTTTTTACACATCTGCTTCACTTTCGTACCTATTTTGAGGACGTTTCGCAAATCATCGTTTGCATCTACGGCTCTTATGCGAGTCGCATAAGAGCCGTAGATGCAAACGATGATTTGCGAAACATGTCCTCAAAATAGGTACGAAAGTGAAGCAGATGTGTAAAAAAAAAAAAAAAAGACTCATCTAAAATTTAATAATCCTCCATAAATGTTTCTTCTTCCTCATCCCTCCATTTATAGCTATGAATTTTTATTCCATTCTGCTCAGAGCATAATTCCTTTTCCTTATCTATACCTCCAAATACTGCCCTTAAAGGAAAATGGTTACTAGAGAAATCATTTTCAAGATGTCCCTCACATTTTATTTGATTGCCCTTTTTTCTGTTTTGAAAGATCCGTATTGCTTCAATCCTTATGTTACACTTTTTCAAAACCACTTACACATATTCTGATGAATTACAAATCTTATCAATATTTCATGGCTTTCTAAACAAAATATTTCTTAAGCTAAAGGATTCATCTTGATGTTTACTGTTTGTTAGCTAGATATTGAATTTTGTTATGTTTTTGTAAATTGTATTATATTCATAAATTTGTAAACTATATTCCTAATATACCTTTGGGTAAAATAGGAATAAAAAAATTGGATAATAAATAATAAATAGCTATATTTAGGACCTCAAAATCTATATGGTATTAATCTAAATCTGCTGAATATAGAGTATAATCTGTTACTTAGACCTTTTCTATTAATAAAAGTAAACTCCCCTAGACTGTCATTTCCTTTCACCCCATTGCACATCATCAAATCATTCTCCTCACAAAACTGTATTAGTTTCTTACCTTCATTGTTAATACATTTATCTTTGCTCCTTTTCTCCCACTCTTTTCTTAACCCATTTAATTCCCCTTAAAAATCTATTAACTGCAATTTATTTTCCCCCACTCTTGCATTAAAATCACCCATTATAACAAATCCTTTATGTATGCCTCTTTTTAATATTTCTTCCATGTTTTGTCTCATCTTCACAAATAACTTTGGGTCATAGAATTCTGAGGTATTTGGCAGATTATACACCATTGCCACATATACACTTTCTCTCCCCCATACTCCACTTAACACACACCACAAAACTGATTTTTCACCTAATTCATTCAATATTTTCACCTTAATTTTTATCGTCTTTTTCACTAATATCCTACACCTCCTGAACTTCTACCTTTATCTTTCTGTTTAGTGTCACATTTCCCATAAAAGTCAAAATCACTCAAATCCACATTATATCTCTTAACAGTCAAGTTTCCACCACACCTATCACATCAGCCAGATTTAGAATTTGAGAAATGTCTCCACTTTTCACCTTGCCCCACCAGCCTTCAACATTACAGAATATAAACCGCAAAACCTTGCCCTATACAGATCCCTTTCTCTCAAACCTGAATTGCTGCACTTTGGCCTTACTCCTACTTATTCTTTCCATCTTTTTTCTCTCCTCTTCATGGTCCAGTACTTGCATAATACTGCCTCCATCAATAGATACAATGCTGAGACCCATTTCTCTCCACACATCTAAGCCTGCCGTCGATGCAGGTGCATCACGTCTTGCATCCTCAGTCAGCTGTTTCTCCGGCCGAATATGCTTGCTCGGTGACGTGCTGAATGACGTCTGCTTCCTGCCTCCTTCCTTGTGTTTAATGTATTGGGTGACGTAATCGTTACTCCAGTTGCTCCTCTTAAACTCGGTGATGTATACGGTTCCTCTCTCCTGGCCATGGATACTGCTTGCCTTTGCTCTTATGTCCCTTGTCTAATATTTCATTGATGCATATCCTGCTTCCCCTTTGACCCTGGCAGTCTTCATTTCTTGTAGTAACATGTTTCTGGTTTCCCCATCTTTTTTCCCGTAATCTTACTCTGGTACCTTTTAAGTTTTTGGTATTTGATAAAATTGTGCATTTTATTTTCGTTGTAGCACACCTGACGATCACTGGTCGCGGATTACGACCTTTCCACCCAACTCTAAATACATCGCTTATCTCCCATCCTTCTATTTTTAATCCCATTTTATCCTTCAGAATCTCTTCACTCTGGTCCCAAACATGTTTTTCTCTCAATTCTTCAACTCCGAAAAGTATTGCATTCATTTTCCTTCTTCTATCTTCGGATTTTTCCAAGGATGTAGTTCTTTCCTTGCATTCTGCTATTTCCCTATCCACTTCATCTTCAAATCTTCCCCACATTTTTTTAACTCTTCAAATTTTCCATCCATTTTCTCGTCAATTTTCTTTTACATTCCTTTGATACTTGCATTTGTATTTATTATATCCTCTGCAATTCCTTTCAACATGCTCATTATATTCTGTTCTGACTCTGGCCTCGGGTTTTGCTCAACTCTGCCGATCACTAGTAGTACTAAAATTATAAATACGAACCAGGCCATAGTCACCGATCAGTTTTTTGAATCTCCAGATCCTGAGCTTATTCCATAGATGGGAAATAGCCCAATTCTCGCTCTATGTACTTTGAATATATGTATAAGGAAGGCTGAGAATAAATATTCTATTCTATACTGGATGTTAACTGCTCTATAATGAAACTATTAGAAAACGTTAAGCCCGAGACATAAGTATTTACGAATTATAAATGGCCATTGGGGTATGTGATCACAAATTTGCTATTTCCTCGTGGTATACAAGGAAAATGTGAGTCAGATGGAGAAATTAATGTCTGAGAAGCATGTCGCCATGGTAGCTCTGTGATCAAGCTGCTGTGTATAGAGTCCGTGGTTGAAATTCCAACTATGAAGTTGAATTTTTTGGTTCTAATTCTGCCTTTCAGAGTTCACCTGCCCACGCTTTGTGTTAGAACAATTGGTTATTGTGGATTGCCCTTATAAATGGAAACTGTAGTATAACCTTAAAGCCTGTAACTTTAAGTACTTAACAAATGCACAGCAATTTTTTTAATACTCTTTCACTGCCCTTCTTTATATGGAAATGTGGTAACTCTATTCTCTCAAAAATGATTCAAAGGAGATTTATTAAAATTATGTTTGAGATATTGGAAAACACAGTGGCTTTTATGTACATTTCAAAATTCTGTGTAATACAAATAACTATTTTAGAGGAACACTGTAGATTTCTTTAAGGTGTACTGTGAAACAAATATTTTTCTATCTGTACCATTTTCGGAGTATTTGATATTTTTTCAAATACTAAGTAGTAACCCTGGAAACAGTTTTCTCTTCCTCTCTGTCCTGAATATTTTGTGCATTGTATGGCTGACATATATTAGCTTTTCTCATAAGCAATGTATTAACATCAACTTCTTAAGTTAAGTGGAGATTCTGTTACAAATAATTTTGTGTAATATTTGTTGCTTCACTGTGACTAGCTTCATTTCTGTGAAATATATATTTGTTAATTATTATAGGATGTTTTGTTACCCTAGGTACAAAACACGAAGTTGTGCATTGAGTGCAAGCTATAAAACCTATTAATAATTTTTTACTCTGGCATAGTAATCAGTAACCACCAAGTGAGAAAAGAAGAATATAACATACAGTATTTTTTCCCTTGTTATAACAATTTTGATAATAGAAGTATTTCTATTTTCAGGTGGCCCATCCCTTGCTGGCAACTCAGTGGTGAGTGGGCTTGTCCCCAGCTCGCCTATTATCTCTCCTGGGGCAGTTCCGCTTACAACTGGAGCAATGCAGCCTTAAGCAACAATTTAACACTGACGATAGCAATCGTTCGTAGCTCATCTGTCCAGTGCAGTTGTGGGTAAACTATGAACAGCTTAAGCCCCAAATATTCCGGCAGCATCGTTAATTTCTTTCCCGCCAATAATTAATTCTTTCTTTATTTTTTTTATTTCCACCAGGTTTGGTGTGTAAATGAACAATTGTGTTGAGTCCATTAATGTTAGACCAATGGAATTGGACATCATTAAAATGTTAAAACATTACCAAATAAGATTTCCATTTATGCAGATTTTCTTCTCTGGATAATGTTACAGACTAATTGAAAATTCTGTTAGTTTGAGAAGGACAGGGAGGAGAAAAGAATGAAATTCTGTGAACATGTGTGAATGTAGTGTGTTTGCGTGTTTAGAAGAATTGACACTATTTGAAGAACTACTGTGTTTTTGAAGCACATTGGCGAGTGAGATTGAGACAGCAAAGCAAACAAGTGAACTGGCAATAACTTTTTCCCTCCCACCTTTCTATACAGGCAGTGTCTCCTTCCCACTATTCCTTAACAGTGGTGTTAAATTACCTATTTTGATTTAATTTGTCGGGAGTGAATGCAAGAAAAGAAATATATGAGAAAATGGTGGGGATAGAAAGTGTTCTCTTGGTCTTCGGCCTGCATCCTATGTTATTTTATGCTAAAGGAAATATGCAAGTACTCATAAAAGTGAACTTTTACTGATAATTAACCAATTGCTAAAACAAAAGGGAGGATAAGAACATGAATATGGCTATCTAAGTGTTCTGCTGTACAAGAAAATTAATTTCCCTTTAAATGAAAAACCAATCCTTTGGCATCAGATCACATTCAAATCACCAACAGAAGGGACGAAAGATAGCAGCAGAGACAGCTTTTATCAATATTACAATTGCAGCTGCATTCCTTCTGGCATTTCAGTGTGTTCTATTTGCTTACAGCCCTTTTATAGCTTTTGTGTGTTTCCTTTATTCCTGTTTTGTTAAATCTTGTTGTAATATCAAGGCCTTAGTACCTTTGTTCTAAGTTTAAATAATCGTTGTTAAGTTTCTTCCCCTCCGGAAATTGAATAAAGAATGTGAGGCATTAAGATAAACTCATAGCATTGCACAAGCCAATACAGATAAAAATTGAGGCTTGTTATAAAGCTTGTAAGTTAGCGGTACACAAACTCCTGTTTTGTTGAGAGAAAGATTTTTATTTTCATTTACCACATTTTTTCATTACTGAAGGGAGAAGCTGAAAAAGTAACTTTCTTATAACTTAACTGTGTTTTCGACAATATTGTAAGTCATTATGTGCCTAGATTAGTGGCAGACTTGCAGAATAAGAAAGTTTGCATATTTATTTAATTTTAAGAAAAAGTTGTAAATATCAAGTTTACCATGCTTGTTATTACTGCATTGCACCAGAATATTTAGATATATTATGTGCATATTAAAATATAAGTGTATGAATGTGTATAAATGCAGTTACAAGGTCTTTGGTTGTTTTTGCAGCTTTTCCCTTCCAGAATGTAAAGCTGCACATTGTGGTATAAGCCAAGTTCTCTCTTCGGCAGATACCATGTTGTGTCACAACAAAACTGATGCATACCCATCGTGTAATATTTAGTGCTGTAAACACCCTACCCATTAAAGAAGGAAAAAAGGGCTGTAATAAACATTTTTCATGTAAAGAAGTGTTGCAATGTAACTGGAGCACCTGTTTTTACATTCCTATACATGAAGTGCTTTATACAGAACTGTGATTATAATGTAAGCACAGCCATCATCTTACATGCTGTTTAAACCTTTTAACAAAAGCCAGAATTCCTTTTCCCATCTTGCCCTCTTTGTAGGGATTTCTACTTAGTTTGCTGTACTCTTAGGAAATGCAGGTGTATAAATATGAAGGTTTATACTATCTGCATTTAGGCAGAAAGATATACTGGAATGTCTTGTTTTCAAGAAACTATTACTGAATACATATAAGGAAAGGAAAGCAATAATACACTTGTACAATAGCTTAAGATACCTTTTCTTTTTATAAGCCATGTTGCTCATGAGTACATTTATTACCTGAAATCATCAACACTAATGCAATGAGAAAATTGAAAAGTAATTTGGTTAACATATGTTATATGTCCTTTCATCCATCTGTCTTCAAATTAAATGAAGCTCAGACCTTGATGACAGAAGGTGAAACTTTTTTCCCCTTTGTTGCAAACTTAAGCTACTGTGAATGACACAAATACCTTTTGCATGCATGAAATCTTCCAGCACTCCAGAAAAGGAAATAATCTGTTGCATGGAGAGCATTTAATTTTTGAGTTCCTACCTTTCCAAAACAATAAATATGCATTTGAATTCCTTTAATTAAGCCCAATGAAAAGTGTTCAACTGGTCATTCCAACACTGCCTGTTTTGTTTACACTTTGTATTGAACACGTCTGTCCATCTAATGAAAGGATCATAAATATCTTTAGTTCATGTTTTACCTTCAGCAGAGATTATACTGTTCAACTGAGCAGTAGTAAATTCATAGATCACCCTCAGAGCAGTTGCAGTCACTGTGTCCTGTTTGTTGGTTTTTAGCCAGACAGTGAGAATCAACCAATATACTACAATGAGAAGTTTTGCTTCAGATCAGGAATGTAATTCACATTTTATATTTAAGTTTGAATTTATGAGTCACTATGTTTACACTCAGTCTTCACTTGTATAATTGCAACGTTTACAAGATCATTCGATCTCATCCTCAGCTGTTTGGTGACTAAATGAACCTCCCCTTCTTCCACTACTACGGAGCTCCGATCACTCTGCCATCTGGTGTTAGGGGCACTAAGTTTTAATACTTCATTTAATGCCGGGATTTCAAAATTTATAACTTTATCACGGTTTTTGTTTATGAATATTTTTTCCCAAATATCCAATTCTATGGGTGTACTTAAAGATTTTAACAGTTTAATGTTGTGGCCAATGTTGTGGTTTTCTGTCCAAAAATGGTGTGAAACTGCAGATTTTTCTGTTTGTTTCAACTTAATGTTCCTCTGGTGTTCATTTTGCCTGGTTAACAAGTTTCTCTTAGTTTTTCCTATGTAGCTTTTTTCACAGGTTTCACAATTAATCTGATAAATTCCTGATTTCAAATTGTTGGGGATTGTATTTTTCAGTGGTTTATTTAGCAGGTTCCTCAGACTGAATTTGTTTTGGGGTACTAGTTTTAAGTTTAGTCTTTTGAAGATTCGTTCAAATTTTCTAAAAGCCCATGGATGGTAGGTGAATTTTCTATATTGCCAATTTGTGTTATTAAGTGGTGTGAGAGTGGTATTTTTTTATCTTACCTGTTGTTGTATAATTGAAACGTTTTCAAGATCATTTGATCTCATCCTCAGCTGTTTGGTGACTAAATGAACCTCCCTCTTCTTCCACTACTACGGAGCTCCGATCACTCTGCCATCTGGTGTTAGGGGCACTAAGTTTTAATACTTCATTTAATGCCGGGATTTCAAAATTTATAACTTTATCACGGTTTTTGTTTATGAATATTTTTTCCCAAATATCCAATTCTATGGGTGTACTTAAAGATTTTAACAGTTTAATGTTGTGGCAATGTTGTGGTTTTCTGTCCAAAAATGGTGTGAAACTGCAGATTTTTCTGTTTGTTTCAACTTAATGTTCCTCTGGTGTTCATTTTGCCTGGTTAACAAGTTTCTCTTAGTTTTTCCTATGTAGCTTTTTTCACAGGTTTCACAATTAATCTGATAAATTCCTGATTTCAAATTGTTGGGGATTGTATTTTTCAGTGGTTTATTTAGCAGGTTCCTCAGACTGAATTTGTTTTGGGGTGCTAGTTTTAAGTTTAGTCTTTTGAAGATACAGCAACAAGTAAGTGAAGACTGAGTGTAAACATAGTGACTCATAAATTCAAACTTAAATATGAAGAATACTTCACTGTTAATAATGCTTCTGCTTTTAATATTTATCACATTTTATATGTTCTTTTTAAAATTAACTTCAAGTACAATGTTAGTGCTTTGTAATAAGGTGTTTCCTGCCTAGGAAGCATATTGGGCTTTTAACTTGATCTTGCCCTTTAACTGTGTCAACACTGCACAGTTTTAATGATGGCCAGAGTTCAGTTGAGATAAGTATTGTAAGTCCAGACATGTGACTTTCTCTCAGTATACATGAAGTCATTTCCTGAAAGCTCGTGTTACATAAACAAATTTTGTCTTTCCCATCCCACTTGTGTAGTCAGCTTAAAACTGATATGTGCTGACAAAAGCTTTACTCAGCTACCCTTGTCAGCTATATTTTATAAGTCCTCTAATTATGACTCAGCAGAAATATTCACACACAATTCTAAGAGAAAGCTGCAGTATTCTGCTCTTTAAAGGTCACTCTATCTTCAAATCGGAACTTAAGATGCCAGGTACCTCTACAAAGGTAAAGCCAACAGCTATCCATTAATAACCAATCTTTACTTTTCATTGTTTGCTATGTAGGTTAAAGCTTCTTTATATTCAAATTACAGTTTGCCACAGCAAAGTAAGTCCCAGGGAAATGGGGCACAGTGAGGGGGGTAGGATTGCTGATCAGACATGGGTTCATAGTTGTTTGACACACAGGACAACTTATTTACAGACTTTCAAAAACTTCTGGCCAACATCTTTTGGTGTCTTCTCGGTTTTAGTATATCCAGTGAATTCTATTTGTGTACATTGTTACAGATTGCCACCTTACATGTGTGACTTATATACTTTAGTGTGTGCTTGTTATAAAGTAAAAGATTTATTCCAATGTGTAAGGACTATGATACAATGAAGCACAAAATTATATTAAAAGATTTATGTTCGGGAACTTGTCAGGTGAACTTGTAGTGTCTCAACTGAAAAAGTATTGGCAGTGCAAGGAATCAGAGCAGTGACAACACAAGATCAGATGGGCTTTCAAACAATATTTCTTTCACTAGCAACACCAGTGAACCAGAAGATTTTTCTGATTCTGAGCATGCTCAATCCTGATAAGGCAATTGTTATTCATACTGAATTACTATTATTTTGATGTCCACATTGAAAGTTCCATAAGCCAGTAGGGAGTATTTTATTTATTTATTTATTTTTTTTTTTTTTAATGGTTGTACTACTTGTGTAGCATGTGTTCTCCGTAACACAAACACTGGCCTTGTCACACTATTTTGAAATGGATAAGAATAGCACATTCCTGTCAGTACTTTCTCTCCGTTGGCAAACAGTACTTGTCACTTCTTAGGAGTAATCCTTCACCACAAATCCCTTGAAAAGTAAAAGTAACCCCCTGAGCTACCCCTTTGCAGTCCCCTTCTAGTCCTGGTAGGTTAATTAGATGCCATAACTGTCCCAACTGCTGGAGAGCTAAATTACGTTCAATCCAAGATGTCACAATACAATTTTCATTTTAGTTTAAAATTCCTTAGGAATATTATTTGAAGGAAAAGGTTAGAAACAGATGTATTTAACATTTGAAAGTAATGAGTCGGTAATTCAAACACAAACATCACTTAAATTATCCTTACTTGGATAACTGCTTAATAACTGTTGACCATGGGGACAAACTGTTCTCCGAAACATGTCCAAGTAAGGATAATTTAAGTGATGTTTGTGTTTGAATTACCAACTCATTGCTTTCAAATTCCTTAGGAATGTTCTTAATTGCCTTCACTGGGACTGATCTTTGAGCATTTTTAATCACTGCTGCTCTTGTTACATTTAAACCAGTTCATCTCAAATTTTTCCCATTCATTGGTTCCTCTGCATGCATGTGCATTTCATCTTCATATCTGCTCAGATTAGGGAGAGGTCTTAAGTTAGATGTGTAATGTTAGTAATACATGACTGGGAAATATACCTGGAAATAGAACAACCCACTTAAAAATTCTACTTTTACAATCTCTTATTCTTCATAGAAAACAGAAAATGAGAGAGGAAATTAAGAGTGAATCATAAGTCCAGAAGTAGTGGTTATGGGGCGAGATTATAGAGGTGTAAAGTTTCACAGAACCAGTAACGATAAAATAGTGACTATAAAAAGAAATGACCTTTTTAGAGCACACAATTTGTCAAACTTTTTCTGTTAACAATTTCTGGCATTTCTATTTGGTTTGAGTTTTCAAACTTGATACTTTTTTAAAGTGATATGTTGCTATTTGTTCATTTAATGATTATGCAAAGAGCATAGAATTTCAAAACTGTTAATAAAGCAATCTGATTTCTAAGTTGCATTGGCTGCTGTATTTTTCCGACAACTACTACGAAATGTGTGAATGTGTAATGAAACTATTTCATTGAAGATGAAGTAGAAAAATAACATTTTGTAACAATAGTTTGTATAAGAATTGCAGATTATAATTTTGTTGGATCCATATAATGCAACAGAGTATTCAAAACCTTCATTGAATGCTTAAGACTTTTTAAACCCACACAAAATATGTGCTAATGAAATCTATTTGTTATACAATAACAGTTCTTAAAAAAAGTATACAAGTGTAGCTTAATGTATCGTGAATAGAGCTCAGATTTGAGCATATTTGAATATCATTCCTTGATAGTTCAACCTATGAATTTAAGTAATAAAGCTATTCCACATTGTAAGGAGCTTGTTAGGGCAGTTTCATGGTGCTTATAAGTGCATATATTTAATTTTTATAGCAGTTATTTTACCTGATACTTGAAGAATACAAGAAAAATTCTCATTTATTGCACTGTTTGTGTAGGAGTTATGTATCATGTTTCTAAATCTATGAAAGATTGTCAAAAATGTGAACGCAGCTATTAACATGCTTCATGATATAACATGTTTTAAATACCATTCAACAATCATTTGCCCGCCTCGGTAGCGTGGGGGTAGCATGTCTGCCTCACGTTCAAGAGGTCCCGAGTTCGAATCTCAGTCAGGGTGAGTTATCCGGATGTTTTCCCTTATCCTGAAAGACGAATGTCGGGTAACTCTAAGCTCTATGGACCCCGGGCTCATTTGAGCATCATTTCACCCATTTCATTCATCGTCCGATATGACAACGTTGGAGGACGTAAATTACAAAAACAAAAAAAAACAATGTGGTATACCTTTAAAGTTCGGTGTGGCTGTTGTATCATAAAACTTATGGTTTGTATTAATATTGCAAACGAAGGTGTCTGCCAAAACGATAACATCAAGAGTTAAAAAGTGCTGTGTGCACTTAACTTTTAAACTTGTACTAATGTGCTACTAATTGTAATTTTTGAAGGGTGAGCAGTAGGAAAGAGAATATTGCAATGCCGAAAGATAAGAGTAGTTAAGTTTTGGAAGACAGTCAACCTGAAAAATCCAATGCTCTGGCCGGGTTTTGAACCACAGATCTCCACGTCTGGTTACTCTTAACCTTTGAACTACCATGGTCAACGTGCAGTCATGACATTAAATTCTCCAATTGACTCGTGTGTTTTCCCGGTAAAGCTCTAGGGGGTCCTCGTATTCGAGATACACACCGTTTGCGGCGACTTATCGGGACATCCGTAGTTCAAATCCCGGCCATGGCATTGAATTTCACCATACCGTAGCATTGAATTTCACGGCTAGTGTGCAGGAACGAGTAGTTTCCATCAATTGATGCTCCTTCGGTAGCGTAGATGGTAGTATGTCTGCCTAACGTTCAAGAGGCCCCGAGTTCGATTCTCGGTCAGGGTGAGTTACCTGGATAAGGTTTTTTTCCGGGATTTTCCATTATCCTGAAAGTCAAATGGGTAACTAAGCTCCATAGACCCTGGGCCCATTTGAGCATCATTTCACCCATTCCATGCATCGATATGACTTTAAAAAGTTAAAGGACGTAAATTAAACAAAAAAATTCCATCAATTAAAAATAATGTTTAACGATAAAGCCTGGGAATCAAGTACTTAAATAGTAAGTCAATTGGAGAATTTAATGTCATGACGGCACACTGGACATGGTAGCTTAAAGGTTAAGAGTGGACCGGATGAAAACCGGGAGATCCGTGGTACAAATCCCAACCATGACGAATTTTTCAGGTTGACTATCCAAAACCTTAGCCGATATGCGGCTAGTGTGGAAGAACGATTAATTTCTGTCAATTAACTTAACAGTAAACTTTATTTGCTTCGACAGTGAATTTGATGGAAATCCTATTCTAACAAGATGGAAATACAGTACTGTGCAGGTGTCTTAAAATATTAAGTTTTATTTTTGCATTTTCAGAATATTTTAAAAGTCAACGCAATTTTCGAGTTAGTGATTGTGGTTTTATTCAATTAAAATAACGCAATAAAATAATTTTTATACAATTCTTATGGGTGCCCTGCAACATAAAATTACAGATTATACAACAGCTGCTCATAGAAATGAATCTTGCCAGCAGCATTTATTTCAAGTAGAAGTAGAATTGTGGCTATGGTGACTTTTTAACATAACTGCAAAGGATTAGTGTGAACCAGCATCCCTTTGAATGCACTAAAGAATATAGCATTTCGAAATTTCTGGAAAAAAAAAAAAAAATATTCCGGTCGGAAAGTTCCTGATGAATCAACAGTAAGGAAAGCCTGTGTTGGCAAAGTTTATGCGGAGATAATTTAATGAAATTAATGTATCAATATCCCAAACCCCTCTCCGATATTTTGACTTAGTAAAACCTTGTCAATTATTTAAAACATCAAACGCATTATGCAAAAATATTTTCAAATGGTTGCAAAATTATGTATGGGCTGTAGTACCATGGAGTTCAATTTATATGCATATATCAAACTCTTTACACTGTTCACCATAAAAAGTAGGGCCCCAAATTACACTCCTGATCTTTACTAATTTTCAGTAACATAATTCTATTCGGGTAATAGAGGATATAAGAGACGATATCTTTGACTCAAACTTATGGTTTAGACGTAGATGAAACAACCAACTCGTGTGGAGTTGCCGACGTCGTGGGAAAAATAACTGAATCCAAACCAGGAACACCATCTCGTCTCTTACCGGAAGGATTATCGATTGCTAGGACTGTTCGAGATGCATTACTTGTTTTGTGATCTGCTAAAGAAAATGAGGACAAATTTAGTGTTACAGAAGTAGTGCTATACATCCTTAAGGATGTTAAAGCTTTTCCTGTACTTTATTGAAATGCTGTTAATGTGACTTGTTTAGCACATTTCTCTGCCGGATGGCCGAGGAAATTCAAGTAAATCCTTAATTTCCTCTATAAAAAAGTGTTAGTGAAAGCGCCATCGAGAGTGCAATTATTTACTGATTTGTACTGGTCTATCCTTATCTTTTTCACATATGCTTGCCCCGCATCTCTTAACGGTCACGTGACCATATCTCTCATTGGCTGCTGTTGTGGTACACACAGTTTTGCGGTAAGAATTAGTTCGTTATTTAACATGGTGATATATCTCTATGTGTTGAAAGAGAATTGTCAAATATTTATTTTCATAACTTTCAATTAAATATATTACGCAACAGAGTTAATTTATCTGAAATGCGTGTTAATTCTTAAACGAAGTAAAGAGGAGCTTCCTTTGTATTTAGGCCTGCCTTTCAGATGACACAATAGCACGTTCTTTAGCGGTTGTGGTGACATTTCTTTATATGACTTTTATCACTGACCTTGTTCTGAACTGGATTAGGCATATAGTGTCATTCGAAGGTGTGCCTTGCGGGTGCAAGAGATACGTTATTTTATCCATCGTTTATTGCGCGTGTACTTATATAATGGCAGAGTCTACCGCCAATTTTTCGCTGAAGCATCACAAGGGTAAACCATTACAAAGCGGCGAAAAAAAGAATTGTGGTGCATGTGTTTAATGCACTCACAGAGAAGAGTCCGTCTTTGTCAGAGAGAGAAGTCGAACAGTTGTGCTCTGAACTTACAGGTGTGAATGTTAGATGCGATGGAACATCGCGATGTGAATTTGAGAAAACAGGAAAACTTACCACTCCAGGCAAAAGCAGGAATAAAGAAAAACGCGTGCTCGGAGAATGCGATGAGTTCGTTAAAACTGCTGTACGTCATGTGCATAGTTTTGTTTCTTTAAAAACGAACTCCCTAACATAAATAAAATTTTGTCCGCTGTAGATGAGGATGCAGATTTACCAAATTTCAGCAGATCTAGTCTGTATATATTGCTTATACAGCTGGGGTTTGTGAATGAAAAAAAAGGGGCAAGAAAAATGTGCTGAGAGACAGAGGCGATATTACTGTGTGGCGAAGACGTTATTTAAGGACAATCATACAGTACCGGGATACAAATCGCAAAATATACTACCTTGACGAGACCTGGGTGAATGAAGGAAACACGAAAAGTAAAGTATGGCGTGACACGACTTTTAAGACTGAAAAACAAGCATTTTTGCAAGGTATGTGTACTGGTTTAAAAAAATCCCAGTGGAAAAGGCCGAAGACTAATTGTCACTCATAGAGGAAGTGATAGTGGTTTTGTGGAAGATGGTCTACTGCTGTTTGAGTAAAAGAAAACCGGTGAGGATATGAATGGAGATGTGTTTCAGCAGTGGTTTGCGAGTGTTTTGGCTATACTGGAACCAAGCAATTACAATGCTCCTTACCACAGCGTTCGTGTCAAAAAGAAACCAAATACATCCTGGAAGAAACAAGACATTATTGAGTGGCTGCGTGCAAAAAATGAAGTTGTAAATGAATCCCTTATTAAGGCAGAACTACTGGAACTTACAGTAAAGCATGCCAGCGATTGTGATAAATACGTAATCGATGAAATGGCAATATCAGCTGGTCATGAGGTACTGAGGCTTCCGCCATATCACTGGATTTTAAATCCAATTGAGCTTATTTGGAGCCAAATTAAAGGATTCGTAGCGAGAAGCAATAGAACATTTAAGTTGCATGATATCAGGCTACTTATTGCCACAGTGTTGTTGGAGATCAGCGACGAAACACAGAAAACGGCTATTCATCATGTGCTGAAAGAAGAAAAGAAAATGTGGGAGCTGGATGGCATCGTCGACAACGCAATAGAGAGCATAATTATAAACCTTACGGAGAGTTCCGACAGCGGAACTGTTACTGCAGAATCCGAATCCGAGATGGAGGGGACTACTCCATTACCATATTCTCCACAACGCGTGAGTTCAGTTTCATTATAAACTTGTATTTTTGCATGCCTTCATATTCTTATTTGCATGATTTTAACTATCATCCTGGTAATTATAACGTTTACTGCATGTTTAAATGTGACGGGAAGGCACCGCCTATGGCCTATTGCGCGAAAGCATTAGCCATTTAGGGTCGAGGGGGAAGGTAGATGCATGCGGAGTGATACATACCAGCGAGGGAACGTTATATGAAACAGGAATTAGAGGCAATCCTCGCGGGATGGGGATCAAGGATTGCAGTATTTGTGTACTACAATGAAAAGCGTGCATGACGTGATGGACAAAAATGAAACAGCGCTTGTCCCTGGTGCAGTAAGTATTTGCAATGAGAAGAGTCACCAGTGTAAATTGCTGTTTGTTAAATTCTATTTTAGTAAAATCTGAGCTGCAGTTACATGTTTGGAAGAAAAAGGAATGCCGTAAGTGACAGAAGGAATCGTTTCTTCCAGAAAACTGCGATTAATATTTAAATGTTAATTGTAATAAAAACTGCTAATGCTAAAATAGACTGAACGAGCGACTTAAAAATGTTAACTTTTAGAGCATAATTGCCTGATTTTTAGTGCATAGATGCATGCCTATATTCATATTTTATAGTGCATATAAATCCAAGCTCGAATCATGAGTATCAAGGTGAGCAAAATTAATCTGCTGGATTGCTATGAACAGTTGTGTTGGTTCATAAAAGAAAAACCGCACACTATAGCTTTTAAGCTTCTATGTATCATTAAACATTTATACAATTAGTGCGGAAGGATCTTAAACTGCGACTTGAACAAAAACAAAATAAGAGGAAAAGCTTGGCAAAACATCCATGAAAAGGGTTTTATACACATCTAACATTGATATCTTTTATTCCTTTAGGTTTAATTCAAGTCATAATAAGGTTATTAACTTTCTGCTTTCTCTATTACATATAATAAGTAGCGTAAGCATTGCATTCTCCCAAAAGTTCCGTACTGATATTTTACTGGAGGTATATTCTTTGAGGGACATAGAAAACTTCCCATAAAATGACTTATGTAAAGATTTGTTTGTGTGAGAGCAAATTACAGCATGACTCAAAAACCGAAAGTTGGTTAAACACCATCTATGGTATTTAAGTCCAGTGTCTTCCAAGAATGCAGCATGAACATTTTTCAGAAACTCTACCACCCTAACTACCATTGTGGAAATTTAAAAAATTTTCATTGTCACAAAAATGGCTGTAGCTCTTTTGATCAACATACCATTTATTTAACACATTTTCATAAGTCTGTATATATAAAATTTATGGGAATAGCTTATGCATAGTTAAGGGCGTTAAAATTCTAGGTTTTGAGTGCCCTTTTAAAGTAGATAATGCCAAAGGCGAAGGTAAGTATTACTGTAAATAAAAATTATAAAAAAAACGCCTAAATAAAAAGGTATCACGAGCAGTGTAAAGATAAAAATCAGAAAATATCTCAGATGAAAGATTACTATACTTGACAATAGTACTCTTAAACTTATATAAATTAGATCTACAAATATGACTAAATCTTCATTTGGAAATTTACCACTGACAAAACTGTTAGACCGATTGTGCTTCAGGACTTATAAATGACTAACTGGCAGCACAACGTGTGCCAGAGAAAACACTAGCAACACATACCCATAGATTTTTGCCAAACATTGGACTAAGTGGAATAGGATTCCCCTTAAAAGGGGAACCGTCTAAAATTTGGTTGACGAAGACACAACCCGGAGAGTGCCCGGTTAATCGGCATATCCAGCAATGAGAAGGAGTCGCCCAGATTCATCTGGGTAAGATGTTTTCTGCCTCAGCAACCTAGCCGCTTACTACAGCTTTATCTGGGCAGTCAAGTAGAGTGGTCCTATGTCGCAAGTTTGTGTTTCTGGGCCTGGGTGTCCAACCGTTTTTGGGCTTTTTTAACTACTTTAAGTTTATAGCATAGAGGGAGGATCACTATTAGCACCACCACCGCTGTCCACACAACAAACTCTTCCTACTGTAATATGAAAACCGAATGTATGCGATGCGGTTCTGTAAATAAAAGGCAGATCTACTACACATCGAAATTCGGTTGTAACTTTTAAAAATCGTAAGAAAATATGTACGGACATAGATATTGTAGACTTTGGGTATGCTGTCATTCCAACATCTATGCGAGACGTTCATATAAACAAGGTTGCTCTAGTCCTGTCCCGTAGAAAATATATCAGTATTGTTCCGTGATATCTCTACTCACCACACATCAAAACCCTCTCGAGGTCGAAAAATATCCCAATGCTTTACAGTCGTAAATCCGTTAATTTTCGACAATGATTGTCCAATACAGATCGGTGTCGTCAAAAAATCGCTTTTGATGATTTTCATTAGGTTTCCAGTCATCATACCAAAAGTCTAAAGAAACAGCAAAGGCAGCTGGCGAGGCAAATTGGACAGTAGTTGGAGGGAAGGTGAGTCATTGGTCATTGCCAATTTGCACAGATGTAATGAAATCCCACCACTTTTCTGCTAAGAAATACTATTGTAGGCCTTGAACAGGAACACCTTACCCTCAGACGAGAGCTGCTGGTATATTTGTATGGCAAAGCAATCTGGTTTTGTAGCTGATGATCGCGAATATGAAAGAGTGTATAAAATATTCTAATTATATGGTGAAAAGTCTATGGTAATTCATCAAGATTTCCTGAAGGAAAGGAAAAACCCTGACATTTCACATGAATCTTAACTGGAAAAAACTCGATGTTTATCTGAGATAAACCGTTGAGAGCACTGCAAAAGATGTGACTCGGATTAACTGTAGCAACAGATCCTGCAGCAGTTTTAATATGTTGATTGGAATGTGAGTGTATCTGTAGGCATGCATTTCAGCATAACACATACAATCGAGGAAGGTGTATGTCGATTAAATGAGCCTTCAAATTCACTTTATATGGACCTCTTGCTACTTTTAATAACTGGATTATACTTGGCACCCATTTTCTTCTATTCGATTAGGTTAACTGGTCGAGTGGAGTTGAAAAACTCTGAGAGTACACCTTCGAACACAACGGTATTCCAGTATTCATCCGGAAGTTGACTGGTGAACAGTCGACCCAGTAGTAGATTGATATGCAGCAGAAGGATTCGGGCCTGTGAGATGTTAATTCAAAAAGTCGTGCTCACTGTAATTGAACAGTCAACTGAGAGGAGAGGTTCCAGTTGATCTAAGCACCATGCACATATCTAGTTTAAGGTGCAGAGCATGTCTTTTTTAAATAGCGGACGATGAATGAAATGACCCTCAAATAAACCCACAGCTCATAGAGCTCAATATTACCCGACATTCATCTTTCAGGATAAAGGAAAACCCCGGTAGAAAACCTTATCCAGATAACACACCCCGACCAAGTTTCATATTCGGGAAGTCTTCAGCGTGCGCAGACGCTACAGAGACGGGAAAATTATCTTTTGTTGAGAGAATAAGAAAGGATTGTGATCACCAGTCAATCAAAGTCGACATTCCAGAGTTTAAAATCTGCTGTAATTTACAAACTTTCAAATCAGGGCTGTAAAAAGCAATTGGAAGAGTTGAAAAGAAACTATAATGTTACACAAATATAAATATTTGTAACAAAGGCTTCACTTATCTTAAGAAATTGGTGTTAATTCTTCTTTCTAAAGGAGATCAATTTTACAAACAGATAGTTTGTATCTTCAGTCCATAAATAAACTACGTTGTCAAGGATTTCCATTACCAAGCTCTTATGTTTTTTAGTATTTCCAAAACAGGACAAAAGATTTTTCAATCTTTTTTGTATAAAATATTTATTAAAACAATTAATTAAAGCACTTAATATTTTTATATTAGGCCTCTCAGTTGTATGTACAAAGGAACAAAAAATTTGAAACTGCAATATATGTTTCATATGGACTGTTATGAAAATTTCGTTAAGTCTACTTGTTGCTGGCTCAAAGTGGCGGACACTGACTGGAGATCTATGTTATTTGGACTCTATGGGTAGTGATGCATGATGGGACAATAAAAAAGACGGCTGTAAAACCTCCGGTTTCCCCCGCCATCTCATTCCACCGGTGCTCCATCTTCATCAGTGTCACCGCCTGTGGTGCCGTATGTAGTAAAAGCGGGCGTTAAGCACTACACATTTCATTTCATTTACACGGCTGTAACCATGTATATGTGACGTGCGTCATAAATAGCATTTCCTATCTGTGATCAACAGATAGGTGAATTAGTCCGTAACGGTGGAATTAAAATTTCTTTAGTTTTCTGACAGCCAGAGGAGAAGTTATGGAAGGGAGAGTTGGTATGGCTACGGCATTGACCACACATCCTGAAGGTCCGCGCGCATAACTTCGACCAATTAGGCGAAACTTCCCCCTTCACTCCCTTCTCTAACTTCTGACAAAATATTACTGTGTTGTCACGTAGATGCATGTGTCAGGTAAAACGTTGCCTGTTTATGTTCTTCACCGTGCGTAATCTAAGCGTACTTGTTTGGCTATAGTTTAACTTATAAAAAACCTGTTTCGTGTTAGTTATTTAGTCAGATTACTGGTGTACTAACATTTCCTTGGTCATTGGTGCTCTAGTTTGAGTCCAGAGGCTCTACTCCCATTAGCCTTGAACCCGTAGGAACAAGACCCGGGCCTCCTTCAACCTGGGAGTATCCGAGCTGTCCCAAAGGGCGCTCGGCGTCCTCCGAGGGGCTCTCCATAGGGCAAGACATAGAGACTAACAAGCCCCCCCATCTGGTCCTAGGGACACAAGACGGGATGGAAGTGGATACGCCACTTACGCGCGTCAACACTCAAGTTGAAGACTACCGAAAAACCTCGGTGGGGCTGCCTGGTGATCTAGCACACCTACTAGCTTAGCAGGCTAGTACCCGGAAACTTAATGGCTTCCCTCAACCCCGTCCGAAGACATACCCAATCTCCCACGGGTATCGGGAACACACTGCCACCTCGAAGCCATCCCAATCCGAACAACTCCCGAAGGAGGGTGCTTTAGTGTTATTAGCGTAAAGATACAATGTCTCAAACTACCGGCACCACTAAAAACGAGTTAGGCCAAGAATTCGAACCCCCAAGAAAAAACACTCAAAAGCAGGACTGGAAACAGCGCTACGCGGACAAGCAAGGGAATTGGTTTGTGCCCTGCGTGAATATTTTGAAAAAGAGAGGGAACATGGAGGCCCAGGCTTTGCGTCAATAAAGTTGTCGAATGAACTGCTGCTGCCCTGAAACTTTACAAGAACACAGTGATCAGGATAGGGAAGCAGAAGCAAAAAGAAGACCTGGGGGAGGGAGAAGAAAATAGAGAACAGAGAGAAATTGCACCCAAGGGCATTCTGGAAACACCCGAGAAAATGCGGCATTTTAAGAAGAGAGTGACCGCCCCAGATGCATTCCTGCAAGAAGCAATTCGTCGGCATGTTCACCAATATTATACATGCGCAAAGAATATCCAACTATAAAAAGCTTCTAGTCACGCTAAAAGAAGAAAACTTATTCGAAGGAAGTCAGTCTTCCCTCCGAATGATAATACAAAATATGGGCTTCGAATATTAGTCTTGCGCCGTGCTGATTGAGAAAATCGACATTGTAGTTTGACGATGTCGATATCTCAGAGAAATGAAGAAGGCTGATTTCAGCACAGTTGTATGGGGATGAATTATGGGTAAATGCTGGAGATACTCTTAAGAAGGGCTGGACGGATGGCATTTCAGAGAGCACAATGAAATCCCCGATAGGACAGCAAGGAAGGATCATTTTACTTCACGTGGGAACCTCTCAAGCTTTTGTTGTGAACTTCCTGCTAATGCTTCGCTCCAAAAATACAGTAGACTATCACGAGGAAATGAACACTGAAACATTTAAAGAATGGCTGAAAATCTCCCTTGTGCCAAACATCCCACCAAATTCAACAATTTTAATGGATAGCGCCCCATATCACTCGAAAATATTGGATAAGCCTCCAACAATGCAAGCCAGACCCGACGAGATTCTGTCATGGTTGGTAGGAAATATACTGTGGAAACGTAGAGTCAGAATGAAAAATTCAGTGCCATAGCCGGGATTTGAACCACGGATCCTCTGGTTTCCGTCCAGCCGCTCTACCATTGAGCTACTATGGCCAAAGTGCCGATATGACATTAAATTCTCCGACTCGTTTTTTCCTGGTAAACCACTTAGGAGTTCTAAGTTAACCTAATAGTGGTTAACTATAAAGCCCGGGCGCTAAAGTACATGTAGTAAGTCGCCATTAAGGTAGTTGTCTCATGTGTTTATGAGAACTCCTAAGTGATTTACCGGGAAAATACGAGTCAGTTGGAGAATTTAATGTCATATCGGGACGTTGGCCATAGTAGCTCAATGGTAGAGCGGCTGGACAGAAACCAGAAGATCCGTGGTTCAAATCCCGGCTATGGCATTGAATTTTTCATTCTGACTCTGCGTTTCCACAATTTAGCCTAAACACGGCCAGTGTGAAAGAATAATTAATTTCCAAGAAACATACTTTCTAGATATAGTGACGTCATAGTGACAGAAGCAATGAGAAAAGCTGAGCTAATGGAACTCTTAAGGTTGTACAAACCAAGAAATCCTATGTACATCATAGCCGAGCTGGCAGAAAGGAACGGGCACCGTATAATTCGACTGCCCTCATATCATGCTCATTTGAATCGCATAGAAAATATGTAGGCTCAAGTGAAGGGCTGTGTGGCTAGAAATAATAAAAATTTCACTGTTGCTGAAGTGGAGCGGCTTATAAGGGAAGGTGTAGAAGCTGTCTCACTCAGAACTGGAGTGACGTTTCTTCAGTAAAGGCGCTGGCAGAAGAACAGTGGCGTAAGGATGGAATAGTGGAAGACCGTGTAGAGGAGATGGTTATATCCCTTTCGAATTCCAGTTCCAGGTCTAGCTGTGAGGAGTCCGATAATGATTCTTCCCTGGGTATTGCCCGCTGCTAGCATAAACGTGAGTTAAAGAATCAGTTGCTGTTATCTTTCTTAAGGCAATGCAGAATTGAACATACTAAGCTTTTTGAAATGTAACTTGTGTATTATGCCTACATTAAGAACACTTTAAGTTAAAAATGCATGTTCTGAATTCTTAGTTTTGATACGCCTTTCTGTTTTGTGCTTGCTAATATAATGTGGCATACAGAGAATGTAGACGTTTTAAAACCATTCTATTATTTGAGTATTCAGAAAAGTATCTGAGTGAACTATTTTTCAATGTCAAACCGTATATTAAATAGGTTTCTCTTCCTTGTTTTTATTCCCGGCTTTCTAAGAATCACTCTAAGGCAGATGCATCACGAAAAACAAAATTAAACGTGCTGAAGATTTTCATCGTTGTCTCAGCTTCATCTGTACATTGCCTTAACAGAGTATCGTTCAAATTTGTTAGATATACCAGTATCAAGGGTTTAATTTAGGTAGTTTGAGCACCTTCTTCTGTCTAAACATCGCGCGCGCCAAGGCGTTCATAAGCGGCAACGTCGCTACCGCCATCACCACATGCTTTCACGAAAGCATGTGCTTCGCGGCAAATGTCAGAAAACTAAAGAAATGTTAATTCCAACGTAACATAACACATGGTGACCCCGACCTAATCATAGCGCGCAAATTAACAAAAGTTACGGTAGGATACTTAAAATTCTTAGTCAATGAAAAATACCGACATACGACAATGGGATTGCTTGTAAAGCAACGTAAGCCAATTCGAGCGTATTTACAAAGGTGTATAACGAGTTAACAGGAAGTTTAATAAGTCATATAGGTGAACTTGAATCGGTATAGCAGATTCTGATAAAATTGGAAAGGTTAAGTGCTGACCTTTCCCCACTAGATAAAAAAATATTGGAACTAATGTTCGAACAAGAGGACGATGTTTATGATCGGGAGTGCAAAGTAGTTGAAAGATAATTTTAACGAAGTTAAGTTAAAGCCAGAGCCGGAGGATTTGCATAAAATGTAAACGAAATCGCGGTCCTAATCAGTTTATAAGAAAACTCATCAGTTCTATAAGATAAGTGAAGCTTTTATATTAAAAATTATTATGTTTGTGTATATGGATTAATGTTTTCCCTCTCGTAGAATCCTGCTTCCTGGAAGGTGTTTTAAGGGCATGGCTCAGAAACCAGTCATCAGCGAATAAATATTTTGTCAATTCACAGAAAAATAAGGTGGAGGCTTTTCTTAATTTCCTTAAATGTGAAGTAGAGGGAGAAGAAAGGATTGCGTTTGTACCGGCAGAGTTTGGTTTAGCCGATAGGAAAAGACAAATGAAGCGAATAGTGAAAATTTCTGAAGACAAATCACTACCAACTGCAAGTTCATAGTTCTCCGCGAAATTTGATGGGAAGAAGCGAAAGTGTGTGTTTTTTGCAGCAAACCACATGAGAGTAAGGAATGCCACCTCGTTTAACCAATGAGCTTGGAAGAAAAGCGTAACAGACTAGCAAAAGAAAACTGTTGCTTTGCATGTCTAAACCTAGGACACAGAGCCAGGAATTGTAAGGCACACCTTCGATTTTCCTTGTGCACTAACCCACATGTTGTCATTATGAGCCACAAACTGCATATATAGAGGGCTGAAGAGAAACCTGAACCTAGGACTCGGAAAGGCGCGAAAAACCAGAATAATATCTCTTTGAACATCATAGTGTCACAAAGGAGGCGTTTCTACAGACATTGTGTATCTAGCTGACGCATAACGGGAAGGAGAAGAAGGTTCGAGCATTGATAGATAGTGGATCCCAGAGATTCTTCACTTAAAGAAGACAGCTGAGGGAATGGAGTACAAGCCCTTCAAGTTGTTTGGAAATGCTGTGACCTGTTAAGAAGATATTTGTACAATGTATGCCCAGCTGTGATGATTCATATAGAACAACGTTGCAGCTGATTGACCATAAGGTAATTTGCGGGAAAATTCCAAAGCTGAAGTTCCGGCCCTGGCTGAAAGAAATGAGAGAGCGGAAGATATAGCTGTCAAATATGGGAACTGATCCGGCTTATGTGGAAGTTCTTCTAGGAGCTGATGTTGCTAGAAGTATTTTGATGGATGAAATGCATAAGCTTGAATCAGGTATGGTAGCCGTGAGGACTGCGCGTTGCTAAATTGCAATGGTAAACTTAGATTAGAGGAGAGTGACTCTCTAGCTCTGTACACAACTTCGCTGTTCATTCAATATGCTTCGATAGCTGACAAATGGAACTTGAATGTCATATGCATAACTGATCCAGCGGAAAGCAAGTCAAGAGAAGAAATTGATAAAGCCGCTCGTCACTACCTTCAAAGTCAGTGTAGATTAATGGGGTTGGCCGATATTAAGTCGCGTTACATTGGCTGGAGAGCCCTCAGTATCTACAGAACAACAGAGAGATAGTACAAGAGAGATTGATCTCTGTTACGAATAGGCTAACCAAGGGAGGAAAGTTTGAGGAATATGGAAATGTGTTTCAGAAGTGGTTAAAAGAGGACATCATTGTAGAGGTCCCAGAGGAAGCAATCAAAGATGTGTTATTATTTATCTCACGGAGGGATATTTAAAGAGAACTCTACTACAAAGGTGAGACCCGTTTTCGATGAGTCCTGCACAAATCAAACGATCCGCCTTCATTGAACGAGTGTCTCGATAAAGGACCTAATTAACTACTATAAATACCCACGCTTCTTTTGATGTTTCGGAAGAACAGGATAAGGACGATTTCTAATCGTAGAAAAGCGTTTCTTCAGATATCTGTACAAAAAACTGGCAGTGATTAGTACGCTTCTAATGGTGGAAGGATTTAGAGAGAAGATAATTAAAGACATTCTGTTATTGCCGATAAGTATTCGCTCTGAATTTCAGTCCATTTATGCTAGAAGCAGTTTTAGATTTACACTTGAAACACATTGCAGACTACGGAGATACAGCTGAACAGAAAAGTTGAGACACTCCCTTTACGTTGAAAACTGTATAACTTCTGTGGACAATGAGGAAGAATTATGTATTTTAGTTAATTGATGGAAATTGATAATTTCTTCATACTAGCCGTATATAGGCTATGGTTTTTCATAGTATTATATATGTTTATTGAAGAATCTACAGTTCTGTTTGGCAGAGCAGAGTTCTTTTTTAATTTGCGTCCTCCAAAGTCATATCGGACGTTGAATGGAATAGGTGAAATTATACTCAAATGAAACCACGGTCCATAGAGCTTAGAGTTACCCGACATTCGTCTCTCAGAATAAGGGAAACCCCTGGAAAAAACCTTACCCAGGTAACTCACCCTGACCGTGATTCGAACTCGGAACCTCTTGAACGTGAGGCAGACACGCTGCCACCACACTACCGAGGTGGGTCAGAGCAGTTTCGATCTTCATAACTAGTACTATATACTTGGTGTATGTTACTCAATATTGGCCTTTGGGATACCTTTCGGGGGGTTGCTAATCAAGCTGCCATGGTATTCAGTCTACAAAAAAGATACTGTCAATAATTAAACAAGTACCAATCTTAACCCCAAGTAAACCAATTTTTGACTAACTTAACATTTTGCCGCTGCCATGAATATATTCTAGGAGCTGTATCGTTTATTCATAATAATATACATTATTTTAAAAAATAAAGACTATCATGTTCATAATACTCGAGCAACTAAACTGATACATATACACCATCACTGATTGACCAGAACAATCAACATTATTTCCCACAAAGAAGTAATTTTGTACACGTTATCCGAACCTATCACGGCATTCTCAGTCAAAATGTTCAAGAAAGAAGCCAAGCACCTTTGTTAAAACATACATTTTATAGTGTAAAATATTTTCTGGAATTCAAAGTGTAACCTGTTTATGTAATTTCGCCTGCTATGTGTATACTGTAACCCGTTTATTGTTTATGCAATTTCTTCGACATGTGTATACTCTAATATTATGTAAGATTGTCGAAGCCGTATATACTTATTGTACATAAATCGGTGAATACATTCTATTCTGTTCTATTCTATTCTATTCTACACATGTCTAAATACTTCTGAGAGAGATGCACCTACTTCTGAGGTAACTTCGGTGTTGGACTTCGATAGAATAAAGTGAGAGATGTTATTTCTTGTAACCAAATTGAAATATCGAAGATTGGCGAGAAGATCACTAGAGTAATGTGTTGGCAGCAGCCCAAAGCATCTTCGAACCTATAGGTTTCACCTCTCCTGTCTTTCTAGTACCCAGTTTGTTGTTAAAGGAAAGTTGGTGGAAGAGAATGAGCTGGGATGAAGAAATGGAGGATGAAATGAGAAAGGAATTCAAAACATGGCTTCGAGAACTGAACGTATCATCTGATATAAAATTTCCTAGACAAATAGCCTCTTGTGAAACACGGGAATCTTGAAGTCTTCATACATTTTGCGATGCAGGCGGCATAGCATATGCCACAGTTGTATTTTTCGATCACAAGTTATTCAAAACTCAAATGTAACACTTATGCCAGCGAAGTCTCGTGCAGCACCCCTGAAAATAACTACTATTTCTCGGTTGGAACTATTACCTTGTTCAATTGCTGCTCATCTTGCTTTCTCCATAAAGGCAAGTTTTGGAATTGGAAATCTTTTAATTTATTATTGGACAGATTCCATAACAGCACTCTGCTTGATCAAGAGGAAGGAAGTTTGGGGAACTTTCGTGGCCAAACGGGTGAAGGAAATTGAACAGTTATCTAACCCTGTTATTTGGAATCATGTGTGTGGAGTGAGTAAACCAGCTGACGTTCCCTCTAGAGACTGCTCTGCTACCAGACTCCTGATGTCGAAATGGTGGGAGGGCCCTCAGTTGCTGAGATGCCCTTGCTCTGAGTGACCTGTTTACGAACTGATGCCTGATGAAGACAAGGTTAACGAGGAAAGAATGAATGGAAATTCTGAAGTTTTAGTTTCCTCGAAACCAGAAGAAAAATGGTATCCAGTATTTTTTGAAGTACATAAAAGTTGTCAGGATGAAAGCCTGGATTCCGAGATTCGTCTACAGCCAGCAGGAAAGAGAGAACGACTCACTTCAAAGGAAGTTGAAGTGGAAGAAATGCAAATGACTGAACGGGGGCTGAAAGGTCGTGATGTAAGAGATGCTTGGAGAAAGTGAGCAATCATCCTTCAAATCTCTGAACTATTTGAAGAGGAAAATTGGATACTTCGAATAAAGACGAGGTTAATAAGGAAAAAGGAAGAATATCTATTCCTAACTCCCATTATGGTACCTGCTAATCATATGCTAGTTCACATGATGATCGTGAAGGAACATATGGAATTGTCTCAAGCTGGAATCCAAGTTCTACTCTCTACTTTGCGAGAGCGGTTTGGGATCATCAGTAGTTGAAGGACCGTATGAGAGATAATTGATTTCTGGCTGTGTCAAGCGTTGAAGATACCAAGTGAAGAGGATTACTTCCAAGGATCGAAATCAAGACGCTACTGTGTTTGAGATTTTAGTGGTTAATTTGGCTGAACCATTACATCTCCGACGGTTTAAAAGTCCTGGATAGTGATATTCGCGTGTGCTGTTTTCAGAGCTGTACACTTTGAGCTCTTCAGAACTTTGTCTAATCCAGGGTTCCTTCAAGTATTACGAAGATTATTGCTCGCAGAAGGAGACCCAACTTTATTCACACTGATAATGGAAGGAATTTTGTGGGAGCTGAAAATGCATTCATGGATATTGACTGGATATAAGTGAGTTTTCTGAGAAATGCTTGGAAATTCAATCCTCCCACTGCCGCATGGAGGAGAGACCTTTGGGAACGTATTGTTCAGATATTAAAGAAGTTGTTGCGACGAATGTGAAGTCGTTCCACTTTAAATTGCAAGTAACTATTGACGGTACTGTTGGACAGTGAAGCAGTTATTAATTCCCGACCATTGATTTACCTATCTGAAGACAGTGATGATTTATTAAGGATGACTACACCAAAGTTTGTTCAGGATATTCCTAGGATGGTAGTACCCGATATTGATCACATTGATCAGATAAGCCATAGAAAGAAATTCCGATACATGCAGCATCTGAGGACAGATTTATGTAATTGATTCAGGATAGAGTGCTTAGGGCAACTTAAACCGGGGAAAGGCAAGGCGAACTCAAATCGAGAGTTAAAGGTGAGAGAAGTAGTTATCTTGGAAGTGACGGAGCACGTAGAATGGACTGGCCTTTAGGAAGAGTGGTTGCTGTATCTCCCGGGATGGACGTTGTCGTCAGGGTGGTCAAGGTGAAGACTGCTGTTGGTGAGTTAGACCAGCGTGTAAAAAACATCTATCCGCTAGAAGCAACTCTCATTACTGAGTGGCGCCCGCCTCGGTAGCGTAGATGGTAGCATGTCTGCCTCACATTCAAGAGGTCCCGAGTTCGAATCTCGGTCAGGGTGAGTTACCTGGATAAGGTTTCTCCGGGGTTTTCCCTTATCCTTCAATACGAATGTCGGGTAACTCTAAGCTGCTTGGACCCTGGACTCACTTGTGCATCATTTCAGCCAATTCATTCACCATCCGATATGACTTAACGTTGGAGGACGTAAATTACAACAAAAAATACTGAGTGGCAGAATGAAGAAGAGGTCCAAGAGAAGAGCCCTACGAAGCCTGTCTCTAGCAGAACTGCTGCACGATTTGTTACTAAAAGAAGTGGGAGCAAGATACGGATTTCCTTCGTCTTTTTTGAAGACTCCTTCCTTGTTCCGGCTGTAAGTTTAGTGAATTTAATCAGTTGATTAAATGGTGGGAAGATGTTATGAATATGTGATTAAGTCCATCTGTTACTGGACTTAAAATGGCGGATACTGACTGGAGATCAATGTTATTTGGACTACATGTAGAGTGATACATGATGAGACAGTAAAAACCAACTGCTGTAACAATGTATGTGTATGTGTCACGTGCAATAAATAGTGTTTCCTATCTTTGTGGTTAACTTCAGTTAAGTGAATTGGTCCGGTCACATAACAGAACGTTAGAGAGTATAGCATACTTGAGTTTATAGTAATATAATCTGATTCCTATATGCTTATATTTGCCTTTCATATGCATATTTCATAGTATGCAAATATAAGCCATATTCGAACGCAACTGATACCCCCTCCTATGAATTGTCAGCAAATTGGAGTATTCCGTATGCAAAAACAAATTAAATAAATATAATTTAACTATATGCATGCAAAGAATTAATTATAGGAACCATAAGTTACATGGATTATCATTCAAACATCTAACCGAGCATAATTAATTCTAAAATTTAACTTGATGAATGCTTCTGTTCAAGACAAGCTTAAAGTAACCACGTGGAGGCAGGCTGTGGTATCACGCACTTTATTGAAAAGATACATGTCTTAAGCCTTAAATGAGCTTGTGTGTTAACAAGCCCAACAAGTCTATATTAATGGTATATACTCAAGTTACACCTTTTTAAAAAATTGCAAAAGAAGAGGCTATGCCGGTTTGTAATACCCAAATTTAAAAGGAACATAATACATTCTTTGGTGGTTGTCCAAATTCACTTTATAGAGCGTAAACACTTTAAATGTTACTGATTGGGCATAAGTTCATTCTCTCAGATGGATAACAGACAGAGAGTCTCCAAGTAGCCGTTGGCCAAAGGCAGTCCTATTTTTTCTGCCGGGGAAGTGAAGTGAAGAAGAATAGAGAAATGCAGGAAACTTTAAGTTGTATCTTCGTTCATTGATGGAAAAGGAAGACTTGGAGTTTATCGATACAAAGCACTGTCAACCACTAAAAAAGAGAATATTACTGAAGTAAGTTACCAGTATTTAGTATTAATTAGCGCACTTCATAAATTCTTTTAATCAAATTTACAACACAGTTGGGGGTCTTTGAAGAAGTGCCCAAAATACAATATTGTGAATTGAGGTATTTGCAATCAAAGACTTTTAAAATTTGCATCTTTATATAAACTATATGTAACATAATCTTGAAAATATATGGATAATATTAAGTGCATATAACATTTTTCTATAAATTACAGTAAGTGAGTTTTATAATGTTAAGTATTTCTATAACATGTTTTATTTTAGGGTAATATAACAATATTAAACCCTGCATTAAATAATTTAATAAAATATAATAACATAGCTATTTATTCGTTCTTTCTCTTTCATTTCATACCTTCCTTTCATCATACTTCCTATCTAACCAAACTCAACCATCTATATTCATGTATTTAAACAAGCCACGAAGATCATCTCCTTCCACAGATATTATTGTTTTATGATTCGCAACTTCAATTTCAGTATCGCTTAGCTGTAGGGTACGATGTTTCTTTTTATAGATGAAACCGAGTAAATGTACCAAAATAAGTCTTTGAGCACTTTTGTCCTCCGCAGGTGTCAACATTCAAAATATTTATTTTTTCAGCTCGCAAGTTAAGTAACTTTCTTTTTTAAAGCGTGGTTTAGAAATTAGGCTACTAGATATGAATCTGTTTCCATCTGCCTTTCCATAAAACGATACATAAGTGAGAAACTCTCTTTGTATATTTGAACATTAAACACACACGACCATAGAAGTGGTCCCCTCTGTAGCGTGTTCGTTTCACATTCAACGGGTCTCCAGTTCGAATCTTGGCGAGGGTGAGTGAATAAGACTTTTCCGGGGCTGTCCCTTATCCTGAAAGTTGAATGTCAGGTGACTACACGGTACGGGTCCAGCTTATTTGAGCATCATTTTACCCTTTTCATTCATCGTCCGTTAGGATGCACGTTTGGAGGACGACACTTAACATGACTGTCCCTTTGTTTTTCAGTTGTTTCACTATGCAATATCATTTCTGTGTGAGCTTTAATTTCCTTATACATGCTTGAAAATCTTATAGAGAGATACACAGCGAATTTCATCCTTGGATCATGATCTAAGGATGAAATTTGTGTGATCACCCAATAACTAACATATTCTGCCGTGTGTTGTTTGGAAGTTTCTTTGGATTACCTTTTAGTCACATAACATTAAATTCTTTTAGCTCCACGGTATGTGCCAAATAAGAAACTGAGGATATTTATTCTGTTTATTATAAACGATTTCATGTAATTCCTTTTGTTGGTTTCCTTTAGATGGCACTTTTCATTCATTGCAATAGGGTCCGTTTCCTGCTGTACCGTGTACAAATGTATTAACACTTAACTTGTAGTTAAACTTTTTCTTTTCATTTCTTTCTATGTCAGTTTGTTTTATGCTTTCGTTTTGTGTAAAAACAAAGTTACATAAACTATCAAGCTCAAATGGATAGGCTTTACATAGCTGCACGTGAAACAGAATAGGTGTGCCAATAAGTGAAATGACAGTACTCAGACATTAAACTTGGGAGTAGGACGGATGTTATCAAACTTTGCAGATCATCTAAAACGATTTTCTGAAAAATGAACATAGTCTATAGGTTTTTGTTCCAGAAAGCTCTTTAGTTGCAAGATGTAACTTCTGTTTAAAATTCTGTAAGCTTTCTAAATTATATGTTAAACCTTTTCGATTATAAATTGCAGTACCCTCATCGTCTAACATATTAATTAGGCATTTCTCCTCAAATGTTGCAATAATATGTTTAGCATTTATCGAACTATGCTTTGTATCTAATTACTTATAACTTACATTCCTTCTAAATTCTGAAAGAGAGAACAAAACATGTTTTCATGTAAAGTGTGATTATTTCTTTGGTTTAAACATCATAATGAATTTATTTTTAATCAGTAATGTTAGGATGCGTTAAAATTAACTTTTTACTTTGCCTAAAAACACTCTTTCTTTATAAAGTGAATTTGATTTTAGGCTACTCAGTATTATTTTTTTCTAGCAATATGCAGGTGCACATTCATAGGTATGCAAGCATAAGAAGTAAGATTTACCTTAATGTATAATAAGCAAATATACAAATTTTGGCACAGTAATTATTTTGATGTTGTAATAGATTTCGACAAGAGGTACTTTATGAAATTTTTAAAATGGAAATGCCCTTTTTCCACTGTAATGTTTAGTACCAGTGAAATTACTCCAGTTATACTTCGATAAGTGAGTGTTAGTGAAAGATGGGATGATATGCATTCATTAGATACATTTTATCATTTTCACCGATACTTTTAATCTGTTATATGAATATATGTATAACCAGGGCAAACTTGGAGCATAACTGCTCCCGTTATACCAGGAAGCATCATTGTCGATGGTATACAAATAGCAGTAAAAGAAACCGGAAATATAAAAGATAAGCATAACAAATATTTTAAAGTAACTTATATAGAGAAAAAGTATTGGTTAAATGAAAATCAGTTTTGATGAACCTTCAATAAACACTTGCGCAAGGTACAATAGTACAGAAGCACTTCGCAGTAAGTGCGGTCTTTGTTTTGAAAAACTGAGACTTTAAAGAGGTATATACAGTACAATAAGTAACTATATTACAAAAATATCGGCAATGAAAAATTAGCAAATGCATGAAATACTTTTATGAAGTTCAAAATAATATATTCGTTGCTGTGATTCTGTTGTGAATGCCAACGCAATAAAGCTAATGTACCCCAATTTCCTTATTTATCACTTAAATTATGAAGGCGTTAGTGTTTGTTACATGTGATTAAAACACAAATACGTGAAACTGTGACTTATCGCGTACTAAATATGAGTGATTATACTGTTAGGCAAGCCTTATTAATCCGTGTCTATCTTTTTGTTAAACTGTTACATTAATTTTAGCTTTTACGGTTGGCTAACATAGAAATGGATCCTAATGGAAGTGAATTCATAACTATTTTTGGGTTAGCTGTTCACCACGACTCACTATCCAAGTTACTTCTTCAATCACACTTAGAAACAGAAGAAACTGATAGAGGAGGAAGTCCATTATAGTTAGGGGATGAAATGGTGATTAATTTGTTCCTCTAAAGTTGGGTTTGCAATGTTGACATTTTCTCTGCATATTCTGTAACCAGTGTGTTAGATGCTAATGTTAAATGTGACAGCACATGGTGGCAAAAATTAAGTGAAGGTGGATTTAATATATAATTACTGCTATGCATATCGTAATCGAGCTTTGAAGAAATCATTTATTAGGGTTCTGTTAGTAACAAAGTGCTTACTAATGCAGCCAGGAAGTTTTCTTTCCCTCCCGTACAATTGTGGTGACAAATGTAAATCATTCGAAACTTGAACTCGCACCTGTAGCAAGGCTATTGTCTGATTATGTTTATGGTTCAAAAACGCGCATAAAGTACACAACTCGTGCGGAATTCGATATATTTACATAATTTTACAGTATATCCTTTAGATACAAAATTTTGTTAAAAGTACTCTGTCCCATTCATGGAAAAAGATGGAGACTTATCGTACTTTGTCTCGGTCCACCCTGTCCATTTCTAAGTTGTGTTTACCTTTGCCTATTTACAAGTATACCGAAATATACTGAGGGTCCTAAGCCACAGAACATTGTCGAGGCATGTTTTTGTAAAATCAGAGGATCTAAGTGATGGAAAAGCGTAGCTGCAACATAACTGTACCCAAACCTTAATGCTTGCCTAATTACTCCTTATTGAGTCATGCTCAAATTGTTAACATAGGTATTTCGAAAGGCTAGCAGTACGGACGGGGAATGCCATCAACTAATGTTACATTATTGGTGAGGGAAAGTTTGCAATGAAGTTGAATGAAAATCATGTCCTTTACGTAACCCATGTGGATGACTCTAATCCAGTGTCTGCTTAACAAACTAGCTAACTAAAATGAGCATAACATTACATAAATTTCTACCACTTATGTAATTTAAATAGTTTTTATCAAAAAAATGGAATGTCTCTCATGGGTACCACTTTGCAGTCAATAACGGGATTATGTAAAAAACTGAAGCTGCTGACAGTGAAGTAAACTAGGTAATAATAACTAAACACTAGTAACACAACTTCACTTCACTAGTTGTGTTACTAGTGTTGTTATTATTAATGTGATTTTCTGTATGCAAATGAAAGGGGTAATATACTGCATAGAAGAATACATATGGATTTAGGATAGTCTCTGAGTTATTTTGTACAAATATAACAATTTGCAACAAAAGCTCCACTTAAGAAAATGATGGTAATTCTTCTTTCCAATTGAAAAAAAGAATATCAGTTAGAAAGAAGAATTAACACAATTTTCTTAAGTTAAGTGGAGCTTTTGTTGCAAATTGTTATATTTGTATAATATTCATTGCTTCACTGTAACTAGCTTCATCTTCTGCATACTCTGAGTTGTTTATTTACTTTTTAGTATTGTTTGGTGTGCATGATCTCCAGTAACTCTAAGTGTATTGCAGAAGGTAAAATTGACAGTTTCAGGCACATATTTAAAATTAATGAAAGTGAGATAAGATGAAGATTAATCTGTGTGATGGTACATTTGGAAACAGTGATATGGATGATGATATGACCTAATTACATTAAGGATGTAAACAAATTCTGTGGAAAAGCTGTTACATCTGACTCAAATTTTGTCCTTTGTGTCTATTCTCAAATGACCAGAATGATGCCTAGGTTAATGTGTGTACGTGAACAAATGACAGGAGCCTGTATTATTGAAATTTAGCCTATGTTATTTAACAATGCTTAGGTTTGTTTGTGTGTATATAAATGGAATGGCAGGGTAGTGTTATCTAAGAGACATCTACATCTCAATAATCTGGTATTTATAACACCTTAGCTGACTCTTTCTTTACTTTTACAAATTGATGCAGGTATAATAGCTTAGCCCATTCTGGAGTTTAATTGTAGAGCACTGGGCATGAAAATCTGTATACTTGCTTTTATGGGCATATGTGTCATCCTGTCTGCAAGATATGTTTAGCAGACGCTTTTCAAGAAATTTTGAAAGATATTAGGGAGGTCTACCTTTTAGAATAGTGATAACGAGAATTTATCTGCACTTTGCAAAAGCAAGACTGTGGTTGCACTGTGTCCTTCAATATGTCCTTTTATATACAGACAATGAAAATAAATAATGAATTTTAAACCTTAGTACTTTTTGTTTAGCTTCCATTCATTTTTTTTCCTTATGTGGAGGACTTGCACCCCAGGTTTTACAAGTGGATGCCTGGGGTCAGATGTCTGTTGAGGAGCAGAGGTACTCTGCATCTGAGAGAATACCCAGGATGATCAACCCGATATGTAGTTTGAGGGTGAAGATGTAGATATATAAAATTATGGTTTATTGGGTGAACGGAAAGGTAATTATGTAAAAGTTGGTAAAATGAATGGTGTGGGGCGGGGGGGGGGGGGGGCTGGGGAGTCGGGGGAATTGGAGAATCCATAGAAAACACAGCCAGACACTGCTTTGGGTACCACAAATCTCACATGCAGTCTCCTGGATTGAATCCAGCCTGTCTAGGTGAGACAAGTGGTCTAAGCACTTGGCCATGGCACAGCCAACCCTAAAGTTATGTTAAGAAAATGGTATCCAACATCATATTATACTAGAAGGTAATTCTAAATACATATTAGACTACAAAATATCACAATGTACTTGTAAGAATCATGGCAATTATGTCGCATTTAAGAAAATTCTTTATTTCTATGCTGGAAAATGACAGAGGTTAGCCATAATATAATTTGAGCATTAAAACTTAAGAAAATTATCACTAGAAACAGCAGTAAAACTGTAGGTGATATCTGCCACCATTTACAGAATACAAAACTTCTAAATATACCTCATAAGAGAACTGTGAAATCAGGAAAATTAAAGCATCTTGTCTAAAGAAAGCCTTGCTTATCTTCAAATATACACTCTTATACTATTAAGAAACTTCCAATTATTATTCAATATATTCTTACGATTAGGATACAATTTTTAAAAGAACAATTTGGCTAAAATTCAGTATGAAGTTTGGAATTAAAATTAGTGATAAAAGTGAAAGAGAGTGAAATAATTATCTTAGTGCTGTTTGGAATTGATGTCTTCTGTAGAGCCTGGAATCTACCATCAATCTGCTCTTTCCAGAATTTTTTTTAATAGGAAATTAATTGCATAAGGACACCTAACTGGACATCTTCCCACTTCATAGCATGCCAACCTCTATGAGAATCCATATCCATTCAGTTGGTGATATTTAAATTTGTTTGTTCTTGTTCTTATTCCACTCGTGTGAATGCAAATCCTGAGGCAGTGAATTGTTATGGTGCATGTAAACACACAAAATGGCCATACATGATTAAACTATTATAAATGACCAGAAATAATATTGCATTGACATTCAGATAAATTGTGTAATAATAATGTTGCCAACCTCAAGAAACAAATATGCAAACATTCAGTGAATCAGGTAAATATGGAAGCAGAGCCACTTGCAAATAAATGAAATAAGTTTAAAATTAAAGTAACATGGCATTATTAAAAAATTTGGGCTTATATTAAAAAAAACTAGACCTGACATAAACTAACCTCCATTGAATCATGAACCTTATAAAAAAACTAAATCAAACTATACTAGACCTAATTTAACATAACATAACCTCACATCAAGTAGCATAATTTAACATAACATAACCTCACATCAAGTAGCATTTCCTCGCCTCCTGTGAATCATAAGCCTAAGGTTATATGAATAAAAAAATAATAAACTGGACCTAATGTAACCTAAACTAAGCTTGTATGGAAAAAGCTACACCTTAACTTAACCTAGGCAATGGAAAGAATAAATAATCACTGCATTTCTGGTCAGTAATGCTTCATTTTCCATTTTACTTTAACCACATTTTCACAAATGTGGCTTAGTTACATTTAATTAATAATCCCATATTTTATTAACAAATCCAAAAAGTAAGTACCCTTCATTTTCTGTACCAATCACCTTATGACTCTACCCATCATGAGAAGGAAAGGCAGAGGAATATGTAATGTATTCACTTTTCTGTCCGCACATTGTTTATGCTGGCTATGCGGATATGACACAGATACTAGGTTCCTCTAATATACGCAATATTTTCACATAACTCACCCATGCATAATACCTATTACTACATTTACTGAAATGTGCATTGGATCTGCCATAATGGTTGACTCATATGCACTCTCATACACTCATTTTGTAGTAAACAGATCCGCTAGCAAAGCAGATAAACAGTTCAAGCCCCTCTCCCTATTCAGGCCCCACCTGCCTTCTTGTGGTGGCTGGGCAATATGTAGTTAACACAACCTGTGCATGACATTCTCACATTTATACTCTGGCATGCGGTATAATATGCAAGTAAATAAAAAACCATTATAATCTGTATAGAACACGGCTATGATGCAGGGTTTATTTCTGCACTTAGGTTGGCAGTAAAGGAAGTGGCATCACAAGTTGATATTACATGATTGTCACATGAAACAAATACTTGTTAAAACATAATTTGGGAGCATTAGTGACATGGGAAGTGCTGAAATGTTATTCAAAATGTACTATAATGGTATTAGTAATAACTTTTACATGATCTAGTTACTTCTGGACTGGTCTTTGAATATGGATAACCTTATCTCTCATAAATCATAAACAATCTTATATAAGTAGTGAATCAAAGACATTTTTCAGTCATTTTCAGTGTTTCTTAGTCTTAACTTGGGCAATATTTTGTCTTTGCAACTGCAAAATGCACAAGTGGCATCTTTAAGGAAATTCTGAAATCGCAAAAAAGATGGTCCATTTTGGAACTGCTTATTGAGTTTATTGAACAATTTTATATAGAAGAAATAAGATGAAAATTCTTACCTAAAGCCACAACCAATTAAAAGGTGATCATGAAGGAAACTTGTGTCTAACAGGGAAGAAATCTAAAGGGAGTTCTTTTGAACAAGTGCTATGATGGTACAGAGAGGAAGAGACCAAAGTGAGATGTATGCATGAATGTATGTACTCAGGTACATAACCACAGTAGCAGTACATGATTTCCATCTTCTAATATGCCATAAAGTAGCATACCACTCACCAGGACCAAAATGGATCTGAGAACAGTGAAGAACTATGTGACATACCATGTATTTTGCAGGCTGCTGCATGAATCACTGATAATGGTTTGCTGTGGAAAATATTTAATCAAGAAAAATATATACAGCATACTCCCAATTATTTGCACGTGGATTATCTGTGCATCCTCCCAAAAGTATTCAAAAAAGAATTCGTCCTCTCAACTACATCACATTAATACATATTTTATTTGTAAATTAAGACCAGTTCACTGCCAATGCCTACAGTTAATAAAATACTATTGGCTGTCTTTTGATGAAAAAGCTTAAAATTGGCATATACTCTCTTAAGTTTATAGAATGACAAAAAATGTTATAGCACACTCTACTTGGAGGTCAAACAAGTATTCGTCTGGCAAATTATGCAGCAACAAAACTGCCCCATTAAATGATTCTCCCTCCTGTGCTCTGATCAAAGGTTTTATACCTCAAAACTGTAAGCATCAGAATGAAAGCATGGGACAAAAAAATAAGGAAACAACAGAGGAAGAAAGACAAGTTGCAGTAAGGTGCTTAAAAATGGTAAGACATTCAAAGAAATAGCTGAAACATTAAACAGGTCAGTTACTACTGTTAAGAGTATCACATACAGGTACTATCAAACAAAAACATATAAAAACAAACCAAGAAAAAGTCAGATAGTGAGAAAAGTACAAAAATATCCTAAATTGAGTGCTACAAAGTTAGCTGCAAAAGCAGAAAAGGATATGGCAAAATGTACATCCCCAGACAATAAGAAATATTCCTCACAGGCTGAATACAATAACCGAATATCCCTTAGAAAACCTTGTATAACCAAGGTTAACAGAAGCAAGAGACTAGCATATGCTAAAACTTACATAAATTGATGATTGCCACTCCTGGAAAAAATGTAATTTCTACCGTTGAAAGTAAATTTAGTATATCTGTATTAAAAGGAAGAGTAAGGATATGGCGGCAGCGAAATTGTGAATTGGAAATAAAAAATATCACAATCCAATAGAATGTTGTTTCCGGAATTATCACAGCCACTGTTAAACATGTTGTAGGATCTGTGCTTGTATGGGGGTGCACAAGTGCGAATGGTGTTGGTGATCCGTGTTTTATTGATGGCAACATGGACCACAGACTTTATATTAACATTTTGAAGTCAAATCTTACACAGAGTGTGAACAATAATGATCTTACAGATGGCTACATCTTCACACAAGACAATGACCCCCAAACACACAGTTCAGAACTTGAAGCCCTGTGTATAACATGACAGGATGGATGGAAATGCCTCCACAATCACCAGACATCAGTCCGTTTGAGCATGTGCGGTACATTGTTGAAGAAATTTTATGAAAACACAAGATCTCAAACAAGAATAATCTTAAGAAATTTTTAATGGAGGAATAAAAAAAATTACAGAAAATCTTATGAGATCAGTGCCAAAAAGTTTATGTGAGATAATAAAGAGGAAAGGAGGGCTCACTAATGTACATCCATTAGTCAGAACAATAGTTTATTTGCTGGAGACAATATTTTTGGCATGAAGAAAGATACTTTAGTATTATTTTTCTAATGTTTGTTAAAACAGAAAATAATGTTTTAATATGTAATGCTTTATAAGATCATAGTAAATAAACTAGTACTAGTCAGACGAATACTTTTTTGAGTTACCATACATTAATTTTTAGTAAACAGCAATTGACCACCCATAACATGACAATAAGTGACATTTCCGTTGATTAAATCACCATTGTGTGGAAACAGAGTACTGTTTCCATTGTTTTCGGCTAACGTGTTTCATGTAAAGTGAAAACAAGTTCAGTTTTTATGATGTTATTCAGCATATAAAGTCAGTGAAGCAACTTAAAAAACATTTGTAAACAGGTGGTAGACACATAGAGAAACCATGTGTTGATATTAAAATGAAAATTGGTATTATTTGAAGCAAAAGGTTAGAAACAGTGATGTATTTAACATTTGAAAGTAATGAGTCGGTAATTCAAAAACAAACATCACTTAAATTATTCTTACTTGGACATGTTTCGGAGAACGTTTTGTCCCCATCGTCAGCAGTTATCCGACTGGTTGGATCCGTGGTTTCTTGAAGTGAGCTGGTTGTGAGCATCTGTTGTCTGTAAGATGAACTTCCAAAGAGAGTTTTCAGGCGGCAATTCGAAATTTAAAGTATACTATTAAATTTTAGATGAATCGCGTTTTTTACACATCTGCTTCACTTTCGTACCTATTTTGAGGACATGTTTCGCAAATCTTCGCTTGCATCTACGGCTCTTGTGCGACTGACGCTAGATCCAGCGGTGTGGGTAATTCTGGGGTTGTTGCTGCCATCTGTTGATTTAGTGATGAACTGAAATGTGGGATTCTCTTCTAGCGGGATTTCAAAGTTCATTAGTTGGTTTTTATGTTTTTCTATGTATATCCTCTCCCATATGACGAGTTCACTATGTTTTTGTACGTATTTTAGTAATTTTGTGCTATCTTCAATTTCATGATTTTCAGACCAGAAATGAGCTGCTATTGCGGACTTATCAATATTTTTGTATCTTAAGTGCCTGAAGTGTTCTTTCTTTCCAGTGCCTATGTTCCTTTTTGTCCTTCCTATGTAAATTTTTTCACAGTCTTTACACTTAATTTTGTAAATGCCTGACTTTTCCTCTGGTTTTATCTTATCAGTATTATTACTGTGAAGTAGGTTTTTAATGTTGTAATTGTTTTTTGGTGCCAATGTTATATTGTATTTCTTGAATATTTTTTGGAACTTTTTTGTGGCCCAGGGGTGGTAAGTAAATTTAGCAAATCTAGTTTCTTGTTTTATTGGTGTGAGAGCTGTGATCTGTTTTAATTTCTTTTGAAGTTTGAATAATTTTAGTTTTTTATCTACAAGGTTTTTTCCATATCCATTTTTGATTGCAGTTTTTAAGATTTGATGGTATTCGTTTTGATATTCTTGTTGGCTGAGAGGTAGATTTACTAATCTGTGTGTTAGACAACCCTACCCTTGCAAGAATATATGGTTTGCCTAAAATACACAAACCCAACATACCCATGAGACCCATTGTAAATAATATAAACACTCCTACTTACCTTCTGGCAAAATGGCTAACCAAAAAATTTCAGTCCTTTCCACAATTCCATACTCAGAGTATAAAAAACTCTTTAGACCTGGTAGAAAAAATTCAAAATCTTAAACTTAAACCTCATGACACTTTAGTATCCTTTGATGTCCGCTCCCTCTTCCCTAGCATTCCATTAGACAAACTTTTGATTCAACTGAAAAAATGGCTAAATTCTATAAACCTGGATGCCAATGCAATAGAAGAATATGTGGCAATGACTGAATTATGTATACATCAAAATTATTTTGTCTTCGATGGAAAATATTATAAACAAATTTCAGGACTAGCTATGGGAAGCCCATTATCACCATTTTTGGCCAATCTATACATGAGCTTTTTCGAAACACATATTACTAAAGCCTTCCCTCATATGTTTAAAACATGGTACAGATACGTAGACGACATCTTTGCAATAGTGCCCTACAAACTAATAGATGATGCTTTGAAACTACTCAACCTGCAAGAACCCAGCATACAATTCACAGTAGAAACTGAAGAGGACTGTACTCTACCTTTTTTAGACCTTAAAATCAAAAAAGGCAATGAAAAACTAGAATTTGGCATTCATAGAAAAGCAACACACACAGATAATTACATCAAAGCAAATAGTTTCAACCCAATTCCACACAAACATGCAACCATCAACAGTCTAACACACAGATTAGTAAATCTACCTCTCAGCCAACAAGAATATCAAAACGAATACCATCAAATCTTAAAAACTGCAATCAAAAATGGATATGGAAAAAACCTTGTAGATAAAAAACTAAAATTATTCAAACTTCAAAAGAAATTAAAACAGATCACAGCTCTCACACCAATAAAACAAGAAACTAGATTTGCTAAATTTACTTACCACCCCTGGGCCACAAAAAAGTTCCAAAAAATATTCAAGAAATACAATATAACATTAGCACCAAAAAACAATTACAACATTAAAAACCTACTTCACAGTAATAATACTGATAAGATAAAACCAGAGGAAAAGTCAGGCATTTACAAAATTAAGTGTAAAGACTGTGAAAAAATTTACATAGGAAGGACAAAAAGGAACATAGGCACTAGAAAGAAAGAACACTTCAGGCACTTAAGATACAAAAATATTGATAAGTCCGCAATAGCAGCTCATTTCTGGTCTGAAAATCATGAAATTGAAGATAGCACAAAATTACTAAAATACGTACAAAAACATAGTGAACTCGTCATATGGGAGAGGATATACATAGAAAAACATAAAAACCAACTAATGAACTTTGAAATCCCGCTAGAAGAGAATCCCACATTTCAGTTCATCACTAAATCAACAGATGGCAGCAACAACCCCAGAATTACCCACACCGCTGGATCTAGCGTCAGTCGCACAAGAGCCGTAGATGCAAGCGAAGATTTGCGAAACATGTCCTCAAAATAGGTACGAAAGTGAAGCAGATGTGTAAAAAACGCGATTCATCTAAAATTTAATAATTTTTCGCTTCACTGTGGTGTTCCAATACAGTTGAATCTCGATATATTAAAGTATACTGTTTGTTTTTTATAATTAGCAACTTTTCCCAAATGTCGAGTTCGGCTACATTACTGGCTGATTATAATAGTTTTATATTTGGTACAATTTCATGATTGGTAGACCAGAAATGGTGAGCTATTGCTGATTTTTCCTTTAAATTTCGAATTGCCGCCTGAAAACTCTGGAAGTTCATCTCACAGACAACAGATGCCGCCATAGACAACCAGCTCACTTCAAAAAACCACGGATCCAACCAGTCGGATAACTGCTGACGATGGGGACAAAACATTCTCCAAAACATGTCCAAGTAAGGATAATTTAAGTGATGTTTGTTTTTGAATTACTGACTCATTACTTTTAAATGAAAATTGGTATTAATTGAAAGGTTTGAAACTTGTGGGAAACTTGCAAAACTAAGTACTGATTATGGGATTGGAATACAGTTTGAAGTGCTGTGCAAAAAAAAAAGTCAGTTCCTCTCAGAAGCAGAAACATCATGGACAATCTTATACTACCTTTTCACTAAAGTTGAATAAATCTTTGAGCAAAGAATATGTTTGAAAATAAGCATGTGAAGTAATTTCTTATTTACATATATATGTTATACCTTAAATGCACTACTCCACATTACGCCAAATAATTGAAAGTATACCATATTTATAATACAGTTTGTTCAGTATATTTTTGGATACATCTTCACACTTTATATCAGAATTTAAGCTACTTTGAGTAAAGAATAGCACTTGGCATACAAATATTTATGGTTTATTGCCATGTGGGTTCAATTCGTTCAGTGTTATTTCTTTTTCATATTCAGAGTGTTAAAACTGAATATGGAAATTAAAAATAAGAGTGCAGTCACTTTCTTTATGATTAGCTTTTCAAACTGTGAACACTTGTGAGTAGTATAATGTTTGCTTGTGGAGTTGTGATTAAGGTTTTGATTGTATAACCACAATTCAGGCCAGCATTTTATGCAAATTTCCAGAAATCAGTGCTGTGAAAGATCAGATGTGAGAAAGCCATTTGACTATCATTGTTTTCCTGACAGCACCAACCTTCCACTTATGGTATATTCCTTATTAGCAGGGAGCAGGCTTTTAGTACGAAATGCTTCAAGTTAACAGTGCACCGATCAGAGACCGTGGAAGCATGGCGACCTTGATAGCACTGTGGACGCAGTACACAGCATACCCTGTTTCAAGTAGGAGCAATAGGATTTAGAGGTAACAAAGACTGTAATGTTTAGGCATTGGTAGCATGTTGGTAATAAAAGACATTTCGATTCAGTTTTTATTACAGAAAAATTAGTTACATTACAGACATCGTGAACTCCGTTATTGCAGTGTACAATGATGTATTTTCTAAATGCATATGGAAGGTAAATCGCATTCTGTTTGCACACAGACATGCTTTATATTTTGAAAAACTACGCTCCACATCACATGAGGTAACGGGAGTGTACATAAAACATGCAATATCAGGGTTGCTTGATATTTTCTGATTTTACACATATCTGTGTATCCAGTATTCTTCTCGAGCTCACTTTTTAGTTTATTTGACACCTTTTCTCCAACATTTCCCCCTGGTACTTGATTCAATGTGTCTGCAACTTGTTCTATTGTTTTAATAGCTTCAGGAAGTTGTAGTGAGATGACTGTAAATACATAATTGTGGTTGTTATATTACTAAAATGCTTCTGGATATATAAAATATGTTCATACAAGTTTGGTGCAATAGTTATGCAGCGAACAGAATAAACATGACAGTTGCCCAAACTGTTATGTAGCAGTGGGCATGTCTATCCCTCAGACCTCACACTACCTAACCTCTATACTCTGTGCTGTTAGTACCATTCCTCTGCTTACCTACTCAAAACCTCCCTGCTTATAAGACTGATAAGCAGGTATTTGCATTAAGTAGGGTAAATGTTGCATTCCATCTGAAAATTTATATCCAGACTTTAGTGAAAATGCATGTTTCAGTCTCCTGAATACAAAAATTGTTTTTGTAGTAAAAGGTCTGTGTGTGTTTGTTAACATAACTCCGAAATAAAATACTGGTTAATTACCAAACTTGGTAAATAACCACTACCCCAGACTCCCCTTTTCATGGAACATCTTCCTTTCCATGGAACATCTATAAACAATTTTGATTTTCTCAAAAATGTCTCTAAACGATTTTCATTGAAATGTAAGTTTTAAGATATTTTCATTACAAATGAAATACATATAATGAATTTTCTGTGAATATCCTAAGAAGTCCTCTGCATCCTGGATGACCCGGAAAGAATCTTACTTCACAAAAAATTTAGATCTTTTTAAAACACACAATTTATACGATACTTCTTCTTTTTTTCTTTTTTTTTTTTCCTTTTTTCTGTGTGTGTGCGCAGACATGCTCTTTAGAAAGTTGACAACTTCTTAAACCTTACAAAAAAATTAACCATGACATAATATTTAAGTCAATTTAAGTTAACTGATGGAAATTAATCATTACTTCTCACTAGCTGTATGTAGGCTAAAATTTTAGATAGTCAACCTGAAAAATTCAATGCCATGGCCGGGATTTGAACCATGGATCACCTGGTTTCAATAGGTAAGAGCGACTGGACAGAAACCAGGAAATCCATGGTTCAAATCCTGGCCATTGCATTTAATTTTTCAGGTTGACTATCTATTTAACTCAATTATCATGAATTAGATGAAAGAATAAGCATTTAGAAGAAAAGTTTACAAGAGTAGAGAAAGTCACATGGATGTAGTATAGCAAAATCTCTAAAATGGAATGTGATCGTTCCAGCATTTATTTTTCGTTTACACAAGTTTGTCTTACAGAGGGTTGTATTTGAATACAAATAAATTTCAGAAGCTTTATTCGTACAGGTTTACAGTGAAGGAATAATTTAGAATGAAATGTAAATAATAATAGGCTGATATGTATTATATTTTGAACTTACAAACAATAATTATAGTTTATCGCCTTGTTTCTCTGTCCCTATATGTCCTTCCAGTTCGAAAAGTGGTTTAAAAAGGTTTTATTATAGTAAACTATTACAATTTTACAGTTGTACTTTAGTATTGCTAATTATGCAATTATATACAAGTTGTATCCATTTAGAAAGAAACAAATTATTTTCTATATTCAAATAGGGCTTGATTACTAATAGTTTCAGAGTTAGTGTTTTTTAATATTGTATTTAGACTTCATATTGAATTAAGTGTAGAATTTGTGTCTTCATTGCTTAAATCTGCCAAGGTTAATCTTGTTATTATATTGGCATAAATATCTGCTTACTATTTAGTGCCTTTACAAAGGGAGCCTATATCTTAGTTCACAAGTAAGTGAAGTTTGAGTGTAAACATAGTGATTCATAAATCAAACTCAAATATGAAGAATACTTCACTGTTAATAATGCTTCTGCTTTTAATATTTATACATATTATTGTCTCTTGATGTTCTATGCATTCTAAAAGTTTATGGACTTAACATATCTGTTGAAATTTGTTAGATGGAGGGAAGCTAATATTATGGTTAACTGGCCAATTACTTCCATTATGTCAAATTTCATTTCTGAATGTGGATCTGTTCTGGCATTTATATACAGCGTGTTAGAGAAATACTTTTACAAACTTCAGGTATAGGTTCCTCACACTAAAAGAAGGAAAAAAGTTTGTATGAACATATGTCCCATAACCCTTGGTTTTCATGTTATTCCTGTCACAGTGAAAGTGTGAGTTCAATGGTCTTTGGGGTCCAACCTCAAAACTTCATTTCTTTATGCACTCATAGAAAGCTTTGACCTATTGTACCACATACTGTAGATGGCGAAGTGTTGCCATAGAGACTTGTTTACGTTTGTCATTTATCAGTCTTTCTTGAACATTTCAACTGTGTACAAGTAGTGAGTTAACTGCATATGTTTCGTTCCACCATGGCTGAATATTCATTTCGTGAACAGGCAGACAGTATTTTAATGTATGGTTGCACAAATGTTAATGGATGTGAGGCTGCACAGCTCTATCAGATAGAGTTTCCAGACCAAAGACAACCAAGTCATACACCAGAATGTGAAGAACAGATGTTAAAGTGTGTCGAAGGCGATAAAGGAATCAGTACAAGACAATTGGCTGTAGCATCTGGTACATCACACGTGAGAGCATGGAGGGTACCTCTGAGCAACTCCTGTGTCCATATCACATTCAATGTGTGCAGGGCCTTTCGCCTGCTGATTATCCACAACGGAATAACTTTTGCCGATGGTTTGTAGCACAAACAGCCAATCCATTGTTTGTCTTGTCAGTTTTGTTTACAGACGAGGCAGTGTTTGGGAGAAACAGAATTACTAATTTCCACAATGTACATGTATAGGCAGATCGTAATCCTCATGCTGTACTTCAGGCTAGATATCAGCAACAGTTTAGTCTGAATTAATGGCCTGGCATTGTAGGTGACTGTCTTGTAGGTCCATACGTTTTACCAGCACGTCTTACTGGTGCTGTATACAGGGACTTTATCCAGCACTCCTCCCGACCTACTTCACGAAAATTTGCCTCTGCAAATAAGAAAGAAAAAAAACATGTGATTTATGCATGATGGGGCTCCGGCACATTTTAGTTGTATTGTTCGAAATGCACTGACTGGTATCTACCATGACCGTTGGATAGGCAGAGGAATGCCAGTTCCATGGCCTGCATGTTCTCCCGACTTGAATCCTGTGGATTTTTACCTCTGGGGGCATTTTAAATCATTGTTTTATGTAGCTGCCATCCCGGATGCAAAAATCCTTCATTGACGTGTCATGGAAGCCTGCGAAACCATTCGCCACCATCCCGGAGATTTTGAAAGGGTGTGACAATCCATGATTTAGTGAGTTAAGACATGCATAGAAGCAAGAGGAAGACGTTTATAAGTTATAAGTGTACCAATTGTTGAACACCTCCTAACGAGAAAACAAAGGATTATGGGACATGTTCATATGAACTTTTTTCCTTCTTTTGGTGGAGGAACCCATACCCGAAGTTTGTAAAAGTATTTCTGAAACATTCTGTATACCTATGTGATTTATGGTTTGTTGTCCTCTTATGTATGTGCAGTTCAGGTTTTTTGTTAAATTAAATTGATGTAAATCTGATGATCTGAAACAATGGGACGTGTGTGTGAGTGAGAAAGAGAGAGGGAGGGAGATCAGATAATGAATGATGCTCAAACAAGGCTGATGTCCATAGAATTTAGTGTTATCTACTATTACCCTTCTGAGGATGAATGAATATTCTGGGAGATGGGAAAAAAAAAGATTTGCAAACTGTATCTTAACAGTTTGCTGGTAAGCATGCATTTTTTATTAGAAATTGGCTACAATGAATCTTTACTGATAACTATTATGTGGGACACTGAAAATAAGTCCATTTTGTAAATGTTATTTAATTATTATTGTTTAACTTAGTATTTTTTGTAACTAATTATTCTTAGCACAGTTTTCTATTTTCAGTAATGTTTGTTAAACTTTCAAGCCATATTTGTTTACATCACACATCCCTTTTGATATACAAATCAATTGTTACAGAGTGGTCATTTTATAGCTTGGCCCAGATTATGTGTATAAGTGCTACATACTCTACTACACAGAGGGGTTTTCCATTCTAAAACTCCATATTACATACTCATGACCATAAGTAGATGCACTTTAATGAATACTAACCTTGTTATAAGGAATAGCCATCTGCATTGTGAGATTTTTTATATTCATCATCCCAAGGCATGAACAGTAGTCACTCTATAGGGTTTGAATGTTTAGAAGTTTAACAGCAGTTTGAACAAAAGTCTTTGAAACACTTATTTGCCATGCAACACATCTTAGAGTTTTTTGGAGAGGATTGAAATGATATATAATTTCATCATTTTTTCCCTTTCGTAGAACACTTATTTTTTTTTTCTTTTTTTTCTGTAGTTTTAGCGTTTAGTAATCTAATTGACTTAAACGTATTAACTAGTTGTCTGATTGCATCTCTGTATGGAGCTAGAATACCAGGAAATGTCTCCTCGGATTACCTACACACCTATCTACAAGAGTCAGTTTTTATGTATGCATCATACGTAATTCTTTATTCAAAGGTGAATTTTTCACTATGCATTTCAGTAAACTAATAAAACAATATCAAGTGCAATTAGTATACTTGGATGTGATTCAACACAAGTGTTTGAATAAGCTGTCTCATTTGAGATGCACAAAAAACAAACTCTAGTGTTTGAGTTGAAGAGAAGTTAGTAACTGACGGTTGGCATTCACAGCTAGTGAGCTTGCTTTGAGTAGGTCATATACCATAGTAAACCAGCAGATGTACCAAAGTCCAGAGTGTGATGGAATTGCACACAGTTAAAATGTGTATGTATTAGTACATAATAAAATTTTGAACATGACAAAAAAAACTGTGGAAAGTAGATGACATGAAATTCAGCACTTTGAAACAAAATTTCCATCAATATAATTTTGAGTCAAATTAGTACTTAAGGCTCCATATATTACTACTGTTTACCAAGAACACGTTTTGTTAGGACCTTTCTAACATCCTCAGCTAATGTTGACTATTGAAGGTGCGTACTAAACGCTTGTTCTAGGTAAAAAACTAGCAATATATGGAATATTGAGTACTATTATTCATTTTGTGTTTTGTATCATAGTCCTTACTCATAAATATTTCTATCAGAACTTAAATTGCACACTAGTAGGAATGGAGAAGACAGGAAAAAACAATTCCTATATTTACCCAAAAGTCAAACCCTACTCTTCTTCTTCAGCATTTTTCTGTTTTGAGTCCTAACTCACTCTTTTTAGTACAGCGTCATCATTTGATGGGTACTCATTAAAGTAGATAATTCATCTTCATATCCATATTACAGAATTTGATTAACATATTTAGTATAGCATTATATAGATAACAATAGATGCAGTGATTGAGTTCAAATAAGTGTTTGCTTTCTGTTTTATTTGTGTCACAGAGAAAGTAATTGATAATTTAGTTTTGGAAGAAACAGCATGTAATAGTTTGTTTAATTTTTCAGCAACAGAATGGGTTTCTGCATTTAAGAGACATGGCAGATTTGCTTCATAGAAACGGCCGTTTGCAGGATGTATGTTTGATGATAGAGAAACTCCATCTCAGTTACCTGCAAACAGATGAGAGTTTGTACAAAATTGAACAGAGAAATAAGCTAGAAGGTAATTGAATATTTAAATTACATGCATGTTAGAAGAAGAAATATATCTTTATTCAAAGATATAAAGTAAATAAATTTTTTATCTTGTGCATAATATTAATTAGGAATTGGACTTTTAGGTGCTTATGAGTAACAAGAAGTAATTTATTTGTGTGTAATTCCTTTCTTGCAAGTGTTGAAAACTGTTGTTGTGATAAATTAAATTTAAACGGAGTCGATTAATGACCCTAAACAGCACTTTTAAATTTTTCCAGAACATGTTTCAGAGATCGAGATTTAACTGTATTGGAACACCACAGTGAAGCGAAATAATTATTAATTTTTAGATGATTTGCGAAACATGTCCTCAAAATAGGTACAAAAGTGAAGCAGATGTGTAATAAATACGACTCATCTAAAAATTAATAATGTTTCAGAGAGTTTGCCTCTATCCTCAACTGGCCATCGACTGGTTCTCATTGGTGTAGTTGGCGATATTTTATCATAGGTCTTCTCTGGTGGCGGTTCAAGGAACTTGCTGAACAAATCTTTCTGGGGGATGTCGAAATTGAATACTTTGTTCCTATTTTTTGAAATGAAGATTTGTTCCCATGTGAATAGTTCGTTTTCCTGATGTATGTTTTAGTAGTTTTGGTTCTGGATTTATGTTGTGGTTTTTTCCCAAAAATGCGTGGCCACTGCTGATTTTTCTAATTGTTTATATTTTATATTTCTAAAGTGTTCCTTTGCTCTTGTTTCTAAATTTCTTTTTGTTTTTCCAATATAAATTTGACTACAGTCACTGCATTCAATTTGATATATACCAGATTTTTTGTTAGATGGAATAGCATCTTTGATGTTTGAGCAAATTAGGTTTTTTAAGGAGAAATGGTTGACTGGTGCTAGTTGAATGTTTTGTTTTTTGAAGACTTTTTTTAATTTATCATAGGCCCATGGATGGTAAGTGAATTTTTTGAAAATCATATTAGTTTCTGTGGCTGAGAGGGTTGTGGTTTCCTTTATTAGCTTCTTCTCTTTTGCTAAGTTCACTTTTTTGTCTACTAATGATTTGGGAAAGTCATTTTTTTGTGCTATTTCAATAATTTTGTTGTACTCTATTTTGTATTCTTCTGCTGTGAGAGGGATGTTGACCAGTCTGTGTGCTAAACTATTGAAGATTGTCTGTTTGTGAGATCTTGGGTTGTAGCCATTAGCTTTTATGTAGTGTCTGTCTGTGTTGGTTTTCTGTAAATGCCAAAGTTTAGTCTGTTTTTATTTCTCTTTATTTTTAGATCCAAAAATGGCAAATACTCATCTTTTTCTATTTCTACAGTGAACTTGATGCATTTTTCTTGGATATTTAAAAGTTTTAGTGCATCACTGATGTGTTTTTTTGGTACTATTGTGAAGGTGTCATCTACATATCGTTGCCAAAGTTTGAACATCCAAGGGAAACCTTTGGTTATCCTTATTTCTAATACACTCATGTACAGATCGGCCAGGAAGGGTGAAAGGGGCTTGCCCATTGCTAACCCTGAAGTTTGGTGGAAATATTTTGTTTGAAACTGGAAGAAATTTTGTTCTATGCATAATATGGTTAGTTCGATGTAATCTGAAATTTCAGGTGATGCCATTCCAAGTGATTTGAGCCATTTTTCTATCAATGGTGGGAGTTGATTAGCTGGTATGCTGGGAAACAGTGATTTAACATCAAATGAGACTAGTGTTTCTTCTTTTAGTTCAGTATCCTTAATGTGTTCTATAATTTCATAGGTGTTTTTGATGCTTAGGCTGTCGAATTTTGGAAATGAGTTGAATTTGTTTATTAGCACTTTGCAAGTTTGTATGTTGGTGAATTTATGCTGCTAACTATAGGTCTCATTGTTATGGATGGTTTGTGTATTTTGGGTAAGCCATAAAGTCTAGGTAAGGTTGGGTTATCCGGTTTAACTGTATATTTGTTTGGTATTATGCTTGATTTTGCTATTGTTTTTTCAAATGACTATGCAAGTTTTTAGAGGATTTTTGTTAATGATTTCATATTCACTGTCCGTTAACATTTCTTCCTTTTTTTCAATATAATCTGATTTATCCATTATGACTATCTTGTTACCTTTGTCTGCCTTTATGTATATAACGTTTTTCTGTTTCAAAGAATGGATAGTATTATGTTTTCTCTTCTGAAAGGATCTGTTTTTTATTTCCTCCAAAATATTTTCACATTGGCTTTTTACTGAATTTTGTTTGGATCCTGGTAGAACTTGTGTTGAAATGTTGATATCTGCAATGTAGTCTTCAATTTTGTTTGAGAAACTGACGCATGTAAAAACAATTTGAACAAATGAATTTTGAAACTCCACCACCAGACATCTTTGACAAATACATCAGGCCATCTATCGACGATACGGAGAAAGAGGAAACCAGTACAATTTGCACTAGTTGAGTACCAGCTGATGATAAGAGCAAAAGCTCTTGAAACATGTCCTGTGAATAAACAGTGAGTGAAGCAGTGTGTCAATATCTTCTCGATTCACTTTTGTCCTACTAAAACATGTTGTTGTTGATGTTTTCAAATGCTAGGCTTTGGCAATGAAGCTATTAGCTCTCTTACTCTCCAATATTTCTGTGTAGTGGGTCCGGCAGGTAGGGCTTCACAAGTTAAAAGATGTTCTTCAGTCATTTCCTCTTCTTTGTTGCACAGAGGACAATTTGGACTTGTTTAAATTCCTATTCTGTGTAAGTGTTTGACCAAATAATCATGTTCTGTAGGTAATCTAAAATTTGCTACTGCAGCTTTACGTGGGATTTCTGGAATAATTTCTGGATTTTTAATGAAAATGTTCCATTTTTTATCTTTGCTTTGTTAGATGTTGATTGGTTTTGTTTGTTTTTATATTTGCTTTTGATTAATCTTTTTATGGATGTAAAGGGTAAATTTTTACTTTTGTTCTGAATTAAATTTGCACCTTTTTTGGCAAGAAAATCAGCTGATTCATATCCATGCGCAGATATTCGCTGTAATATAATTCTTTTCTGTAGTTTTTGAAGTTGATGGATCATTTTGTGACATTCTTTAATTTGGATTGACCTCATTTTATATGAACTTATTGCACTCAATGCTGCTTTAGAATCAGAAAGTATGACAGCATTTTTGAATTTATCTATTCTGTATAAAAGGTGTTGAAGTGAAATATGAATAGCCGTTACTTCTGCATCAAAATTTGTTGTATGGTATCCTGCTGGTTGATAGAATGAGAACAGTGCACACTTAAATCCTGCTCCTGAGTTGTTGTCCAAGTTAGATCCATCTGTGTAGATATGTAACAATTCTTCAGGTGGGTATCTATTGTTCACAGTTTCTAATGTTAGTGCTTTTAGTACAGGTTTGGAAGTTTCAGATTTTGTAACTATTTGTTCTAAATCTAATTGACTATTAATTGGTTCAAAAGTCAGTGGGTTTTCTTTGATTAAAATGTTTTCTTTAGAATTAGGAAGATTGAGATCTGTTTTTAATTCCATAACTTTGTGTAGGAAACTTGTTTGTATTTTCATCTTGATTGGTTGTAGTAATCTTTTCTCCCATTTTGTTTTTTTAAACCGCAACATTTTTTCATGTTGTATTAGTGCCTGCTCCTCTAAAGTTAGATATATTGGATAGTTCCGAGTTAAGGCTTGCATTGCCGTGATTGGAATTGATTTTGCTGCACCAGTTATTAGTCACAGGGCCTCATTTTGGCATACTTCTAGGTGATTTATGTTAGAACTGTTTGCTGTAATTATTACCTCTGCATTATAAAGAAGTATTGGCTTGATGAATGTGTTGTAGGTGGTGTTCAGTGTCTCCCGATTACTGCCCCACTTGACTCCAGCTAATCTTTTCAAAATTGAAAATTTTGTTGTTGATTTGTTTACTACTACTTCAATATGATGTCTCCAAGATAATTTTGAATCAAAAATTGTTTCTAAATATTTTGTTTCATATGTTTGTTTCAGGTTTGTTTTCTCGAACTGCAGATTTCATATTCATATTTTAGTTTAGGGATTTTCTTTTTTAAGCTAAATATTTGGAATGTTGTTTTATCAGTATTTATTTTCATCAAATTGTTGTCAGTCCACTTTTCCAATAGTATCACAGTCTTTTCCATTGAAGTTTTGGATTTCTCTATTTGTGGGGAAGATGTCCACATGATCATGTCATCTGCAAAAAGTGCTGTCTTTATTTCTGTGTTTGATACAGCCGCGGGAAGATCATTGATGTAGATGTTGAACAAGGTTGTACTCAGTACTGCACCTTGTGGTAGGCCCATATTTATTTATCGGAATTTGGACGTACTGTCATTGTATTTTGTAGCACAGAATTGTTGAGAGAGAAACTGAGTGATCCAATTGAACATGTTATCTTGAATGCCTAGTTTTGAAAGTTTCTCAAGAAGTGTATGCCTCCATACTGAATCATATGCTTTTTCAAAATCAATGAAAACTGATAGCATATCTTGCTTTTGTTGAAAGATTCTTTGACATCTTGGGATAGTTGAATTGTATTTTCTTTAGTAGATAAGTGTTGTCTGAATCCTGTTTGAGCAGTAGTTAATATGTTATTACTTTCTAAGAACCAATTTAGCCTTGCTGAAATCATACATTCTGCTGTTTTTGCAATGACACTTGTTAAGGAAATTGGTCTGTAATTATTTATTTTGTTGGGTGCTTTGTCTTTTTTAGAATAGAAATAATTATTGCTTTTTTCCACTCTGTAGGTACAGTAGAGGTCCATGATATATTAAATAATTTCAGTAGTACCTTTCTTCCCTTTGATCCTAGGTGTTTCAGAAATTCAGCATGTATTTTATCTGGCCCTGGAGACTTTTTATCTTTCAATTCATGGATGGCATGATTTAGTTCCCTTATGGTGAATTCTTTACTGAATTCACCATAACTACTACTAAACATAACTATATTTTAACTACTAAAACATACATCAGGAAAACAGGAACTATCCACATGGGAACAAATCTTCATTTCAAAAAATAGGAACAAAGTATTCAATTTCGACATACCCCAGAAAGATTTGTTCAGCAAGTTCCTTGAACCACCACCAGAGGATACCTATGACAAAATATCGTCAACTACACCAATGAGAACCAGTTGATTGCCAGTTGAGGATGGAGGCAAAGTCTCTGAAACATGTTCCGAAAAATTTAAAAGTAAGTGTTGTTTAGTGTCATTAATCAACTCCCTTTAAATTTAATTTATTATAATAACACTGTTTTCAACACTTACAAGAAAGGAATTGTGAAATAATAGTAAATGTTTCTTATCCATAATAGTTTCTGGTTACTTGCAAAGGATACACTGTGATGAAATGTACAGTGGCTTATTTTTCACTGGTGGCCAGCCAGCCAACGGTTATTGGATATTTAAATTCTAGTGCTTAGGTCTATCATACAAATTATAATTTCAGTAATCACATACCATTGTCACAGGTGTTGGAAATGATGTCCTTGTGCTGCCATGCATGTCTCATACCTTGGAAGAAAATTTCTGTTGACACACATTAATTCGTCTGAAATAGCAGTAATTTCTCTTCTGATATTGTCTTTCAGTTCTTCCAATGTATGTGGTTTTTCCGATACACTTTATTTGTTTAAGTTCCCTCATAAATAAAAATTGCATACTGTAAAGTCTGAGTATTAAGGTGGCCAGAGTCCTTTACTGATGACCCTATCTTCAAAAATTTCCCTAAGTAATTGCAACAATAGACCAGCTGCAAAGCTGTAGCAGAGTCTTGAAAATATGCCAGTATGCACTCAATGTCACAACACAAATATTGCAGGAATGGTTTGATTATTGCATCCCTGTACCTCTGCCCATTAACTGTTTACTCAAAGAATATCGGCTCTATAATTGGTACACATTCACAGCACTTCAATTTTCTGGTCATGCAATGACATTTTGTGCATAATATTGAGGTTTTCTGCCCTTAAGTATCTGTTGTTTTGTGATGATACATGACCATGTAACAAAAACCACGCTTTGTCTGTGAAAAATATTAACTTTGGGTCCATAGAGCCATAATTAACTTAAACTGCCACCCAATTGCAGAAATTTACCCTACTTACAGTATCATGTGGTTGCAGTTCCTGAACTACGGTTATCTTTATGGTTTTAATTACAAAAGTTTAGTGACTTTCCAAGACGAGAATCGTGAAGCACCGGTTTTCTGTGATAACCTACTCGGTGATTTTCTTGGATTACATTCTAACTTTTGTCCTTTGTCATCAAGTTTTTCCTCTGCAAGCACACAGCAAGTTCTTTTAGGTTTCTTATCAAGAATACAACTAGTTTCTCTGAATGTTCTTACAAGTTCATGAACTGTCTTTTTGTGAGGTGCAGGAATACCAGAAAATCGGTCTACAAATAGCCATGTCACTTCTTTATAAGACTCTCTTTGTACATAGGAATCATACAGTGAATATGCAGTGTGCTAAAGTATACACATTTCTTGGTGTTATAACTGAACTAATCAAAATTTGGCCACAAAGAACACAAGAAGTACTAGCAATGGCTGAACAGGCACTGACAGGGAGAAAGACAGGTGCCAGTAATGATGAGAAGCACTGTGCTCACACAGCTACCTCCAGTGAAAGATAAGACACTGTATGATGGTGGTCTGAATTGTTTCCGACCTCAACATGAAGATGGCAGCACTTGTAAATAAAAGCTAATGAATTTCATTGTTCATCTGTTCACATTTACGCAACAAAGTTTCAGCCATTTTGGATGCTCAGTTGTTATGTAACAGTCGTTTGAGTGAGTTGATGTGAGTGTTTTTATAAAAATGGACAAAATCAAGCTGTCATTAAATATATGTCATTGAAAGGCAATACGCCTATTCAAATCAAAGATGAGTTGGATTCTGTGTATGGGAACTCTGCACCGTCATTTACCTCAATGAAATTTTGGACAGGTGAATTTAAATGTGGCCGTAAGAGCTTGGGAGACAATGAACATTTGGGATGTCCAAAAACTGCAACTACCGACGAAAACATTGCCAAAATTCACCAAATGGTACTAGACGACTGCTGAATTAAAGTGAGAAAGATAGCAGAGGCTATGAACATGTCAAAAGAACATGTTTGTCACATATTAAATCAACATTGAGACATAAGAAAGCTATCCGCGCATTGGGTGCTGTGTTTGCTCATATTAGACCAAAAATGTGTTTGAATAAACATTTCCAACGCTCTGCTGGTGCAATTTAGGTGCAATAAATCCGAGTTTTGGCAAAGATTAGTTACTGTAGATGAAACTTGGATACACCATTGTACACCCAAAACAAAAGTACTGTCTGATAAGTGCATTGTGCATAGAAAATTTTTGGAGTACTATGGGCAGAAAACAGAAATTCTTACTTTGAGGGAACTCTTGAACTTTGCTAAAGAATAAATAAACTTTTAGGGTGGCAAAGAAACATTTAGAAACATTTTTGAGTTTGATTAATGAGTCACTGTTTACACTTAACTTCACTTACTATGCTTCTGCTTTTAATATTTAGAAAAATATTAAGATAAATGGGATTTCAATGTAAGAAATGCAAAAACAAACAATGTGTGCTAATGGAGAAACCACAAATTGTTGCAAAACTTGCAGAATACTTACGGACTATTAATGAAATGAAAAAGAGCCACATAAACCAGTAGTTTATACAGACGAGACTTGGGTCCGTGCTCACTATACCATCAAGAAGTGTTGACAGTATGAGTAAGTACCAGGTGTTTTGAATAATACTAGTGCTGGTCAAACAGCAATTGCAGATGCAGGGAGATCCATGGGATTTATTGAGGGAGCTGTATTGTTTTACGATTCAAAATCCAAATCAGTGGATTACCATTATGAAATGATAGCATTATAAAAAGTGGGTAGAAGAGAAATTAATATCAAATATTCCACCTGAAAGCATTGTTTTGCCATACCTTACGGGAGAATAAAGCCCCTAACACTTCATCGTGAAAGGCACAGGTTATTCATTGGCTAACAAAAGAAAATTAAGCATGATCCACAACTGACCAAAAATGAGCTTCTAGAGGTAGAGAAAATCAATAAAAAAGCCTGTTTATTGGCTTGATAGAATAATGGAACAAAGAAGTTTTAAAGTTTTACGCTTTCCTTCGTACCACTGTGACCCTAATCCTATAGTTATCTGGAATATAATTAAACAAAAGATTGCAGCAAAGAAGTATCATCGATTATTTTGAGCTTCTGAAAGCTATAGCAACAAGCTGCATAGCTCAAATTACACAAACTGATTGGATAGCAGCATGCAGACACGTGAAAACAATTGAGCAAGATTTTAAGCGCCGAGATGGGTTAATGCAGGAAACAGTTTAAGATATAATTATAAACGTGTGTCTAGCGAGCAGCGATGATGCGTATGATGAAGATTGCAATCATGATGAATGTTATTTTGAGAAAATGAATATTGAAGCAAAAGGATGCAGTGACAGTGATACAGTTGATAAAGGGAACAGTGACACGGATATAGCAGATGAAGGACCTAAAACAAACATACTCGGATTTGCTGCTTCCGAAAACTAACGTGAAGACATCAGCAGGTGAGAACTGTTTTAATTGTGTGGCGGTACATTTCCAGTATCACCACTCGTATCGTGGTGGACTAGTTTATATTTATTCTATGAGGCTGTGCAGCTAAGCAGTCATGACTAGTAGTTGTAGGATATTGCTACTGATTTTCTTCATGGATAATCAAGAATGTATTTGTCTTCAGAAATGATTCTCCATTTTTTATATCTGCACTTGTACTTTTGAAATCTTCTTCTTTATTTTATTTTAATCTGCAATTTGGTATAGTGAAAAGTTTAAAGATACACTTCTGACTTTAATTTTTGTGTCCCCGCCTGTCCCCTCCCCCCTGACATTTTACCCTGCTCATTTTCACTAATCCCCTGGAATCCACTGTGGAACTAATAGTTTGCCTAAACTTTGTAGCAGCTTTAACAAGTGAAGTATTTCATTTATGATACTGTACTTGAATATTAATATATTATTCTTTGTAAGGCAGATTTTGAATCGGAGAATATTGTTGCCTTTTTGAATGTGTTAATGAGTAGTTTTAGAGGTATTAATGGCTGCTATCTCCCCATCAAATTTTTTTATATTTGGATCTGCTGATAAATAAACAAGCTTGCAATATATTCCAGCATCAGCATTCCCAATTTTCTCCATAAGGGAGTCATATTCCTTTTGCATATTATCTAATTTTTGTATGTAATTTTCTTTTGTTTTGTGATTGGTTTTATAACATATATCCTATTAAGTGTTAAAAGGGAGCCTTGTAATTTTTCATATAAAATTAATTGTTTTTCACTTTCAGGATAAATGGATAGGTTACAGGGGCGGTTTGTCATAAGGGCACGAAGGTGCGCTCCCCCCTAAACAATCTTACGGAATTAAATGAACCCTGGCCTTGCCACTATTAAGGACAGTTTATTTTTAAAATATGAGAAAACTTCTTAGTGTAGTAAAAGTGATGTTTTCATACCTACTGCTTATGGCTCGGCGCACTAGCATAAGTGCCCGCCTGCTGAATTTCCATGTTACGGAAGACATGCAGCTCTGAACGTGGTGAGGGAGTGGGGGAAGGACTGGCATATGTGCCTATCCAGCACAGTTCCGTCTGCGCCTAGCGCCATGCATAGAGTAGTTTTATAGTGTTAAAATGCACGGGTTTCTTATTTTAGAGTTCTTTGTGGAGAATTAGGAACATTAACAGAATCTTACAGGTGGCTTTATAAAATCCAGTGACTAAAGAATAATGATAACTCTGTAAAACCACTAATGGAAGCGCAATTTTCAAGGTTGACTCTTGAAGGAAAAGTACAGTTGAAATCTTGGGGTAGACCAATGCCAGAATTCTTGATAGGGAAAGTAGAAACTAAAAAAAAAGGAAAAGAAATTAAAAGTGGGTGTTTAAGAGGCATCTTAATTCTAAAGTAATGTATGATAAATGTGACTGGATCTGTGGCTGCAAAGTTCTCAAATCCTTTTTCTGCTATCCGCGTGTTTTGTTTGCTCATAAAAATTCCAATTGTTTGTGGACATTTAATGGAGTAAGTGATATAAAACATTTAACAGAAAAATTTAAAAAAAAAACATGAAGATTTAGTGCACCATATGAATAGTGTGGTAGATCTGTCATTCCTAGGAAAACAAAACATTGCATCATGTCTTAACTTTGAAAACAGTGCAGAATGAACCATTAGACTGTATGTTGAAGGTCTGTAGGAAGAAAATAAAGCAACAGATATGAGCTTCTGAGTTTGTTATTCAGTGTGATGAGACAACTGACGTTTTAAATCACTTTCAGATGTTTTTGGTATTCCATCATGTATATGAGGAATCCGTATATGAGAGATTTTGGGCTTTTGTGAATGCTGAAGGAAGAGATGCGGAATCTCTGACAAAGTGCAAAAGAAATGAAATCAACCCGCTTCTTGGAAATACCAAAGATAGTTCATTGCTCAAACATTTGATGGGGCCAGTGTTAAGAGTGGAAGGATTTGTACAGTACAGGACAAAATAAGGGAAACATATACATATGCTTACTTTGTCCACTGCTATACACACCACTTAAATTTGATCATACAAAGGGCAACAAATGCTAATTCCCAGGTACGTGTGCTCTTTTCAAATCTGTCTTGGAATCCATCGTTCTTTTCCATTTACATTTTGCGATCTGATATTTTAGAGAAAGTAGTGCAAGCAAGATTGCTCAGAGTTACATTAACAAGATGGAATTACAATATTTGTACCGTCAGTGTTGTGTACTAAAGCATAGAAAACCTGAAAGGTTGCTTCGAAATCATTGAAGAGAGCTGTACTAATAAAACCACAATAAATGAAGCCAGTAGCTATAGAAGAGCTCTTGAAGATCTAAATTTTATTTTTTGCTTAATAGTTATCAACAAAATCCTACCTCATGTAGACATTTTGTACCAGCAACTTCAAAAGAAGAGTAAAGATACTGTAACGTTATGGATTGACATCCTTATAGTTAAACAAGAAATGGAAAAGGAATGGCTGAACTACACAAAAACGTATGTGAAGAATTTCCGCAGCTGCCAAACAAAAGAAACCGTGGATATGCCAAGGAGATGTGTGACGTCATCATAATTACTGTTAAAGATAGATTTACGTATAATGAGCAGGTGCATCTTTGCTGTGTAATGATTTATTTAAGGATTTTTGTGAATGTTTCCTGGAAGAAATTTTCACACGAGTGGTGCACTCCTATCCTGTGTGCAAGGAAAACTGCGCACAGAGTTGGAGCAAATCTACAGACAAAATGACTTGTACATTAAATGAGCATTGAAACTTTTTCAGTTCATATACGAAAATAACTTTTCATCAGTGTTCATTGAAGTCACAAAACTTTTGAAAATTGTCATAACAATGCCAATGACGACTGCGGAACCTGAGCATTGCTTTTCCACTCTAAAAGGATAAAAACGCTTTTAAGAAATACAATGACAAATGACAGACTCAATGCCTTAGCAATGCCGTTAATAAATAAGGAACTTTCAGTAACATGCAGGATTTTGATGAAAGAGTGGGGGGAAATGTCATTAAATTAAAGAACAGAAGACTTGATTTTGTATATAAACAGGCCAAAAGTGTAATTCATGATAAACTGAGTATTAATGTGTGTACATACACTAAAGTTACACTGGTGAAGTAACAGCTTATGTGGCGAACATTACTTCTGGATTTGGTTGAGTTTGAATGATGTTCTAGTACCATCCTTTTATATGTCGCATGCATATTAATATAGTAGCTTTGGGCAAAAATTGCATTAGGCTTCTTGTACTTATTTCTGAGGTGTTTTACAATATGAGAACCACTGTTTCCATGGGTTATGGGGATGGAATAAAAAAAATTATTCTTAAAGTTTACAAGTGTAATAATATTTTGTTAATATTTAGCAAGCAAGTACTTCCGCGCCCCCCAAACATTACGGCTACGAGCTGATTGGTTATTTATAACTACCTGAATTACAGTAACTGTGGTAGTTTTAATTCTTCCTGTAACTATTCTTAGAGTCTGATTTTGTACCATCTTAATTTTATTTAGTCTGTTTCATAGCTGTCACTACAGTTTTGTCTCCATATAGCAATACAGGTTTTATAGACGTCTTACAGGCATTTAAGGGACTTTTTGAGGTGACCCATTTACTGTCTGCCAATCTTTTCCGTATTGTTAAACTTTGTTATGCTTTTTCTGTATTGTGACTTTGTGGGTTCGTAGAATTTAAAGTCCGGTTTGCCGAAATTCTAAATGTTCTTTATTTCTGTAGAAGTACACTGTTCAATTCTCACGTAACAACATTACATCACATACACAGTCTACCAAGGTCGATGCCAATAACAAACAGCGTTCAGTTTACAACATCACTCTCAGCTGTTGTTTACTGCTTACTCACAACTCTCTTGTTACACAACTTTACAACTCTCCTTAAATACCCCATTCGTAATTCAAGACTGTTCTGTACAATCACTAGATGTTTCTGGAATAAACAAGGCATCTAATGATGTAATCCGAATATTCTATCATCTTCCAGAAGTGTGAAACCGTATCTGGGCCGGCAAGTCACTTATCTCAAGCGTTATGTTTATCTGCTTATGCAAGCTCGTTATCTAGGTGAAACCTATCCGTCTGTTGTCTATTTGCGCCGAAACTTTAATGCCCGTTACCGCAACACTGCTTCCTCAAGGCTGGTATTCCCGAACAGCACCATCATAGCAGGCCAGATGATCCAGGTGTACCACCAACATCTTCCCTCGGGGCACCTTCTGGATGCGTTAGACGACGTCGTTAGTCCTCTTCACCATTTGGTACGGTCCTTGCCATGGCTGTTGAAGTTTGTCGATTGTTCGGTTTGCTCCCAGGTGTCCTCCTAAAGTACTGGCGTGCACTTCCTCCAAGACCTCCAGGACCTTACTTCGGACAAGTACCAACTGTTGTCTCTGCGTCTTCCCATCGGGCGATTCCCATACCCGGAATACACGCCCTCTGATATTCAGTGAGTCCCATTGGGCCTAGTACGACTTATAGGTGGTGCTCTTCGGTGCGATGTTCTCCCAGGTTGGTCTTTACATGCCTCCGCTTTCCTCAAGAGTGGTCCCAAGTCTGTGTCCACCAGCTGCTCCCTCCTCAGGCCTGTGCTATCCCAGCTATCCGCAGGCACTGCCGTGACTACTCGGACTGCTGTGGCACGCTCCTTCTCTTCCACTCTTGTGCATTGGCTGCACTCCTCTGGACAGGGTCTTCGGTACATGGCATCTGCGTTACCGTGGTTCTTCCCTCTACGATGTTCAGAGGCGAAGTCGTACTCCTGAAGCCTCTGAACCCAACGTGCTGTCTGGCCTTCCAGGTTTCTAAAGCTCAGTAGCCAGGTTAGGGCAGAGTGGTCAGTCCTCAGGTGGAATGGCTGACCGTACAGGTACTTGTGGAAGTGCTCCAAGGCCTTTACTACCGCCAGTAACTCTCGCCGGGTGACGCAGTAGATTTTCTCTACCTTGGCTGAAGAGGCGCTGGTATCGTCTCAGCAGTTGTCGAACCTTCTCGAGCTGTTCTGCGGTCAGATGATCGGCTGCCCTCTCCAGTAAGCCTTCCAGCCGGGGCCCCAGGTGTTGTGTTGGCACCGGCTCCTGTGTGTTGTCAATTGCTGTCACGATGACCATGGCTCGCACGTCCCCATCTCCGTTCCGGCCTGGACATCGTGATCGATGTCTGCTAGGTTAAGCAGCCTCACTGGCACTTCTCGGCACGGCAACAGTGTTCTTCATTTGCTGTCCTTCCAGCTGCGCCGTCACCACCACCTTTGTCGCGGATACCCACATCTTCCTTCAAGATGACCCTGCAGATTTCAATGCGTTCTTCGGGTTGCCGGAGTATGACCTCTTCTCCATTGAGCCGCAGGACCTTCCTGCGTTACCATCGCCTCGTGGCTCCTGAGGGCATCCAGTCGCAGTATCACCTCCTCAGCCACCTCCGCGACGAACACCCACTGACGCACGGCACTCCGTCCCAAGGCCAACTGCAGCAGAGCCTCCTTCTCCACGGGCAAGGTGTCGCCCGATGCCGTCACTAGCTGGTATGATCGGCTTGGTTTCCTCGACCGCAAACCCTTGGCCACGTCAGATCTGATGATGGTCACGGCTGCCCCAGTGTCTACGAGTACACGGCACGGCTTCCCTCTGACCCAACCGTCCGCGATGAGGCTGTCATCCATACGTCGGCTGACGGCATGCAGTGTCACTCGAGGGGATGGTAGTGATGGCGCCGACGTGCTCTTCACCACACCGGTCCTTACTCGTTCCTCCAGCTGCTCTTCCTGGTGTCGGTTATCGTCACACCCAAGTTGCTATTTGCAGCTTACGTCTTCATTGTTAATTCGGTCTTCATTTCTCCCATATTCTCGGTGATGTCATCGTCCCGCTTCCTGACACCAGATGTGACTTCGTGGGCTCGTAGAATTCAAAGTCCAATTTGCCGAAATTCTAAATATTCAATTCTCACATAACAACATTACATCACATATACACAGTCTACCAAGGTCAATGACAATAACAAACAGCAACAAACAGCGTTCAGTTTACAACAACACTCTCAGCTGTTGTTTACTGCTTACTCACGACTCACTCTTGTTACACAACTTTACAACTCATCACTTCCTTAAATACCTCTTTCATAATTTGAGACTGTTCTGTACAATCACTAGATGTTTCTGGAATAAACAAGGCATCTAATGACGTAATCTGAATATTCTATCACCTTCCAGAAGTGTGAAATCCTATCTGGGCCGGCAAGTCACTTATCTCTAGCGCTATGTTTATCTGCTTATGCAAGCTCGTTATCTACGTGAAACCTATCCATCTGTTGTCTATTTGCGCTGAAACTTTAATGCCTGTTACCGTGTCTGTATTAACTTTGGATCTAGAGTAAGTCCTAAGTATTTGTAATCTTATGTTTGGTGATATTTACCTTTTTAAAATCTATAGAAAGTGGTTGTGAAGAATGGCTTAATGTTTCGATTAGCTTCATTTCATTGCTTTGACACCATGATAATTACTGGAGTCCTTCATTCATTTGATTGTTTAGCTTTTGGTGTTTCTTGTGTGGTACTATGTCCAGAATATGAGGTCAGTGCACATTGGATGTTTTGTATTTCATTTTAATTTGGATGGCAGATCGTGTATCATACTGAAAAGTATTATACTAAGACTACTCCTTTGGGAAACCTTTTGTGCAGTTGTTTGAATTTTCAAAATGTTGATGATTTCTAAAACCAGCTTGTGCTTCTTTTGTTAGATTTTGAGTTTTAGAATGCCATTTAAGTCTCAATAAACTATTTTTTCCATTAATTTGGCTAACATACTTGTTAGTGTTATAGACTGATAGCTTTAGATAGGTAGAGTTAGATTGAAAAATTCATTGGCATAGCCTATACATGGCTAGTGTGAAAGAACTATTTCCATTAATTGACCTAATATTAGGCTGATTGTTGTCGATCAGGTTTGGTGATGTTTTGAATTTTAAAATTGGTATTATTTGTTTTCTCCAAGTGGCTAGTACAGAGGCTTTCCAGATTAAATAAAATATTATTTAACATAATTTCAGTGTTGCTAGTCCGTGTTATCATTTCTCCTTATGTGTATTATATTTTATGCCCTTTTTCATCTGTAGTATTGCTAATTGAGTTCTTGTAGGCTAAATTTGAAAATATATTTTGTATTGTAATTTTATTCCATTTTTAATTTGGTTTTTTAAAGATATTTATATTGTTTTCTTTTGTGATATTTAAATTTTTTTTTTTTTTTTTGTTTCCTTGGATGTGGAATTTGTTCTTGTGTAACTATTTGTGAATGCATTGGCTATTTGTGTAGCTTGTATTAATAATTTGTTTTTGAACTTAAAGGTTTTTTTTTTGTGTTATTGATTACATGTTATATATTTTTTACGGTCCTTGCTATAGCAAGGAAGCTTTGGATACCAGTTGCAGAAGAGCAAATTTTAAAATTGTAGGAAACAGTCTTTCGTAGCTTGTTATAAGAATTAAAGCTGTCGTAGAAATGTAGATTTGATTTATATTGTTGAAGTAGAAGTAAAGTAGAAGAAGACTGTTATAGATAGATTATATTTGTAAGGTTACTGGAATCTAGGTAGGTTGCGTTAGTTTGTTAAGGTAGAAAGTAGATTATATCTGCAAAATTTGTAAATTGTTTTGTGAAATCTGATTTAGAAGTTAATAAAGTTAAAAATGAAGTTTGCATAATAAGGCCTGGTATAGATTCCAGAAACTGGGCTATTAGATATGCAGATTTGATTTGATTTTTATTTTTTTATTTTGTCCTTGCTATAGCATATACTACTTAAAAAGCCCTCAAATATATGTTTTTTTTTATTGATTTCTTTCCTCAAATGTTTGATCCTAATTTCTACCATTCTTGCACATCTGCTGTTTTTTTGCTTGTTTCAGCTCATTCTTTGCTTTCTCTTTCTTCCTTTAGTTGAGACAGTTTTTAGTAGCAGAAGGGCTATTACTTGAGTACCTTTCATTTTTAAATATATTGTTTTGCATACTGTAGTATTTAAATTTAAAATTTGTTATGCTGTTTGTTGGTGCATTCTCATTTATTGGTAGATTGGTACACTGTGGGTTTCAATCTTATGCTAAATCCAATTTGCTCTTTTATAATTACAAATTATAATTACAGAAAATAATTATCGTAAGGCACGGCCAGCTAGCAGCAGTGTGGGCAACCGGAGGCATTCAGGACATGCCTACCCATTTATCTTGTAGTGCTACGAGGGGATGGTTGGAAAAACATCACTAGCCATCTCTTTCCCCTCCCCCATTGATGTCTGGAACCTTCAGGATGATTCACTGAGCCGCGAAACTTCCAGGCACAGCGATCTGCATATATAAGGGATGAAGTGGACAGTTCAGTTGAGTTCTTGGCAAGCAGCCGGAGGAGCGCCGTGCTAGTGAACGGACTGGAAGACTGTGTACATGCATCGGAGGAGTCGTACGTAATTGCGAGTGCAGAGTGGACCTGTGACAGACGCAGTGGTGAATTGTAATTGTGTGCGCTACGTAATTCTATGTAATTGGCAAGTGTTCCAACTGTAACTCGGTGGAAATAAAGAACATTTTGAGTTTGTGCAATTGGACTTTTAATTTCACGAACCCACAAAGTCACCTTTGGTGTCAGGAGTGGGATGACATCACCTAATATTACAGCCATGGACGTGGCATTGGAAAAGATTTTGGAGATGTTGGAAATGAAGGCCGAACTGACCTCGGAAATGAAAGCTGCAAATAATAGTTTGGCCGCGGAACTGACAGAAATAAAGACGGCGAATGACAACTTCGCTGCGAAAACAGAAGCGGGGAATAACAACCTGGCCGCGGAACTGAAGGAAATAAAGATCGAATAAACCATGGAAATTATAGCGGCAAACGACGTCCTCGCTGCAAAATTTGAAGAGCAGTTAGCCGACGTAAAGGAGGACGTCACGGAGCTTGGTGAGCGCGTCGAAGACCTGGCGAGCCGCGTTAACAAACTGGAAGGAAATGCCGACAGCAGCGTCAAGTCCCTGAACGCCATGGTAGAGGACATCGTCGGCAGGAAGTTAAAGGACTTGAAGCCCAACGCGCCGAGACGCGACACATTTGCGTGCGTCAAACCGCCTAAATACGACGGCGCGACAACTTTCGAAATCTTCCGCCGCCAGTTCGACGCAGTGGCCAAGCACAACAAATGGTCACCAGAGGAAGTGGCCACGCAGTTAATAGCCAGCCTCCAGGGACGGGCCGCGGAAGTCCTGAACGTAGTACAGACAACGGTGGCGCCCAAGGACATCTGGGAGGCCCTGCAGAATCGTTTTGGAAACCACTGCTTAGCCGCAGCGTACCGCAGCCAGCTAAAGGCAAGGTCACAGCTGCCAGGGGAGACGCTGCAGGAGTTCGCCCTGGCAATTGAGCAAGTGGCTAGCAAGGCCCTAGTCGACCTACCACCAGAGTTCGTATCCCGGGAAGCTACCTACACATTCGTTGACGGGGTACGAGACACGGAGATTCGTCAGCGCCTAATGCTCGGCGATCGAGGAGCGTCCGCTACACCGGAGACATAAGACCAGCCGAGGGATGCCGGCGAAGACCTAGTGGCCTGTGTTGGGGGTGTGGACAGCCGGGACACCTAGAGAAAGACTGCCCACACGAGGAAGAGCAGCCGGAAAAATAGTAAGGGCCGTTGTGGAGAGGGGCGCGTCGGCGCCATCACCACCATCCCCTCGAGTGACACTGCGCGCCGTCAGCCGGCGTATGGATGACAGCCTCATCGCGGACGGTTGGGTGAGAGGGAAACCATGCCGCGTGCTCGTGGACACCGGAGCGGCTGTGACCATCATCAGACCTGACGTGTTGAAGGGTTTGCCGACAAGAAAGCCGAGCCGACCATACCAGCTTGTCACGGCATCGGGCGACACCTTGCGTGTGGAAAAGGAGGCCCTGCTGAAGCTGACCTTGGGACGGAGTGCCGTGCGTCTGTGGGTGTTCGTCGCGAAGGTGGCTGAGGAGGTGATTCTGGGACTGGATGCCCTCAGCAGCCACGAGGTGACGGTCGATGTCGGCAGGAAGGTCCTGCGGCTCAACGAAGGAGAGGTTATACTCCGTCAACCCGAAGAGCGCATTGGAATCTGCAGGGTCATTTTGAACTAAGACGTGGTTGTACCCGCGAGGAACGAGGTGGTGGTGACGGCGCGACTGGAAGGCCAGAGAACCAGGAACATGATGCTGGACCAGAAGACGCCTGTACACGGACTATGTGTAGCCTGGGCATTGCTGCCGTGCCGAGAGGAGGTGCCAGTGAGACTGCTAAATCCAACGGACACCGATCACGACGTCCAGGCCGGGACGGAGTTCGGAACGTGCGAGCCCGTGGTAAGCGTGACAGCAATCGACAAGACACAGGAGCCGGTGCCGACACAACACCTGGGGCCCCAGCTAGAGTGCTTACTGGAGAGGGCGGCCGATCACCTGAGCGCAGAACGACTGGAGAAAGTTCGACAACTGCTGAGGTGATACCAGCACGTCTTCAGCCAAGGCACCGCCTGCGGTGCCATATGTAGTAAAAGTAGGCGTTAAACACTACACATTTCATTTCAGCCAAGGCGACAGTGACTACGGCCGCACAGACAAAGTGCTTCACTGCATCGACACCAGGGACGCCCGGCTGATTTGGCAACCACCTAGACGCGTTCCGCTGGCAAAGCAAGGGGCAGTACGAGACATGCTGGAGGACATGAGATCCAGGGGAGTGATTGAAGAGTCTGACAGCCCTTGGTGTTCCCCTGTAGTCTTGGTGACGAAGAAGAACAGCGAACTGCGCTTCTGCATAGACTACAGAAAGTTGAATACTGTCACCTGGAAGGACTTTTCCCTTACCGCGGATTGACGACACCTTGGACACGCTAGCTGATGCACAGTGGTTCTCGACCCTGGACCTGAAGTCGTGCTACTGGCAGGTAGCTCTAGACCCGAGAGACAAGAAGAAGACCGCATTCTCGACAGGCCAAGGGCTCTGGCAGTTCACAGTTATGCCCTTTGGCCTCTGCAACGCACCAGCTACCTTCCAACGCCTCATGGAGTCAGTGATGAGAGGACTGACTTACGACGCCTGCCTGCCTGCTATACCTGGACGACATCATCATCGTCGGGAAGACTTTTGAAGACCATCTCGAGAATCTGAGTAAGGTGCTACAGAGACTGCAGGCGACCAACTTGAAGCTGAACGCGAAGAAGTGCCAGCTCTTCCGCAAGGAAGTTAACTACTTGGGCCACATAGTCTCAGCAACCCGAGGGGCCACAGACCCGGAGAAGATCAGGCTGTGAGAGATTGGCCTCGCCCAAAGGATAAGAAAGAGTTGAGCAGTTTCCTGGGCTGTGCAGTTATTACCGACACTTCATAAAGGGGTTCTCCAACATCGCCAAACCCCTCACCCGCCTGACAGAGGATCACTGCCTTATGTGTGAACGGAGGACGCCAGAGACGCTTTCCAGCACCTGAAGGAGACCCTGTGCAGTGCTCCAATTTTGGGATTTCCACAACCAGGTGGCGCCTTCATTGTGGACACCGACGCCAGCAACCATTGCATTGGAGGCATCCTATCGCAGATCCAGGACGGCCATGAGCGGGTGATAGCCTACTACAACAAGATGCTATCCAAGGCAGAGAAGAACTACTGCGTCACCCGGCGAGAATTACTGACGGTATTAAAGACCTTGGAGCACTTCCACAAGTACCTGTACGGTCAGCCATTCCACCTGAGGACTGACCATTCCGCTCTAACCTGGCTATTGAGCTTTAAAAACCTGGAAGGCCAGACAGTACATTGGGTCCAGAAGCTGTAGGAGTACAACTTCACCTTGGAACATCGCAGAGGGAAGAGCCACGGTAACGCAGACGCTATGTCCCGAAGACCCTGTCCAGAAAAGTGTGGCCAGTGCACAAGAGTGGAAGAGAAGGAGCATGCTGCAGCAGTCCAAGTAGTCGCGGCAGTGCCTGCGGATGGCTGGGATAGCGCAGGCCTGAGGGAGCAGCTGGCGGACGCAGACTTGGGGCCACTCTTGAGGGAAGTGGAGGCAGGAACAAGACTGACCTGGCAAGACATCGCACCGAGGAGTGCCACCTACAAGTCTTACTGGGCCCAATGGGACTCGTTGAAGATCAGAGAGGGCGTGCTGTTCCGGGTATGGGAATCACCCGATGAGAAGATGCAGAGAGAAGAGTTGATACTTTCCCGGAGTAAGGTCCCGGAAGTCTTGGAGGAAATGCACGCTGGTACTTCAGGAGGACACCTGGGAGCGAACCGGACGATTGACAAACTATGACAGCGCTACTACTGGCTGAGGCTCCGAGCAGACGCTGAGAGATGGTGCCGTCAGTGTCACGTGTGCGCAGTGAGTCACGGCCCCCAGACTAGGAGCCGGGGTCACATGCAGCAGTATAACGTAGGAGCGCCATTCGAACAGATTGCCGTCGACATAGCTGGACCATTTCCGATGTCCGACCTAGGCAACAACTACCTGATCGTGGTCATGGACTACTTCACCAAGTGGCCGGAGATGTATGCCATCCCGAACGAAGAGGCAAGGACAATCACAGACTGCCTCGTGGAGCAAATGTTCTACCGATTTGGGGTACCCTTAGAGCTGCACAGTGACCAGGGCACCAATTTTGAGTCCAACCTGATGAAGGAGGCACTAGAAAGACTTGGGGTTAACAAGACCCACACAACACCTCTACATCCCCAGTCGGATGGCATGGTCGAAAGGTACATCAAGACCTTAGAGGAACACTTGAGGAAGATCGTGGCCAGCCATCAGCGACACTGGGAGGTCAAGGTGCCACTGTTCTTGCTGGCCTGCCGCTCGTCTACACACGACACAACTGGGATGATGCCAGCCAGCTTAATTTTCGGCCGAGAGTTACACCTCCCTTGTGACCTGGCTTTTGGAAGCCCTCCAGAGGCGAAACAGCCAGTGGCCGAGTATGTGGAGAACCTGGTGGACCACCTCCACGACATGCAGGAGATGGCTTGCCAGAACATCCAGAAGGCGAGCGACTGCATGAAGACCCGCTACGACAGGCAAGCCAACAGCCAAGGGTTCCAGCAAGGTGACCTGGTCTGGTTGTACCGTCCTACCCGGACCAAGGGACGCTGCCCGAAGCTTCAGCAGCCATGGTATGCACCGTACCGGGTGGTGAAGAGGATTAACGATGTGGTCTACCGCATCCAGATGGGAAGATGGTGGTGCACCTGGATCGCCTGGCCCGCTACTATGGTGCTGTTCGGGACGACCAGCTATGAGGAGGGAGCAGTGTTACCTAATTATTGTAAGGCACGGCCAACTAGCAGCGGGGTGGGCGACCGGAAGCATTCAGGACACGCCTACCCATTTATCTTGTAGCGCTACGAGGGGATGGTTGGAGAAACATCACTAGCCATCTCTTTCCCCTCCTCCATTGACGTCTGGAACCTTCAGGATGATTCACTGAGCCGCGAAAGTTCCAGGCACAGCAATCTGCGTATATAAGGGATGAAGTGGACAGTTCAGTTGAGTTCTTGGCAAGCAGCCGGAGGAGCGCCGTGCTATTGAACGGACTGGAAGACTGTGTACGTGCATAGGAGGAGTTGTATGTAATTGTGAGTAGAGTGGGCCTGTGACAGACGCAGTGGTGAATTGTAATTGTGTGCGCTACGTAATTCTATGTAATTGGCAAGTGTTCCAACTGTAACTCGGTGGAAATAAAGAACATTTTGAGTTTGTGCAATTGGATTTTTAATTTCATGAACCCACAAAGTCACAATATTTTAAGATTTTTTTGTATTGGTTTATTTTGAGCTTTAAGTGAAGTAAGTTTTACTCTGTGGCCACTGTCTGGATTGCCTTATTGTTCATGAGTTTGAAAATATATCTGATTAAATTAATGTAAGATCTGGGTTAGTTGTGGATCCCTTGTGATGAAGAGTAGGTTTATCATTTTGTTTGTAAAAAAGCTTTAGATTATATTAGTTAAGTATATAAACTCTAACATTTTTTCTATGCTTTATATATTGTCACAAACTATGGTTGTGGTGACTAGGGGGAACAGCTAAGTTGGAGTTTAGGATGGTAGAATAATAATTAGGGCCCGGATTTTGATGAAAGTTCATCTTTTTTTCTGAGTAGTCACAGATGATGCTTATTGGAAATTATGTACATTCTGGAACAAATATGTTAGATATATATGGTTTATAGGTCATAAAAATGCATTTTTTCCACATTTTTATAATAGTCATTTTTTAACATTTAGATGCATTTTCTGATTATTTTCTTTCTGTTTTACAAATTTATTGGGCATTTTCATCTGTAGCCCGCATTCGGGAGACCCGGGTTCGATTTCCGGGGCCGACCTACCCTGACCCATGGGCGTTTTGGGGGATTTTAAAATAATCTGTGATCAAAAGTGCATTTATGTCATAATCTTTTGTGAAATGGTAACTTTGTAAGTGTTGTAAACACGTAATTAATACTGGTCAGTGTCCTAACAGTGCTGGTGAATTTATGACGCATCAGTTCGAGGAATCGCCGATTACATCATGCAATACCTGTGGATGCATCAGTCAGGACTTCAGGAGCTAGAAGTGTAGCAGTAAGAGAGTAGTTTGTGAGGTGTGTAATGTTGTGAAATTGAAATGCCGAAACAAAAACAGTCAACTGTGTGTCATATGAAACAGTATGTTTCAGAGTTTGGCGGAAACATATTCTCTACTGATGGAACTGTATTGTTATGTAAAGTGTGCGAGATTAAAGTCACTGCAGAAAAACATTTGCGAGCTCTTCAAAATGTGAAAAAAAAGACAAGTGTCTCGGTAACTGTTAAAAGAAACGGCTTTGACATCAAGTAACAAGTCATCTTCCTTTCATAAGAATTATGTGAAGTTTTAATTAATTGATGGAAATTAATCATTTCTCCACACTAGCCGTATATAGGTTAAGGTTTTTGATAGAGTCAACATGAAAAATTCAATGCCATGGCCGGGATTTGAACCACGGATCTCCTGGTTTCCGTCCAGTCACTCTTAACCTTTGAGCTACCATGACCAACGTGCCGTCCTGACATTAAATTCTCCAGTTGACTCGTATATTTCCCCGGTAGACCATTAGGGGCTCTCACATTCAAGATACACCGTTTGTGGCGACTTATTATCGTAAGTACTTAAGTCCCAGGCTTCATCGTCTAACTCTTATTATTTTAAATAATTGATGGAAATTAATCATTTCTCCACACTAGCCGTATATAGGCTAAGGTTTTTGATAGAGTCAACATGAAAAATTCAATGCCATGGCCGGGATTTGAGCCACAGATCTCCTGGTTTCCATCCAATCACTCTTAACCTTTGAGCTACCATGGCCAACGTGCCGTCCTGACATTAAATTCTCCAGTTGACTCGTATATTTCCCCGATAGACCACTAGGTGCTGGGACTTAAGTACTTACGATAGTAAGTCGCCACAAACGGTGTATCTCGGATGCGAGAGCCCCTAGTGGTCTACCGGAGAAATATCCGAGTCAGCTGGAGAATTTAATGTCAGGACGGCACGTTGGTCATGGTAGCTCAAAGGTTAAGAGCGACTAGACGGAAACCTGGAGATCCGTGGTTCAAATCCTGGCCATGGCATTGAATTTTTCATGTTGACTCTTATCTATTATGTGAAGTGTTTGTTAATGTCAATATTCCAGTAGCAAAAAAAGTAATTCCAAATTACTAGATTTCTTGTGCGTCACACTGGTCATACAATTCCAGATGAATCAGATTTGCATAAAAGTTGCCTACAAAAATGCTATATAAAACACTTTTAGCTGATAACTGCCGATCCTTTACTTTTGATAACTTGAATATGACCATGGTGGTGAACTGCAACGCTAAGTAGGGTATGTTTTGCCTAATGGGTACAGTAACTTATTTTTTCATATTTTATAACATTGAAAATGATGTGATGAATTTTGAATTTATTTATTATTTAGTAGCAATAATTGCATTGTTTATTAAGAAAGTTAATTTTAAAATGTAGTTATTCCAACCATATATTCATTATTTGTCTGTGACACTTATTAATTTATTATTATGAAAGGATTTGTTAATTTTTGTTAGGTCATTTTTTTACATTTTATGTGCATTTTTTTATATTTTAAGGGCATTTTATAGCTTATTTTTAGAGAATTTTTATGTCAACTTCCGGGCCCTAATAATAACAAACTCTTGGCTTAACAATAACAATTATGTATAACTAAGAATTTGTATCTAGTCCCAATGTGCGATGTTTGGTTTACAAATGGAGGGGCTTTGTAAGCTAAATAGTGACAATATTATCATGATGAATCGAATATTAATTTGTAGATCTTACCTAGGGAGATGTGTCAAGAATGAGTAGGCAAGTAGTCGAGTCCAGGATGCCACGCTGAAGGTGTCAGCCACAATCACTTGCCAAACAGAGAAGAAAGCCCTCAAATGGACCCTCGTGTCCAGTTACATAGTTTTATACATATCCGGAAGCACTTTGCAACATGGCAATGGCAATACGAAACATAGCCTGTATTCGTCCTAATTTTGAATTGAAGCAGCCAATCAGCTGAGCACATTGCATTGTTCCAGAACATCCCATATTACATGAGCAGGAGCAAAGCTCCATGTTGCTCTGTGCAACTCTGCACGTACACCAGGGGAAGCTGATGTCATAGTAATTTCCACGGGATTTGCCATAGGAAAGAGGAAACTGCAGTCTTCCTGTCATTTATGCAATTTTACAAAGCTTCTATACCTTAAGACACTGTAAAATGAAACTCCAACTAAATATTGAGTGCCCCAAATAAAATATTCTCAAAAAATATAAGTTACAGTACTCGCCATTCGTGCATGGGACAGTATGTGCAGCATGAACAATGAAGTTTCCAGCAATAATTGTTTTTGTTTTGGTTTCTATATTTATAAGTTTTACATTTGGATATGATGTTAGTTTTTCCATACATCAATTTGATTGTTTCTTATTTGTCTTCCTCAGATACAACTTACAGCTGCTGTAAACAAGGTCATACTGCTGACATGTTTTTCTCTGCTCTGAAAGTGCACTAGTGCATTGATGGTGATATTGAGTGGTTGAGTTATTGCCAGTATGCTTTATTATTCTGTCCTGTACTCAGTCACAAAGTATATTATTGCTCAGCATTTGTCTACTGCACAGTGTGCATTTATTTATAATTCGTATATGTTAATGCAGTCAACTAGCCAAGTGCAAGTACAATTTGCAGAGAGATTTCCAGGTGTGAAAGTTCCAGGCCTTATAACAGTCCATGAGCTTCACAATATGTTTAGGCCATACGAAGTTCAGGCTAAGAAATTTAAAAGACAGCATACAGTTCTTACCACAGAAACAGACTACATCGGTCATAATTTGGATAATTTTTCCCAAAAATCACCTAAGCATCTTTAACAACAGGCAGGCATTTCTTATGGCTCTCTGCAAAGAGCTATGAAAATGCTGAAGTTAAAACCATATAAAATAACTGTGGCACCTTCTCGTCAACCAGGTGATTCTGTAATTAGGCACACATTTTGTGAGTGGACTTTCAATAGCATATATAATGGTGAAACTGACCCACATTTAATATTTTTCACAGATGAGGCTTGGTTCCACCTTCATATAAATGTGTACACACAATAATTATTATTGGAGCTTTGGGAAACCTAATATTATTCATGAAAAACCCCTTCATGACAAAACAATTTATGTATGGCCATTGGCGAATAAGGAATTATAAGCCAATTTTTTTGAGTCCACAGTTGATGCCCATACCTACATGAATAACATATTGTTCTCCCCCCCCCCCCTTTTTTTAAAAGAATTAACAGACAGATAAGTGAAGATGTTACAAATTATTATATTTGTAATGGAAGGGTGATTTTGCCTTTTTTTCAACGAGACTCTACAACAGCTTAAACAGCCAATCTTTCGATCAGAACAATTGAAAACGTGTTTCAGGACAGAAATATGAGTAGTTTTATATAGAGTCTACCACAGAGCTGACGATAGGGGAGAAGTCCCCAGAAACTAGTCTTCATAAAAAACTTGTAAGTGGAGAAAAGTATATACAAGGTTGACTCACTTGCCTAATTTTAGTAACAATGAGTAGTTTTGTTGCCCCCTCAGTCCTATTTCTGTCTCTTGGGTATCTTAAAGCATAAAGTGTACAAGACAAACCCACACACTCTGGAAGAATTAAAACAAAATATCTGCCAGGAAATTGTCAGCATTTCTGAACATGAATTACAGTGAGTGACGGATAGTTTCTTAAAGAGGTGCCAAACATGTATGAACAACAGTGGTGGCCAGTTTCAGCATCTCCTTTAATAACAGTGTAAGTAAAGCATTTAAAAGTAGTTTCTAAAATGTTGCATGGTTTAAACTCTGCCTTTCTTTGATAGTGGCAGACTGCAAGCGCCAGTAGCACAGACAGCAAAACCATCTCACTACAGGTCCATACAATATTTTATCATCCGTTATATGCATAGTTATTACTTCACTTAATTGAGTTAATGAAACTAGGCTGCATTATGAAAAAAAGATAAGATTTTCAAAGTCTTCTTCTTCATGGTTTAGCCAGTTCCATTGAAGTTATCAGTGGATTTCTTCTGCAAGGTTGGCCAACATCTCATGTTCCTCTTAGGTTGTATAGAAAGGTTCTCTTTGGTATCTTTTCTTCACTGATCCTCATTAAGTGTTCGGTTCATTTTTTTTATGTTTTAAATTTATCTTCTAATTTATATATGCTTAACTCTTCTCTTATTTGCTCATTTCATATTCTATCTGCTTTTGTGTATCCTCTCACATTCCACAGAAATAGCATTTCTGCAGCTTGTGTTCTACTGCTATCCTTTGATTTAATTAACCATCTTTTGCTTCCATCCAGCAAGGACAGCCAATGTTTTGTATAATTTAAGTTTAGAATCTCTTGTTTTTTCAAAATAAAGTTCTTTTAATGGTTCCACATACAGCCTGTTAACTGCTAAATGCAATGGAAATGTATTTTGGGTGAATAATAAAATATATTTTGTTGTAAATAACATTAACTTTTATTGGAATCTGATAAATAGCAATGTTTTTCCATCTACTTGCTAATGTTGGATTTTGATTTGGAATACCCACCATAAAATAATAAAAATATTTTCCAATGTGTAAGGACTATGATACAATGAAGCACAAAATTATATTAAAAATCTTTTGTTAACTGTTTCCTCATTGTGAAGGCAATAAATTGCTGAGTTGAATCAAACCCAACAAATTCAGTGGTATGTGGTTCAGTCTTAGCTGTGGCACTGAATATTCAAGTCTGACTCAACTCTAGAAATATCTTTCAGTGTAAATATATCCATTGCAGACAAGTATAAATGCAAAATAGATAACTTTGATTCATATAACTGAGAATTCTTCACTTAGCTGGAAAACTGAATCATTAGATTACTAACTTTTCGTGTCTGCAACAAATAACCTTTGGGTTCACGCTTATATTTTCTTTTTTGTGTTTTTTAGGTTACATTAAGGAATATTTGTGCCTTGTTCCTCATGATCAGAAATTTAGTTTTCGAGAAACTGCAGAAGTACTTCATCAAAGTGCTGCTCTAAAAGAAGATTTCAGTGGTTATCGTGCTGCATCAGCATGGAATGCAATAGGAATGTATGCAGCAAACTTACTTTCCCAGCCCTGGAGAAAAGAGTACAGAGAATTAAAGGTTGGCAGTAGATAAATATTTGCATATAAGTTTTAAATGACATGCCTGTGAATAAGGACTATGATACAAGCAAAAAATATTTTAATTTTAAGTGACATCTTTCAAATCGTTATGATATTTTATGGACAGTAGGCATGCATCCTATAGGGTTGATAGTGAGATGAATAGAAAGCTTTCATTTTCTTATTTTGTTTCATTTTCCATTGATCCATCTTACCTGCTTTTGTTCATTTTTCTTCTGCATTCTTGCAAAAAGTAGAGGAACAATTTATTCCAGCCATAAATTTGACATGATTTCATTAGCAATAAATGTTTTGAAGTCTCATGAACCACCAACCACCCCTAAGGCATTTTTAGAAAACTGAGTGTAGTAGAAAACAATATAAATAAAAAATGAAATGTTTACTGACTCTAAGCTTGGTATTTAAGTTCAGTATCTTCTAAAGGTGCAACAAAGATCTTCAAGAAAAATCTCCCAACTCAGACTTCTAAATAGAAATATTTTCATTACTTTTAATTTTCTGAAAAGTAGCTCCAACAATTTAAAATACATGACAAATGAAATGTATATCTTGAATTTTCTGGTAGTAATCTATGATGTCCTCTTAATTCAGTAGGAATTTTGTATAACAGGTAAACCATAAGAAATTAATGGAAACATACTACATTAAAAATGTAAACATTTATAATTTACAAAACATATTTAAATTAGCTTTGTAGCATAGCCATTTCTGAGTTACCTGCTTTACTGGTTTTTATTTTACGGCATTTTGTCATTTTTCAAAGTGGTGTTGCTATTCAGTAGTTTCTTGAAATAACATGGAAATAGTATGGAATGTCAACTCACGATACGATTAGCTGTAAAACATTTGACTATTGCCTTGGTTTCCTCTTCTACACACAGTAAAAATGTAATTTAACTATTTGTATAGAGATTTGTGTCAAATTATAAATAATTTCATAAGAATAGGCTATAAAAGCAACATCTATTAGTGGATAAGTTGTGTGAGTGTATCATACCAAATGTTTCTCTACTTTGGATTTTGTATCCAAATTTTATTTTTCACCATTTTATGTTCTTTCAAGCACCTTTACATGTGAAAAATACATCTATTTACTTGTGAGGCAGTTCTGTTTTCCTTTTTCTGCCCCTTGTGTTTAAGTGAGTAACAAAACAAACTGATGATTCCACCACCATTGAAAACCAGATTTTCTGACAGACATAAACTACTAAGAAACTTCCTAAATTTTAGTTAATTGTTGGAAATGAATAATTTCTTTATACTAGCCATATATAGGCTAAGATTTTAGATAGTCAACATGAGAAATTCAATGCCACAGCTGGGGATTTGAACCACTAATCTCCTGGTTTCCGTCCAGTCACTCTTACCCATTGAGCTACCATGACCAACTTGCCATCATGACACTAAATTCTCCATTTGACTTGTATATTTCCCCAGTAAATCACAAGGGCTCTCGCATTCGAGATACACCATTTGTGTCGACTTACTATCATAAGTTCTTGAGACCCGGGCTTCATCATTTAACTCTTATTATAGTTAATTGATGGAAATTAATCATTTCTTCATACTAGCCATATAGGCTAAGGTTTTTTTATAGATAGTCAACATGAAAAATTCAGTGCCACGGTAATTGATGGAAATTAATCATTTCTGTATACTAGCCGTATATAGGCTATGATTTTTTTATAGATAGTCAACATGAAAAATTCAATGCCAGGATAGTAAGTCGCCACAAATGGTGTATCTCGAATGTGAGAGCCCCTAGTGGTTTACGGGGAAATATACGAATCAAATGAAGAATTAATTGTCATGACGGCAAGTTGGCCATGGTAGCTCAATGGGTAAGAGCAACTGGATGGAAACCAGGAGATCCGTGGTTCAAATCCTGGCCGTGGCATTGAATTTTTCATCTTGACTCAATCTAACTTCCTAAATTTCTAAAAGACTAAATATCTGCCATATTTCGCTCCTGTTTTTATCAATATTGGGGATTTTTTAGTTTATTATTACTTCATTTAAACATAATAAAATTACTGTTGTAATGGATAAAAGGAATAAAAGCTTCTTCTAAAAATTCTGTACAGTTATTTTATAGAGTATGTGGATAGGAGTAAATTAAACTAACCAATTGTGCTTCAAAACTTTTAAGTTGCCCGTGAAATGCCTGGTAAGGTAGCTCATATTTATTAATTGTTCTTTAAGATGTGATGTCTTACAGCAATGAGGTCTTTGGTATAGAAACCAAATATCAGTAGTACCAATGACCCCATGTCTGATTCAATTTTCCAATCTAATAGTTTATGTTAAAGGACAATATAACTCTTAAAAGCACAGTGTACTTGACTGGAAATCTGTGTTTTATTTATAGGTTTCAAATTGCTTTAAAGATTTGATAATTGACATACCCTTTGAAGTTCACTGATTTGTATGAGCACAATGGAACAAGTTCTTTGCAATTTTGGATATGTTACAGAGTAATACAGTTTAAGTGTTTAGCAAGGGAAGTAAAAATTTACGGTTCAGATACCTTAGTAGCAATGAGATTCAACAACAGGTTATCTTAACTTCTGAAATAAGGTTCTCTTGGGCTTCCACAGCCAGCAGAAACAGGAAATTAGGGATAAATATTTAATTAAAAAATGAATCAGACTACACATTCTCATGCCATCAACCTATCAACAACCAGATAAAAGTTGTTCCTAAGTAAGCAGCTAAAATAAAGCATGAAAGACTAAGCGGTGACTCATTTTTTAATTGTAAGATGCTTTATCGTAACGTTTAACCATTTAGTCAAACTATGTAATATATTTCCAAATAAATAATATATATTTTGGAAGAACTCTTGTAATTAACAAAACTACTCAAGCAGTAATTCTTTTCATGGAAGTGTTGAAAACTGTGTTGTAATAAATTAAATTTAAAGGGAGTCGATTAATGACACTACACAATACTTTTGAATTTCCCAGAATATGTTTCGGAAGCTATTTTCCTCCATTGTCAACCAGACATCGACTGGTTCTCAGTGGTGTAATTGGTGATATTTTGTTGTAGGTCTCCTCTCAAACTGCCACCAGAGGAGACCTACGACAAAATATCACCAGTTACACCACTGAGAACCAGTCGATGTCTGGTTGACAATGGAGGAAAATAGCCTCCGAAACATATTCTGGGAAATTCAAAAGTAAGTGTTGTGTAGTGTCATTAATCTACTCCCTTTAAGTTTAATACTCAAGCAGTAATTATCATTTGTTAAAATAACCACTTGTGAATAAACTTCAACTTTATCACTGTATTTCTTAAAGAAAACATGCTTGTGTATAGAGTCCAATTCCATTAACACATAAGTAAAATTTATTAAAGATATTTCCATGAATGATGGGCAATGTTGCTAATGTTTTTATTGATTTTGCTTTGATATAGCTATTCTGTGGCTTCTATAAGCATGAAATAGAAGGAAATTTGGTTGGAGCCGATCTGATGCTTCAAGCTATGGGATATAAGCCAACACGACAATCAACTATGGTGCTAGAGGGTCCCATTGACCCAGATAGAGTGTCTAATGTGTCAAGAGACTCCTTAATGGCTTTTGTAGAATGTCAGGTGAGCAATATTTCTGAAAATTTAAAGGGTCGATTTCATCAACTTGTCATACTTAATACAATTTTAAGGAGCTTTAGGGTTAGTGATTTGATGTTGGTGCAAATTCCGTTTCAGTGAACAGTGTAAGTGGTAACATTGTGTTAAACTTTATATTAACTTAACATGTGCACAAAATTACCACACTTGCCCACTAGCCCTGGCAGAAACACATGTAATTCCTTGCAGATTTGCTCTTGGGCTGCAATCATCTTTAAATTAAGTTCATCAACCTTTTTGATCTTGATAATTACTTTAAACTTATCAACCAGTTGTATAATTATCTTTATAGTGAAACATTAGTTTCTCTTCTCATATTTTTCAGTTAACAGCATAGTTCTAATACAATCAGGAAAATCACGTAGTAATAATTGTTTATGACTGTAACTTATCTTGGAGAATGCTGCAGTGCATCTGAACATTTTCAGAAGCTGTATAGTTCTTCACCTCAAAAGCTGTTGTTTGCAGTTGCCTTGAAAAGAAGTTAGATAACAATTGGCTGTAAAGCTTGATGAAGCACTGAGTTTTAATATAAAAGTTAAACAAGATATAGTATTTTGTACATAATTTGGTGAATTTGGCCTAAATATGGCATTAGCAGTTAATATAAGCGCTCACAATGATGGCCACTACATATTTTTTATTTATAAGGTGTTATTGTAATGTATTAGTATGAATGTTGTTGCATTTAAATGTGTTTTCAGTATGGAAGTTCAATAATTTATGTCAATATTGTGTTTATTATTTGCCAGTCAATGTATTTCTGTATTGAAACACACATGTTTGAAAAATAACCAATTTGCCAAATTAATGTTATGTCTGGTATTCAAAAAATGAAAAGCTACTGCTGATTTTTCTATTTCATCGTTGTTGATGTTTCTTATATGTTCTTTCATTCTGATGTCTATATTTATCTTTGCTTTTCCTATAATTTGGAGACAACTTGAATAAAACAAGTATATCATCCCATAGATTTTTCGTATGGGAAAAAATCTTCATTAACAAAAACTGTCATAGAATTATGAACTTCGAAACTCCACCACCGGACATCTTTGACAAATATATCAGGCCATCTATCGACGATACAGAGAGAGAGGAAACCACTACAATCTGCACTAGTCGAGAATCAGCTGATGATGGGAACAACAGCTCTTGAAACATGTCCTGTGAAAAACAGTGTTAGTGAAGCAATGTATCAATATCTTCTTGATTCACTTTTATTTTATATTAATACTTCCCTAAATTTGACCCAGTCAGTTGTTTTATTAGTAATTTTTGGGAGGCTCTCCTTCAGTGTTATTATATTTAAGTCACAAAAAATGCAAAGAAAATTATTTTTGTGGTTGATTTGGTTGGTATCTAATGTTAAAACAGTTGGCGATAATGCCATTTGCTCTTTCACTCCAGTATGTTGATGTTATGTTGGTACATTGACTAAAGGTTAGGTAGCAGAGTATGTGGTTTCCATCTGTATCTTTAAGTGTACAGAAAGGGCACAAAAGGAGATCTCATTATACCAATCCTGAATAAATGTTTATTGAGACAGTCATGGCCTATTAGAAGTCTAAAAGTTGCTACAGAGGATTTTCTTGGTAGTGTATTGATTCTAGTCATGCTGTTACATAAATTTTCTCATACTTTTCCTTTTACTTGTAATATGTTAACCTTTTTAATTTTTTGATTATATGTTGATATAATTATTCTTTTGATAGTGATAACTTAGTGGCTCAATTTTGAATTTGACCTAATTTTACTCCCTTTTTTGGTTAGAAAGTCAGCCATTTATTACCATGTATTCTGCAGTGTGCTGGTATTCATTGAAGTATTAATCTTTTATTTAAATGAATTAACTGTTTTACAATTTAATGGCATTCTGCAATATTTAGGTTTTTAGGTGTTATGTCAGATATTAGGGGTATTATATCTGTTTTAGAGTCAGATAATACAATTTTTTCAAATTTATTTATATGATATAGACAATTTTGTAAGCTCTGAAGGATTGCCGAAATTTCTCCACCAAAGTTTGTAGCATTTAAACTTAATCTTCTGTAGAAAAAGAAATGTGGGCATATTCCACCAGCATCACCAGTACCACCACCATTATTTGGTAAGCTGTAACAGTCAGTATAAACATGTACCATTCAATGGCAGGGTATCTTAAATTTATTATTTCTGGTGCCATTTGTTTCAGGACACATGAAGAGGTTTCAGATTTTGTAATTTCTATGGCTAAGCATAGATAATGTTCAATATCAAATAGTTCTAAAGGGTTGATGTTTGTAAGTTTTCTTTTAAGTAAGGAAGGTTTAATTTTTGTTTTATTTCTTTGATAAGTTTATTTGTGATTTTCTTCTTTCCCAGTCATTATAAGGTAGTCTGATTATTATGTGTTTCAAATAGGAAGGTATTTGTTCTTGAGAGCTACTAGGTGAGCAACCAATGGGAGTCCTGCGGTGTTGTCATATTGCATTCCCGCTAAGTGGTGTGTGAGGAGTGCCAACCTAATCAATCTGTATGAAATACTATTCGCACTAAGACAAAAATTCAGATTTCGCCAAAACTGATCCATATGGAAGGTAGAGAGTAATGTATCTAACATAACCATTAAAACCCCATATTTTTAGCTCAAATAGTTTTTCTAATACAATTAAATAAAACACTATTACCTGTATTATAACAATAAATTGCGACGTAAGCACTGTATGAATATCATTATTGTTTGGCATGTATGCATGTACGTATATTTGTAATTACTCAGAACTGGAACGTAAATGTTTGGCATGACGTAATAAAAGAATTATTTTGAATAAGCCAATTCAAGCGAGAGGAAACAATAAATTTCCTTGCCCTGGCAGAACGTGTCTGGTCACATTATATCTTTGTTTATGAATGGTTCGGAATCTCTATTTACTCTAGAGAGTTCAAAGTGGTTGGTGTGTATGTATGTACAGTATGCGCAAAATAAGAAGAGCGCTGGATTTGCGGGGTGGTGACGGCAGAGGGGAAGATGCTAGAGCTAATGCTCTTTTGTTTCTGCAGTGTGGTCAACCGTGAAAAACACAGTGCAGCAAAATAGCGTGTAAGATAAGCGAAGATATATGCCACAAGTGTGAGATCTGTTGACAAACATTAAATTGCACTCGATCCAATAAGCTATATGTTTATATATGTACTATTTATGAAACACACAAAAATAGTAAACATATATTATGACAGCTATAAATACTCACTCATTCGCTTTGTGATTCTTCGATTTTTGAGTCCACTGCATCAGTTTCATTGCTAGTATCCTCTGATGTGTTGATGATAATTTCATCAATCGCATTTTCTATTACACTATCATTTCTCCAATATTTCATTTCCAGCTCTTGGACCTTCTTGCAGTATCCTTCCCAATCCGTCGCACTTACAGAAGAGAATGCTTCTATAGCAAGTTTCTGCAGATTTGTGGCTGACATATCACCAGTAACGTTTTGTCTTCTGAAAACGTTCTTTATTTTTGCCAACACCAGTTCAATTGCATTCAGATCACAGTTATACGGAGGTAACCGAATAATAGTGTGTCCCCTTTCGAGAGCCATAACATCCACAACATGTCTTGCTCTTAGGTTTGTTGGCCTCTATTAAACTGTAGAGTGTAGTTTTCGTCATTTCATAATTACAGGTGAAACCCCTTTTTTCCAACCAACCTATCATTGTTGCTTTCAGGTCGTATCTTGTCGGAGTTTTGTTCAACTGTCAAGAGTGATACGGTGCATTATCAATAACCAAAATTGATGACGGTGGAAGGTTAGGGAGAACCTGTGAGCTAAACCATTTTTCAAAATTATGCGAATTCATTTGTCCATGATAATCCCCTTGTGTGGACCTGGCTGCAAATATTAATTGCGCCTCTTTAATAAATCCTCTTCTAGATCCAACACTGGCAACAATTAGTCTTTTAGAAGCACTTCCCCAAGCAGTGACACCCAAAACGTCTTTCTCCTTTCGCCAACATTTACCAACCGTCATTATTATCTATCCAAGATTCGTCCAAATAAAATACTTCCCTGTTCATTTCTCTTGCATTCTTTATCTGTACAAGGAAACGAGCACGCCAGTCAATGATGTCTGCTCTTTCCAGCAATAACACACGTTTATTTTGCACTTTCTTCCACACAAAGCCCATCAATTTTAAAACATTGCGAAGAGAAGTCACGCTCCATCTCCACTGTATTTTTTCTCCCAAGACTGGAATTAATTTATTTATTGTAGGAACCACTTTCTGCACTGTGTAGAAATATTCAATTGTATCTCAATCACTCGCTTATCAAATTCATCAATCTGCAGTTTCCTTGAACTCTGGTCCTAAAGAAAAGAGGAAAAAATACCGGTGTAGCTTTGGTAATGGAGGGAAATAGAAAGCTATGTAGAAATATACAAAGGGTTCAGAGCAAGAGGAAAAGAAAGGTAAAAGAGCAAGATATAAGGAAAAGGAGGAAGCCAATAAGGAAAGGATTGAAGGGAAAAGAAGAAAGAAAGGAAACATCACTATTAGTTATTACCATACACAGATCACAGCCTCACCTGCTGTTTCCTGGTGTTTTTGGTGATTCATTAGGATGAGATGCACAAAATGATTTAATTCGCCTGACAGTGCTGATGCTTTTTCCTGTGTAAGTAGCAGCTCGTTCTATCGATTTGCTGAGTGGGAACATTAGCTGGTTGTTATCCTTTTCTATATCACAACTTTCTGCAACTTTCGCTATTATTTTGCAGCCATCACTATGCACGACTGTATGTGCATGTTTCCGAGTAGGAGTTCATTGCTCGAAAGGTACACATGACGAGTTTCGTGTGCTCTGAAGCAAATATATTGGCTAGCAAGTGTAAATAATGGGTGTTTAGCTCAGGGTAAAGCAATGAAGTTAATCTCAGGGTATGCGTGGATATGTGTGAGAAGGATAATTTTAATGACACTGGAATGCCCGTTTCAAACTGGTTTAATACCTGCTTCTTTTTATCCAAACATCAAACTTGAAGTTGCCGACCAAGGGTTACCAATATCAGTGTTTAGAGTTTGTTTATGAAATGTTTATTACTCGATAAAGCTTAATTCGTTCTTCACGTATATATGAACTGACAAATATCTTCTCTCATCACTTCTGGTCTGCCTGGCCCAAGACAGAACAAGAGGACTGCCCTAATCGGCTTCATGCCTCGAACTGTCTGTCCTCACAGCTGCACGTGAGTGTATAGCCCTCACTTTCTGGAAGCCCATTATTCACACAAAGATTCCCTTTGTGACAATTTTGCCCATTGTCCTTATTATTAGGGGTCCGAAGAATACCTTTATAAACAAAGTCAAGTGCTATCCATTCAGGATTCTTACTAAGAAAGCCATTTTTCTCCCGTGTCTTTTGTTAAACAACTCAACCAACTGCACCTGTTTGTGTCATAACAAACATACAAGACTCCTTTGAAACCCATTACAATTCTTTATACATTGCACCCCTTAATTTCAGTATCAGCCCTCAGCCATAATTACAAACTGGTTAAGCTGCAGTAATTAACCTCAAACTTGCACAAAACGAATGCACACAGAAAACAAAGAGCGCGCATAAAAGCTTAGCATATTAGTCACTAGATGTCAGAGTGTACTAGTGTAGTGTACTAGTATAGCGCATTTCATGTTTTTAAGTTGTCATCTGTGTTCACGGAGTTAGCTGAAACCTACCGAGTGAGGACTAGGGAGACGAACGCTCAAGATATCTTGCGCATACTGTACATATGCTTTTCATTACTCAGAACTGAAATTTAAACAACTGCATGATGTGAATAAATCAAGGTGCTAAATTCCAGAAAGAGCAAACACTGCATTTCCTTTTTTTTTTTTTTGTGGATAGAGTCGACATGAAAAATTCAATGCTATGGCCGGGATTTGAACCACGGATCTCCTGGTTTCCATCCAGTCGCTCTTAACCTTTGAGCTACCATGGCCAACGTGCCCGTCCTGACATTAAATTCTCCATTTGACTTGTATATTTCCCCGGTAGACCACTAGGGGCTCTCACATCCGAAATACACTGTTTATGGCGCCTTACTATCTTAAATACTTGAGTCCCAGGCTTCATCATTTAAATCTTATTATTTTAGTTAATTGATGGAAATTAATCATTTCTACCATTTATAGGCTAAGGTAGCTCAAAGGTTAAGAGCGACTGGACAGAAACCAGGAGATCCGTGGTTCAAATCTGGGCCATAGCATTGAATTTTTCATGTCGACTATCCATTTAAAAAAAAAACCTTAGCCTATAAACGGCTAGTGTGGAGAAATGATTAATTTCCATCAATTAATTAAAATAATAAGAAATTAATTGTTCTTTCACACTGGCCATGTGTAGGCTAAATTGTGGAAACATAGAGTCAGACTGAAAAATTCAATGCCATAGCCGGGATTTGAACCACGGATCTTCTGATTTCTGTCCTGCCACACTACCATTGTGCTACTATGGCCAACGTGCCGATATGACATTAAATTCTCCAACTGACTCGTATTTTCCCGGTAAACCACTTAGGAGTTCTCATAAACACATGAGACAACTACCTTAATGGCGACTTACTATACTGTAAGTCTTTAAGGCCCGGGCTTTATAGTTAACCACTATTAGGTCAATTAATGGAAAATACGAGTCAGTTGGAGAATTTAATGTCATATCGGCACGTTGGCCATAGTAGCACAATGGTAGTGCGGCTGGACGGAAACCAGAAGATCCGTGGTTCAAATCCCGGCTATGGCATTGAATTTTTCAGTCTGACTCTACGTTTCCACAAAATAATAAGAGTTCCATCAATTAACTAAAATAATAAGAGTTAAATGATGAAGCCTGGGACTCGAGTACTTAAGATAGTAAGTCGCCACAAACGGTGTATCTCGGATGCGAGAGCCCCTAGTGGTGTACCGGGGAAATATACAAGTCAAATGGAGAATTTAATGCCAGGACGGCATGTTGGCCATGGTAGCTTAAAGGTTAAGAGCGACTGGACTGAAACCAGGAGAGCCATGGTTCAAATCCCCCTGGCCATAGCATTGAATTTTTTATGTCGACTCTATCCATAAAAAAAAAAAAGAAAAAAAGCCCTTAGCCTATAAACAACTAGTGTGGAGAAATGGTTATTTCCATCAATTAACTAAAACTTCATTTCCTGTTAGCCTGTGGAATGCTGTATGCTTATGTTTATGAATGAATGCTGGAAAAGAAGTGTTTATTTACTCTGGAGAATTCAGATCAATATCATTCAGTTCTTTACATAACAGTAGAGTAAGTGTTAAATAGTGCAATGGCTTCTAGGTGTACACGTTCTTCAAAAAATTGGGCAATGAGGAATATAGAAATCAGCTTGATTTCAAAAATGCTCAACAGCTTACTGCTGAAGCGTGTGGTGTAGGTAAAACAAGTGTGTCCCACATTTAGATTAGAAAAGCAGGTAATTCATAAACTATAATTATAGTTATAGTATTTAAAGATATACATAATTTGCGAAAATGCTTTTTTCCAATTTTGATTTTGGCAACTGCATCATTGTAAAAGTTTGTAAAATATAATTCGCTTACCCTTACATCCAACGCCAAGCAGACCTGCATGTTGTATGAGTATGCGAGAGAGAGAGAGAGAGAGAGAGAGAGAGAGAGAGAGAGAGAGAGAGAGAGAGAGAGAGAGAGAGAGAGAGAGAGAAATATAAAAAGAGTGGGGTAACAAGCTGGCAACACTGAGTGTGATAGGCATCTGATTAGCTAGTCTCCAGAACCCTTCCCATTTGAAAAACAATTTTTCATATTGTATGTTGGCTGCTTTTTCATTGTCAAGACTAAGTCTTGGATCATTTGTTAAAATTTATTGAACAAAGAATTTGATTTTGCAGAATATTAAGTTCTTCTATATTTGCAGTTATTAATATCTCTTCACATATTCAAGTGGTGGTTTAACTTCTTGTAAAAAGTGTTTAAAGTTTGTGTAGTACTTCTCCATTTCTTGTCTGCCAATCTCTGTAATAGGGGTAATTTTTTCTTATGGTTTTTTCTTTTTCTTCTTTTTTTTTTTTTTTTCTTTTCCTATATATCATCCTAAATATTTGGCTTCACATGTTTCAGCAAGAGTATTTCCTTCTAGTTGAAGGGAAATATTTAATGGTTTCTTCCTTAGTGTGAATAGTTGATATTTGAACTTCAAAAAAATGTGCAGAAATGAAAGAAGCTGAATTTTAATGAATTCAATGCACTAAATTTCGAAACTGCAATTAGTTTTTCTGTGTCACCTTAGATTGTTTGCAATTCCTATTATGATAAATTGTAAATCAAAATTAACTCAGCAGTTCCTAGAATGTGTATTCTAATAAAGAAATCGTGAAAATCTCTCAAATTCTGTCAATATGGTTATTTATTTTAGTGGAAAATATGTTAATTAAAATAAAATGGCTACTCACATTTATGTGCTTGAAGGGAATTATCACTTCAGACCTTTCCTTTTATGTGTTGTCATATCCTCTCTTATTAGAAACCAGCAGTAGTCACTCATCATTGATGCATCCCATCTGCCTTTATAACATTGTTCCATTTGCAAGATGTCTTGGTTGAAATCGTTCACCTTATCATTATTGCACCTAAATTTTCTGGAAAAAATGTAGGAATGTAGGAAGTGAATTTTGAGAGACATCATACACCCCAATTTCTGATATGTTTGAAGAAGATTCTGTACTAGCGGTTTATAATTTGCATCTTTTTGGTTACCAAGGAAGCTGTGAACAACACCTTTACATGACCTCCATGCCCCAAGTTCCTTTGCATTTAATTTTGTATCAAAATTTTTGTCACAGATCACTTTTCGGATTTGAGGTCCAACGAATATTCCTTCTTTTAATTTGGCATCACTCAGATCAGGGAAAACAGTTCTAAGATGTTCATAAACCTTCACCTTGTTGTCCATGGCTTTCACGAAGTTCTGCATCAGCCCTAATTTAATGTGTAAAGTTGGAAGAAACACCTGTGGGCCAAACATTTTGTTGCCCTGGAATGAATTTGTCTCTTCCTATCCACTCCTTAACTTTATAGTGCTTTTCCCTCTCACAACTGTCCCATAGGCAGAGGAAACATGGAAATTTGGTGAATCCGCTTTGTAATCCCATTAAAAGACCAATCTCTTTAAGGTCCCCGAAAATACACCAACAGTGATCTTCGTATTTTATGGCTTGAAGAATGTGGTGCATAGTTCCTAAGTTTCTTTCATTGCTACAGCATATGCCACAGTTACATTGCCATTATGTAGTAACACAGCCTTCAAGCTTATTTTAAAACCAATAAATAGTCGCCACTCTTCAGCATTATGTGTAACACCTAATTGCAACATTAATCCACTCACATCATTACATACACAGACACCACTACCTGTGGTTGTGAAATACTGCAAGAAATCGCTATTTCTGTTTCTGAACACTGTCACCCTGTATCTTTATGTAGCAGTTTCCACTGTTGAAGATGAGATCTGAGAAGTTTGGCTAACTGCTTAAGTAGATATAAATCATATACCAGATCATTGAGTTCCACCTGCGTAATTAAGTGTGGCTTATAATACAAATAAAATAATTAGTGATTATTTTCCACTTATCTTAAGAAGTTGATGACAAAACTTCTATCTTCTATTTGAAATTAATTTCGTAAGCATTTGCCCACATCTTCAGTGAAACACATTTCGTTGTCAAATGTGGGCAAATGCTTACGAAATTAATTTCAAATAGAAGATAGAAGTTTTGTCATCAACTTCTTAAGATAAGTGGAAAATAATCACTAATTATTTTATTTGTATTATATTTATTATTCCACTGTAACTAGCTTCATTTTCTGTGTAATAAGTGTGGCTTTTTCGCTTCTTCTTCTGGAATATAAGCATCATCCTTGGATGCAGATAATTGTACTGCTTCATCAGATGAAGATCTGTCGGATTCAGATAGTTCTTGCCATAAGACGGTGGCATCCGGACCAGATACAGATCTGGGGAAGATGTATAATGTGTGGAAATCTAAGCATGCTGAGTATATAATGGTTATATGAATTCACCCAAAAATTATGAAACCATGTGTGATTGAAAAAATCTGAGCGTATTTTCGTAAATTGCACTCCAGAGTTAGTGTAATTCAATATTTCGCTTGCCTGCATTTTTTTGTGCATTTATTAGTGTAATTTGTTTTCTGTGTATTAATTTTCATTTAATTATTAGATGTCCAATTCTGTAATGTCATCAAGGACTGTTATGCTATATTTATTAACTGTTGACCTTGACTTTTTGTTTAGAATTCCATAACACTACATCTGCAAATATTTAAGACTTCTGATTGTAGTTAATTGATGGAAATTAATCATTTCTTCACACTAGCCGTATATAGGCTAAGGTTTTTGATAGAGTCAACATGAAAAATTCAATGCCACGGTCGGGATTTGAACCACAGATTTCCTGGTTTCCGTCTAATCGCTCTAACCCATTTAGCTACCATGGCCAACTTGCCGTCATGACATTAAATTCTCCATTTGACTCGTATGTTTCCCCAGTAGACCACTAGGGGCTCTCGCATTCGAGATACACCGTTTATGGCAACTTACTATCGTAAGGACTTTAGTCCCAGGCTTCATCATTTAACTCTTATTATTTTAGTTAATTGATGGAAATTAATCATTTCTTCACACTAGCCCTATGTAGGCTAAGGTTTTTGATAGAGTCAACATGAAAAATTCAATGCCACGGCTTGGATTTGAACCCTGGATCTCCTGGTTCCTGTCCAGTCTGATTGTATTTTTTTGTAATTGACATGGAAGATTATTGATATAAGTATTAAGGACTGTGGTACTAAGGATACTACCTTGAGGTACACCACAGTGTGTCTGTTGATATTTTAATAATTTATTATTATATTTTGGTGGCAATAAAGCATTGAATAATGAACTCAGTGATCCAATGTAACATTTTACCTTGGGTTCCAAAAATTGTTAGTTGATTGAATAGTTTGTACCTCCATGTTTGTAAATCACAGCTATTTGATTCATTCAACAGTATGTAAAGAATGTTTTATGAAATCGCTGGCCACTGCAATAGATCTTCATAAAATTTTTGTGCATCTTCTGCATGTACATACTTCAGCTTTTGTATGTCCTCCATTTTCTTTTTCTGAATGGACACTTTTGAGTTATGGATATGCTGGCTCCAGGTCTAAGAGAAAATTTGAACACATTTACAGCAAACAGAATGTATGTGTCAGATAACTATTGATAAATGAAGTGTTCTTATTATTCCAGGCTTAGCAGTCTCATAAATAAATTCCTTATACTGGGAAATTGCAAATGATTTCGTTTTTATTTCTTGGAAAATCCATACTTGCTGTTTCCATAGAAATCACATTCTTTTTGTTAAATTGTGGCCACTACTTGTCAAAATTCATAATACTTTGTCTGTACCATAGTCACAGTTGTTCCTGTAATACTATTAGCTATCAGCTCCACATATTCTTTGGGAGTATAAACTCTATCACATTTTGAGATTTTTCTTTGGCTCTTCTTTGTAATATGTGATGCAGCAATTTTTTCTAAGTCCTTCACACTTTTTATACAACTATGATGTTTTTATATACAACAATGGTGTTTAATATGATTTCTTTACTTTATAGTGCAATTTTGTGCTGGCGGGCATTCTTTTAACATTACTGAGGTCATAACTTAATTGATTAATTTACATACTGCGTATGTAGCTACATTGAAGAATTCAGTGCAACCAAATTATCCTTACTAAAATTAGGCAAATGAGTCAATCTTGTATATACTTTTCTCCACATACAAGTTTTTTAATGAAGACTAGTTTCTGGGAACTTCTTCCCTATCCTCAGTTCTGTGGTTGACTGATGATGCATCTGGTGTCTGCATCTGGCTTGGTGTCGTGCTGCCATCTAATGTTCTCGTAAGTTTGATGACGTCATCTTCGGCTGGAATTTCAAAATTCATCAAGAGGTCCTGTTTCTTCGCAATAAATGTTTTCCAAAATCTGTAGTTCTAGAGGTTTCTTTGCCTGTTTGATTAGTTCTATTTCTTGCTTTATGTTTTGATTCTCAGACCAAAAGTGATGTGCTACGGCGGACTTGTCCATGTGTTTGAATTTAATATTTCTGAAGTGTTCTTTCATTCTTGTTCCTAGATTCCTTTTGGTCTTACCAATGTATATCTTGTCGCAATCTAGGCAGCTCATTTGGTAAATACCTGATAATTGAGTTTTTGGTGTGCTATTTTTTAGAGGGTGGTTTAGTAAGTTGCGGATGTTGTGTTTGTTCTGAGGGGCTAATTTTATGTTGAAGCTCTTAAAAACCTTTTCAATTTTTTTTTAAGTATTTTGGATGAAATGTAAATTTGCCATATCTGGTGTTTGGGTTTTCTAGTTTTTTTAACTTAGTAATGTCCTTTAAGTTTTTGTTTCTTTTGTGTCTATAGATCAACTTTTTGATGAAATTTGTGTTATAGTTGTTCAATTCGGCAACCTGGTGTATCTGAGTGTACTCCTGTTATATTCTGTTTTTGTTAGCGGAATGTTGATTAATCTGTGAACCAAACTATGGAATACTGCATATTGATGTTGTACTGGGTTTAATGGGTTGCATTTAATGTAATTGTCAACATGTGTTGCTTCTCTGTATATTCCAAATTGTAATCCAATTGGTGTTCTTACAAATTATCCTTGTTTCCTCACTTATCCACACATTCAAATTAGGGTGTGATTTTTGTTTTGTCCTATGCTCTTATCAGAGAATAAGTATAGTTCTGTAATATTTTCTTGCATAGTAGTCTTGATGTAATTGTATTAAAAGGAACATACCTCATTAGCCTCTTCTTTCTCTTGCCTTCATGATACAAATACACAATACAATTCCTAGATTTGATATTATAAATACAAAAATTGCTTACCCATAACTAAGGTAAAATGTTTCTTGCACAGGGATATTTAGTAAAGCCAAATTCTGCATTAGGTCAAATAACATTCCAGCAACATGATCATCTTTATTTTATTCTACTTGCTCTAAGGCAGTATAAAATCTCTTACTCCTGTGCTTGTATATATCAAAATCAATTTGTGCTGTCAGTAATATCAGGACTGGCTCTGCTTCCTCACATTTGCTGCAAACATCAATTTATGTGCAGCCAAAAGCATAATTAGCATTTTCAGAGAAGTACTTTCTGTAAAAAATCATATTTAACATTGAACTCTGGATATTTCTGGAGAAAAAGATAATGCATACTTTTGATAATGTTAAATGATTGTTATATAAAAAATATACTTTTGACGTTCAAACATGCATCCAAGTATTTTATTTCTTTGCCAGTGTAGTGGGTTGTCCTAAGGGGAAGCTAATGGATATGATCACATATTGCATTCAATATATTTTCTGTCGTTTCTTGGTGGTGCACTCATTTTCACCTCATTTCCCTTGGAAGTTGACCAAAGATGATTTGATATACGAAACTCTCACTTCTGTGATACTGCAGAAGATTAAGAAATGCCCATGCGTCTACCTTGAACAACAAAAAAATAATGTAAAGAACACTGTGTCTTGTTATTTGCAGGTTCATGTTGCTGTTTCAATGGTTGCCTTTGTTTCACCTCTTTAACAACAATTAGCCCTTGTAGATGTATATCTTCAGCATTTTTATCTTCAATGTTAAAAAAACTGACAGATTTTTCAGGCACTCTGTATCATTAATACGGGGGAAGCATTCCATCCGACAGCAGAAACCATTATTGAATTATATTAGCATCAGTAATAAAGCTTTCTATAAAATATAAAAGTAATGCATTGCACGTTTTATTCTGCAATAGTTATTGTCTTATTAATTTACTTGCAATCTATTCCAATGCTTTTCCCAAGTACAGGATTACCCTTATAGTTCAAGTAGGGTAGTTCATGAACTCTTGCTTGTTTCATTTTTTCCTTTTGTGTTGCTCCTAATTTCTCTTCCTTTTTGGTGACATGATTCCTTCACAACAACAAGCTTCTGATTAAACACTTGCAGTCGAATAAATGCAGAAAAACAAGAATGATTACATAGATGTAATAAGCCACCATTATCAAAGCGCATTCTTGATGCAACAAGAGTGCTTCGCTTGCAGCTCACATAAAGAAAATGAGGAGAAATGAATTAAGTCACTGACATAGTTCCTTTATCCTCCTGATGAATGCACAAAAGCTCATTTTTCTCCACTAAGCAGTCATTGGACATAGTTTCTTTCAACACAGCGCAATGAATTTTACTTAAATTAAAATGAATGCGCAAACAATGAGAAAGTGAAAAAGATTACGTAGTTCCTTTCTCCACCAACCAATTCAGTGGTAAACGTATCAATATTATGTTCATGTATAATTTTAGTCAGTTCATATTTCTTTGCTGGTAAGTCTTTGTGTATTCCACTGTAAAATTTTTAATTGGTAATGAATATTATGTTGTTTTCCTTGAATAAAGGTACCCGCAAAAAATCTGAGTGGGGGACTATGTTACTTCCCGAATATTTTTCCCAAGGTGACATCATTTTTATCTGAAGTTTTAATTTAATTTTTTTATAACTGTTTAAAATTGGGCACCATAAATGGCAGATACATCACCCTAAGTAGAGAAAGCTATGAACAGGAAAAAATGAAATGATCCCCTAGGTCTCGAATACTGTAATACCATCAGGGTCAAAGAAAACAAGAGTTAAGTCAAGGATGATTGTATAGGAAAGGTAAAAGAGGGAATCTGATATATGGAAAGAAAGAAACATCAGTCCAGGTCAGTAACCCACCAAGCTGATCAGTGCTCACTGGTGAGCAGCCCTTCACTATAGTTCATCAGATATTTTTTTTTTTTTTTTTTTTTTTTTTTAGATTGGTTCCTTTGTCTTCCTTTTATAGAAGCAGTTAAAGGGTCACCTTTCTTCTATAACAAAATTGATACATGGTTGCTAACAGTTGCATCGCATGAAGGTGTGGGATGGGACGTTACGCTTTTGTCCAGGTTGGTTCCCTTAAGGCTTCAATTAATCAGTAAAGGAATTTGAGGGTCTCCTGCCTCTTAGTAACAAAAGTCTTTCTGCAGCTAAATTATTTTTGTTTGACAGCCTAACATAGGGGAGAAATTATCTTAATAAACACAAGTTCTTTAAAAGATACTACACAAATATAGCTATTTGCAACAAAAACTTCACTTATCTTAAGAAAATGATGTAAATTTTTCTTATTGATTGATGAGATCGATTTCATAAATCCTTGTTTACATCTTCAGCCATCAAACAACTTTGTTGTCAATGTTACTATTCCTAGAGGTCACTACATAGTTTTATTATTCATTAACATACTTTTCTAATATCTTAATATGAATTTTGTAGTATATAAATATATCATTTTTGAAGTTGCATAGTTAAAATGAATATATTTGTCACTTACCAATAAATTATTTATACATTGAAACATATGTCTGGAAAAATTCAAGAAATACTGTAGCGGCAAAGTATGCATAAATTGCATGGCCAACAGTAATTGCTGTCAGTATCAAAAACTTATTAACATAACCAGGGGAAATAACAGACAAGAATATTTATTGACATCTTAAGTACACTAGCTAATTACGAATACTATTTTTAGGAAGAAGTTTTAATAGTTCACTACACACAAACCTACATACATATATTAGGACATCAACACAGAAAAATTGTCCAGGCACATATAATAAAAAGAAAGACAGCATGTTATAATATTGAAATTTGTAAATATGAGCATTTTAATAAAATAAGAGAACTTTGAATGGTCTGAAAATTAATACATTTACCTTCTTGTACCACACAACTCTGCATATTATGTTCATTATATTTAAAACTGCCACATAGTATTAAAATAAATACTGCTTCCACAAGTGGTTTATTCAAATTTCGCAAAATATCTCAAAAACTATTTGTAGTTGGTTTATTGATACTCGTCACTTGAATATTTCAAAGAACAAAAAGCAATACTGCACATAGCAGAAGAAAATGGATACAACAAAAGTTTGGTGTTGAAGAAAAGCTAAGCTAAAGAAAACCATTAAGGAAGCAACTACATTTACAAAAGAAAAAGAAAGCAACAGCATATTCAGTTCATTCACATATCACCCAAAAACATTTAATAAATTTAAAAAGATCTTCAAGGAACAAAAGATCACCTTGGCACCTACTAATAGACACTCAATTTTAAAATTGCTAAATTCAAAAACAAAATATGAAATCCCAGCAGTTAACAGACCCGGAATATACCAGATAAGTTGTAAGAATTGTGAAAAATGCTACATAGGTGAAACTAAAGGAAATCTAAAAACCGGAGTCAAAGAGCACTTTAGAAACATCAGATTAAAACAAGAAGATAAGTCAGCAGTAGTTCATTTTTGGAATGAGAATCATGACATTGATCCAAATCCAAAATTATTAAATGGAGCGATAAAGCAAAGTAAATTGACAACATGGGAGAACATATTCATATGGAAAAATAAGGATAGCGTAATGAACTTTGAAATCCCACCAGTAGATAATTTGACAAAGAAGTTCATAGTTCCACCACCGGAGAGAGAGCAGACAACAGATGCCAGTTGGAAAGAGATTGAAAATGGAGGGGAATGCCTTTGAAACTAGTCTCTCATTATTAAATTTTAGATGAGTCGCATTTTTTAACACATCTGCTTCACTTTCGTACCTATTTTGAGGACATGTTTCGCAAATCTTCGCTTGCATCTACCGCTCTTGTGCGAGTCGCACAAGAGCCGTAGATGCAAGCGAAGATTTGCGAAACATGTCCTCAAAATAGGTACGAAAGTGAAGCAGATGTGTTAAAAAATGCGACTCATCTAAAATTTAATAATTTTTCGCTTCACTGTGGTGTTCCAATACAGTTGAATCTCGATATAGTCTCTCATTAATATAAAAAAGTAATGTAATGTAATGTAATATTTATTGAGGTACTAAGCTTTTACAATTTTTGGACTGCCCTCTGTTTTGGCCCAGGCCACTGCTACACAGGACAGTCCATTAAGTATGTTTACAGACATGTTACAATATGTATTATTACAGAATAGTCACTTATTATTCCTTCTCTCTTTTTACAGTCCACACCCACTTGTTTTTAACCTTACTTAAAAACTGACCTATGTTATTATAATTTTTACTTAAAACCTTGATTAAGCTGATTCTCCTATTCATTTTTGATATTTGACATTCTTTCCTCCACATCTCTGTTTCCTTACAATCAAACAATATATGTTTTATATCCTCTTTATCTCCACACAATGGGCACTCGTCTTGTGGGTATCCATTTCTTTGACCTCTTAATCTCCATATCCCTGCTCTTAACCATGCTAACCCCTTTCTTTCTTCACTGTTAGTGCTATCTATATACCTCTCCCTCCCCCAACTATTTTTCAATTGAATATAGAAAACAAGTGATCTCTTCTCTGTTATTTGACTAAACAGTTTCTGGATCTCCATGTCTTCAAATCTTATTCTAGCCCCTTTCCAAAAACCTTTATAATTAGTTTCTCTCTTTCTCCAAATATCACCCATACCATTATTTTCCAAATTATTTCGTAAATTACTTACCCATCCTTTATTTGGTAAACTTAGTTCTTGATACTTCAAGCATTGTTTCAGTATATTGCCCTCCTCTAAATTCAATATCCTATACCAATATTTTAGTGCCCTTTCTATAACTAACCCTTTTCTTGGAACTCTCCCCATTTCAATTAGAGCTACTTCATTTGCAGTTGATATTGGCAGCCCTAGAACTTCCTTACAAAACCCCCTGTGTACATAATCTAAAACTTCCCATCCCTTTTCTAGCCCCCACATCTCAATACCATATAGCATTCGTGCCTCAACCACCGAATTATATACCCTTTCTAACCATTTCATTTCCATTTCAGGTGTTTTATACAAACATCCTCTTACAGCTGTCATTGCTGCTTTCCCTTTTGCCAGTGCGCATTTCTTTTGCTTCTCCCATTTTCCTCCTGCATCAATTTTCATTCCTAAGTAATTACATTCACGTACTACTTTATATTCGATTCCCTCTTTGTACCACTTCTCATGTTTACTCAGTTTAGTACCTTTTTTAAAAACTACAATTTGGGTTTTAGCTCTATTCACCTTTAGGCCCCAAGCTGCACAATATTTATCTATTTCTTGTAAAGATATTTTTAGCCCATTCACAGTAATAGCACCGATCACCAAGTCATCTGCAAACAATAATCCAGGGATTTGTATATTATTAATTACCGGCAAGAAATTATTATTATTGCTTATATTTTTCAATATATCATCTATGAACAAGTTAAACAGAACTGGGCTTAACTTGCACCCTTGCCTTAGCCCTTTTTCCTGGTGTATGTCCCTAGTTATTGCACCTTCTTCATATTTTATACAAAATGTGTTCTCTTTGTATAACCCTTGTAGGATGGTTACCATTTTATTACTAACCCCCTTCATTAATAATTTATACCATAGCAAATTCATCTCTATTCGATCAAAAGCTTTCTCGAGATCAATAAAGGCCATATATATTTTACCTTTTTTATATCTTAAATACTTGTCCACTAGTGTTTTTATAATAAAGACATTGTCCACTGTTCTCCTACCTTTCCTAAAGCCCATTTGATATTCTGAAAGAATATTGAATTCTTCAATCCATTTTTGCATCCTATCAGCCAGTATTCCTGTAAAAATTTTACCCACATTGGACAGCAGTGCTATTCCCCGATAGTTATTGGGTTTATCCAACTCCCCTTTGCCCTTGTATATTGGCTGTATAATTGCTTTTCTCCAACTTTTCGGTATATAGCCATTTGTTTTCATTGAGTTAAATAATGATGTTAATAATCTAACCCTGTTCTCATCTTCACACCATACTTTGAGAAATTCTCCTGGTATACCATCTATTCCTGGAGCTTTATTTCTCTTAATTCTTCTAACCTGGTTTATTACTTCCTCTCCTGTTATATCCCTATCTAACATCTCATTAAAATTATTCTCTATTTCTGGGATTATCTTCCCCTTGTTAGAATTTTCGTATGCATATAAATTTATAAAGTAGCTTAGCCACTCTTCCTGGCTTATATTATGTTTGGTTACATGTTTTTCGTACAATGACTTTATACCCCTCCATATTTTACTCACATTATTTTCGGCAATAGTAATGATTAGGTTATCTGCTTTCTTTTGTCTCCATTGGGATTTTTTACTTTCCAGTAGTTCGCTGTAGTGGTATTTACTTTGCAAATACTCTTCCTTAGAATAAGGATCTCCTGTTTCCCTCCACTTTACCAGTTTTTCTTTTACTATGTTTTTAATCACCCTACATTCCTCGTCAAACCAGCCATTACTAATATTAGAATATCCTTTATTTGTCATTTTCATCCCCTCTCCTGCCCAGGTCATAATAAAACTCAGAATACTAATTGCATTTTCAATTTCATAATGATTTAAACTATGCATTATGCCCTGCTGGCATATTTTCCCTATATCTGATTCTAATGTGTACTCAAATTTTGCTTTGTCTTCTTCCTTCCATTTGTATCTTACTAATTCCCTTTTTATTGCACTAGACCCTGCAAGTTGTTCATTGGTTGCTCTCTGAGCTTTAATACCTATGTCTACTACTAATGGAAAATGCCCACTTTTAGTGCTTATATTAGCCACTTTAAAATTACTCACCATATGACTTATATTGCACGACCACATCACATAGTCTATTACGCTATGACCATTTGCATTTATAAAAGTATATTCACCAAGCTCATCTTCTCCATATTTTCCATTAAGAATGTCCAAAGCATTTTGCTCACAGAAATTAATGAGTTTTTCACTACCCCTTTCTATCATCTTATCCTTGCTATGCCTAATATTCACATTTTTCCCCCTTATATTGCTATCCTCCCACCAATCTATGGAACTAACATCACTTTCTCCAATTCTTATATTTAGATCTCCTACTAGTATTATTTCAATGTACATATATTTTTCCCTTAACTTCTCTATATCTTTATCGAGGAGATAAAACAGTTCTGGATTATGAAACTGTGAAGAAGCTGGAGGGTTATATATTATTGCAATACATATAATACTATCCACTATCACTTTATCTTCCATTATAATCCAAAGCACTTCCTTACAGCTAGACCATGTTTCTTTTATTGTTTTACTCAATTTATTCTTGATAAAAAACCCTAGTCCTCCTGATGGTCTCCCCCTCTTTGCATACATTTCCCCTTTTCTTCCTAAATAATTAAAGTTCATTAATTTGATTTCTTCATCTTTTAACCACGTCTCTACCACTGCTAGGTAATCCAAATTCACCAATATATGCTGTATGGAACCTGTGCTGATTTTATTTTTTAACCCTTCACAATTCCAAAACCCTAGCTTCCTTATTATTTGCTATTGTGAACCTGTTCTCCCCCTGGAAAATGCAAACTGTTCAAGTGTTTTCTTGCTTCTCAGCTTTATTCCTTCACCCTCCGTCACCTGTTTATCTAGAACCAGGATACTGCCATGAGGCGATGTTACAATTTGGTTATCTTCCCCTCCCGCCACTCTTGCATCCCTCCTTCGACCTTGGGTGGTTGCCTCTCCCTCCTCCTTACTGCTACCAATCGGCTGTATCCAGCTTCGTTTCCCTCTCCCCGCTAGACCACGTGATGCTTCTAGCTCCTCCTTGCTCGGTGATATACATTTTTTCTTTGATGCTGCCATTTCTCTCTCGTGTCTTGCTGACGTCACCCCTCTTGTTTCGTCATCTCTTGCTGGCTCATTTCTTTTATCTTTCACTTCTCCCTGCGATGACGTATCATCTGACGTGACTAGTGGCGTCATGGTTTCTGTTGACATCACTACTGCTTTATCCTGCCGCTCTTCGTCCCACACGTGTCCGGCTCTTGGTGAACTCGAAGTTGTTGCGTTAATGATAATTTCCTGCGTATGGTGTAAATTTTGCTGATTTGTTTCCTCTTGCATTGTCCCGTTGCGCCATACGTCTCTCTTGCCCGTAGAAGTAGCATTGATTCCTTCAATCCATAGTTGTAGGTTTCGTATATATGCTCTCTTCCCTGCAGCTCTCGCCTCCATCATTCGCCGGATTAGGTTCTTTTTTGTGATTCTTTGCGTTGGCGTTAGGTCTTTGTTTATAAATATATCGCTCCCTTTCAGCATTTTTGCTCTGCCCAATATTTCATGAATTAATTGCATTGTTGAGAACTGAACAATGATTGGTCTTTTTCCTTTTTGTCTTCCTATGCGATAGGCTTCGATGATCTCCCATCCATGTATCTCTAATTCTAATTTGTCTTTCAATATTTGAGATATTTCTTGCACTGGCCAAAAACCTCTTCTTTCTTTCACTCCTATAAACACCAAATTAAATCTTCTTCTCCTCTCATCTGCTCTTTCTATTTTTATTCTCATTTCTTCCATGTCTGCCTGAATCCTTTGAATTTCTCTTCCAACTTCATCTTTAATTTCCTTCGCTATCTTATCCAGATTATTCGTTATCCTTTGCTCCATACCATCCATTTTGCTGATTTTCTCCACCAGTTCTGCTAGGATTCCCTGTATTTGCTCTGGGCCTGGGTTTTGCTCAATTCCAGCTATCAGTAACATCATTAGAATTATGATTATCAATAGTAATCCCTCCATCTTACTGCCTTCCATTCCTTTTTTTTGGAATAATATTTGCCTGAAGAGTCCAATTCTTGCTCTGTAAACTGTGATTCCTACACCCATTGCTGGTTGAGTCACTTTTGCTCTCACACCTCAGGAGCACACTGTCACACGTCCTCCTCCTTCCACTGCTCACTTAGTACTCCCATAAAAAAGTAAGTGACGAGTATCAAAAAACCAACTACAAATAGTTTTTGAGATTAATTTTAATGCCACTGTTACTAAATTCCTCCAAACACACACATAATTGGCAAAATATACTTGTACAATTCTTATTTTAAACTACCAATATTAGTTGCAGGAAAATTGATGCCCAGCAGTTGTATTTGGTACATTATGTGCGTATATTAAGAAATGGGTTTGAAATAAATGGCTGTAAATTAAAATTTGATATTTTATTAGAAACTGGTAAAATGTTTAATTCATGTTTTAAACCACCTGTGTTATTTGCAGAATATTGAAATGTGGTAGTTTTTTTATGGAAACTGCATATTACTTGGAAACAGTTAAAGACATGGGTTTGAAATAAATAACTTAATATTAAAATGTTATTCGATGTACTGCATACTATTTTGAAAACTTTGATTTATAAGTTTGCTATGGCACAGCAAAGTAATTTTTCTTAGTACAGTAAAACTCCCCTTTTTACACTTTCAAGGGGATAATGCAAACCATTGTAAATGGTAGGAAGTGATAAGTAAATTTTAAAACCAAAATGTATTTACTGTTAACCTTTAATGCTATATATTGCAATAACTTAGATATGAAAATAAAAGGTTACCTATATACACTAACATTATTTGAAAAAGTTTTGAATTGTTAATTGTATTTGTTTCTTATGCATTTGTATTAGTTGTACCTGCCTCTCCACAGCATATAGAGCATAAAATGCCCCATCTTCTCTTGAAACTCTTGCAATGTACTGCCTCAAAACAGGCTAATGCATCCATGGCTTCTTTATGGGAGGGTATTATGGGTTCCTGGTCTTCTTCTTCTTCTTCTTCTTCTTCTTCTTCTTCTTCTTCTTCTTCTTCTTCTTCTTCTTCTTCTTCTTCTTCTTCTTCTTCTTCTTCTTCTTCTTCTTCTTCTTCTTCTTCTTCTTCTTCTTCTTCTTCTTCTTCTTCTTCTTCTTCTTCTTCTTCTTCTTCTTCTTCTTCTTCTTCTTCTTCTTCTTCTTCTTCTTATTCTTCTTCTTCTTCTTCTTCTTCTTCTTCTTCAAGGTAGCTGGAAACAATGCCTTCTAATGTGGGTACCATGATATTACAAGGGTAATCCCAAAAGATCTCCAATTTTTTTTAAATTTAAATAAATGTTTATTTTCAACAAATGGTACATAGAATTTAAACTTGAACATTTGTTCTATTTTTCCACATAATCACCATTTTGATCTATGCATTTTTGTAAACGCTGTGGCAGTTTTTGGATGCCCATGTTATACCAGTTCACTGCCATGCTCTTGAAGAAGCGTTAGACCTCATCTTTCACTTTGTCGTCGTCACTAAAGCGCCTTCCAGCCAAGTGTTCTTTCAATTTGGGAAACAAGTGATAGTCACCGGGCGCTAAGTCCGGACTATAGGATGGGTGGGTGATGATATCCCCTCCAAACTGATGCAGGAGATCCACAGTTCGATGGGCAGTGTGGAGGCGAGCATTATCTTGGAGAAGGCTGTTGCCCTTGCTCAACATTCCTCTTCTTCAGTTTTGAATTGCCCGTCTGAGTTTTCTTAATGTCTGACAATACCTGTGGGTATTGATTGTTGTTCCAGGATCGATAAAGTCAACCAACAATATCCCCTTTCTATCCCAAAACACAGTTGCCATGACTTTACTGGCAGACTGTTTTTTTGAACTTTGGCAGTTTGGGTGAACCGGAATGCTGCCACTCACAAGATTGTTTTGTCTTGGGAATGAAGAGGAAAGCCCAAGTTTCATCACCTGTGAATATTGAATCCAAAAGGTTGTCCTTTTCGTCAGCATAGCATTGAAGAAATTGGCGGGAACTTTCAGCGCATTGCCTTTTGTGATCTTCTGTCAGCATTCTTGGGACCCATCTGGCACACAACTTCCGAAACTTCAACTCCTCAGTCAAAGTCCTGTGAATGGTGCTTTGTGAAATCTCAGGAACAACAATGCACAGCTCATCGAGAGTAATGGACCAATCTTGAAGCACAATATGTTCAACCTTTGCAATTGTTTCATTGGGAATTGACGTTCTCCCACTTCTTTCCTTATTGTGAATTTCCGTGCGATCATCTGCAAACTCTCTGCACCACTTGCGGACATTTTTGACATCCATACAAGACTCTCCATACACTTTCACCAACTTTTGATGAATTTCAATTGGTTTAAAACCCTTTTGCACTCAAAAACCGAATAAGTGCACGAACTTCGCACCTGCTGGTAGTCACTAACGCTTCCAAGTCAAGACTACGAGCCCCAGCGGATATGTAGTGGTGTCTGTAGAGAGTGGAGGATGGAAGGAAAGAAGCAGTATGGCCAACATCAATGCAAACAGTTTCCCTGGGACCCCAGTGCTTTGGAGACCTTAGTTTTGGGATTACCCTCATACATTGGCATTAACATTGATGTAGTTAAGACTCGTATATCAAAAACCTTAGCCTATATACGGTTAGTGTGAAGAAATGATTAATTTCCATCAATTAACTTAAATAATAAGAGTTAAATGATGAAGCCTGGGTCTCTAGTACTTACGATAGTAATTCGCCACAAACCGTGTATCTCGGATGCGAGAGCCCCTAGTGGTGTGCTGGGGAAATATACGAGTCAAATGGAGAATTTAATGTCATGATGGAAGTTGGCCATGGTAACTCAATGGGTTAGAGCGACTGGACAGAAACCAGGAGATCTGTGGTTCAAATCCCGGCCATTGCATTGAATTTTTCATGTTGACTCTATCAAAAACCTTGCCTATATATGGCTAGTGTAAAAAAATGATTAATTTCCATCAATCAACTTAAACTAGGATAGTTGTTTTCTTATGTAGTTGTCTTATATATTTAAGAGTACTCGTAGTAATTTACTGGAAAAAACAAGTCAGTTGGAGAATTTAATGTCATGCTGGCATGTTGATCATGGTAGTTCAATGGTTAAGAGCCAGCCAGGTGGAGACTGTAATATCCGTGGTTCAAATCCCAGCTATGGCATTCAATTTTTCAGTCTGACTCTACTATCTCTACCATTAGCATCATACTTTGGCAAATTTGTCAAATTCTTGAAATACCTGGGCTTCTTAAGTTTACAAATTTATAAGAAGAGTAACTTTTCAGATCCATCAGCTTTGAGTACAGCAAAACAGTTGCTTGCTGAGTTTTTCACTGTGACACTTTTTCCCCATAGTAAATAAAGTTTTGCTTGGCAAAATGTAAAACAAACTCATATTGTTCATAACCTTGAATAAATACCCAGCAGGTTTTCTTCCACTGTTGTACAGATTTGACATTAATGCATTTGCTTTTGCCACCCGTTGATTATATGCAATATTGTGTCAATTCTTGATCCAATCTGTTTACCCATTTAAGGCAGTAAAATATGTAATTCCCAACTTTGCAGTAAATTGGAGGTTTTTCATTCAAAGTGTGGCACAGTTGCTTCCATTTATGCCGTCACTGCAGGTTCAGGAGGCATTCTGCTGGCCTTACAGTATAGTATGGTTAGCAACAAAAAGGTGTGTGTATTTGCTTTCTTTTTCATGCATTAATTTATGTGCACTGTTCTAGATTATTAACATATGAGGAATGACTCAGATGGAAAATTGGCTCCCCGCATATCCACAATTTTATTCTTCTCCAGTGCACTCCGCAATATTTGCATATATTGCATCAGCTATAGTTATAGGACACAGGGAATGAATTTTCTAATCATTTTTAATTTTAAGCTGTTTACTTAAAGATTGGTACAGTTAAAAATGAATAAACAAAGAAAGTTTGTGCAAAAGCTCAAATGGTTTCTCAGATAATTAAATGTTTTGAATTAGTGAAAAATTCATTTTCTAAAAGCAGCATTGTGTGTTCACATTTTTTAAAGAAGTATGATAATGAGAGTTTCTTATACTTTAGTAAATTGAAAATTAAGTTGAATTTGATTGAAGTTAATTTTATTACTTGGAGTGAAATAAGATAGTTTTTATGAAATTGGTGTTAAAGCTCCATTTTTTTCCAATATAAATTAATCTTGTGTGTCAGTGAGTGGAACAAACTTAAATTTTAGATAGTTTTATCTATTAATTTGGACGTCATTGTTACTAACTCCCTGCATACACTGTAAATTAAATAGGATGTTTGAAGTTATGTATGTAAATTTACATATATATTACAGTAAAACAGAAATGTAAGGAATAAATTTCATATACAATAATGCAAAACAAGGGAAAAAAGCACATACAAAATGGGGAAATGGACAGAATCAATGGAATTAAAAGAGAGCACACAGAAAACTTCAACAGCTGAGCTTTTAAAAATAGCGGATCAGAAAAATATTTGGCCAAAGTGATTGCCAGGTATAGAATATTTATTGTATAATTAGAAAAGTGAGAATGTTCCTGGATCCCTAATGCACGCCACCGCTGGTTGAATTATAAGAGCAGAAGCTCCACATGCATTTCTCGCAGTGTACATAACATGTCTGTTGAGAAAGTTGGTAAAATGCACCTGAAGGGTTGGCATATATGGAACCAAGTGTACCATCAACTGAAGTTCCTGCCACTCTGATAGAAACAAACCACCCCTCCATAATACAAATAATACAATACAATGCTTTGTCACATATTACTTACATAGTTGAGCAGGTACTCATTAGTTGGTGACTAGTCAAGATTTTAAGTTTAAGATTAAAGACTAGAAACTATGACTGCAGTATTTACTAAGTATAGTAAAACTAAGAAATATCACATATGTACAATATATACATTTCCTAAAATTATACACTAAGATATATTGAGATCACAGCTCATCATCCATGCATTCATCAGTTGAATAGCATGTCTTACTGTTAAGTAAACTTTTAATGGACTTTTTGAATAGATTTTGGTTTTGGATTTCCCTAAATGTTTGTGGAAATTTATTATATTTTGATTCCCATATAATGTGGACTTTTTTCGAGCAGTGCTAACCTATGAGCTGAATATTTGATGTCTGATTTTCTTCTTATGTAGTGTTTATGTTGAGGTTGATTTTTTTAGAAAACTGTTATAATTATATATACATATAAAACTAGATAGTAAATATATAGGCAGGGTTGTGTTAAGATTTTTAATGTTTTAAACAGTGGTCTGCAAGAAGCTCTATAGCTTGAATGGGTTATTATGCATATGATTTTCTTTTGAACTTAATCTTACGATATTCTTTGAATATTCTATTCCAAATATTCTGCCACAACCTATTGCATTTCCCCATATGGTTATTCCATATGTAAGTTCGGAATGAAAGTAACTGTAATATATGATTTTCCTTGTTTCTACATTTGTTATTTGCACCAGGCAGGACATGTTGAAATATGCAATATTTAATTTCTTTTCTATATAATTTAATTAACTAGTCCATTTGAGGCATTCATATACAAATAGTCTTAAGAGTTTTGCTTCTTTTGTAGTAGGTGAAGTTAGCCTGGTCAATGTTGATTTCTGAGTTTTTAATATCTAACCTAATTAAAATAATGAAGGTGTCATAGGCATAAAATACTGGTTGTCCAATAACAGTAAGTGGAAGATCATTAGTGTATAAAGCTTAAAGTTATGGACTCAGTATTAAACCTTGTGGAACTCCATTTTTTGTGAGGATGTATAGGACCTGCATTGCCCTCTGATATAATTTTCTGTTTGTGGCTTCTAAATATGATTTGAACCATTCCATGTTAGTGTTTTTATACCATGTTGGCATGGATTACTTACGAGAATTTTGTGGTTTACACAAACGCTGTGGATATGTAGCTGTCGCAGATTAGGGCAGCAGTTTTTCTTTTTTCATCCAGATTTTTAGCTATTTTGTTTACAAAATCTATGAGTGCAGTGATGGTTGATAAATCTTTCCTAAATCCATGCTGGGAATCACTAAGAATGTTTGCATATTCAGGATAGGTTATTAATTATGAATGCACTATTTTTTAAAAAAATGATAGAGAAAGAGGGAAGTACCGAGATGGTATGGTATTTTTTTTAGTTCTTCTTCACCTCTTATGTGAATAGGATGGATTACTGCATATTTCATTCTTTCCACAAGTTTGTCCATCTCATTATATGTGAAGTGCACATATATTTGCATTTTTTTGACATCATGCCACTTTGTTTTGAGAATGACGTTCAATTGTCATTTCTTCCCCCCCCCCCCCCCCCTTCACAATTGTTATCAGAGTTGAAACGGATAACCCAAGCTTTTTTGCCAACTAAAATGTGTTCCAGGATGTAGACTAGATTGAACTGGATTATGAGTAGAAGGGATTTCACACTGAGCCTACAGACATGTTATTGTAAGTGAGACCTCTAGGAGGAAGGGATGAGATGGGAGTGCTCTGCGAGTGTGAATAACACAATGCAGAATTTCAAGTTTCTCGTGAAAAGAAATACATTTTCTTTTGGCTTTCTTGACCTCCATGATACTGCAACTCAAATAGTGTGTTCTTTGCAAATCACTTTAATTATGCTGTTATAACTATGAGCAGTGCAATTAATTACAGGCTTTCACACAAATATCACATGAATTAACACAAAATATGCAGCAACTGATGCCACATCTTAGTACTGGCAACTTAGTGGAAAATAGAAATAATGACAGCAATTCAATGAAAATCAATGCTGCCAATATAGAAAATGGTAAAAGGCAGAAAATACAGCCATTCAAAAGTTGTGAATGGCAGGACTACTATGTATTGCCAATAGAAAATAAATGACGGGACCTGCAAAAAATGATGTAAATGGTAGGAAAACAAATGGCTGGGGGCATAAAATAGGAGTATTACTGCATAAAATAACTGCCATATATACTCTGTTTATAATGGGAAAAAAAAGAGTGAAAGAAAAAAATTCATTAATACAAATATAAGGGGCATTCAAAAACGAGCTGGAATCTGGTATATGCAAACTGGTGACAGGATGGTAATATTGTGGCGTGTGTAACAAAGTGTTGTTCCGATCAGAGAATGGAAGTTCACAGCCTGTCGCTAGAGGGCACACGAACATGTCATGTGACTATACAAAGCTAGCAGCAACATGCATTAATCGTCTTAAAGCTACCAGTCGCATTGCAAACAGTGAAATGGAGGTGTCAAAAGAGAGCAAAGAGGTGTTGTTTGTTTTCTGACAGCGGAAGGAGTAGGGGGAACGGACATTCATCAACGAATGTCATAAGTGTACGGTGAACACTGCATGTCCCTAGCAAGGGTCAAGGAATGACACAAGTGCTTCAGGGGAGGACAGGTGTCGTTAGCCGATTATGCATGCTCTGGAGCACCACACTGCATTACTGATATCATCCAGGTGGTTGATGCACTCATTACCCAGGACTGCCGAGTGACAGTGAAAGTCATAGCTGCTGAGGTCGGATTGAGCGTCAGAAGTGTTAACACCATCATGAAGAAACAACTGCTCTTGCGCAAAGTGCATGCCCAATGGGTTCTCCACAGTCTTCAACCACACCAGGAAGCATGTCGAATGGCCCACTGTCTTGGTCATCTGCAGCGCTATGCTAGGGAAGGGAATGAATTCCTGGATGAGTGGTGGCTGGAGATGAGTCATGGTGTCATCGCTTTGAACCAGAATCAAAACGACAAAGTCTCCAGTGGAAGCATCCAGGGTCACCACCAAAAACAGCCAAGGCTATCCACAGAAGTGCAGGAAAGGTTATGCTGACGCCAAAATGGCCGCCTTCTGATACACTTCTTGCAGCATGGGACAACAGTGATTGTCCAGCATTACTCACAATCCTTGACCAACCTTTGCCAAGCGATCAAATGAAAATGACCAGGTAGTCTCACCCCTGGGGTCATTCTGCTCCAAGACAATGCAAAGCCTCATACAGCCAACAGTCGCGGCACTTCTGCAGAAATTCAAATAGGAGGTTCTCAGCCACCCTCCATACAGTACAGATCTCTCTCCCTGTGATTACACCATTTTTCGTCCCCTTAAAGAGGCTCTGAGGGGCAAACAATTCACCTCAGACGATGATGTCCAGCTGTATGTGTGGAGCTGGCTCACATTGCAGCTCCAGGACTTTCATGAGACAGCCATTCACCACCTTGTGTCACAGTGGGACAGGGTCAGTACTTCTAACATACAGTTACTGGTTTCTGTAATTATGTCTACGGCTCATTTCTTTTTGAACGTGTGTTATACATTGTGCATTAGTTTTTCTTTAATGCATACAGTGAAGTTGCTCACTGTAAGCATTTGGAGAGCACATGCAAGGTATTATTTTTACATTCATTACTATTTTCTTGCAGTAAATAAAGAAGTATTGTATTTCACCCTAAAATTTCATATCATTATTTCACCAGAAACACAAGTTTTGAGGCTCACTGAACCCCAAGCTCCCCAAGAAAAGCATTCTTAGAATAAGCCTGTGAGTATGAGAGAGAGTATTACACAAATATAAATATTTGCCACTAAGGCTCCATTTATCTTAAGAAATTGGTGTTAATACTTCTTTCTAATGGAGATCGATTTCACAAACAAATCGCTTGCATCCTCAGTCCACAAAAACAAACTCTGTTGTCAAGGAATCTCGGTTACCAAGTGTTTTTTATGTCTTTTTAGTATTACCAACATCTGAAAACGAAACAAACCTAAAAACAGAATCAACTGCTGGTATTTCAAAATTCATTACGTGATGTTTATTTCCAAACTATTAAATCTATCGGACCATTTAATTGTTTTAATAATTTAACTTTGGGATTTATTTCATGGATAAATTAAAAATCTCCATTAGAAAGAAGTATTAACACCAATTTCTTAAGATAAGTGGAGCCTTAGTGGCAAATATTTATATTTGTGTAATATTTATTGCTTCACTGTAGCTAGCCTCATTTTCTCATTTTCTACGTAATCAAGAGAGAGAAGAGCTTAATTAAAATGAAAAGAAAAAAAGCAAATTTGAAATATATGTAGAATTAACTGAAAAGCTTTTCAATAGAAAAAGAATTAGTTTTTTTTTTTTTTTTTTTTTTTTTTCACCCAATAAAGTTAGTGATATACCAAATATTAAGTGAATCTGAAACATTAAGAGTTCAAATACTTGGTTGATTTAATGGAATGACTGTGTCAAAAGATTAATATTTAGATCTGGCATCATAGCAAAGCATTACTTCCAATAAAGTTCTAGTAGAGATAACTATATAAGTATTCTTTCTGTTTATTGTAAGCATTATCATTTTATATTTCCATAGCACTGCTCTTAATATGTGAAGGCCATTTTGGTAGTTTGAAGGTTCTGTAACTGGAAAACAGTATCTTAAGAGAAGTTTTTAGAATTTTGAAATAGGAAAACAAACAAATTTTATCCTTAAACTATTTTTCCCTCTCATTGTGTAATTTAAGCATGTATTTTACTCTTTCCAATATACCACTTAAAAATTTATATTTGTTTACTCTTACAGCTGTTAAAGAATATTTGGGAAGAAGTTTCCTGTCGCTTTAAATGCAGCTGGCTTGAAGTTCTTCAGTTCCGTGAAAACCATGTGGGTACACCAGAGACCGCAACAAAAGGCCTTGTGTACCGTTTTCATCAGAGACAGTATCAAGAACAACAATTAGCAGCATTACATCATCATCACCACCATCATCATCCAGTGGATACATTTGGTACAACATCCCGAATGTATGGATCACAGTTTCCACCATCTCATGTGAATTATTACAACTACTCACCTTATACAGCAGCTCCTCATTCTTACACTTTACCTCCAGCACCCCGTTATCCTGGAATAATAAGTCCACCACAAGCAATACCACCAGGGATGACTTATCCTACAGGATATGGTATGCCTCATCCTATGGTGAAATCCCAGGATATGTACCCTCCTAATGGTCATCATTCTCATTTTCCTTTGACTGCACACCTACCACTACAAAATGGTTATGCTGTCCCTAGTCAGTTGCCCATGCCAATGGGGTCAGCACCTTCAGTTACTCATAACTATAACCATCCAGTTCCAACTGCACAGTTAATTGAATTGGATGGAGCACTTCCACAGAGCAGTGTGGACAGTGAACCACCTCATACATATTCAACAGCTGATTCCTCTGCACCATCTGTATTAATACCTCGCACAGTGCGCCAGCACGGCTCCACACAGCATCAGCAGACATTGTCCAAAAGCCAAGTTACAACTAATAAAGCAAAGGATGATGGCACAGGGACATTTGAAAGCTGGGACTATGTGTTTCGTAATCTAGAAAGCCAAGGTTACAGTAAAGATTTGGGAGAAAGGCCTGATGTCCTTTCTCCTCCACCACATCCAGACCGTGCAACACTTCCTCGTAATATAATTGAGGAAAATAGAGTTCCACGAAAGGAGCATCAATCTGGGATCAAAGATTTAGAGGAAACTTTAATGGAATTAAGGTTGGAGGAATACCATAAGAAAATAATGCCTGATAATAAACCACTGAAAATAAATGAAGCTTTACAGAAGATTCATGGCGAACCTTTGAAGATTGAAAAGACAGTAGAAGCAATAGATGCTACTGTAAGTGTTTATGATAACATGTCTTCTCCTCCTAAAGAAATCTTAGAAAGTGAAAGGCCAGTTACAATAACCACTGGGACAAGTAGCAAACCAAATCATAGCTCCAGAAGCAAGCCAGTAACCAGAACATTACCCAGAGATGTTGGAAGATACTCAGATGAGATGGAAAAACCGCCATCATTATCAACACATTACTCATCCACTACTCTAGACCCAAAACATTTACGAGAGAGCACAAACAGTTATGTGTCATCAGCAAATGAAGCGTTACCTTCAAAAGAGACAATTCTCTCTCCCAGTTCCCCGTCACAAATAAAGGATGTAGATATACCAGATAAGGAAAAATGGGAATGCATTACGTGCACTTTTTTGAATTTGCCAAATCGAGATGTCTGTGAAATGTGTGGGAAATCTAAAACAAGAGGGCCAGAAGTGAAACCACTTGCAAGTGGAGGTCGAGAATGCCCCCAGTGCACTCTTGTTAATGAGAAGGGTGTTGGTACATGTGAAGCCTGTGGAGCTAGTCTTAAGGATTCCCCTACCTATATTTAGTTGTGAATTTTTCCATCTCTGCAATAGAAATGCATAATTTTTAAACAAAAATGGTGTTAAGATTTATAAGACTGATGTTTGGAACAGTTTGTGATCTAAAGAAAGTTAATTCACAAAAGCTTTTTAACATTACATTTGATAAGATGAATTAGAAATTAATAGTGCAATAATTTTACACTAATGAGCATTTAAAATAAGGAATTGAAAGCTTAGGCACATTATAAAAGTTTCAATACACAATATAGCAATTTTATGGTAAATATTGTATAGTCATAAAATGGATTTAGCTGTCCATGAGCTTAAGCATTATAAGCTTCCAATATAAATTAAATTCCATATGTGACATTAGTTGCCAGTTTTACTGCATCAATAGCGAATATTAATGGTCAAAATTATAGAATTTTAGTTGAAGCTTTTTGGAAATGAAAATGCAGCGTATCATATCACATTTTCAGAAAAAAAAATTCTATCAATAGTGAAATATTTCTTCCATTTTGTTTAAAAACAATTCTTTCATACATTCAGGAAGTTGCAACAGTGCTAATTATTTAAGCCTATTGTGGGAATTTTACTGCATTGATCTAAATAATAACAGTGTTAAATATGTTAAGATTTACTGCACACAATTTTATAGCAGTTTTTGCTTGATTTCCATTTTCACTACTGAAAACAAGACATCTTAAGTGCCAGAGAACAAAGTAAAAAGATGCAACTAAAGAATAACTGCCTGAATAGATACTGTCACTACCACATCTTAATCTTATCTTGTGCATTGTCATTCAGGTTCTTTGATTGTTATATAAAATATGGTTAATGTCAAAATGTTTGCTATTTATAGTGTTTACTGCCCTCTTTTGATATTTCTGGCATTGTGCTACTCTATAACACCATTTATAGTAATACAGTTGAACCTGCTTTATATGTAACCCAGTTATATGTAATTTTTATTTATACCTAAATATTTGCAGGTCCTGGAAAAAATGTAATTTATAAACATGTTAATAGAACCTTATTTATACGTAATGCATTTATATATAATTTGCAGTTATATGTATTAAATTCCAATGAAATAGAACTGAGTTTTACGTAATTATATGTGCATACACCATATGCTATCTTAAAAGAAACTCAAAACACCTTTTCCTTATCGCTGCTGAAAAAGATGGAAGCTGAGTAGGCAGCTTTCAGCCAGGGTAATAAAAGACAAAGACGTTTGGTCATATATGCCTTTCTGCATAAGTGTTGTACCAACAAATGAGAAGTAAAGTTAATTTTTGTTATCTGTTGTTTACAGTTGAACAGTAGTTTTGTTATGCATCATTGGAGGAATTTAGTAACAGTGACATCAAAATTAATCAGAAAAACAATTGTAGTCGGTTTATTGACACTTCAGCACTTACAATTTTATATTATTAAGGGACTAGTTTCGAAAGCCATTGCCTCCATTTTCAACCTCTCTCCAACTAGCATCTGTTGTCGTCTGCTCTCCTCTCTCTAGCGGTGGAACTATGAACTTCTTTGTCAAATTATCTACCAGTAGGATTTCAAAGTTCATTACTCGGTCCTTATTTTTCCATATGAATATAACAAATAAGTTGTAAGAATTGTGAAAAATGCTACAAAGGTCAAACTAAAAGAAATCAAAACCAGAGTCAAAGAGCACTTTAGAAACATCAAAATGAAACAAGAAGATAAGTCAGCAGCAGCATTTCATTTTTGGAGCAAAAATCATGAAATTGATCCAAATCCAAAATTATTAAACGGAGTGATAAACTAAAATAATCTGACATCCTCGGAGAACATATTCATATGGAAAAATAAGGACCAAATAATGAACTTTGAAATCCCACCAGTAGATAATTTGACAAAGAAGTTCATAGTTCCATCGCCAGAGAGAGGAAAGCAGACGATAACAGATTTTAGTTTGAGAGAAGTTGAAATTGGAGGCAATGGCTTCCGAAACTAGTCCCTCAATAATATAAAAATGTAAGTGACAAAGTATTATAAACCGACTACAAATAGTTTTTTTGAGTAGTTTTGTTTTTCAGTTCTCAGTTCCTTTTAATCAGCCATGGAGAAAAGAAGCAGCAAATACTATACTCTACATCAGAAAGTGTATTTCATACAAGAGGTAGCACTTAATAGACACAAAACCCAAACCAAAATTGCTTCCGACTTAAGAATTGCTTATACAAGCTATATACAGTCATCCGTGGCGGAAAACCCCAGGAACAAATTTATCCAGATAACTCACCCGGATTGAGATATGAATGCAGGCTGCATAGATATCAGTGCAAAAAGTTGTAGTGAGGGAGCTCTAAGTTCGTTAATATATTTTGTAAAATGAGTTGTATGCATGTAAAGCAAGAAAAGTGAAACAATCCAAATTAACTGAATACTTTTAAAGCGGGACCAACTTCTAAACAATGTTTGCTTTATTAAATTTTAGATGAGTCGCATTTTTTAACACATCTGCTTCACTTTCGTTTGCTTTGTACATATCTTCATTGTAAAGTTTTACACATACCACTGTATTACTTATAAGAAAGGATTTATCATCAAAATATCGTTTGTACATAATTCTGAGCTACAAGTAATTTTTCCTCATCCCCTTGGTATACCTATGAATCAGTTCAAGATCTTCTTGGGAAACAAGCCAGGTGAAAGCCAGGAAAGCTTCAGATCTTATTTTACCTTTAAATCAGGTTCAACTGTATTAATGATAAGATCTATTTCATTTCACAAATATAGATATTGCAGTGCATACTCAATCCATGCTTTGTCACTGCTATCAGAGATTAATTGCTACATTTGTTTATTCATTTCAAGTATGACTGCAGAAACTTAACAGAAGATGCAAAAAAATATTATATTTTCCATTAATTTGTTCATAGTCACTTTATCGCTGAATTTATTATAAACATAACCCTCCTCCAGCAAAACATATCTGCCAAACCTTAAAATAAATTTAATAAAGGACTCTGTATAAGTTTTGACATAGTGTCAGACAGTCCTTTACAGGCATTATACTTCACTTTTACGCTCAGGTAACTAATTTTTATTTATATGTAAATAATCATTATCCTCCCTCTAGAATAAAGCTCCCATTACACTGCTAACGGAGGCAAATTAATATCTTTGTTTAAATTTATACATTTTTTTTCTATTTATTTATGTATTCATTCATTCCCCAGAATAAAATTCTGTGCCCATGTTTCAGAGGAATGAGTTATCAGCATTTTATGAAGAAAGCAGAGAAAACTGCAACAAAAAATAAATTAAATGAAATGCTATACATATCTGATAAGTTTCCTAGGACAAATAAATAAGAGATGCTTATATGCTATCTGGTTAAATGATGGTTGTATTTGATAGTATTATTGCATGTTGCATACATTAATGACTCTTGTTGCATTGTATTGGTTTCACTGAGAAATCTTGCTGAGTTGGGTCAGTACTACCTAAGATAAGATAAGAATTTATTTTGTTAACAGTAGTTTAAAGCTCATTATGTACTTTTAACAAAACAAGCAGTTTTAAGAAATGTCATTGACTTTTAGCTTGCATCCTTGTAAATTGCAGAATGTGTCCTAACAGTAAAATTCTTATGCCCAATTTCACCAAAGATGTTAAGACTTAACAAGGCTGTTAGTCTATTTAGCAATAGTTATAACAAAAATTGCATTTCACCAACAAGTGTTAGCTTAACACCGGTGATAGATCTCTTGTTAAATTTGTTGTTAAGTCATTAACAATTGTAGAATTGTAAGATGATGGGCATGAATGCAGCTTTTGATGTTGATTTGCTATATTTAGACCTAAATGGCATTCGTAATAGAGTACAGCATTTGAGGAGAAATAATTTTGAGGAACTATCAGAAGAACATTTCCTACAGAGGTATAGACTGTTGAAACAAGTGGTTATGAAGGTTATTGGTACAAGAGAGGTTAGAACATGCATCGAATGGGAATATGCCAGTCTTGCCGTTGCTTAAAGTATTAATAACTTTGCGATTTTACAATTTACTGAATTCTGTGGATAAATACAATGTCCACCTCCCATCTTTAAACGATCAAGTCTCTCATTACTTCTGTCTGTCTGTCCTCATTTTAAATTTACAAATACTGATGAAGTTGCTTCATACTTCTGGTTGTGTCATTTGCATTGAAATTAAAATCATTTCCCACGTCACATCTTTTTCTTTCACATTTACTGCATCTGTCCTCTTATTTTCCACAATATCCTTATATATTTATTTATTAATTCAACTATCAATTCTTTCTCCATTGATGGCAAATTTGTCTCGTGTCTTCTTTTCCAAGTTTGTTCACCTGCCATTTTTTCAGCTGTGGTAAACGAAAATAAAAACAAAAACGCATCACAGTACGTTCAGAAAGTAATAAGATTCATCCACAGCCTCCTATATTTGTAATATTTACAAGTCTCTCGGCGTTAGCACGTGTCAAAAAACAAGATGGTGAAATGCAAGAATTTTAACACTTAATGCTGCAAGAATTGTTACATTACATTTGTTAACGTTGAATTTAACATTTGTTGCTGAAATCGGGCATTATAATTGTATGTAAGGTGCACAGTTACCTTTGCAACAAGAAGAAATGGATCCTCTGATATATTTAATACCCATTTGTATTCTCCTATAGAAATTTGTATGCTTTTACATGTGATGGATGATTTACTTGTATGCCAAATCTTTCTTTTTAATTTATTAAAGTAACACTCTATGACAGTGCAGTGAATCTAAGATCAGAATATGAGACAGCCTAAAGTACTGAAATTCAATAAGAAAAGGTAATTTATATTTTGATCCATATTTTATTTTCCTAATGACTTAGGGTTTAAAATCCAAGTGATGTTGACTCCACATTGCTTAAATGTGCTTAATATCAGCTCTGTAATTGAGAGCCAACATTTTTTCATGCTGATTTCTTACATGTTCACTACATATATGCAAGCAAATTTTAGTAATTCTATGCATTTCTGGCCTTAATCAGTTTTAGATATGCAAATCCGATTACTGTTGCTTAATATGTGCTGATATTTATCTCCAGACATCTGTGCGCTTGTTTATATCTTGGGTTTCACAAAGCACCATAATGCACCAATTTGAGCTATTAAATATAAATTGTTTGTATTATCAATATCCTAAACAATATTTTAGATGCTCTTTGTTGCTTTATGTACATAAATCTATTTATTTTTTGTGATGTCATCTTAATGTCTTGTACATTGTTACATAATGTAAATAATAGTACATATATGCTTAAATATAAATTATATTATTTGTAACTGTAAAGAATATTACATTACAAATTTGAATTCAGATTTAAGGCCTTTTTGGGCCAAGACATGAATTACTATCTTCTTTATCACTAGTACAAAGGCAAAAGGATAGAAAGCATTTGTCTGGGAAGGCACATCTGTAAGCACTATGTACTATCGATTGTTCAAGTTTAAAAGCTACTATGAAATCAAAGTATTTTTATAGCAATATTTGATGGAATGTTTTTCATTTGTTTTGTACAGTGTATGGAATATATATTCTAACTTAAATTTCTTTTCTTTCTTTTGAAGAAAATAAAACATTGGAAATAAATAACTTGCTTGCTGTCCTTGCATTCTACCTCTTTGTATATAGCAAGCCATTTTTAATTTTTTTTTTTTTTTAAGTATTCATTGTGTGACTAGCAGTTGAAATAACTTTTATGCACAGAATGGTTGTGATATGTGCATTAAATATGCATTAAATCATTCATATCTTTTAAATACTTTCAACAATTGGTATTCTTTTCCTTTTTTTCCTACATCCCACATCAAAACTTGTAACGAGATTGAATGATTTTAAAATATAAAATGAAAATGATAAATTTCTGTTGCTCTAACTTAAATGTCCTGCTTTTATTTATTTTATACCTATTACATGAACTCAGGGTTGTTTTGTATTTTGTGATGTGTAGTTGAGGTGGTAATCATAGTCAGCAGTGGTTGCAAGTATTCGCTACAGTTCATCTCTCTCTCTCTCTCTCTCTCTCTCTCTCTCTCTCTCTCTCTCTCTCTCTCTCTCTCTCTCTCTCTCTCTCTCTCTCTCTCTCTCTCTACAACATTTGCAAGTGTGTAAATCAGAACAATTCTGGAATCTTTATGCATAATTCCCATTAAAACATTTACTTATCTTCCCACACCCACCCCACCCCCGAATGAAAATCAGAATGCAAAAATTAATTCCTTCTTTCCATTTTATTTAACAGAAATGTGAAACTTACCTGATTTGTTTGCATGACAATAGAATGAGAGGAACTGTCAATCAGTTTGAAAGGGAAAAGAGTCTACTAGCTTAAACTTCCTGCTAACCACTATTACATGCTTCTATGTGCTAATGATGTATCTGGCTAGACGTTCATTCTATCAGCAAGGATTGCTTAATTTTCATAACATGTACTGCATGGATAATAAACAGAAATGATGCTGATATCATTTCGAGCAGTATTCATTGTAATAACTAGAACTTCAATTAACAGTAACACAGACAATCTTTGTGTTGCAACATCCTGCAACCAGAAAACAAAATCTAAATGTCTAATGAGCCTAAGGGAGTCAACTGTTCATCTTATAAAATCTTTTTTCTGGGGGATTTGCTATATCTAGCTGTATTTCATCACCACTGATTATGGTGTAAAAAAAGTAACCAACATTCCTTTCTTATTTAGAGGATGGCTGACAATGACCACTTTTTGTTAACCTGCCTATTGTGCATGATATACTAAAGGTAAAGAACATAAGCTGCTAAATTTGCTCCCTATTCAAAGTATATTTAATAGAAAACCTTTGTCTTGTTCTACACATCTCTTGCAAATGATAAGGAATTATGTTGGAAAATTCTTCAGTTTTACTTTTGAGTATTTAATAGGTTGTTGGAAATACTAAAGTAAAAATCAAGCTCCTTTTAAAGAAATAATTATGGTGTATTACTGGATCCTTAAATGTAAACTTACCTTGGCTACAATTTAAAAACTGTCAACTGCATGATTATCATTTGCCAGAACCGCTGTAAGAACAGGCACTTGCAAACTTTCTAACACGTGCTAATAAAATAGACTCCAGCAAGAGATGGCATCATAGTGCACCAACTGGAGCCGTAATATGCTTAAAAGATGTGTAGAATTGCAGTGGCCATTATGCAAGCGATCCAAAGTAATCTAAGATACACCAGAGGCTATCTACATAATTTATTGTACTTTACTGCTTAGAGATGATTTCCGTGGAAAGCTGACCACTCACACACCAATAATGACAATGATTTACCTCACGATGCATCGGTAAATATATTGATATGTATTTCTTTATATTACAAAAACTATTTGAGCTGATATCACTTTTACATGGTTTTTAAACGAAAGAACAGTTGAATAATAGTGCTTTGAACTTTCCAATGTGTAGTAGTGTTTAACGCCCGCTTTCACTATTTATGGCATCGCAGGCTATGACACTGATGATACATGAGATGAAGATGGAGCACTGGTGGAATGAGATGGCGGGGGAAACCGGAGATCCCAAAGAAAACCGGCCCCAGCGCCGTGTTGTCCACCACAAATCTCACTTTGCGGTCGCCTGGGATCAAACCCGGGCCGCCTTGGTGAGAGCCAAGTGGTCTTACCACTGAGCCACAGCGCGGCCGAACTTTCCAATGTAAATAGAGATTGCAAACTATTCATAAAGATATATGACCAGACACGTTCTGCCAGGCCAGCATGAAGTGTACTGTTTCCTCGCTCGAATTTAACAAACACCTTGGCTTATTCAAATGAATTCTTTTATCACGTCATGTGAAACATTTATGTTTCAGTTCTGAGTAATTACAAATATTTATACATGCCAACCAATAATGTTATTCATTACATTGTGATGCATTGTTGTAATAGAGTTCTGAGTAATTACAAATATTTGTACATGCCAACCAATAATGTTGCAGTGCTTGCATTGTGATGCATGCTTTATTTATTTGTATTAGGAAAATTATTTCAACCAAAAATATAGGGTTTTTACGGTTATGTTAGATACATTACTCTCTACCTTCCACGTGGATCAGTTTTGGCAAAATCTGAATTTTTGACTTAGCTGCAATAGTATTTAATACTGTCCGGCCGTTGCATCTCCGGCTCTGACGTTTTGCGACTGTAAAAGGTGGAAGGGGAAACCTAATAGTACCAACATACAGTAATGAGCAATTGAAAACATATCCTCAAAATTATCTTTAGAATGAAAATATAGGACTATATTAACTTTAAAACACTGAAATACAATTTAAAATTTCATCATAATGCAAGATATTTATTACAACACCACTCTATTCGAATATTTCATTCACACCTTTCACACACACACTAACTGCATCTGTTGGTAGTGCTGGGGGTCTCTACATCCGGTGTCGTGGTCAGGAAGTTAAAACTGTCTGCTAGCGCCAATCAGCATTGTCGCTGGTAGGCGTGGCTCCCGAACCCAATACCGTGTTGCCAGCTTAAATTTGTTTGAGCCACGTGGCCTAATAGCGGCTTGCACTGGTGAACTTTCTTTGGTATATTTTTCGTACGTGAATTCCGATGTTTAGTGTTCGTAAGTCCTATTATTATCGCTATTATAATAATATGGCTACTGGTTCGTGAAATATGCAAATACATGAAATATTTAAAATACGCATTGTTCCTCTGCTTGAAATTCCCGCTAAAGAACTGGCAACAGCCTGCTTCCCCCTCTCGAGAAATGTCAGCCGGAGATAGAACGGCCGAACTTTAGATTGATTAGGTTGGCGCTCATCACACACCACTTACGGGGGAGTACAATATAACAACACTGCAGGACTCCGATTGGTTGCTCACCTAGTAGCACTCAAGGACAAACGTCATCCCATTTGAAACAGATAGTACCTACTATGAAAACCTAATGCATGTGGTTTGGTTTCATAAACTTAAGGATTGATGGTCTTATATCCATCGGTGTAAATCAGAATTTGGTCATTTGATAAAGTAGATTTCCGGTATAATTACCAACCTAAGATCTATTTGGGATGTTGCACGCAACCAAGGTGGGTGCATATGCTAGGCATTTTAATTGTGTGCCTCCTAAGATATGGTAAGTGAAAACCCTCTGGCCTCTTGGACTAAGGGAGATGTTTTGTCCAGCTCACAATAGTCATGAACATTTGGTGCGTAAGAATAACAATAAGCAATTGCCATAATATCCTAGTATAACTACGTCATATTACAAATGTCATTTTGCCCATTCGACGTAAAGGCTCACAAATGGGCTAGTTAGAAAAGTTCCTATGGCAGTACGGATGACCCGATTAGGGAATACACCTAATTTTTGAGCACAGATGGTCGTGCTCAAGAATAAACGATACTAGTCTAATTTGGATCGGATCATGCGTGATACAGTCGCAGCAAAACTGTCCGATACGCTCCCAACGATTTGCCATTTAGTAGCGAAGGATTTGTAGAGAGCGGCCACATTGTGTTTTCAACTGCGCTATATGCGTAGACCAGGTAAACTTCTATCAAAGAACAATCTCAGAAACCTTGTCTTATCGCCAAAAGGAATTAAGTCTGGACTGAATCGCAGCGAAGGTTTAATCGTCTTCTGCGGCACCAGAACTTAGCGTAGATTGATGTCTCATCTGAGAAACGAAAGCCGCTTTTAAAACTTTAATTGGAAGGTTGTCTGAATATTGCTGCACACACGCTTGGAAACAGTGTATGCTAAGAAGTGCAATAGGCGATGAAGTTGTTTACGAATAAGCGTGACAAAACTTCTGAGGGAACATGCTTCCAGATAGAATTAACTTCTGTAAATAGCAATCTTAGTACCGATCCCTGAGACATCCCGTTCATTTTTGAACTATTCTTTTCTGGAGCAGGCTCTGCAGATGTTGATGCCGACGTACGAGTAGATGCCATAGGCTTTGGTGGTGATCTAGCTACGAGACTCTTTTCAGAAATTATGGCCCGTGTACATCGTTGATTTTAATTTATTATAAATTATCCGTTTTCCTTGAAAAAAGTTCCTTCCCCCGAAATCCGAATGGGGACTTCGTTTTTAATTTACGTCCTCCACCGTCAAGTTACATTGGACGATGGATGAAATAGGATGCTCAAATGAGTTCAGGGACCACAGAGTTAAGAGTTACCCGACATTCATTTTTCAAGTTAAGGGAACACCCCGACAAAATCCAGGTAACTCACCCTGACCGAGATTTCACCTTTTGAAGGTGAAGCAGAAACGCTACTATCTACGCTACCGAGGTGGGAATCTATTTTACTTCTGCAATATTACTTTTTCCAAGGAGACGTCATACTATCTAGAGTATTTTAATTAACTTTTTATGACTTTTTAAAATTTGGCAACATAAATATTGGTTAGATCACCCTAAGTAGAGAGATGTATGAACAGAAAATAAAATAAAATGATCTCCTAGACCTCCAATGCCCTTAATACCATTTGGGTAAAAGAAGATAAGACCAATGCTTATTGGTAAGCAACCCTTCCCTTTAGTTCATCACATGATTTTGTTTGGAACGGTTCCTTTAAATCTTCAGATTAGAAGCAGTCAACGGGTGCCCTTTCTATTATAACAAAATTGATATGTGATGACTAACACCTGCACCACGTGAAGGTGTGGAATCGGACATTAGGCTTCTGTCCAGATCAGTTCCTCTATACACGCTAATGGAATTAAGCTACCGCTGCGGGCTTAACATCAGATACCAACCAATCACAACGCTGATTTGAGTTGCGATTTCTTTGGTACCCGTTTACTGCTATTGATTATAGATACTGGACAATGAGAGAGCAGATTGGTGGATATCCAGAAGCTTCCAGTCTTCAGTGGACACCTCTTTAACTGGAATTCCTGGATCGCTCTTTACTCCACTAAGTGGACATTCTCAGGCACTTGATGGATGTTAACTGCCGTAATTAGCCCGCGTTGGAGTTTAAATACATGTATCGTCGTGCTAGACTTCCCCGCAATTAATGCATGTAGTTACAAAAATCACTGATATGATCAAACCTGAACGGATTCCAGATACAGAGCCTTACTTTATAGCTTATACCCTGCCTGTATTACTTGCAGAAGATCTACACGACCAAAGGCACAGGGTACGGATGTGTACTAATTCACTTCGTTCTTTATGCTGGATCCTATACACAAATGTTACACCTTGATCTTCACGATTTTCGTAAGTATCCAAATTGGAAATGCGACAAATGCACGGGTTTTTACCACACTATGATAGAAGTTACAAGTACTGTGCACCTCTACACGTACCAGCTAACTTCCTTTCGTATTAGCTATATTTCTCCATCCTGGGACGCTGAACGCGCTTCAACTAGGATCGTGTCATTGATAAATCTAATGTTAAGAACGCCAGTTATCTTCTATCAACCCTTCTGTACAATGAAGTCATTCACAGTAGTAAACATCTGTATCTCTCTCTGTGTATTTTTTTTAGCAAGTGGACAGGGCCACTGGACTGGATTGCTCTTACAGTAGCTCTTTGTTTATTTTGGCAACGCGATGTTGTCCTCCAACATTGCAAATATTTCTGATGGCATGCTCACATCCTGGGTGCCAGCCCAACTTAACTTATTTTTAGCTAACGCACACGTGTGTGTGTGCGCGCTTGGTGTTTAACGCCCGCTTTTACTACATGCGGGCCGCAGGCGTTTTTGTTTCTTTTTTTTTCTAGACAAACTAGTAGTTTTACGTAAATGTTATCAAAATCAAATACTCGGAAGTTTACTTTAATTTATTGCAGACACAGAAATATATTTAAAATATAAAACGTGTTGTAAGTACGTATCAAATAAAGAATTAATTGGTAACATAAAGAATGAAACTAAAATATTCTACAAATTGTGAAAACTGTGATTGAATTTTTAATACAAATACTGGAAGCAGCATAGAAATGTTAATTTCATTCAAACTTTTACTGAAAAATTCTCTAATGAAGCAGCAATTCCTTACGTTACAAATAAGTCCTAAACCTTGATTGTTTTCTTAGGAAATTCATGTACAATGTCTGCAAGGTGAGTTTTTAAAGCTCAAATCATTATCGTTGTAATAAAACAAAACTTAGTTTTTCTGTCCCTCAAATTTTGTTATCCTATTTGTTAACACCTTGAATTCAACCACACCTCGTAAATTGCTACATTGAGCAATCCAGCAATCAAGAGCCAGTCAAGGTTGACCTGAGTGGAGTATGTTACGCCTCAGCACCTAGCCGCTTAGTTAGGTTTTATCTGGGCGATTTAAAAGGTTTTGCTCATTCACATGGTTTTGTCTGTTGGAACGGGTTGTTCTATTTTTCATCGGGCGCTGTGGTTGCGTATGTGGTCATCCATCCATGCAGGCAGTGACAATGTCCAAAGCTGTCCGCACCCGGCCGCCCTCTTGGAGGTAGCCGGAGGCAGACCGACAATCGGTCAGAGGGTACAGGTATATGGGTTGGTTATAGTATTACCAGGCGCATTTCTAATTATAGTTTTAATCCAGGGGTGTAGCTGGCACAGCGTTAGCCCTAATACCTCTTCCTCCTACGGGATGCTTTTTTTTCTTTTACGTCCTCCAACATTAAGTCATATCGGACGGTGAATGTGGTTGGTGAAATGATGCTCAAATGTGTCCAGGATCGATGGAGCTTAAACTACCCGACATTTATCTCTAAGAATAAGGGGAAAACCAGGAAAAACCTTATCCAGGTAGTTCACCCTGACCGAGATTCGAACTCTTGAACGTGAGGCAGACAGGCTAACATCTACGCCAGCGAGGCGGTCCTACGGGGCACTTTATGGCCGTAGTGACCAAGAGTATTCACCAGCTGAATTGGTGTGGGATTCGAATTTATTGTGGGTAATGCGAGATCTCTCTCACACCATGTCCAAAATGTAAGGAAGTCCGGAGTGGGTGTATAGGATTGAGATGGGAACGTGCTCCCAGTATCATAGACCATTCTTAGAGCTACAGTAGGCAGTAGAGCTCTCGTCCCCTCTGGTTGATCGTGCAACAGTTTCAGGCCCGTGTTTTGCGTTGAGTCTCCTGCAATGCAAACCACTATACATATAGGTTAAGATGGATGGTGTAATCTGCCTAATAGACGGGATGAACTGGCGGGTTGCATGTTGCTATCAGCAATGTGTAAAGATCAACGGAGGCAAGTCGAAAGGCACGTACCTCCACATGCTGTGGTATAGATACCAAGAAAGGCGTGAATATGATATGATCTGTACTGCCGCCTGTCATCCGATTAGATCAGACCGATGGGTGGCGTAACTTGGCAGCGAGAACCCAATGCCAGCTTGTAGGTGCATTTCACAGGTCATCAGAATGTTCTACAATTTTAAGCACGAGGGATACTGCTCCCTTATTCTGTTCGCGTAATAGGCGGCGGCGCGGGAGAAGCCTACAGGCAATTACGTGGCGGAGCTGAGGAACAGTTCCTCCAGCGTTTTTAGGAGGATAGTGTGTTTTGCAAGGGAAGTCAAGGGCTGGTAGGACATGTAAATCCTGTGATTTCCTAAAGTGCAAGACTTATAGACTCCTCTATTCTAGTTTGTCAAACTTCAATGATGTTATTTATAATTAACATGATTTACTAACTATTCTTCCTCAAAATGCAATGTACGTTTAAAAGTTTTGAAAGGTCACTGAATGGGTGGAGTTATTTATATAGATAGCTGATAGTACCGCTGCAGCGGACCTACTGTGTATCTACTGGCAACGTAAATATTTGGGAGTGCTATTGTTCATAATTTAGTTTCATGCTACGTCACTCTGTCGTGTTGCCACCGTTTAACTTGGGAGTTACACTTTCTGAAGTTTGAACGTACATCATAGGTAACTGCTGTGATATACAGAACAATGGTGCGAAATTTTGATTTTTAATTATACTTCTAAGGTTTTAATTTCATTCTCTCTCGTATGTTTGACGGGGCAGCCTTTTGACAGAAGAAAATAAATTAGGTAAGTATGTATGGGTGATTCGAAGAGGACCAAAGGTTTTGGTGTCTAAAATAAAGGGTGTCTCTAAAGTCACTATCCATTTCAATGAAGGAAGATAATGATTAAAAAATCAATATTATTTTGAACTGTTACACATATTCTAGTGCCCTTCTACATGACCTCCATCTAGCTCAAAACACATACGCCATCTTTCAGTATTGGAACGAAATGTAGACTGTAACATGCCAACCGTAATTTGACCTGCTGCTTCCCTGATGCGATTCCGTAACTCAGGCAGATCATTCACTTTGCTAGTGTACACTTTAGATTTGATGTACCCCCATGCAAAAAAGTCTAAAGGAGTAAGGTCCGGTGAACGGGAGGCCCACAGCCGAGGTGAACCTCTGCCTATCCATCTCCCTGGAAAGTTTCTGTTCAGGTAATCACGGACGATGTTTGCAAAATGTGGAGGCGCACCATCTTGCTGAAACACAACTGTATCCAGTATGCCATCCTCTTGAAGCTGCGGTTCAAAGAACAGTTCTAACATGTTGAGGTAGATGTTAACTGTTATTGACTTTTCGGCAAAGAAAAATGGGCCATACAGATTTGCGTTTGTCATACCCAACCAAACATTGACTTTCGCTGTATCACGTTTCCACTCCGATACCTCATGTGGTTCTTCATATGCCCATATTCGGCTGTTGTGACTGTGCACTTTCCCACAAATATGGAAAGTGGCTTCATCGGAGAATAAAATGTTGTCCATTAAATTCTCATTCTCTACGCGTCCCAGGAGGTCATAACACATTGCCCGTTGATAGGCGAAATCCTCGTCCTCAAGATGGCGCAGAACTTGAATGTGATACGGACGTTTTCGTAGAGTGAAACGTAGAATTTTTCACACTGTATTGCAAGGGACGTTCAATTCCCTACTGAGGCGTCGAATTGAAGCCTTCGGACTCCTGTCACTGGCAATGAACCTGCTGCACTGCTTCTGCCAAGACGTATGGTCGTCCAGGACGTGTCTCATCACACACTGCCGGTACGCTTAAATTTGTTCACAAGCAGACGAATGTGTGCCGTTGATGGGGCTGGTTAGTGGAATTTAAGGGCAAATTCCGCTCTGGCGTCTTCATATGACAATCCGCTTACCCGTGCACAAACAATGGCAACCCGTTCTTATGTGCTAAACATCTTGCACTAAGATACCGGTATTTGAAAAGAAAAGAAACAAAATATTGTGTTTTCATTGAAATAGTGATTTTAGAGACACCCTGCAGTGTAGATATATGTAAAATGTCAGTGCTATGCAGTTTCTTTACTATCAGTTTAAATTGTTTATATGGACAATGTTTTAGTATTTTAGTATATTTATCACAAGTAGTTGTAAAAATGCTATATTTAATGTGATTCCGATTATAAAATGTGGAACCATGCAGAATAATGTTAATGCCTTCTGTTGTCTCTCCATGTCTCCGTCTCTCCTAGGATGTGTATTAAAATACACATGAATACATATGCAGGATCTGGCCTGGCCTTATACAAAGTCCTTTTATTTGTTAAGCTCATTTTGAAGTTGAATTTATTTGTTTCAAAGGTATGGTCATATTGAAGTGTTCTTAAGGCAAGGCTACAATGAAAATTCGGCGACAATGTTTAAAATCATGGATTTTTTTCTTTTCTTTTGGTATCTTAGGGTGTGTAGTAATAGATGAGATGCTACTTTTATCATTTGCTACACTTTAGGCAATTACGTTACAAGTTAAAGATACCTTTAACAATCGTTAAAAGTAGCAATCATTACTTTAAAATTAATTTTCTGAGAAATTTCTTTCTAGCGCTTTTCAGCATACAAAATGCCTCATGCGTCAAGGTTTTTCATTTAACTTGGTGAAACTGACAGGTTAGGTCCATAATATGTAAATAAGAAACTTCATAGTCCCCTTTTTTTGTTAATGTTTTGAAAATTATCTGGTGTTAAGCAATAAAATGGTTAATATTTTCAAAATTTTGAAAGCTAACACATTGAAAATATTTTATAACAAATTCTACAAGAATATTCCAAAAAATAAGAATGTGGGTCTTTTAAAATTGCTCTATACTAGCGGAAAACAAAACTCCAACTTAAAATATAAATTTTTTGACGCGTAGAACATTTTATATATACCGACTAAACTTTTTACAATATTTTCACAAATAATAATTAAAAATTAATGAATTATTTCGTGTAGTAATATGAACATTTGCATACAAGTTTAAAATGTTACTCTAATTATGTGGCCAAATTTTCATAATGATAGGTTTATTATTATAGAAGTTGGAATTTTCAGTGTAGCCTTGCCTTAAGTTATAGAGAAAGATTCTGGTGCGCTTGAGTAGTGTTTTATTAATTTTTAAAATTATATCGTTATTTATATCAGTTATCATAACTTAAATACAATACATAACCATATTATAAACGTATTAACTGCAGTTGTATGTAGGTATACATATATTACAAAAGTTATACAGTTCAATTCCTTGAGTTACATTTGGCTTGTTTTTCACAAAATAAGAATTATGAGCTGTATTTTAACAAACCATTATTCATATGTTTTTCACAAAATATTGCATTTTCTTTGTTTAGAACCTTTAACAAGAATAAATCAAGAATTACAGGAAAATTTAAATTATAAGACTTTGTGCCCACTTCGGTAGCGTAGATGGTAGCATATCTGTCTCACGTTCAAGAGGTCCCGAGTTCGAATCTCGGTCGGGGCGAGTTACCTAGATAAGGTTTTTCCGGGGGTTTCCCTTATCCTGAAAGACGAATGTCAGGTAACTAAGCTCCATGGACCCTGGACTCATTTGAGCATCAGTTCACCAATTTCAGTCATCGTCCACTGCAAATGGGCGCCGGCCGTGAAAGCCTAAAGTTATACATTAAATCATTTCTGTCAGATTAGATCATTTTGACGAGGTGTCCCAGTTCCATTTCTATATTATTTATGGTAACCCTGCATAAACCCAATGATAACAGTTAATCAATATTTTGGGCAGTAGAGAGAGGTGTTTTGTTATTTTTTATTTATTTACATTAGTATTCTATCACAGTTGACCACAGCGTTCTACTGTTGGGGAAGCGTTTCAGACTTTGAGGGCATTTTCCCTTCTTGGAGTACTATTTTTTTTTAATGATTTGGCTGCTCTGAATTCTCTTTACAGTAGAAACCGGATGTAATTTAAACAAAACACGGAGGAAAAAACGCGGGTATTTACTAAATGTGATAGTATTCGGGTGTAGTAGGTTAGGGCAGTTATTCTTGATGTTATAAAGTTCTGATGTACTTATATTGTTTTTAATCCAACCGGTTCACAACCATGGCAGTTCAGCCTAACCAGCAATTAAATCTGGGTAAGAATTTATGAATGGAAACAAATAAACAAGATTGCAAATAGTGTTGACAATCGGTATTAGATCATCTTCCTTACTGAGACTATTCATGCAACAGAGATATATGTTCTTAGCTTATATAGTTTGTTAATGTCGAATCTTAAGATTTGTAATGCATTCTGAGTGTTTTATTATACCTAAATGGAATTGAAATCTTCAGTTTCTAGGACGTAAATAGATACTGCCATTCTTTATTAAAGACAGCCAATTGCACTCCACAGTCCGTCGTGTTCTGCCTTCAGGGTATTTGGCGTTACGATGGTACAGTAATAAAATCTACCATCTTGGTGCCAGTAGAAGTATAAAAGATATCCTTGGGATGTTTTTGGTTAATATTCCGAATTCTTCATGGTCACAACTAATGGAACATCCGGAGACTAAGGCCGCGCCGTGGCTCAGTGGTTAGACCGCCTGGCTCTCACCAAGGCGGCCCGGGTTCGATCCCAGGCGAATGCAAAGTTAGATTTGTAGTGGACAACACGGCGCTGGGGCGGGTTTTCTCCGGGACCTCCGGTTTCCCCCGCCATTTCATTCCACTGGTGTTCCATCTTCATTTCATGTCTCATCAGTGTCACCGCCTGCGGTGCCGTATGTAGTAAAAGCGGGCGTTAAACACTACACACACATTTCCGGAGACTAATGTGCATTTTGCACAACTACAAGTTATACCTGTAATATATAAGAATAGTGGAATATACTTGGAAGCCTAAGCTGCAAGCCGTAGCCAGGATATTGAGAGCCTTAAACCACAAACTATAGACTAGGGCATTTTTATGTAAGCAGAGAAGTGTAGCAGTTGTGAAGCAACAGAAAAAGTAGTCAAAACATCCTTGTAGCTAAAATCCAATGATCATCAATTACTCCTTATTAACTCAGGATTAATCACCCCGAAATTGCCAACGTGCCTCTCAAGTTTTAATAATTGAGCCATACCAAATTGAAACACTGGTTTTTTATAAGCTCAGTGAAGCAACAACAAAGAGTAGCCATATCATGTTACTTGGTCCCCTATGTTGTCACTCTCATTGAACTGCTTAAGTAAATAATGTCCAGTGGTGTCAATTTGTTAAATTGGAAGAAGAGTTGAGATGTGTAAACATTTGGTTATTGATAACAGGAGTGCATGTTGCCTCTGTAATACTACAGGATCCTGTCATTCCCATATGTTATATTCACACACTGACCTAGGTATCATAACCCAACACAGGCTTCTTTCAGTAATACAGGACTTGTCATACACCAATCTAAGCATGATAGCCTGTTTGATAAAGTCATGTGTAAAAAGGTGCTTAGAACAAAATTTGACCTTGGTATTTCCTTATAATCTTAAGGCTACTAAGTCTGTAAACATATGTGCATTTTTAAAACAGGAATACGAAAAAGTCTAGCCATTCAGAGTGCAAACTTCGTGTTGCTGGTGTTCAGGTAACCTAATTGCTCTCTTCTGCACTCTTCTTACACTTATTCTTCGGGCCTCGCACATTGTTTCCATTTATTCCTAGAGTTTATAATATTACTGATGCACAGGTTTGATTATTATTTTAAAATTAAGGATATCTCACAGTCTACATTCTGTCGGTGTGCTTTGTCCTATTAAATATGTCTCTTTATCAACTTAATTTGTGATACCTTCCATATTATCTTATCCATATTATCCATATTTGATTCATCTTTGTTAATATAATTTGTAATTTTGTTCCTGTTTGAATCTCTTTATGACTCTTTAAGAGCCTCAGCTGATTATTTTCTGATCTCTTTGGTGATTATGCATGTTTTACTGCCAAAAAATAAAGTTGATGTAACGTTTTAACTTTCTGGTGTATTCTTAGATCTTCTTAGATGTTCATAGTTCCACCACCAGAAAGAAGACAATAGAAAACAATAAAAACAAATACAATAGTTGGATCTTCGAGGTCGAAAATGAAAACAACAGCTTCCGAAACTAATCCCTCAAAAAATTAAAATGTTATGGAGTGGATAGAGCCAACATGAAAAATTCAGTGTCATGGCTGGGATTTGAACCACGTATCTCCTGGTTTCTGTCCAGTTGCTCTAACCCACCATCAAAAACCTTAGCCTATATACGGCTAGTGTGAAGAAATGATTAATTTCCATCAATTAACTAAAATGTTATGGAGTGTTAAAAACCGACTACAAATAGTTTTTTCAATTAATTTAGACATCACTGCTACTAAATTCCTTCAAAACGAGCATAATTTGTCTACTTACTGCATCTGTTCTAGAAAGCAAAAATGTTATTGAATCAAACAATATGTCAAAAGTTTTTATTCATTAGTATTTTCAAGATATTTTTTATTGGTTAGAATTTTAAAATATTTTTTCAACTCACTCACTCACTCACTCACTCACTCACTCACTCACTCACTCACTCGTGTGCTCCCTCTCTCCCTCCCCTGCCTTTCCCTTTCCTTTCTTTCGTCATCCAAAGACAATAAAACTTTAAGGCCATCACATAGCAGTTCATTTTTGAAGTGTTTGACTAAGATTTATAGCTATTATATTCCCTTTATATATGTATTAAAAATCATTTCTGAAAATCATGATTTTCAGGAAGTAAATAAAAGAATAAGCTAGTATAAGAATTATGTGGGTTTGGAGGAATTTAGTAACAATTACTTCAAAATTAATCGTAAAAACTATTTGTAGTCTAAAATGCTCTTTGACTCTGGTTTTTAGATTTCTTTTAGTTTGACCTATGTAGCATTTTCCACAATTTTTACAACTTATTTTGGATAATCCGGAATTTTAACTGATGGGATTTCATCTTTTGTTTTTTAATTTTGCAATTTTAAAATTGACTGTCCATTAGTAGGTGCCAAGATTATATTTTGTTCCTTAAAGATCTTTTTAAATTTATGAAATGTTTTTGGGTGTATATATAATAGCTATAACCCAATTATACATAAGCATGCAATAATAAACAGCCTTACACACAGACTAGTCAACATTCCTCTGGATAAAGAAGAATACGTCAAAGAACAAAAAGCTCTACTACACATAGCAGAAGAAAATGGATACAACAAAAGTCTGGTGTTTAAGAAAATTAGAAAAGCTAAACTAAAACTCATTAAGGAAGCAATCACATTTACAAAAGAAAAAGAAAGCAACAGCATATTCAGTTCATTCACATATCGCCCAAAAACATTTAATAAATTTAAAAAGATCTTTAAGGAATAAAGTATAATCTTAGCACCTACTAATGGACAGTCAATTTTAAAATTGCTAAATTCAAAAACAAAAGATGAAATCCTATCAGTTAAAATATCCGGATTATACAAAATAAGTTGTAAAAATTGTGGAAAATGCTATAGGTCAAGCTAAAATAAATCTAAAAACCAGAGTCAAAGAGCACTTTAGAAACATCAGATTGGAACAAGAAGAAAAGTCAGCAGTAGCATTTCATTTTTGGAAGGAAAATCATGACATTGATCCAAATCCAAAATTATTAAAAGGAGTGATAAACCAAAATAAACTAACAACATGGGAGAACATATTCATATGGAAAAATAAGGTCCATGTAATGAACTTTGAAATCCCACCAGTAGATAATTTGATAAAGAAGTTCATAGTTCTGCCACCAGAGAGAGGAGAACAGACAACAACAGATGCTAGTAGGAGAGAGGTTGAAAATGGAGGTAATGGCCTTTGAAACTAGTCCCTCAATAATATAAAAAAAGTAAGTGACGAGTGTCAATAAACCAACTACAAATATTTTTCACAATTATTATAAGAATTGTTTGTTAAAGAATAGGTAGGAAAAGTCATTTTAATAGAACATGCTAAATTTATTGAAACGATTTGTTCGGAAATTAAACACTTAGGTACAGCACATACATCTAGCACTGTTGAATCAGTTAAGAATTTGTATGAATTTCCACTGTTAACTTGTCAGCATTCATTATGTTAAGAGGCATAACATATCAGTTATCACTACTGACAAATTTTCAAGTATTGCAGAAGGAACTGATGTAATAAAGACTGCTTTCCCATTCCATATAGATCTACAGGACATGACTATCCCTGAACATATATGCAATTTAGATGCAATGGCAGCAGTATAACTCCCAAGCTGATTTTGCTATGGCATTTACACAAAGAAAATACAGGCAGCAGTTAGCAGAGACTGACTTTACTTTGAAATTAAAGATGCATTATACCTGTTCATTTTCGCATTACACAATCATAAGTTATTGCATACATTACCTTCTGATTTTATAGCACTGGAGCCTGTGGATTAAAATAATGTTTGCTGATGCATATAAATGTTCTTTATTGTCAACGCATTATAGGATATATTTCGTAAATGCTTTACTGTTCTAAATATCTTAATTATTGTAGGATGTGTGAAGTGTGTTTACTGCTGATGTTACTTTTGACATTCTGACAGATTTAGATCATTTATGTTGTTTTTGCTGTATCTGTAATTTAATCTTATTTTTTGCCTTAATATTTGATTTTGTTTGCTTCATAAAAATACGATGGTATTTCTTCTTGCATGGATAGTTCAGCTAACTAAATAAGAATCTTTTTTGAGTCTGACTTATGAGTCACTATGTTTACACTCAAACTTCACTTACTTGTTGTTGTATAATTGAAACATTTTCAAGATCATTCGATCTCATCTCTCATAATATTTATAAATATTATTTATTGTATCATCATCGTTATTAGGCTTTTTGAAGCACTATCGCACTGTCCCACTCCCCGTATAGTCTGTGCATATTTTTCAAGTGCCAGTTGGGCAACAAAATATTAGTTCTTATCCATTTGTTTTGTAATTTCAATAATATACTTGGAAGGTTACTTTAAATTGATTAGAACATTCATTGTAAATATTACAAACATTTTAGTAGGTATCATCATCATCATCATCATCATCATCATCATCATCATCATCATCATCATCATCATCATCATCATCATCATAGGACCAGACAAGATCTACACTGAAGTCATCATGGACACAATACAGATCCTCTCATTGCTTTGGACATAGTTATTCAACAGCTACCTTGACACAGGCATAATCCCCGAGAGCTGTAGAACATCACAATGAAAGTACTTTACAAGGACAAATGTGATGCAGATGGCCCAAACTCTTACAGGGGCATAGACTTTTTGTGGTATATATAATAACCCTAACAAGACTGCAGGAAGATTTGAGAACGCCAGAATGTCAGTTTGGCTTCATATCAAGATGTAGTACAACTCAAGTGAGTGGAATATCTGCAGAAGAATATAACAGACACCATGGAGAAGCCCAGAGGTAAGTATTACAAGAACTGGAAAAAAGTGGTGATAATACTGCTGTAACATGAAACTGGTGAGTCAGCGAGCTGCCATCTGTGTTGACAAAATAAAGGGCTGTTAGGTCACTTTGTGCAGTAGTGGGGACAGTACTCTGTCAATCTACTGCAGTGTGCAGACCATTGAAAGAAGCCTCCAGTTGATAGCCAGCCTCCACGGACAGGTGGCAGACATTTATAATAGACTGCGATCCCAATGTTGGCGGTCTCCAGAGGGGTACAGATAAATTAAGTCAATTATTGGTTGCCATTCTGTAAGTGGTAAATTGAGTCCCAAAGTTTTTAAGCTATGCAGTACATTGAGCGTGCTATGCTTGGAGAAACTGGTCAGACTCAGCGCATGTGATGCCAGAGCATTATTTTATAATTATAGTAGACTTATATTGTAACTAAGATGTACCATCTAGTTGTGGATGATTGGATGCAAGGGAAGCTTTGCTGCATATGTGGACACAGGTGTTACTGTGACTGTGGTTAGACCTGACATGGCAAAGGGGCTGCAGTTAAGGAAATAAGTCAGCCTTAGAGGATAGTGATCCATTGTGCGATAACATGCCAGCTGAGAAAGAAGGATAACTAGAAGGAACACAACTAGTTTTTGAGGTAATAAAGCAGGCTGAGAAACTAAAAGGCATGGATATCTACTCTAACAGAGGCTTAACCTATGAGCAAAGAGAAATATTAAAGACTAAAAGAAGTAAAAGAAATGCACATAGACAAGGAAAATTTACATGTATACAAAATTTTAAACTATAATAAATGGCCAAGTTGACAGAAGGAGAACACAATGCTGAGAATAAGTTAAATGCAGTGAACTAAGAAAACAAACTTGATGAATGCAAAAGCCCAGGATATTACACTGATTCAAACGAGAATGCCATTAGCAAAGTGACATTATAAGACAGTGAAGCAGAAAGAGTCAGAACAGGAGAAGAGGAGCACTAGAATGCTGACAGATAACAGAAGGAAAGAACAGAAGTGATGACTCAACACAATGTGAAGGTTACTTGGGTAGAAATTAAAAATTTTGGTGCAATGCCCAAGACAATTGGTGACAAATGTGGAAATAAGAAAGATCTTATATATGGAAAGTTTGAATGGGTAGATAAGAAATCAGGAGAAATATGTTTTGTGAGTGGAGAAGAGAAGAAATGAGCAAAGTAAGGTGTAAAAGATGTGAGATGTAAAAGGTGAAAAAAACTGAATGGTAAACTGAAGAGGGAAGTGACAGAGTCATAAGGAAGCAAAGAGAGCAATGAAATCTGGTGCAGTGCATCATATGGCAAGACAAAGCAAGTGGTCGAAAAAGTTATGTTGAAAATGGAAAAAGAGAAGGGTGACAAGTGAATTGAAAGTGTACTGGCCAAGTGAATAAATGCCACTTTAATCAAGAAGATAGTGGGGCGGAAAAGACAAAGTAGAAATTGAAGAAAATGAGAATTAAACAGAAATTAATAAAAGATTGAGTTAGAAATAACAGTATATCAAGTAATACATTTTTTGTCAGGAAAATGTAACAATTTTGGTATTTAAAGAAACATTATGAAAGATAAAGTAAGAAGGTAGACATAGAGATGGGTTATAGGAATAAGTGAAGCAAGAGAAGATATAATAAAAATTGAATAAAAGCTAAGTGGAGGAAATAAGCTGAGAAAGAAAGAAAGTGAATAAGGAGGGTTATAAAATAAATGATATATTAAAGGGGTATGTGGAATCAGACTAGATTAGAAAAAAAGTAAAACATGCCCAAATAGAAACTGAGGCTGGAAAAGGGTCACCATACACAATATAACCATGTTGTTTGGTTGTATGGGATCCTAAGATAAACTAAGGAAACTAAACTAAAATAAACTACAAGGAAAATTGTAATATTATAATAATTAATTCTAACTAAATAAAAACTAATAATAAAAATAAGTAAAAAATTTGTTCATACTTAAATTCATTATTCGCAGTCCTGTCAGGAATATTTATTTTAATATGCTCTTCCATAGCTGTGAATAATTTTATTTAAAAATGTTCGATCACCCTACTTAAACTTCCTTGTTTTATCGATCATATAGTGCAGTGTTTCCACAAGTATCAGTACTGTCATATAAAAGTAAGGGTACTTAGTAGCAAAAGAAGTTGTTGAGTAACTATTATGTAAGCTTATTTTAACCACAAAAAAAGGCCTATGTGTAAAATAGAACATACCAGAAAACTCTTTAACATTGTAATACCTTTCATAATAGAATTTTCCTCATATATTTGCAGATGCGCCACAACAAAAAGGTTTCATCAATTTCTTCAAGGCTCTCCCTGAAGTAAGTAGCAATAAAATGTTAACATTAAATCGGTAATGCAAAAAATTTAGGTGTTTTAAACTTTTGAGATTTATTGTTTTAATTTTTTAGCAACACTTGTTGGATTTTGTTTCTATGAATTAATCTATATTTATTGTGGGTTAAGGTGGATGACTTTCATTGAAGAAAATAAACTATGTAGGCTTTCAAACAGCAAGTACACAAAATGTATTAGTAATAATGCTATCAGTTTCAGAGTTGCTCAGTAATAAAGCTTGTTAATGGCATTTAAGTGTATTGCAAGAAGCATATTTCTGATAAATATAGCAAGTTTCCTTAAAAACTTATGGATGAGAGATTGACAAAAGCGTGCAATCAGTTCTTGAAAGCTGAACTGTAATATTTTGGGGTTAATGACAGTCCAAAATACAAGTATCTACATTAAATTAGAAGTCAGTAGCCAGAACTAGTCTGATAATCTTTTAGTATTCTGTCAGAATTAAGACCTGTGATGTATCTCTATAATGTGGTACATAATTATGAAAGGATTTTCCAATTACAATTGCTTTTTTTTATGATCAGATATTTTTTACTTTTCTGTTGTCTGTCTATACCTGTTATATTTGTATCTATTTTTATTGGTATTTGCTTTAATGTTTGACCTGTTCTTGACCAAGAATGACTTATGCACAAAAACACAGAGCTATATTACACTTAATAAAATATTCCTTTCTAAAAGCATCCATATTGTAATTCTTTGCTTATCATGGAAACATAATTCCAAAATACTACCACTATAGTACACTTGGTCCCATATTTTAGTGCTGCAATGCCCATGACTCAAGAAATTTCAAATCCTGCATCCCTCCACCCCACCCATGCCCCCTCCCCCATGAGAAAAATGTTTAATACCTGAAATACTAAATTTATATTGAGGAATTAATCCTTTTATACTGGTCACCAATCTAGAAAGTGACATTTCGTCTGGAGAGAGAGGCGACGTTGCCGCTTATTGCTGCCACGTGGAGAGCGCGATAGGATTATGCGTGCGAAGGTGATTCAGTTGCGATTGCAATGGGTATTATTATTATTATTGTTATTATTATTATTATTATTATTATTATTATTATTATTATTATTATTATTATTATTATTATTATTATTATTATTATTATTATTATTATTATTATTATTATTATTATTATTATTATTATTATTATTATTATTATTATTATTATTGTTATTGTTATTGTTATTGTTATTGTTATTGTTATTGTTATTATTATTATTATTATTATTATTATTATTATTATTATTATTATTATTATTATTATTATTATTATTATTATTATTATTTATAATATTGTACACAAAGGCAATAGAAAACTCGTGGATCTACAGGCAAACACTAGAACATACAAGAACACATCAGTGTAAAGATCATCGTAACATAAGAGGCATACTTGTGACATTTTGATGCTTATTGAAGTGGGGAAATGCCGCCTACATACCTTTTTCCAGGAGTATCTAATTTACACCCCGATGACTGACTTTCTTCTTTAAAGTACTTTTCTTTCCTAATCTTAATCATAGTGTTCTTACTGATACCTAGAGCACGTGAAGTCCTATCAAGCACCTTAGAGAATGGAATAATAGGCTCACCTTTCAATTTCTCCTCATCGAAGTATTCTCTCACGAAGCATATTACTCATATTTCCCGTGCCTGTCCTTTAATTGGAATACCTTTACCAAATATAGTTTTATTTGGTTCCCATAGCACGTTCAGGTTTTCACCTGTCACTATTTTAGACATAATTAAGCATTAATTAAAACACAATTGCAAATGATCACAACACATGCACAGATACATGAACTCACACACACGTAAAACAAGGAAAATTGTCACAAAATGCAAAGGAACTTGCCAGTACAATATCTTTGTTGTAACCTTATATAAAATAACATATGTATACGTGAAGGCATTTCTGTTTACGCAGCGTTATCAGAAGAGAAACAAAAACCAAGGTATTTTGTTTATTGCAGTGTTTGCGTAACTCGCTCACCCGCAGTCCATGCTAAGCACGTGTTAGAATATTGGCAACCAAAGTTTAGCGTCTAACATTGTCATGGTAACGTCTCGACTCTAATTGGTCCTTTTAATGGTTACTATGACAACCATTATGACATAATCATCCCCTCCCGCTTATTCAGACCGTTATTCCATGTGCTTACTGTCAATCACATTCTAGTTTGGCGACCAGTATAAATACATTACTCCTGTATATGGATGTTTTGTTAATTAATTAGAGACAAATGAAAAAGTCAATGCTATGGCCGGGATTTGAACCACGGATCTCCTGGTTTACATCCAGTTGCTCTAACTCCTTGAGCTACCAAGGCCAATGTGCCAACGCAACATTAAACTCTCCAATTGACTCATTATATTTTCCCAGTAAACCACTTGGAGTTCTCATATTCGAGATACATATTTTGTGGTGATTTACTATTGTAAGTACTTAAATGCCAGGAATTAATTAAAAAGACCTGATACTATTTTAAAGCTAATGCTGTACACAAGGTACCATATACCATTTTAAGTTGCAGTACTGATACATGGCTGCAAATGCAGGTAGTGGTATTTTGCAACAAATTGGCTACAAACTGCTTTGTCACCTCTGTTTATATTGTGCTTCTGACTTTTGGGACACTTTGCACACCTTGTATTTGTGCAGTTCAGAAGTGAAAACCACCATCTGACTGAAAAACACTGTCAGATTGAAATTAGAAACCAGTATGAGGTGAATGCAGGATCCTGTGGCTGAGTTTAGGCTTACGATTTCTAGGCTAAATTGTTTGTCACCAAATAAGGGTTTTCGTGATTACACTTGTACAGTTAGGTTGACAGTTTCTTCTACACATGCACAGTAGTTGCCAGATGGAGTTTTGTTGACACACCACAATGATTTTGCTATAAAAGAAACCATCTTAAAAAGGGAGGGTGTGAGGATTACAGGCTTTTCAAGTAGGTAGGTACTCATATCTTCTTAAAAAAAAAAACTCTTATATTTATTTGAATTACTCTTAACTTCTTCTTTAACGTTTTATTAATGTGCATGTTTGCTGAAATTGAAAAAATATACAGCAAAAAAGCTTGGCTATGAAGGTGACTTACCTGTTTTACTTGAATTTGCAATAGAAACTTTTCTTTAACCACTATCCACACTGGTTTTAGAATATCTTTATTATTCAATAGAATGAAATAGGTAGAAAAGGAAAGTCAGTAAGCACAAATACTATAATAAATAACGAAATATAGTAACTTAATTACTTAGGCAATGACAAATATAGAATGAAAGAACACTTCAGAAATATTAAATTCAAACAAATGGACAAGTCGGCCATAGCACATCACTTTTGGTCTGAGAATCACAACATAAAACAAGAAATAGAAATGATCAAACAGGCAAAGAAACCTCTGGAACTACAGATTTGGGAAAACATATTTATTACGAAGAAACAGGACCTCTTGATGAATTTTGAAATTCCCGCGGTAGATGACGTCATCAAACTTACCAGGACATTAGATGGCAGCACGACACCAAGCCAGATGCAGACACCGGATGCATCATCAGTCAACCACAGAACTGACGATAGGGGAGAAGTCCCCAGAAACTAGTCTTCATAAAAAACTTGTAAGTGGAGAAAAGTATATACAAGGTTGACTCACTTCCCTAATTTTAGTAACAAATATCATAACTTGTGAATAGTTTTCTTCTTCCCTTAATGCTAAGTCTTTGATCACATTTACAGAGTTCATTAGCTGTAATAAAGCCATGTGATTCATACACTGTCCTGCACACCGGTAGCTTCTTATATGCTCAAGAACCAAAAGAATCTTTCAGTTGGGAAGTTTGTTGTTGGAATGCTTGAATATAGGCAATTAATAACAGACATCGTGCAGATTATGGTGTGAGTAATTGAATTGATCATTTATTTCGTCCTTTTTAATGTCATACGAGGGGCACTATTCATATTTTGAGCCTTGGCAACTCTAAATGTTGTCAGTGTCATCTGACGTTTCCAATGGAAAATTTGCCATTGTTGACCATAATCTACTTATGACATTTTGTCAATAGATCGTCATTTGTTTTGTTTATATTAACTTGAACATTGTGTCTCAACAAAAACATGGAATTAACTCGTGAAAATGTTCGTGCAGTGATTAATTACGACTTTCAATATGGATTATCAAGACAAAGAGTGCATCAATCAACTAACCTCCCCATTTGGCAACGAACTCCATCCTTTGCCACTGTGAAATGCTGATATAACAAATTTAATCCTGGCTGCATTCGCTCAATAATGAAGTTTGTGAAGGTCGTCTGAAGTTAGTTGTGCCAGAAAACATTGATGCTATGCAAAAACTAATCATGCAAGATCGTCATGCGACATATTGTGAGATTGAGGTAACCTTAGACATTAGTTCCACCAGCATATATAAAATATTGCATGATTATTTAGCAGTGAAAAAGGTTTGTTCTCGGATCCCACATAATTTAACACAATCTCAGAAAGATTGTTGTGTCGATTGGTGTACAAAAATGCTCAAAAAAATACAATGGCAGTGCTTCAAAAGATGTATATAATATTGTAACAGGTGATGAATCATGGATCTATGCTTATGAGGTGGAATGTAAACACAGTCTATTGTATGGGTGTTTCAAGTTGAAGCAAATGCAACGAAAGTTGTTAGCACTCAAAGCACTTTGAAGCAAATGGTTGCCTGCTTTTTCAGCAAAACTGGCCATGTGGCAACAGTGCCTTTAGAGGAACATAAGACAGTCAATGCAGAATAGTATACAACCATTTGTTTGCTGGAAATCTTTGGTGAAGTAAGGAATATCAACAAGAACCGTAGGATTGTTCTTCAAGATAATGCGAGTGCACATACATCTTGTCTAACAACAAAGTACTTGAAGGCTCAAAAAACCAAATTGATGGGTCATCTGCCATACAGTCCTGATTTGGCACCCAATGACTTCTTTTTGTAAAAGAACATCAAGAATTAATTGATGTACAATGATTTTCATCAGCAGAAGAAGCTGTTGATGCCTTCAAAAACCATGTTTTGGAAGTGTCTCAAGAAGACTGGAATAAATGCTTTGACAAATGGTTCAAACGGGTGAAAAAGTGTATTGGTCGTAAAGGAGAATATTTTGAAAAACAATAAAGCAGTTTTCAATCAGAAATTACTTTTTTTAATTATTAGGCTCAAAGTATAAATAGTGCCCCTCATACTCAGTTTCAGAAAACTTTTTTTTTTAACTCATTTATTGATCGATCAGCGCAACTGCGCTCTACAGATCATTGATCATAGACATTATTTACATACATGATACAATGAATAACAATGAAATGAAAGCCCAATTGGGCCCCCCATAAGTAGGTACATTATTGTTTTAAGTATTATAGAAGATCTTGTTGTGAGAGCTGATCCAGTGGTAGACGACTCCTGATGCTGGTCGGAAAGCTGGATTTTCTGCCAAGGGAATAGTGAATGGCTCCTGAGATGTGTTTTAGGTTGCTGTAGAACTTTTCGGCTTGTAAAGAAATTGACTGTTGAATGGTGCTGATTCCAGTTTCTCTATGTAGTTGACTATTTCTAACAAACTATGGTGCATTTGTTGAGATTCGTAATACCTAGTTTTGAAATGACTGGATACATTTGATTTCGGAAGGACTGGTCCCTCCCCAGACTGGGCAGGCATATAGTAGGACTGGTCTTAATAAAGTCGTGTAGAGTAGAGTGCAGCTTTTTAATTTGAGTGAAGATCTTTTGTTGAGAAGAGGGTAGAGCTTAGCCAATCTTGCTCGTGCTAACCAAGAAAACTTAATATATTAATTTTATTTCTGATATAAATATTTTAATTATTGGTATTTTAATCAAGATTATTGTTAGAGCCATTTTAAGGAAATCCAAAATTTCAAAAAATTCTCCATATAAAGTGATTTTACAGGTGATTTTCCTGTAAATCTTTTTATCAAATTTATGAAAGACGCTGAATCTCATTTTTTTTATTTATCAGAATTTTGGTTTTAGTTATGCTGTTTAGCCCACCCCCTTCCACACACACACACAAAGAACTAATGGAAAAGCATATGAAACTACTTCAGAAGTATGTAAATAATACAGACTTTGAACTTTTGGAAGTAACTTCAGCACATAGTTGTATGAAACCAGTGACCATTGCGCAGTAATATTAGCTGACTATAATTTTATAATTGTGTAGAACATATGCATGTAGTACTATGTTTTCTGTAATGGAAAATACTGAAATAAATCATTTGAAAAAAAGAAAAAAAAGAAATTTGCACACTCATACAGTGTTTAAGGGCTGCCAATCTAACAAATGGACAAACAGAGTTTCATGAGACAGCGAGAAAACGAATAAGTCTGCTTCAACAAATTCATGCTATAGGTTACTGGAGACTGCTATGCAGGACCGCTGGTGCTGGGTAAAATTTATTGTCTGGGCCCATGGCAGTCCTTAGGAACTGCCAGAAATATTTTTATAATTATATTAAATTTTCAACAAAAGTGATCTTGCAGTAAATTCAGTATTTTTTATTAATTTATTGGGAAAAATCACAACAGTTTGAAGGAAATTTTTATTGAATGCTTACTGGCACTTAAAATATTTGACTCACTTAAGCCTACCATATTCCTCTATTCCCATATTACATATTTAATTCATATGTAATAAAACTATTTCTACAAATGGATCCAATAAAGTAAATAAAATAATAGGTTTTTGTAATAATTGTTGTTGAAGACTGGACTAAAGAAAATTGTTTGAATGTAACACATCAGAATTCTTTTTTAATGATACTTGTTTATAGGTCATGTTATGAAGCATAAAATATATACCAGAAATTTGCATATAGTCTAGAAAGTGGTGTTCTTTGTTTTGATACATCTTATTATGGTGTAGAAAAGAATTTTATCATGTGTGATAGATTAAAGCAGCACTACCATGTCTTTAAGGATTCATACAAATGGAATTTCTATTTGTTTGAAAATAAGTTAATGGGGTAAAATTTGCATTCTTTTCACTTCTTTGGAAGCAGGGGAAGATAATTAGGCATCAAAAGTTAAAACCTCCAGAAAGGAGGATGAGGTAAGCTATTACGAAGGGTGGTGCAGTGGTGCAATAGGCACCCTATCATTTCCAGATAGGACATCCTAGATGCTTTGATGCCTTTCCACCCCCACCCCCCTGTATATCTGAAGAACAGGGAGCAGCAGGTTCGGGCAAAAGAGTTCTTCTGGGGAAGAAACTATTTCTCCTTGAAGCACATCTTTCACAAGTGTCATTTATCACTGATCGTTTTACTAGACATTACAGTGTGTGAAAGGAAATGAGCAACAAAAAAAATATCCTTTCATGGAAGTGTTGAAAACAGTGTTGTTGTATAAATTAAATTAATCGACTCCCAATTAATTTAATTAAAAAAATATATGCTGGTATAAAATCCTCCCTAAACCACAAAGAAACATAAAGCCGGGTGGCTGGTCTAACAGGAATCAAACTTGAGACTTTCCTAATTCAAGCCTTGGATGCTACTGCCTAATTTGGGTGAATGTGCTAAATTCCTTGTAATTGTGGGTTAGATGTAATCTCAAAATATAATCAAATATCAGTTATTTTGGCAATTTTAACTATTTGTCGCAGTAATACTGAATTTGTACAGGTTTTCAGTCTGTGAGAAAATAGAACCATCTTCAGCTCACTGATCTCTATTAAGTCATGGTAATCAATTGCTAAATTGAAATATAGCAGCATTATTATATGGAACTGAATTGCAGTCAAGACGTTTTTGGAAAGAGCTTTTAAAGTTACAGCAAAAAGCCTAAATTTTTCTGCATCTATTGCCACAACCTGAAATGTTACTCTGCGTGCTATTACATAAGATTATTTATGTAAACAACACTTCCAGATGAATCATTTTTTGAATATTGCTATTTTAATGGACTTGTCCACAATCTGCAGCATGAGTATGAATTACAGTTCTCTGCTTGAAAAACTTCAGTGTTTCATTGTTGCAGTTGTATCACATGCTTTTGTACATTTACCGCACTGAATACTTTACAGATTTTAAAGTTCATGTTATCACAAAATTATTATGCTCTGTTGTATGAGGGATATAGGTTTCAATTTCAGGCAATTAAGAAATATGTATGTTTATTAATTAACATAATACCATCTTTTACAAGCTATCTTTTTAAATAACAGTGTTGGTTGACAGTTTTCCAAAAATTAAATCACATAGGTACAGGTGTAGAAATCATTGCCATTGAATAACTTTTCTGAACCATTGGCTCGGTGAAAGTGCAGATTATGCTTTATGTTCCTGTTAATTCTTATTATTAATATAGTTGGCAATATTGTAGCTTATCTTACCTGGAAATTAAAACCAGATCTATAAAAAAGTAATTATTCTCAGAAAGTATGACGTTGAAATATTAACATTTGTCCTGATTTATCAGTGCTTGATTTTGAATAGGCTTTTATAAGTCAAGCATTTAATGATAATGTGTAGGGCTTATGAAGAAGAAGTTCCTTGACAATTAACATTACTATGCAAAAGTAATACATCTGCAAGACATGTCTTGCACTTCGGAAAGTTATTTCTATATTTAGTACATCTTTAGTAGTATTCATATATCAAACTTTAATAAAGTCTTTGTTAAACTTTGGGATGTTTCAGAAACAATATGTTGATTAATTCCAGCCTTTGCAATTAAAGCAACTTCATTTATTTACACATTTTTTTAACACATAGCTAACAAGTTATTTAGTGATTCCATTAAAAGTTGAAAGACGCAGAATACTAAATACTAAAATAAGGGCAAACATATGTAAGTGGATTTTTTTGTTTTTAATAGCATTTCTGTTAAATTTGAACACATTTTAGATCACATAGTGAATGTCCGTCTTAGGATAAATCTAGTAAAGACAAATATTGGAACTAAAACCAAAGTAGTAAACTATTTATATGAGCTTTGCAGCCATTTCTGAAAATTAATTTTCAGTAACATTAAATATGTAAAACGTGTATGTTTTTCCTAACCAAGGGCCTCTTTGGTACTGTCCCACCAGTTCTGCATTGTTCCAGCTGCTTTGCTGCCAACATCTTTTAGTTTTTCTTTGGCATGTGATGCAGCTTCCTTTATTTTGTTTTTCATCTTATGGAAAATATTGGGAGCATTTGTAGAATCTTGCTGAATTTCTATTACACTTGCAGGTTCGGAATGTGCCGGTTCAAAAAGCTCATGATTTTGCAGTTGACCCAGCTCTTGATACCTCTGCTGACCCAATTTCTCCTCCACAATTTCTTGATCATTGAATGTCTCTTGTGTCTGCTGCCCAAAATCATGGTTGATATTATCATTCAGTGCCTCATGCTGTGAATATTGCCCAATATCCTCTTGTATACTTTGGTCATTGAAAGTTTCTTGTTGTGTCTGTTGTCCCAGATCCTCAATGTCCTGATCATTGAAAGCTTCCTGTTGTGTCTGCTGTCCAAGATCTTCTTGCTCTTCTGCTTCATGCTGTGAATATCGCCCAATATCCTCTTGTTGTATGCTTTGGTCATTGAAAGTTTCTTGTTGTGTCTGTTGTCTCAGATCCTCAATGTCCTGGTCATTGAATGTTTCCTGTTGTGTCTGTTGTCCCAGATCTTCTTGCTCAATTCCATGATTCAGTGCTTCATGCTGTGAATATCGCCCAATATCCTCTTGTTGTATGCTTTGATCATTGAAAGTTTCTTGTTGTGTTTGTTGTCCCAGATCCTCAATGTCCTGATCTTGTTGTGTCTGTTGTCCCAGATCCTCCATTCCCTGATCTTGTTGTGTTTGTTGTCCCAGATCCTCAATGCCCTGATCATTGAATGTTTCCTGTTGTGTCTGCTGCCCAAGATCTTCTTGCTCAATTCCATGATTCAGTGCTTCATGCTGTGAATATCGCCCAATATCCTCTTGTTGTATGCTTTGGTCATTGAAAGTTTCTTGTTGTGTCTGTTGTCCCAGATCCTCAATGTCCTGATCTTGTTGTGTCTGTTGTCCCAGATCCTCAATGCCCTGGTCATTGAATGTTTCTTGTTGTGTCTGCTGTCCAAGATCTTCTTGCCCAATGCCATGATTCAGTGCTTCATGCTGTGAATATCGCCCAATATCCTCTTGTTGTATGCTTTGGTCATTGAAAGTTTCTTGTTGTGTCTGTTGTCTCAGATCCTCAATGTCCTGGTCATTGAATGTTTCCTGTTGTGTCTGTTGTCCCAGATCTTCTTGCCCAATTCCATGATTCAGTGCTTCATGCTGTGAATATCGCCCAATATCCTCTTGTTGTATGCTTTGATCATTAAAAGTTTCTTGTTCTGTTCGTTGTCCCAGATTCTCAATGCCCTGATCATTGAATGTTTCTTGTTGTGTCTGTTGTCCAAGATCTTCTTGCTCAATTCCATGATTCAGTGCTTCATGCTGTGAATATCGCCCAATATCCTCTTGTATGCTTTGATCATTAAAAGTTTCTTGTTCTGTTCGTTGTCCCAGATTCTCAATGCCCTGATCATTGAATGTTTCTTGTTGTGTCTGTTGTCCAAGATCTTCTTGCTCAATTCCATGATTCAGTGCTTCATGCTGTGAATATCGCCCAATATCCTCTTGTTGTATGCTTTGATCATTAAAAGTTTCTTGTTCTGTTCGTTGTCCCAGATTCTCAATGCCCTGATCATTGAATGTTTCTTGTTGTGTCTGCTGTCCAAGATCTTCTTGCTCAATTCCATGATTCAGTGCTTCATGCTGTGAATATCGCCCAATATCCTCTTGTTGTATGCTTTGATCATTGAAAGTTTCTTGTTGTGTCTGTTGTCCCAGATCCTCAATGTCTTGATCTTGTTGTGTTTGTTGTCCCAGATCCTCAATGCCCTGATCATTGAATGTTTCCTGTTGTGTCTGCTGCCCAAGATCTTCTTGCTCAATTCCATGATTCAGTGCTTCATGCTGTGAATATCGCCCAATATCCTCTTGTTGTATGCTTTGGTCATTGAAAGTTTCTTGTTGTGTCTGTTGTCCCAGATCCTCCATTCCCTGATCTTGTTGTGTTTGTTGTCCCAGATCCTCAATGCCCTGATCATTGAATGTTTCCTGTTGTGTCTGCTGCCCAAGATCTTCTTGCTCAATTCCATGATTCAGTGCTTCATGCTGTGAATATCGCCCAATATCCTCTTGTTGTATGCTTTGATCATTGAAAGTTTCTTGTTGTGTCTGTTGTCCCAGATCCTCAACGTCCTGATCTTGTTGTGTCTCTTGTCCCAGATCCTCAATGCCCTGGTCATTGAATGTTTCTTGTTGTGTCTGCTGTCCAAGATCTTGCTCAATGCCATGATTCAGTGCTTCATGCTGTGAATATCGCCCAATATCCTCTTGTTGTATGCTTTGATCATTGAAAGTTTCTTGTTGTGTCTGTTGTCCCAGATCCTCAATGCCCTGATCATTGAATGTTTCTTGTTGTGTCTGCTGTCCAAGATCTTCTTGCTCAATGCCATGATTCAGTGCTTCATGCTGTGAATATCGCCCAATATCCTCTTGTATGCTTTGATCATTGAAAGTTTCTTGTTGTGTCTGTTGTCCCAGATCCTCAATGTCCTGGTCATTGAATGTTTTCTGTTGTGTCTGCTGCCCAAGATCTTCTTGCTCAATCCCATGATCATTCAATGATTCGTGTTGTGCATACTGTCCAAAATCTTGTTTTTGAACATCCTGATCGTTGAATGTTTCTTGCTGTGTTTCTTGGCCCAGATCTTCAAATTCAGCTGCTTGATCTTGCAGTACTTGCTTTTGTGCCTGTTGGTCAAAGTCTTCTAAATGGAAATCACCACTGTCCTCATTTTGCTGTTCGTAATTTGAGTTACGTTCTACATGTCTACGTTGTCGTGTTATTAATTCATTGAGAAGGTCAGGATTTTCTCTGTCTTTCAGAGCTTGGTCCTTAAAGTTACCAAACTTGTTTTCAAAAGCATCAGAATTTATGTTAAGCGTATCTTTCCAATTCTCTAGCTGTTCTTGACTGGGTTGTAGTTGATGATATGTAAGTGGTACTCCACCTACATTGTGAAGAATTGTGAGAATGGTTGCAAACCATGGTACTGCTAACGTCACCATCTGAAAATTATAATATGTATATTACAAAATATTCCACAATATACAAATTAATATACATGCTGCTTTTATTCAATGATAGTATCAAACATGGCTTATTATTTGCAGTATTACTACAGTTAAGATTTTTGGCCACTGTGCAGGGAAAGCAACTGATCATTTGATATGCAAACTATACAAAAATGTTTTATTAAAAGAACAGTCTTTTAGGTTACACTGTATCTGTGACACTTATATCCAGATCCCTTCCTAAGACGTACATTGATACTGCTGTTAAGTTTTAAGGAAAGTTGCATGAAAATTGAGTCAGAGCATTTACAATGTTTGAAGCTTAAAATTTAATGTGGTGATAAATATTTTCGTGAAAGGTGACATAAAACTGACAAGAATGTTAGAAAATTATAAATGGGTATTTGTGAACTGTTAAGATGATATTCTTCAAGTGTAACTGATATGTTAATTTAGGTTAAGGAGAAAGTGCATTACACCCTCTGAGACTGCTAGCGTTGTTAAAGGAGTTTTATATATTTCCTCTAGAATAGCAATCAATCCTCGGCAAATCCATAATATATCATCTTTAAAGACCTAGGTAGTTATAAGATTTGTTTTAAATTTGGAAAAGAAACTTCTGGAGAATTTGTATTTTAAGCTAGGTATATTTCAATATTAAAATACTTATGCTGGTCATTTTGTCCAGTTGGTTTTAAAAAAAAACTTATGAGAAAATCAAATTTTAATGCAGTTTATCATGACAGTTTAAGTTCTTTAAAGAGCAAACATTTATTAGGTTTATTAAGTGAGACGTAAACCTTTGGAATTTGTCCACAGCCTAACTATGATGAAGTATACAAAGATGTTATTGGAAATCATGTTTTGACATTTTAATTTAAAAAGGCAATTCTAGAAAAAAGAAAAGATGGAAGAAAACATCTCTAAAATATTATAAATGCCAAAGTGTACTTGAATCATACACCTTTCAAGGGTACCAATGCCAAATAACTGCATCTGGGATTCATTAATTATTATTATTATTATTATTATTATTATTATTATTATTATTATTATTATTATTATTATTATTATTATTATTATTATTATTATTATTATTATTATTATTATTATTATTATTATTATTATTATTATTATTATTATTATTATCATCATCATCATCATCATCATCGTTTCATTATTACATGTTTCTTTCAACAAACACTGTCAAATAACTGAACAGAAAAAACTTTATATTCTTTATATCAACCTCTGATAATTAAGCTGAGGTTATAAACTTGGAAACTAATGAGAAATCTTGACTTTATTATGGTATATAATTGTTTTTTGTAATTTACGTCCTCCAACATTAAGTCATATTGGACAATGAATGGAATGGGTGAAATGATGCTCAAATGAGCCCAGGATCCATAGAGCTTAGAGTTACCCAACATTCATCTTGCAGGATAAGGGAAACCCCGGAAAAACCTTATCCAGGTAACTCACCCTGACCGAGATTCGAACTTGGGACCTCTTGAACGTGAGGCAGACATGCTACCATCTACACTAGCGAGGCGGGCAATTACTTGGTTCGTTCCTGCTGCTGTGCACCACATACAAGTGCACTCCATCAAGGGAATAGTTAATCTCAAATTATTCGGTCCCAAAAATTAATAACCTAATAATAACATTCTTTTAGATTAGAGTTACAGATTACTTAGTATGTTTTCTTCATGTGGAAATATTGCTTTTACTAAATATCGAAAGATAATAGTGCTTTTGATAGTGTTAGTAATTTATCCAGTTTTATATGAATTTATAAAACATTTGTTTAGTACACAGGTCGTTTGATAAGTCTGATAAATTTCCATGAAGAGATGGACATTTTTTGTTGCAACATTGTGAGTGGTAAGCTTGATTATTCAGAAGATTGTACAGAAAATTTGAATATTGCTACAATACAGTTCATTGTTGACAGCCATCTGAACTGGTCAGTGTGATAGCTGTAATTGAAAATGGAAAGAAACAGAGTTTCATGCTGTTAAACATTTTCATTTGAAGGGCTGGATTGCCGCACAAGTCAAAACTGAATTGGATGAAGTTCAAGTGGATTCTGCACCAACAGTGAAGACCATTTACTTTTGGATCAATGAATTTAAACGTGGAAGCACTGAAGATGAATCGGCTCTGGTCCAATTGAGTTCACCACATAGAACACCATTGAAAAAAAATCCATGATCTGATTATACAAGACTGGCAAATCAAAATTCATGAGATTGCTGAGGCTGTAGGCATCTCAACTGAGTAAGTGCACAATATCCTGCATGAAAAATAGGCAATGAAAAAGCTGTGTGCAAGATGGGTGTTGCAATTGCTCACAGTTGACCAAAAGTGCCTCTGGAAGAACCCTTCTACCGAGTGTCTGGCGATATTTAATCGGAATCTGAAAACTTTTTGCGCCAATTTGTGACCGTGGATGAAACTTGGATCCATCATTGCACACCAGAGTCAAAACAACAGTCAAAGCAATGGACAAAGGCTGGTGAAAATGCACCAAGGAAGGCAAGGACCATTTTGTCAGCTGGTAAGGTGATAGCCACTGTTTTTTGGGATTCTCAAGGAATAATCCTTATAGACTTCTTGAGAAAAGACAGAACCATAACTGGAGCCTATTATGCTTCATTGTTGGATCATTTGCATCATGGGTTGACTGAAAAAAGACCGAGATTGAAACACAAAAAAGGGTGCTCTTTCTCCAGGATAATGCACCATCGCACACATCAGCAATCACAATGGTAAAAGTGCCTGAATTGAGCTTTGAATTGGTTCCTGATTCACCGTATTTACCAAGTGACTTCTTGCTGTTCCCAAATTGAAAATTTTGGTTGGTGGTAAGAAATTTTCATCAAATGAACTGATAGTCACCGTCGAGTATATGTTTCCAACAGGATGAAAAAGCTGGAATATCACTGGATCAAGTGTATAGCTATCAATGGAGACTATATCGAGCTTTAACTGTATTGGAACACCACAGTGAAGCGAAAAATTATTAATTTTTAGATGAGTCGTATTTAAGTACGAAAGTGAAGCAGATGTGTAATAAATACGACTCATCTAAAAATTAATAATGGAGACTATGTTGAGAAATAAGGTGAGATGTACACGAAAAAAAAATTATTATTAGTTTTTTACTAGACCTATCGTGATTTCCAGGATTTAGGAATATATGGCATTTTTCAGTATGAATTTTATAATTGTTATCTTAATTTTGTATTTCCATTTGATGTTGTAAAAGGAAAGATGAGAAATAAAAAAAATTACTAGACCTATCAAACGATCCTTGTAAATAAAGTAATAATTTGTGGACAAGAGTCTCTGCCTTTGTACAGTTTAAGTACCTGCATTTTATTTTATTGATGTCTAAAAGATATTGTTTGCTTTGAAATGCTTACATTTGTCCAACAAATCAGAGTTTTTGTTATTTAAGCAACTGTATGAAAGAAAATAATAAAGTTGTCATTAATGCTAACAATAGAACTAAAAGATTGATATTTTTTTGTTATTTTTTTAGAAGGCAGGTCATTTCTCTTTAGTTCTAAGTAAATAGAAGCTACTAATTACTCCTTATGTAAAATGTGCAGATCCATTTGGTGTTCTGGGCTGTAAAGTAATGGAAACACATTTAAGTATTTTAGTGTGCAACATAAAATGCAACATAAAATTTAATAATGAAAACTTTCTTGAAAATGCATGCTTTTTCTCTGATACTTCTGATTTAGTAGTAAAATTTACAGTAGTAAAGTAGTAAATAGTAGTAAAAATTTACAGTTTATTCAGTTTATGAATAAAAACTTCCATTGTGTTATATGTAGGAGAATTTTATCTATTTTTATTTTGGAAATTCTATGAAAGAACTGGTTTTTATAAATATATCATAATTAATAAACTTTGGTTGTCACACTGTGTCACTTCAAGTACGAAAAAACCAATTACTAAAAGTTTATAAAATAATTTGGACATCACTTTTACCGAATTTCTCCAAACCTCAGTTATATCATCACATTTAAACTGCTTTATTTCCTTGTTTCATTTTTATATGTAATCATTACACATACATGGCATATATATATATATATATATATATATATATATATATGACAGAAATTAGAGAGAGATTTGTGAAATGCAGTAAGAGTCTCCGTATTGCTGAATGCTGGGATTTTAACTGTTTATCACAGAATCCCTTCTTCCCCCTTAACCTTGAGTTATATAAATGACTTTTTCCTTTGGAACAATTATCAGTTGGTAGTGATGTTACTTGTTACCAGTTTTAAACATAGGTTTTGGTGTTGCTTTATAAACATTAAATCATCCATACTGTCATTTGTGCACTCAGACTCTAGGAAGAAAAGGAAACAATCCTGCTATTGACTGTATTTTTGTACTCAAGTGGGAGCTCTTTTTCAAATCCATTAATTTATTATTGCTTTTACTACTTTTGTGCTAGAGCAACATATACCTAATATAATTTTGAGTTGAACTAATACTCAATGCTCCACTTATTGCTAGTATTTACCTAGAACGTGTTTCGTTAGGATCTTCCTAACATCATCAGCTGTTGTCGACTAATGGACGTCGGTTCGGTGAACTCCTCGGAGGTGATAGGTGCGTCTCTGTCGGTATCTTGATGAACTTAAAATTTGGGTTTTCTTCAAAGGTAGTGTCGAAATTAAACAATTTTCTTTCATGTCTCTTTATGAAGATTTTTTCCCACGTGGTTAATGCAGCTGGACCTTGGACACTTTTTAATAAATGAATTTCTCTTTCTATATCATGATTCTCCTTCCAAAAATGGTACGCTACTGCCGATTTATCTATTTCTTTGTTCCTGATGTTCCTAAAATGCTCTTTAAGCCTAATGTTCAAGTTTCTTTATGTGATTTCAAAAGGTGTTGTACACTAAATTTGTTCTGTGGGGCCAAAGTAATATTGTGTTCTTTGAAGACTTTTTGGGAAAGATGTGCGGCTCTGGGATGATATGTAAATTTTCTGTATGAAGTTTCATTGCTGATTGGGGAAAGAGTAATTACTTGTTTGCATCTTTGTTGTCTTTTGAATTTACAATTTTCTTGTTGACCAATTCAGCACTGAATCCATTGTATTCTGCAATGTGAATGATATTATTGTACTCTATGGTATATTCTATCTTGTTTAAAGGTACATTAACAAGCCTGTAAGTTAAACTGTTGATAACAGAGACGCACTTATCACCTCCGAGGAGTTCACCGAACCGTCGTCCATTAGTCGACAACTTCTGATGATGTTAGGAAGATCCTAACGAAATGCGTTCTAGGTAAATACTAGCAATAAGTGGAGCATTGAGTATTAGTTCGACTCAAAATTATATTAATTTTGTGCTTCATTGTATCATAGTCCTTACACAATGGAATAAGATATACCTATTTAACTATATTTTATGTACACGAAAATCTTAAATGACCTTTATTATTGATGATAATTCTTAAAAATTTGTTAAATTAATAAAATATTACTAACAAAATAGGAAACAAATTACAATTAAGTATTAATCATCATAATGAATTCCTTCATCATAAAACTCATGAATCTACTTATGAACATTATTAGATTAATGTTTCTGAAATATCCCTAACACTTTTACTCATCTATTTACCAATGCACTGGTATTCTTTCTCATAACATGTGTGATTTCCTTAGAATTAAGGATAATTCTCTTTCTCATCTTCCACTAAAACTTCTTCTGGCAAATCCATTTCTGCTTTTAATGTCAGTAAATAAATGAACTGCAATAAGCTCCATAAAAACAAAACACACAACTATCTGACCACCAGAAAAAAGTGAGAGTACTCAGAAGTATGAGAGGGGTCTTGAATATTAATCTGCTTGCATAGTCAATTTGTTTATTATGGTGTGTGTGTGTGTGCGTGTGTGCGCGTGCGTGCGCGTGGGCGCGTGCGTGTGTGTGCAAATCCAACCTAATTCTTCGTGTAATTGTTGTGATAGGTATTAAGACATTTATCTGATAATACTCTGTATTTGTATATTGTATATGATACTAGCATGCATAAAAATGATGCTGATGGTAGAAAATGTTTATATAATACATTCCATTAATTGGCCTTTCCTTTGATACAGTAAATCGCAAAGCACTATGGTACAAATTGAGCAAAAAAGGAATGAGCAGCAGATTTATTCAGAGTTTACAAAGAATATATTCAGACAGGGTGTTTTGTATAAAAATGGCAAATAATAGTTGCAAAATACATTCAGAATAATAGGATTAAGGCAAGACTGCAAGTTGAGTCCTGTACTGTTTAACCTTTTTATAGAGATATTCTGGATGCAATTAAAATGGAAAATAGGCATGTGCCAGTAATTAATAACAAGGAAATACACTTCCATTAAAAATAACGTCTTCAAACATTCTATATATAAAGAGAGACTATACAAGAGGCTCATAAAGCATCCTTTATACGGTGTACAAGTATTTCATGCAACAAGTAAATGTGATATGTAAATATGTGTAATTAATTTAATGTAATAATGTATAGCTATAAGTTTTTTTCCTTTATCTGACGAAGCCTATTATAATCATTGGGGCTACCAAATGGTGAATAAATACATTAACATTAACATTTGTTATTTGCAGATGATTTAGTAGCAGGAGATCTATCCAAAGTGGGAATAGATAGAGCAATTGGAGCAATAGATAAATTTTGTAAGGAATGTAGCCTTGCAATTAACATAAGCGAAACTAAAATTATAGTATTCAAGAAAGGTAACAAATTAAAAAAAGAGGAGAAATATACTGGCAAGGAAGAGAAGTTGAAGTGGTCAATTAATTTAGTTATCTAGGTGTATGATTAAGCAGTAAGGGAGGTTGGAAAGAGCAGAAGAGAATGCTAATAAGGTAAAATTGCATTAAAAGCTATTAAAGCATGGTTAGATAAATTACCAAGAATGTAAATAAAACAGCTGGAGAAAATTTACACAGCCGTAGTAGAAGCAAAACTACTGTATGGCCTGGAGATATGGGGCTTTAGAAGGAGGTGGTGTAAATATAGATGTGGTACATACATAGAAACTTTGGCAAACAAGTTTCGGGCTTACCACAAGCTTTGCAGTGGAGTGGCACAAGCAGAATTACGAAGACTAGGAAATAGAGGGATAGTGGTGGAAAGGGTGTTAAAATACTGGGCGAGAATTAGGAATTTAGATGAGCAGTATATTCTACATCAATGCTTGATAGTACAGGAAAGACTAAATAAGAAAGATTCATGGCTAAATAAAATAAAGGAAATGATGTTAAAAATAGGGTTGGGTGTCATGTGGGAAAATTAGGAATTATTGCAAAGTGGATTTTGGAAAGAACTTAGGTTAAGAAAGATGTTGAAAGGCAAGAAATGATGAGAAGTTTCAATTTGAAAAGCTCACTAGAAGTTTTTATGGGGATGAAAGTGATCTGGGAAAAATACATTGATGTTTGTGATAAAGCAGCAAGAGATGGCTTTGCACGGGCTAGAACAGGGGTGGTGAAATTAAAGGGTTTGGGAAGAGGGAGGGACCTGGAGAAATGCCAATTGTGTCACCAAAAGGGTAAAGAATGGCATTTACTTTTAGAATGTGAACAAACTGGGTTGCTTAGGGAGAAGATAGGTAAAAAAATAGGCAAAGTTACCAAAAGAAATTCAAGCAATCAAGTTAAGTGTAAAAACTAGGAAAAATTTAATTGAAATTGGGAACTTTTTGGTGAAAGTAAGAGCCAAATGGCAAATGGTTGAGGAAGATAAAGTAAACATGACGAAAATGAAGATGAAGGTTTTTTTTTTTTTAATAATAATAATAATAATAATAAATGCAAATAAGGATCCATTGGCTCGACAACCTCAGAGTTTGAGTCTATTGGGCCCAAGCGTAGGCAGCAACTCAGTGTTGTAATAAGTATGTAAATGTGTACTAATTTGTAAATGAATGGAAATAAAAATTATTTATTTACTAGTTGGCCTTCTTCTCATGGTAAGGCAGTGGTTATTCCATATGCTTAGACAATATTAGTTTTATTTAAGCTTTATGATTTTGTTTTATCAAAAGATAACATATGAAATTAATTTATTATTTTATTACTCATATCATGTAGTAAATTATAACATAAACTTATTTCATAATAATTTAAGTTTCTTTTATCCTTCGGTCATTAATCTATGTAATTAACTAAAGTTATTTTTTTATCTACTGTAACCTCAGCTGACTCATAAATTTTAAATTGATTCTTGCATTTGTTATTTGTACTGATTGCCATTTTCTGATCATTATAATTTTGAGTAGCATCATTTGGTAATGGGAATGTTATTTAAAACTCAAACTCTTTTGAAACTCTGAAAATGTTAACACAATTATAATTTAAATTTAAAGGGAGTCGATTAATGACACTAAACTACACTTACTTTTTAAATTTTTCCGAAACATGTTTCAGAGACTTTGCCTCCATCCTCAACCGGCCATCAACTCAATTGATGGCCGGAGACGATGGCCAGTTGAGGATGTAGGCAAAGTCTCTGAAACATGTTCCGGAAAAATTTAAAAAGTAAGTGTTGTTTAGTGTCATTAATTGACTCCCTTTAAATTTAATTTGTTGTAACAACACTATTTTCAACACTTCCAACAAAGAAATTGCAACTATAATTATTTTTTAACAAAAACTTCACTTATCTTTAAAGAAAATTATGCAAATTTTCTTATTAATTAGAGTGCGATTTGGTGAATATTTATTTACAGCTTATTCATTTTTATTCTAAAAATGTTTTTACCTGTTTAAGAGAAGTCGGCAATTAAGTGTCTTCAAATACTTGGTTATAGTGGGATTTTGTATCTTAAATAATATACATATAATAACTTGACTAAACAGGTTTTTATGTATATGTAAAATATGAAGCTATTAACAGTGAAGCAAACAAATATATGCAAATATAACAATTTGTAACTTAAAACTTCACTTATTTTATAAGAAATTATGATATTTTTCATATAAATTGTCTGCGATCATGATTTCATTTAAAACTTTTACACTTCAGCCGGAAGAAGATGATGAAGATGATGTGTAAAAGTTTTACATGAAATCGCGATCCTGGACAATTTATAAGAAAAATATCATAATTTTTTATAAAATAAGTGAAGTTTTAATTTACCAATTCTTATATTTGTATTCTTATATTTGTATGGGTTTTTATATAATTTGTAAGTGGTTTTAACAGTTTTATGTTTTGCCTCACCAATAAAATGGAACATCTGGGAAAAAATACACAAAATTAAAAATAGTAACAGTGTAGGTAATCAAATTTTAAATCCCACCTTTAAACCAAGTATTGAAACTTTGTACCCCTAACACTAGAGGGAAGCATGATCAGACCCAGCATGAAGGGAAAACAAGTCACCTAGCAGCTGATGATGAGAAGAATGCCCTTAAAAATTGATCAGAAAATGAAGCTAGTTACAGTGAAGTAATAAGTATTATACAAATATAACTATTTGTAACAAAAAACTTCACTTATCTTAAGAAAATGATGTCAGTTTTTCTTATTAGTTGAAATGGATTTCACGAACCCTTGTTCACATCCTCAGTCAACACACTTCGTCATTAAGGAAGTTACTATGTTATTATGTTTTTTCAGTATTACCAAAATCTGAAAACAAAACAAACTTAAGAACAGAATAAACTGCTGGTATTTCAAAATCCATTACGCGATGTTTATTTTTTAAAATAAATATCTTTTTCCAAACCATTAAATCTATCAGAACATTTAGTTGTTTTAATAATTTAACTTCAGTATTTATTTCATGGTTAAATACCAAAAATGATCTGCTTCGGCTGATTTATCAGTTTCTTTATACTTAATGTATTTAATTTCCTGAAGTTAAATTATTAAAACAATTAAATGTTCTGATAGATTTAATGGTTTGGAAAAAGATATTTATTTTAAAAAATAAACATCGCCTAATGGATTCTGAAATACCAGCAGTTGATTCTGTTCTTAAGTTTGTTTTGTTTTCAGATTTTGGTAATACTGAAAAAACATAATAACATAGTAACTTCCTTAACGACAAAGTGTGTTGACTGAGGACATGAACAAGGGTTCGTGAAATCGATTTCAGCTAATTCATCTAATAAGAAAAATTGACATCATTTTCTTAAGATAAGTGAAGTTTTTTGTTAAAGCCCTTAAAAATGTTTTGATTGGACACTAACATTTAAAATTGAAATTGAGTGTAAATAAGTGTGTCTACTTCAATACTCCACACTACTACTTTGTTACATCTAAGCCATTTATCCTTGATTAGTTTTTCCTACATACATTGGTTCCTCTACATTCTGTCAAAATGCATACTCCATCTTCATTATGCCTACGGATTGGGCATGTACCTTTCATATTTCCTCTTTGCCTCATAATTTCCACATTCCTATTGAAATAATTTTTTCTTATAGATAAAAGGCCATAAGCCAAATAAAACCACAAATTATATTTTTGTTCTGATTGTCTATTTAATCTAAATACTCATGCATTTTTCTTATTAATCAAAGCGTAGTGTGGGAATTTAATTCTTAAATGTATTGTGTTGCAATCTTGACTACGCATTCCTCTCAGATGGTATTCTCTTATTCATGATGACATCTAATGCAATCCACTCAACAAGAATATTCTTTAGTCATTCACAGTCCTTAAATCAGATCATTTATACAGCACTAGTATATGAATGAAATGAATGTTGATATAAATGCAGAAGTTAAATTTATAGTTTACTTAATTCTGTATCTCAGTACTTATTTAATGACCCTCCTATTTACTCTTAATTATGTGCATACTGCTCCGTGTATGAAGCCAACAGAAGGCCTATCTATAAGCTTACCAAATATGATACACGTAACTTGTTTAGTACATGGTTTACATGGAGTAATTAAACAGGTGTGTACCTTGTATTCTGAAGTGGACAAATTAATTTTAAAAAATGTCTGTGAAAGCTCCAGCAAGAATTGATTTGTTCAAATCCAAAAATAGTGTTTCTACTTCCACCTGCACTCATTGTTATTCGTTGGGAGACTTGGTTGGAACCAGTAGAGCATAACACAAACAATAGTGAAAATTTTAAATCTGATAGATTAATATGTGAACATCATGCTTCAACATTTGAAATTATTCAAGACTTACAGTTTGAGTTTTGTTTGTAATGTTGGTTATCATCATTATTCAGTTGACATTTAAAAAGTGTGTTAAAAAGTATGGATTTGATAATATAGTAAAGTTGCTCAAGATTGAGAAGGGCAGGTGGACAGTGAACCTAAAGTTAAATGTATCTGTGACATTTCCTGGATGAACTATGCAAGACTAACTACTTGACATAGAATGGTCTACCTCCTCTTAATATGTATTGTTCCAAGGTAACTCTCATTGGTTTTTAATGGAAAACTTAAAGAAAGTTTTCATTGTTCATTGCAACAATAAGGGCTTCAACCCTCAGTTTCTCAGCATTGTTTTATAATAAATACTGACTTACCTTGTACTGTTGAACAAAAATTTGTAATTTTTTTTTCTATTACATAAAATTATTTTCCAGCTTTTAGTACATAAAATAATAATAATAACAATAATAATAATTACCTGCATTGTATGCTTTTTTTTCACATAGAACCAGAAATCCAGCTTTCTAAGATGATTTCAAGATTAAAACTTCTCTTTTGTTCTCTGTGTTTCTGTGCCTTCTCTCTTTATGGGAGCTGAAATATCATACAGAAAAATTTGGTACTTGTAACACTTATAGAAGCTGAAAAATATAATCATTCATTAATCAGAACACTTTTTATAAAACAGAGATAGATATGGTAGAGATTAAATATGATATAGTCATATGAGGGTCGGCTGTGTGTGTGTAGTGTTTAACGCCCGCTTTTACTACATACGGCACCGCAGGCGGTGACACTGATGATACATGAGATGAAAATGGAGCACCGGTGGAATGAGATGGCGGGGGAAACCGGAGGTCCCGGAGAAAACCCGCCCCAGCGCCATGTTGTCCACCACATGAGGGTCGGCTGATAAGTCCTCGGCCCCACATAGAGGTATCACCACTGGACCAGTTTGATGGATACAATCATATAGTTTAACTCAAAACTAGCTTTTATCCATTGTTACAGGTCAGTAGTTTGTTTAGTTTTTGAAATACAGCATTTTAAACAAGACAAGTGTAGATGTTCCACGAAAAATGGAGGATTTGGTAAAATGAGCAGTGATTAAATACTTCCATTTAGGCTTAATGCCTAAAGAAATCAAGGAGGAAATGGACAGTACATTGAAAGAATCTGCCCCTTCATATACAATGATTAAAAGATGGCTTGCAGAGTTTAAATTGGGTATGACCACTAGTGATGAGCTTCGCTCTGGATGCCCTGTGGAAGTTACAACTCCAGAGATCATTGAAAAAATTCATTGTTTAGTACTGGAAGACTGGAGATTAAAGTTGTTTTTAGTTAACAGAGGCTGTAAACATATCAAAAGAATGTGCAGGTAATATTTTAAGTAATGTTTTGTGCTTTAACAAGAAAAACTGTTTCTGTTAATAATTTGGAGCTCTACCTTATAAATCCCAGCGAATTTTTGAGATGGCTTATTACCATGGATGAAACTTGGATACATCACTACACTCCAAAAAGTAAATCACAGTCAAAACAGTGGAATGTGCCAGGTGAACCAACTCCAAAAAAGGCAAAGTCAATTTTGTCAACTAACAAGGTGATGGCGAGTGTTTTCTGGGATGCACAGGGAATTATTTTTATTAATTACTTGGAAAAGGGTTAAAGGATTACTGGTGAATACTATGCAAGCTTACTGCAACGTTTGAGTGATGAGGTGAAAAGAAAAAGACCTCATTTGGCAAAGGAAAATACCTTGTTTCTTCACGACAATGCTCTGGCCTATTGTTCGGTCATTGCAATGGAAAAAATGTGTGAATTAAAGTTTTAATTTCTAGAATGTCCACCCTATTCGCCAGATCTAGCACCCAGTGACTACCAATTGTTCCTGAGCCTCAAAAAATATCTTGGAGGACGAAGATTTCACAGCAATGAGGTCATTGATGCAGTAAAAAGCTATTTTGAGAATCATGATAAATCGCTCTACAGAGATAGTTTAATTAAATTAGAAAACTGATATGACAAATGTATTAGTCTTTCTGGAGATTATGTTGAAAAATAAAGATGTGTGTGTGTGTGTGTGTGTGTGTGTGTGTGTGTGTGTGTGTGTGTGTGTGTGTGTGTGTGTGTGTGTGTGTGTGTGTGTGTGGGTGGGTGGGTGGGTGGGTGTGTGTGGGGTGTGTGTGCGCGTGCGTGCGTGTGTGTGTGTGTATCAGCCGACCCTTGTAAAATCTTATGGTGTTCTAACCCTTGTACACTACACAAACTTAGTGATAGCATTATGCAAGAAATCACAAATACTCCTTCTACTGAGCATAGCAAGTGAGCAAGAACACTTTATAAGATATGTAGGTCAACATTTTCAACATTTACTCAAAGGTAAGAGTTTTAGTGCACCTCTGATCATACACAGTTTTCCCAGTGACCTTCGGTTCTCTTATGCAGTGAAAAGAGCCCATGAAATGAGCTATATATATAATAAGGATGCTAAAGTTGAGCATTAAAATCTTCTACATGTGGAATGGAGTAATAATCACATATTATTCTGCCACTTAAAAACCTGTACTCTTTCCAGAATCTCTAGCTGGCATTTTCTTGGGTAGTCAAATTAAGGAGATTTGCTCGTAACCTGCTAGATGGATAGCATTCGCCATATTGATTGGCGGTAAAATCATAATTTTATTGAGATCAATTTATCTGCTGGAAATAAACAAGCTTTTGCAGTTATAATGAACCAGAGGTTATGGATTGAATGTAAGCACATGGTATTTCATTGGAATAACATGTTGTTTGAGTAGATTGAGATACTTTGCCAGTATATGAGCAAATTTATGCTGTGAGTTAACTGAACAAACTGATATCTTATGGATTGTTTTGTGAAACCTAACCACAAATAACAGTAGTTCTATCAAGTAAACAGCCATTTGTATGTGCAGTTGTGGGTTTTAGTAGTTAAGGAAATCTGCATAAATGAATGAATGTTGTATATGTGCTGGAATGAATAGTAACAACTATGTCTTCTTAATGCAAGGTGGATTTTCATGAATTTTCCAAATTTTTGTGTACTTAGCCATTAGTTGTGTATGTGATGATCAGTGTGTGATAGATATCCTCTCCTTTGCTGTTGCAGGTATTACTGATATATTACATTTGTCAGAAAATATAAGTGAGTCTATCATTGATAATCAAGTGGCGGGACACCAAACTCATCACCTTTCACCATGTCTGTTGATAGTGCAGTTGAGAATTTTGTTCCAACTGACAATTTGTGTTGAATGATCTTGACTGAGCAATTTTTTCTGACTTGCCTCAAGCCAGATGTTATGTTTATAAAGATGAGTTAGTTTAGAAACACTAAACATTATTAACAAATAAAAAAAAAGTACCAACATGTTTTGAGGACTAAGGACTTATCCCCATCGTCAGCATATGAACTGTACATATGTTAGAACAGGTCCTTAGTCATTCAGGCTGTTAATTGTGTTAGTTCACAATTTATTGCTCCAAATGTGGTGAAAAATGAGTGTAGCCAGGCTGTGACTTGAGAAAACACTAATATATGGCTAGATATTTTTTATATTATGTTATTATTCTATCCTATGCTGTGGCATAGTGGGCTGGAGTATGTGCTTTGGTTCCCAGCATCCGAAATGCGCCTGGATCGATCCCACCCTGAGGGGTTGCAGATTTTAAGTCCCAAATATAGGACCAGTGCCCACTCAGCATTGTGAGGAGATTGAGGAGCTACACTAGGTAGCGAACTCTGATCTAGAAAGCCAACTTTCCGGCTGGGGGTGCCAAGATGCTGACCACATCTCCTCACTGTATCAGTTGAATGATCGCCCACCTCTGCCTTGCATATGTGGATGTGATGCCAGCAGTTGGGTTGGCAGGCTCAGGCCCACTTTGGGCTATTATGCCATGGATTTATGTTATTCTCTTTTGAATGATTGATTCATGTTCCAGTGTTGCAACTGCACTCTTTTCGAATTAAATTTTTTACTTAACATTTTCTTTAATTATTGCACAAGCAATAATATTATGTCCAGCATTTATTTCACTTTCATAAAATAAAAATAGATGATAAAGATGATAAAAAATAAGTTCAATCATCTGTTCTCCCGGACTGGGAGATCTGCTGTTCAAATTCCGACTATGGCATTGAATTTTACAATCTAGCTCTACGCTTAGTAAATGTTTTCAACACATTTATGTAAGGTTACCTCTTAAAATTAGAGTTAAGTTTATGAAGTTGTTTCTGTTAAAACTAGTCGTACATTAGAGTGCCATAGCAACTAGTTCTTAACTAGGCAATGTTATTAGTCAGCAAACTAGTTAACTGTAGTCAAAACTAATTTTAGCAGAAGTTTTGGTAATACAAAATTAAGAAATAAATAAAAACAGAATCTTTCTAGCATTCTGAAGATTGTGAATTCCTGTATTAATTCAATTATGTTAATAGTCATTTGCTAATAGCAAAGGCTTTCATAGCCAGAGTTGTGCTAAGTAAAATAGTAGGTGTAATTCTGGGTTGAAAGGTCATTGTCCTTTGTACTTCTTCTGTTCAGTCTCATACTTTTCAACTGCAGCTGCAGAGATAGCTTCAGAAACACCACAAAAAGTTACTTGTCAAGGGTTGCTGTTTATTATGCTTGCTGCAGCTGCAAGCAAAACATCTGGCGTGGAATCGAAGGAGCCCAGAGTCATTTAATTTTTTCATAAAATGTATACAGCAAATTGCTTTTAATTGTTATGCATATATTCTTCTAGAATAAGAAAATACTTTACGAAAGTCCAGAGTTAGTTGCTTATATGACAGTCTTTTTATTTCTTCTTTTAATTTCAAGTAGCTACTGCCTTAAGAAAAAAGAATTCAAAGAAATATGGTAATAGAGATAAATGTATAATTCAGAACTGTAGACAGAGATTATGATTATTAGAAGAAAAGCAAAGAAAGCTTTTGAGTTGATGCAGTGTAACTGATGGACTGCTTTAGGTGTTTTGAATGTAGTAATTACTAAGACCCGGATTCTTTTAAAATGCATATGCATATATAAAAATGCATATTTAAGGGGTTTTAAAGCATTATTACATATTCTAAGCATAACATATTTTGGCATAAATATTATAAATTCAGCATAACATGATATTTTGGCATAAATATTATAAATTCAGAGAACATTTAAGAAAAGTTATGTGCATCTCTCTGTAATTGCTGTTTTCATGGCTGTGTGTAACAACTTTTTACAAGCATATCAGTCAGCTAGTAAAATCACAGTAAGCTTATCAGTCTAATGTCCTTTTATGTGTTTGTTGCATACCCCAACTTGCGCTGCCTGTAATTTCTCCAACACACAAAGTATTTCTCTTTTACTGCTCTACTTACTGACTAAACAAATCAGATGTTCTTGATCAACTCGCAACTAGCATTTGCTTCTTTGCCCTGCATACATTGCCTACAGACTCATCACTATAGAGCTGGAATGTACTCCACTCCTTGCAACTCACATCTACTCTAAAAACTCTCACAATTCACTATAAACTGGACTGACTCAGGCAGACTTCGCGCTTTTATACCCTATCAGTTGTGGCGAGAAAGTTCAAGCAGGATATCCTCGATTTCAGAAGTTTGAATGGTCTAGAACTTATCCCACATGGTAACAATGTAGCTCATGCTTCTGTCTTTGTGATGTCAGCTAGTGGTTGTCCTTGAATTTGCAATTTTTTTGCTTTTCTTTCTGGGAGACATATTTAATTTCTCCAAAGCCATGACAGTATTCTAAATGTTGCCAATGATGCCAACTCATGTAAATATGAGTTAATATGAGACAGTTTCATAGTAATATTCTCACATCTTCAACACTGGCTGTGCAAAAAAGTTTTCTTTACATCTTTGCTTGTAACAAAAGACTAAAGTCTACATTTCCATTTATGGAAATTTAAGAGTAAAATGATCAAATTAAACACTTTCTTTACCATTAAAATACATTTTAGTTAAATTTAAATTTTTTATATTAAATATTGTATATGATAAAGTCTCAGATGATCAGCCACATCGAAGAGATAAAATCAGAGACTTCATGTTACTTATATAAACTCTCCTTCTCTGCCAGAATGACCATTTTGTAAGAGTGAGCAGCTGTTTGCCATTCATACTGAAGAGTAAACTTATGTCCTTTGATTGGTTCAAGTGACAGTTAAACTCTTGGTCACTCTCTTCACTCCAGAAGTTTTCTGTAATGCCTGATTCATTTTAAACATCTTTTTATGTTCCTTATCCTTTTCCACGCCATCCTGTCTTTGACAAGAGCTTATGTTATTATTAGGGTCCGAATCTTTAAGCACTAAAATTTCTTAAAATATCCATGCCATTATGTATTAAAATGTGGAAAATATACACAGACAAAAAAATAAATATGCACTTAAAATCATGCAACTTTATTGGCTTATGTATTTAAATGCAATAATTATTGCAAAACTTACTACAACAATGGCTAACAGTAGCCTTCTGTGTTTTCTATTGGAAAATGATGTCTATTGTCTGTCAAAACGAGTTTGTATCAGGAGAATGATCATTATACATCAATTGATGTAATTGGACAGTATTTGTACACCAGCACAAAGATTTGGAACGATCACCTGGTAAAGAAATCTTAGTTTCACAAAAGTACTGCCTGATTGAAACTTCTTTAGTCCAGAGTTCGAGCTTGACACACTTTCTAAATTGCATTTAATCTTCCCACCAATTTTGCCTAGAGAGGAATTCAGTAAACAGCTTTCTGAACATTACTGAGAGAATCTTCAAGAGGTGTACCACACAATTCTAAGCTCTCAATGGTTTTTGAAAGTTCACAAAAATGTGCATGTTTGAAATTCACATCTTAATAAATAGTATAACTTTCAAACACAACTTTTGCATAATGGACATATGCAGAATTGTCTTCAAGTTTTGCAGTCATTTCTTTTACTTCATGATTAAAATTAAACATCAGATAGGACAGCTGCAGGTGGTAGAGGTAAATCTTTGTAAATTGGACATTAGTACTTTCAGAAAGACTTTTTTCTCACTTGCAGTTAAATTAACAGCTGAAAACTACAATATTTCTTTTGTGGCATGGTGTAGTCTTGTGCCAAACAGGTTATGTGCATTAGATTTGGATAAACAACTGGAGGGCCTAGCTTTCAACATATATGAAGCCACATCTTTAAATAATTCAAGCATCTTACAATTGTCAATTTCAGTAGGCCACAGTAGCCACAGAGAATCATTAACAAATCTTGATATTGTACTATGTTTGGTTTTCTCAGTTCTTTGCAAGATGAGCCTGGATGTAGTTTACCAAGCATGAAATTTGTTATGTATCAGCCACATGAATAGAGTCTCATCCATCACAATCCACATAGAGTTCCCTCTGATATCAAAACAGATGGATTCCAGGGTAGATTTATATAGTGGAGGTAGATAATTTTTTCTTAGAGTTGATTTGTCCAGGATCTTTTGATTTACACTGTGCTGTGATTTCTGAATGTGGTTCAAGTTGAAATTTCTTCTCATACTTCATTTCCATTCATTGAGTAGTCACAGTTACTCAACACCCACTCATTTAATAAATGTCTTCAGTGGCTCTTCTTTATTCATTTTCAGAAACAGTGAATTAGCTGCAATTTATTAAAGTAAAAGTAACACTGAATGAAGATGTGGCTGTTTTGACCAACAAGCCGGATCTTAGTATATGCTGATGATGTACTGATATCAGACTCAGTGAGGAAGCTCCAACAAGTGTGATTGAATGGACGAAAACATAAAAGAAGGGGGATGGCAGTTAACAGAAAGAGTCAAGTAATGATGGTAGCAAGAACAGAAAACCAGGCTGATTTTCTCAATTTCTTACAGTTTACCAGTTAGACAGTTGCCCAGAATGAAGAGGACTGGTAAAGACATTTCCAGAGAATTCAAGATACACATTTCATTTTGTCCTGAAAAATCTTAAACATATTATATTATATTAATTGAAATTGTTAAAACAATTTCTGAGAAAATCCAAATATTCCATGTAAAGAATAATCTGGGGTGGGGGATTTCTTGAAAATCTTCATGTCTCATCGTTGAAAGATGTTAAACTTAAATACTTAGTTTGTTTTAACCAACACTTTCTTTTGAGTTATACTGTTCATGCACACACACACACACACACACACACACACACACACACACACACACACACACACACACACACACATGAACGCACGTACACACATGCACACAAACCTCTTTCTGAAAATATTTCTTTTTTTTTCTCCCCCTTTCTTTTTTTTCTCCCCCTTTCTCTTTTTTCTTTCTTCCCAGGAAGTTAAAAACATGTGTATGTATTTCTGGTGAAATCTTATCGATTTTTTGACTGAAATATAATACTTCCCCTACTTACTATACATATTAAAAAAAGTAATAATTATAAAATGGAAGTTAATTGACCTAATAGTGGAGTTAACTATAAAGCCTGGACCTTAAAGTACTTACAGCACAGTAAGTAACCATTAAAGTAGTTGTCTCATGTGTTTATCAGAACTGTAGTGGTGTATTGTGAGAAACACAAGTCAGTTGGAGAATTTAATGTCATGCTGGCATGTTGGCCATGGTAGCTCTATGGTTAAACACAGTCGAACAGAGACCAGAAGATCCATGGTAAAAATCCCAGCTATGGCATTAAATTTTTCAGTCTGACAATAATTGTAAAACTTGATATAGTGACAGACAAGATGTGTTATTGGAAGTTTCCAAGTTGAAATGGACCCAGAATAACACATTCTGCTTTCCATGCATATATATATAAAATTGCAAAAACTAAAATGTTTAATGAAGAAGCAGGTTACAATTTATAATTATCTATCACTTAATATGTCTTAATAACAAGTTACAAACAACAACTTACATTACAAATAATGTATATGTAGGTATAAGGCTAGGTAAAATAGGGTGGTCTGAACTGATTTATGTTGTAGAATATGTGGGTTTAAAGATGATTAATTTGTGTTTTGATAGTGTGCAGTTCTCAGATAATTTATTTTAAAGGGATTAACCTTTGGTGTATCAACCTGCTTTAATGTTTTGTTGATTAAGTTGCAAGCTATTTATCCCTTAGTGTAAAATATAATTTGAAATGATGATGAAATAAAAATGTAATAATAAATTCACTATGAAAATATTGTAAAATTTTTGCCAGTCTTAGGGAATTTTTTGATATACTAGCTGTCATTGCTTTGATATATAAATATGAAGTTGAAAATAAGAATGAGGTGATTTTTAAAGCCTTAAGTTATCTTTAAATTGCACTTATATGTAATATATATCCAAAGTTTTGTCAAGGTTAATGACAATTTGTATGCAAGGTGCAAGGGATTGAAAAACATGAATATGGGTAGCTTTTAGAAGTTGTATTAAGTTCTTGAAGTTAATTTTCACAAAGTCCTATTGTACAAGAACAATAATTTGTGAAATATGAGCTGAATCTTTCCTGGCGGCGTATATGTTCTGATTGACCGAGCGGTATAGTTTTATTGTAAAGGTTGCAAATATAGTTGGTAAAGGTACTTTTAAAATGTTGAATCTAGATAGACTAAAGGATATTGATCCGTGATGTTAAAGGTTGAAAATAAGGATGGACTGTAAGAGCAGTTTATCATTTTTGCCAATTTCTACAATCCATATGTACCCAATTTTGTCACAATTGTGACAAGTCATTAAACATTTTCCATATTTTGCAATAACGTGCCAAAAATAGTCTGACAGTGCAAAATTGAGTAGTATTTTATATTATACATTCCACACACATATGCGTTATTCTTTTAGTACAGTTGTCACTGGAGAATGATTTTATTACAAATAGGTCATATCACTGAGCAACCCACTTATATATGATTTATGACAAAGAAAGATGGCAAGTAGACAATTTGAAAAATTAGGAATCCTGAATATTGAGAATTTCTTGCAGCTAATGTCATTGACGTCCAGTGAATGAATTATAATGTTGAAGAAAAGGTAAATCTTAGTCTTCTAAAACTTAGTACATTATACACTCAATGCTGTATTAAAATTAGAAACTGATAATTAAACGGAATGAAAGAAAAACGAAAACCTTCATTATAAATAATAAAAACAGAAGCATTATTAACAGTGAAAGTATTCACTTTCTAAAGTTGTTGTAACATTGAAATGTTTCAAGATTGCTTGATGTTGATGAATACCTGAATACTTGGTATTCATCATCACCTAACAGCTAAGGATGAGATCAAATGATCTTGAAAATGTTTCAATGCTGCAGCAATTTTAGAAAGTGAAAGTGAGTGTGAACAAAGTGACTCATAAAATCAAACTCAAAAACCTTCATTGTCAGTAAAGAAAGTAATGTTATAAAGAATAAAATTGATAGAGAAATTTAGTAAATTAAAATTAAGTGATAGTGTTTATACAATAAATTTTATTATTAATTAGTGGCACATAATGTAAGAATGAATAAAAAAGAAGAAAACAGCACAAATGTATTTGATAGTAAATTAAACATTTAAAGGTAGAATAATCAATAAAATCAGTGGAGGTCTGGATAGAAGATCAACAGATTAAGAAAATGGAGGAACATAAAGTAAACGATGTCGACGGGCCCTAAAACACCACACACTCACTCACTAAGTAAACGAAGGCTAAAATTAAAGTGCTGTAGTATGTGATAGCTATTCTATTTCAGTATCGCTTTCATGTAGATATGCTTACATGTTGGATATTGAACCGCAGTATATCTTTATTCACGTTTACTTTTTAAACTTTTAATAAAAGTCTATGTAGACTTACCTTGATATCACCTGAATGCTGCTACACTTGCTTCTAAATGACTTAGAAGCAAATTATGCTCCCTCTTATCTTAAATGCAAATTGTTAGAGTTAATAGGTTCATTTCCTGTTCTGTTGATAAGCCAACCATTTCCGGTTTTGGCTGCTTGAGTGAGGATGTGGGATTTTCCTCTCACTGAAAACAAGAGATTTCTTTGCAATTTCAGTTTAAGTTATAGGTCATTTCTTGAAAATTATACTGAATAATGCTGTTTCATTGTATAAGAGGTTCAGAAGAACTATGACATTAATATATTTCTTCAAATCATAAAAAGTAGCCTTGTTAATGGACCATCAAAGGGGTTACTGAAATTTTGCAATTGTTGCTGAAAACTATTGAAAATTTAAGAGGTCTTATTGCACATATTAATTCTCTTTTAAAGGTCAGTATCCTATGCCATACTCTGTAATAAATGCATACTAAAAATATTAATGTACTGCCACTTTTCAATTTGGGAGAATGCAGGTTTTTAAATGCTCCGGTGATATATTTTAACAATGTAATAGATTAAATTGATCTTCCAAGATATGTTTACCAATAGATTACTTTTGCTTATAGAGAGAACAGTTCCAACAGTACCTGCTAAACCACATGTCAGGAATAGCTTTCAGTGTAGGTAACTATCATGTAATTTTCTTCCTTTTGTTTTTATTTACTCAAAGTATTAGATTTAGAATCATAAATAACAAATAAAAAGACTATGTATATTAACTATACCAATTAACTATACTTGGCTTTGAAAAATTCAATAGTTAATTGAGGGACTGGACGGAAACCAGGAGATCTGTGGTTCAAATCCCAGCCATGGCATTGAATTTTTCATGTTAACTCTATCCATCAAAAAGCTTAGCCTATATATGGCTAGAGTGAAGAAATGATTAACTTTCATCAATTAACTAAACTAATAAGAGTTAAATGATGAAGCCTGGGACTCAAGTACTTACAATAGTAAGTTGCCATAAACAGTGTATCTCAGATGCGAGAGCCCCTAGTGGTCTACCAGGAAAATATACAAGTCAAATGGAGAATTTAATGTCAAGACGGCACGTTGACCATGGTAGCTCAATGGGTTAGAGCCACTGGATGGAAACCAGGAGATCCGTGGTTCAGATCCTGGCTATGGCATTTAATTTTTCATGTTGACTCTATCGATAATGTGAGGCATTTGCTACAGTGTAAATTAACAATTCTTTCATATACAGATACATGATAAGATCAGTTATTCAAGTTATAAAATGTTCTGTGCAACTTGCTGTTTTTGCGATATCAACTAGAATTCTTAATGCTCTTTTTTGAAATTTGAATATTATCTTAATATTAAATTATACATGAGTCGTATTTATTACACTTCGGCTTCACTTACGTACCAGGTACATAAGTGAAGCCAATGTGTAATAAGTGCGGCTCATCTATAATTTAATAATTATTTTGCTTCACTGTGGTGTTCCGATACAGTTAAATTTTGATATATTATCTTAATAATAATTGCAGATTTCTACATAATGGTAGTCCATATAGTAGCAAAGAATGAAAGTAAGCAAAATTAGTTTTAAGGACTTGAGCTGACACATGAAACTTCGCTGACAAACGAAACAAGTTCTAATCAGCTTCCAATACTCCTACTGCTGCTTGTGCTGGTTGAAAATGGATGCGCTTTCAGTGCTTTTTTATTTTAAAGACTGTAGTAACAGTCTTAACCATAAGATTACAGAATAGCCCCAAATACCTCTTTCCTTATAGTAATAATTATTTTTAAGTACATGAAAGTATTTAAAAATAGTTGATTATTCCAACTTTTTAAAAATCAATATTCATTAATTTTATTTATCTATCTATTTGCTTTTTTATTTATATTTTTACATTTCTATTTTTCTTATTTCATTTCCCCTTTGTATGCATTTGATAACTGATAAAAATTTTGTAATGCACAAATCTTTTCTGTTCACCAAAAAGGAAAAAAAAAAAAAAAAAAGGAAAAAAATTAAATAGTATTTTTAAAGTGCTTTTTATAATGCACTGGTAGGTACTAAACCCATTCCCTTCATATTTGCCATAAATTAAATAAGTAATATCACTAGACCTCCAGCTTTCTCATTTCTCCTGGTGATTAAGAAATATTAGGGTTGCCCTGAATGCTGTATGTTATAATCTGCTTTATTCTATATCATTTATTTTTACAAAGATGTTTCCAAGAATTATAGTCAAACTTTTTGAGGATTAAATGATTCCAAATTCAGATCCTGAAAAAGAGTTGATTTCTAAATGAAGGCATGATGAAATTTGTGGAGTGTAGGATGTTGCACACATAGAGAAAAACCTAGTTTATGATGAGAGAATGAGCATTAGTCACTAAGAGACCAAGGTCAAACTTCAGAGATACAGTCAAATCAAAGAAGGATTTCAAATGTCCAATTTCTTAAGTGTTTTAAATTTGTTTCTGCATCACAAAATTCTTTTCTTCTTGGAAAAATTCAGATTACAAAAAATATTTACAATAGATTTGTATAGTATCCAAAACATTTTTAACTGAAATCTAAGTTTTTAAGTTCTAGAACTGTTCTTAAAACAAAATATAATGCTAGATAGAGTCAACATGAAAAATTCAATGCCATGGCCGGGATTTGAACCACAGTTCTCCTGGTTTCCGTCCAGTCGCTCTAACCCATTGAGCTACCATGTCCAATGTTCCATCCTGAGATTAAATTCTCCATTTTACTCATATATTTCCCCGGTAGACCACTAGGGGCTCTCACATCCGAGATACACCGCTTGTGGCAACTTACTATCGTAAGTACTTGAGTCCCAGGCTTCATCATTTAACTCTTATTATTTTAGTTAATTGATGGAAATAAACTAAAATATAATGCATTTTAAAGCATTGCTCTTTTCTTCTTAGTGAATGATAGCTATCACATAGGTATTAGACATAGTAACATTTACTAAACATAATTTGAAGCTTTTTTTCAGATTTGGATAGAAAAAAGAATCGTAGGAGCAAATTCATTTCATAATTAAAGGTTGTATTATTTTGTTAAATGCAATAAAAATGTAAATTATAAATCTAAATTAAATATATGTTGTAGATAGCTTTACTTTAGGGTTTGCAGCAAGAGAACAAAAGCAAGAAGAAACAAAAATCTATTGCATTGTATTCAGTGACTTTTTATATTCATCCTTCTTAAATGATTTTTATAAAAGATTTATTCTTCTGTTTATTAATTGCTAATGAAGATAGGTTTTCATTACACATTTTATTGTAAGTATAAGTAGATTGCTGTAGGATAAAGGGATATAGCTTTGAACTCTGTGCATGGATTCATAAAACTATTTGCAGTCTGTTTTTATTACACTACACTAGTTTACTTATATTTTAATTTTTGAGGGACTGTGCCTGCCATCCTCCCTCTGGCAGTGGAACAAAGAACTTCTTTATCAGATTTTCTACTGATGTTAAAGTTTAATAATTAGTCTTTGTGTTTCAATACTATGATGTTCTCCCACTTTGAGTTTGTTATAATTTATCAAACCCTTTTATAACTTTGTATTTGGGTCAAGGGTATGGTTTTCATTCCAAAAATTATATGCTACTTCTGACTTGTCTTCCTGTTTCAATTTTATGTTTCCAAAATTTTCTTTGAAAATTTTCTTTGACTCTCTTTGTTCTTTAGTTTGTCCAACATATAATTTTTCAAAACCTTACAATCTACTTGGTATATTCTGGACTATTGATTAGTGAGATTTCATCAGTTGTTTTTGAATTTAAGAATTTTATTACTCAGTATCTATCTATAGGTGCCGAGAAGCTATTTTCTTCTCTAAAGAATTTTTTGCATTTATTAAATGCTTTTGGGCAGTACATGAATCCACTGAATATGCTGTTGCTTATTTTCTATGGTGAATGTGCCTGCTTCCTTTTCTTCAGCTTACCTTTTTTAATTTTCTTAAATACCAATACTTTTGTTGTATCTATCTTCTGCTATGTGTAGTTTAGCATTTTTTCCTTGTAGTATTCTACTTTATCCATGGATACATTGCCTGCCTCGGTAGCATAGATGGTAGCATGTCTGTCTCACGTTCAAGAGGTCCCGAGTTCGAATCTCGGTCAGGGTGAGTTACCTGGATAAGGATTTTTCCGGGATTTCCCCTTATCCTGAAAGATGAATGTTGGTTAGCTCTAAGCTCTACGGACCCCTGACTCATTTCAGCATCATTTCACCCATTTCATTCATCATCCAATATGACTTAACATTGGAGGACGTAAATTACAAACAAACAAACAAAAAAAAAAAAACATGGGTGCATTGATTATTGGTGTGTAAGACACTTTTTACATATTTATGTGGACCAGGTTTTAGCTATGATTTTTCATGTAAATTTCTGACATTATCGCCTTCTTGTAAATTCTAAATTTTATTTTTGTGTCATTCCATGGCATGGGACACACATATGTGTTATTACATGGGAGATTATTAAATTAAATTTCTCTTGGTTTCTGCCTGTAGTGTATATCATTAAAGCTGAAGAAGTTTTGTTCAATGCATAGGTTTTTTAATGTGATATATTCTTCTACTTTTACTCCTTCTGTTTGTGTTGTAGTTAGCCATTCTCTTAACAGTGTCTATAGCTTTTGTGCTGGTAAATGGATTTGACATCAAATAAAACCAGTTTGTCATTTTTTTCTAACTTGTATGTCTAATTTTGCCTACTAATGATAAAGTCTAAAGAATTTTTCAAATTTTCACTTTGGAAATTTAGAAAACTATTAAATTTGTTAAATAATATTTGGCCAAATATATATTGGGGCATTTATGCTACTAGTAGTAGTTCTCATAGCTTTTGCCATATTTTTGGTAACCCATAGATTCTTGGTAATCCAACCGTTCCAACATCCTTATTACCTGATCTTTCTTGAAATAAATACTAGTTGTTAGTACAAATTTTTAGCTAAAATAACATATGTATACATTGTACTTAAGACAATGTTATTCAGCTTGATTGGCAGTAGTTCACACACCATTCATATGTTAATCAATTGCAGGAAATATATTTAGATAGTGCAACAAAATTCTCAACAACTGCTTGTGGTTGGAGGTAGATGCTACCACATCCTGCCTACACAGGATGACTTGTGCCACTTCCACTTCCTTTATTTCAAAGCAGAGAAAGCTTTTATGTTGAAACAATGCTTTGAGCTTGTATTCAGAAAACCTTTTTGTTCTTGAACTACTTTTGGTGATTTATAAGATTATATGGCTTATAAACCTTTGTACATACAGGTGAATTTCATGGATTGGTGACTTTCTTGCTGTAGTATATTCCTTCATTCATAATAAAATATGTTATGAAATTATAACAGTTTAGAAAAGGAATTTAAAAACCACAGATTTTTAAGTCATAGTTTCAATTTACATTCTATGCAACTAATAAACCGCCTAATTCATCATAATACCGTTCAAGGAAAACTTTTTATTTTTTTAATTTTTCAACATTGTTTTATTGATAGTAAAAATCTCATTTATTTGATGTGCTGTACATGATATAGCAGATGCATTTAGTATGTAGAGTAATAATATATGACATTTCATAAAGCATTTTTAAACCATTTGCATACAATTATTTACATGTTATTCTGATGCAGTATGGCAAATTACATTGTTGTGACTATCATGACTGATTAAGTTGCCATTTTATACAGCTTTCATTCTGAAATGTTCACTTCTTGGATACTATAAAGACATGCCAATCACAAAATTTCACTGATAAAACAAATAATTTTAAAATATATGTAGTTTTACATTGTAATATGTATACTGACGAGACACCAGTTTACGAGCTTTGTTCAAACATGTAAATGTTATTGTGTCAATAAAATTTGATTTAAAATAATTGTTTTTTAAGCTTTATTTTGGCAACAGAGAAAAGTTGTCCCAATTTTCAAAGTTTAAAAGATTTTCTTAAGGTATAAGATATTTATTAGTCATTAGGTAATACATTATTACAATAGACTTTGTCAGACTTTCAAGTTCATTTAATAATTTTTTCCAAATAATATACATAAAATGGGACAAGTGCCTTTTAGAATTTTCTGGATATTGTTTTTAGAAATGAACAATATTTGTATTGCTAGTCACTGTTTTACATTTTAAAAGGTTGTTGCATTTTCACCATATGCTAGTTTCAGTAACTTCAGTTGCATAAAGAAAAGGATGAGTCACTTTGTTTTTATGGATTACATTAGCATTTTAGTAAGATAGGTGAAAAGTATAGTGAGTGTTATAAAATGCTGAAAAATAGAAATCTAAAATGTGGAAAATTGCTAGTTTCATCCATTTTAGGTTTGCAAGGCCTCTTGCTGTTAGAATTTTTTTTAAAGTTATTTTCTTTGGTTGGTAATTAATGTTTATTTTATTGATGATTTTATATGTGTAAATAAACCAAAAGTATGTATATGTTGTATAAAGTATTTAATTATTGTATAAATGAAGGCTGCTATTTTGTTTAGAAACAGCCGCACCTAATCAATGTCTTACCTCCACTATCATATGACAGTAAATCGTATAACAAATCAATTTTCATGATGTTAAACTAATAAAAATTAAATATTTACACAGCTTACATTTAATTACTCTGTCTTCTTCATACTACTCAAATTGAGAAGGAATATTTTGGTTTCAGCTTTTATGCACCAAAAGCTTTGATAAACATTTCATTTATTTTCATCCATTTAAATACATTTAAAGGATAAGTTATCACAATACAACATCAGCCATCATGTACAGGTCTACATTATACATTTTTTTGCTCAATAAGTGCATGCATTAAATTATACATATAATTTTTTATTTTGCAGAAAAAATCTTCTGGTGAGAAGTGAAATGATAGTTAAAATGGCTGCAACTTACACATGTACACGTCCTTTTTCATCAGTCCCACAGGGGTTCAAATTACTTAGGGTTGAAAACAGCACAAGTTTAAAAAATTGAAGCAGTTTTTAAGTTAAAAATCAAACATAGAGTTTTAAAGATGTTTCCGTAATTTTTAGTAATCCATATGATTTTATTTACGGAGTTGCACTTTTATCATGTGTATGACAATGATCTACTATACTCTATTCCAAAGCCTGCTAAGCATGTGCACCCCCATCTGACATTGCCTTACGTGATGTGTAATACTCTGGATTCCTCTTTGAACCTGTTGCAGCAATCAAAAGCCGGAAAGAAGTTATATTTCCTTTCAAGTTGTCGTGACACCAGATCTTAGAGTATCTCCATACTTATATATATGTTTGGAGGAATTTAGTAACAGTGACGTCAAAATTAATCTCAAAAAGTATTTGTAGTTGGTTTATTCATAATCGTCATTTACTTTTTAAGTAGTTTTGAGATATCCATACTTAATTGTCCAAATGATTTAGCTATTATGTCATTGTATGTATTCCGTGTTTCAACTTGAGAGGCCTTCTGATTATAGTGGATGTTGTTTTCCTCTGTTTGAATCACATACTGCCTAAAGGATATTTTCAAGATAATTGGCAGATCCCCTCCCCCTCAAAAAATACACGAATATGAAATGTCCAGGTACAAGATATATGCGCCATTCTTTTTGTCAGTTTCTGTAAAGTGCAGCACAGATCACAAGTGTTAACTATCATAATCTCATATGCATAACAATCATCGCAAACAATACAGTTGTGTTTCAAAATATTTAAAGGCATGTTAATGCATAGATGTCAATTAAAACTATTTAGTATTACATGCCTGATATGATTTTACATGAAATAAATGTGAGTCATTTGGTTGATTCCTATTTTTATTTTTATTGTTTTGGTCATCTTTATCTGGCTTCTATGTATATTAATGTATTTAAGCCCAGCACCACCTTATGACAGCAGCATGTTTCAGAAAATGGTAGCAAAATGTTTCTTTAGTGTGTATTAAATGCATCATATTTAAAAAAAACGTTAGGAGTTCTGATACTTTGGATCTTTTTGGATATTCATGCATAAATGTGAGTGCAGTTGAAAACATGCAGTTTGTTAATTTAACTATGTAGTGAATGCCCATCATGATTACAGCATGTGTATTCTAAAGCCGGTGTTGTAATGTAGTATTTGATTTGACCCTCTCTATTTAACTTGCAAAGAAAATTCCAGATAAAATTACTTTCTCTATTCATTGGCATTTATTTTTGTATCTCAACAAAATATTGTTATAAAGGATATTTGTATGTGTACTAATGATAATAAATATAAATTTATGTTTAAAGGGAGTTGATTAATGACACTAAACAACACTTACTTTTAAATTTCCTGGAACATGTTTCAGAAGCTATTTTCCTCCATTATCGACCAGATATCGACTGGTTCTCAGTGGTTTAGCTGGCGATAATTTGTCATAGGTCTCCTCTGATGGCGGTTCGTTGAACTTGCAGAACAAATCTTTCCGGGGAAAGTCAAAATTGAATACTTTGTTTCTATTTTTTTAAATGAAGGTTTGTTCCCATGTGGACAGTTCTTGTTTTCCTGTTGTGTGTTTAAGTAGTTTTGGTTCTGGATTTATGTTGCGGTTTTTTTCCCAAAAATGCGTGGCAACTGCTGATTTTTCTAATTGTTTGTATTTTATATTCCTAAAGTGTTCCTTTGCGTTTGTTTCTAAATTTCTTTTGGTTTTTCCAATATAAATTGACTACAGTCACAGCATTCAATTTGATATATACCAGATTTTTTGTTAGGTGAAATGGCATCTTTGATTCCTTTCTTGGAAGTGTTGAAAACAGTGTTGTTATGATAAATTAACTTTAAAGAGAGTCAATTAAAGACACTAAACAACACTTACTTTTAAATTTTTCCGGAACATGTTTCTGAGGCTTTGCCTCTATCATCAGCTGGCTCTTGACTGGTTCTCGTTGGTGTAGCTGACGATATTTTGTCACAGGTCTCCTCTGGTGGCGGTTCAAGGAACTTGCTGAACAAATCTTTCTGGGGGATGTCGAAATTGAATACTTTGTTCCTATTTTTTGAAATGAAGATTTGTTCCCATGTGGATAGTTCTTGTTTTCCTGATGTATGTTTTAGTAGTTTTGGTTCTGGATTTATGTTGTGGTTTTTTCCCAAAAATGTGTGGCAACTGCTGATTTTTCTAATTGTTTATATTTTATGTTTCTAAAGTGTTCCTTTGCTCTTGTTTCTAAATTTCTTTTTGTTTATCCAATATAAATTTGACAACAGTCATTGAATTCAATTTGATATATACCAGATTTTTTGTTAGATGGAATGGCATCTTTGATGTTTGAGCAAATTAGATTTTTTAAGGAGAAATGGTTGACTGGTGCTAGTTGAATGTTTTGTTTTTTGAAGACTTTTGTGAATTTATCATAGGCCCATGGATGGTAAGTGAATTTTTTGAAAATCATATTAGTTTTTGTAGCTGAGAGGGTTGTGTTTTCCTTTAGTAGCTTCTTCTTTTTTGCTAAGTTTACTTTTTTGTCAGCCACCAGAGGAGACCTGTGACAAAATATCGTCAGCTACACCAACGAGAACCAGTCGAGAGCCGGCTGATGATAGAGGCAAAGCCTCAGAAACATGTTCCGGAAAAATTTAAAAGTAAGTGTTGTTTAGTGTCTCTAATCGACTCTCTTTAAAGTTAATTAATAAAGGCATCTTTGATATTTGAGCATGTTTGGTTTTTTAAGGAATAATGGTTGATGGGTGCCACTTGAATTTTTTAAGACTTTTTTTAATTTATCAAAGGCCCATGGGTGGTAAGTGAATTTTTTGAAGGTCATTTTAGTATCTGTAACTGAGAGGGTTGTGGTTTCCTTTAATAGCTTCTTCTTTTTTGCTAAGTTCACTTTTTTTGTCTGCTAATGATTTGGGAGTGTCATTTTTTGTGCTATTTCAATATTTTTTTTTTGTATTCTGTTTTGTATTCTTCTGCTGTGAGAGGGAATGAAAGGAATTATATACTTATGTGTTTCATTACACATTTTGATAAAGGGAATATAGAAGAATTGAGCAATTGTCAGCTGCTTAAGTTGTGGGTTGCAATAGACAGGCTTTGGAAATTCTGTGCATACTGTTTTTTGTGATGGTGAGATCACTTAGAACTTAAAACTGTATAAAATATTGACAAATTCACACCAAGCTACAAATAATTTTGAAGTGATCAGTGCCTCAAACAAATCAATTTAGCACAAATTGTACTTCGCAGCTGGCATTAAGCGTCACCTATAATGACAGAAGTTTAGCTGACTGTTTTGCTTAAGAAAATATCATTCTACCATGAAACTTACAAATATATTACTGAACATCATATCAGTTGAAAGTACTCTCATAGGTATCTTGATGTTTCAACATGGATGAACTAAATCCACCATACCTTTTTTCTCAATAGCGGTTATCGCCACTAAAGAAAGTGCATGGAAAACTAAAGAATTTTTTACTTCACATCCACAGAAACCTTTATTTTTAGTGTAAATTGTCCATAAATATCTTAGCAGTTAATGTCACTTTTTTGGTTTAATATTTATTTATATGCAGATCAGAAGCAGAGCTTCTCATGCATTTCAGTTTTACCTTGTCTACTAACAATAATGTAGAAAATTGGCTATTTAGTAAAAAGCATATTTTCTTTATGTTATAGTTATTTATATCAGTATCATAATTATGAAATTACAATAGGAGATTGGAATATTGTCAGACAAAACCATACATCAAGTTGGATAACTGGTTGAGTATTGTAATTTGATGTTATGATACATAGGTATATACATTGATTTTCCAGTCGAAAGTTAGATGTAGAAGGTATGTATGAAACCAGATCATTATTGTAGGTATAGAACTGCGATAACTAGGGGGAACATATAAATTAATACACTGAGTGCGGTAAAGTAGGCCATTACGATACTCATTTTGATTTTATAATGTTCCATCTCAGGCAAACTAGATAAAATAAAGTATCGCATTGCAGTACTCATGAACCCATGAGCTTTTAGTTTTCCCAGTAGAAGCAAACATTTCTGTTAATTGTCTGTTGTTCAATGCAGAAAACAAAGATTAATGCAATTTAAAGTATGAACAAGGGGAAGTGGTGTATGTATATAAAGAAAAAACACATTTTCCTGTAACTTTAACCTGCACTCTTTTACTAATAAATGGCTTATCTGTCATTTCTTTATGTGGTTATATTAGTCTTAGTGAGCTACCATTGGTACTACTAATTTGCATGAGCTGTCAGTGACAGGCATGGCAGTAACTAACCAGTACAGATTTCTCCTATTCCTTTGCCTCACTATTCCCTGCTTAAGTGCAGAGTTATTGTGGAGTGTGGTGTAACTTCATGCCAGGTAGAAAATGGCACTACTGCATAGGATAATAGCATAACAGTGTTTGCAAGTCAACAATTTATAGTACTTCCTTCAGCTTCTGTGGTTTCTGTTGATAGTTAAAACATGTCAGTGCATCTTGAACAATAGTAAGTCAATTAGTAAGAGCAATAGTAAGAACAATAGTCTACATTAGGAGTATATAAATAATTTAAAATCATATTTCTTCTTCTTTTAAGTTAGTGCTATAGAATGGAGGCACTATCCCTGGAGCTGCCCCTGTTAGTATGCAGTGTAATTTGTTGTATGTTCTGTAAAAATGAAATGTCAAAATGTTGGCGCATGTTACATAAATCAGAAATCAAATACAGTGAAGTGAATTATTGAGTAGAATAAATTTGTTTAACCAGTTGGCACTGGAAATTCCACTCCCCTTCTGAACTGATCATTATGAGATGGGACCAGTTACAGGCTGAGATATGTTATTGTAACAATTTTCCATTATTGAGAAGATACTGCAAGAATAAAATGAAAAAAAAAAAAAAAAGCGGAAAGCAATGTTGAAGTAAGAAGTGCTATTGGTAGGGATAGAAAAAAGTAGGAATTAATTTGTCACACTTCACTTGCATTTCTACAGTCATCTCAACACTCAAACAAAATTACCTTTGTTCACTAGTATAAGTGAGACTGTTGAGAGAATGATGGTAGTGATGATGCCATTGTCATCAATGATCTTGAAAGAAGTTACAGGCTTATCTGCTATTAGTTCTATGATGATGTTGCCAATGTTTTCGATGACTGTGAAAGAAGAATCACAGGCTCACCTACTATTACTTCTTCAGAGGTTAAATTTCCACTTCCATAGAATTTTTTATTAAGATATTATGAAAAAGCAGTTTCTTGCAATGATATGACATGTTTTTTTACGTTACTAGTACTGGGAGATTTTCCATGCAAAAAAAAAAAAAAAAAAAAAAAAAAAACTTTTTAAAAATTTCGACAAATAGGCGATCATCACAATGGGAATCTATTTGAAAATAGTTCCACACTTCAGTCATATTGAACGAAATGGAACACAGATATCAAACACACAATCTGTTGTCACATAGAGGTAGTAACTGAAGAATAAATAATCAGTTTGGTGATGGTCAGGGGGGTGAGAACTAATGCTCACAGCAGATGTGGTCAACTTCATTAGGCCTTACCTTATATTTGGTTTTTTCCCAAAAAATTGTCTGTTTACCAGCATTGACATTTCTAGTTATTTCCAGACAAGAAGCACTTCCTAGAAAATTCAATTCAACATGTAATTATCAGATTCTTGCTTGACTTGCAGTGAGGTAATTAGATGTTTGGGTTTGCACTCCGAACTGAATAGCCACAGTTGAAGGAAGGGTCTTCTAGACACTGTCTCCAGCTTCGTCTCTTCTGTTTAGATGGTCAATGCGACCATTTTAAAATGTTCTACTTGTGGCAATAATATTTTGAGATTTTGAAAAATAGTAAAAATTGCAGAATTACCACTGAAGTATTGAAAAAGTACCAAAATTTCATGCGGCTGTAGATGAAAAGGGACTGCTGCTATTGATTGCGGAAATGAAATAATTGGCATATGGTAGTAATATGAAGAATATTAGGTTTTTAATGGTGTTAATGTTTAAGAGACTGAATGACATAAATGCTATGGAAATTCATGACTAGCTGTGAAATCATCGCCTTTTCTGCTCACATTCTTATGCCGTTGCAAACTATATTTGAAGTAGGCTCTGAATAAAATGTATATTCCACTAGGGCAAATTACCATAGTAAGAATAATATTTCTAAATTGTACCTTTCTTTCTTTTTTTCTTTCTTTCAGAAACCAGCAACAACTATTCGGTTTTTCAACAGAGGTGACTACTACACACTCCATGGATCTGATGCGCTGTTTGCTGCCCAGGAAGTGTTTCGCTCTTCCGCTGCAGTCAAGTTCATAGGATCAGATTCAAACCGAATAGAAAGTTTAGTTCTCAGCAAAGCCAATTTTGAATCATTTGTAAGAGACTTGTTGTTGGTGAAACAGTATCGAATTGAAGTGTATGTTTCAGCACAAAATTCAAAAAATAGCAGTGAATGGAATGTGGAATATAAGGTAAATATATTCAATAGCAATCTAACGTGAGAATGACAAAGTTTTACAATTTTGTGCATATGCAAATCACAGAAGAAAGTATAAAGAACTTTCTAGGTTAATTGGAAGTAGATTGGAGAAGGCAAATAAAAGCAAAATTATTCTCATATGTGGATATTGGAATGCAGATTCTTTTGTAATAGAATACAAACTCAGTAAATAAAAGGTTATATTTAAAAAAATAAGTCAAATATAACATAGATAATGATTTATAATATTTGTTATACTTTATTGTTGCTTTATTTCTCTGCATGCTTGCCATTTCTCCTTCCCAAAGAGAAAGATGAACCTTACTTTATTGTTTTCTGTTACATTACTATAGGGATCTCCTGGAAATCTTACTCAGTTTGAAGACTTGCTGTTCAGTACTGTGGATTTAGAAGTTGGAACTGCAGTAATTGCTGTAAAACTAGGAGGAGATGGTAAAACAAAGGTGAGCTTTTTAAAGAGTGCTTATGCTACTCTATTTCCATGTATTTGCTACTGCATTGTAGAGTAATAAATATGAGCCCCATAGTTGATCGCCTTCTTTAAGTAATAGTGGTAAATAATATGTAAGAAATAAGCGTAGGAAAAATGCTGATAACAAATCCAGTCATTAAGAAATTGTTTATATAAAATTAAAAATAAATGGACATTGTCAATTGGCATGCACTCATAAATCTAAAGAACTAAACATTAAGTACATTATTGTTCTGTAGTTATTACCAAGTGTTGGTCCCAATCGATAACTTAGTTTTGTAATTTGGCAGAAATAAATAAATAATTACATCATGTTGAAGCAAAAGGTTAGTAACAGTAATGTATTTAACATTTGAAAGTAATGAGTTGGTAATTCAAACACAAACATCACTTAAATTATCCTTACTTGGACATGTTTCGGAGAACGGTTTGTCCCCATCGTCAGCAGTTTTCCGACTGGTTGGATCGTGGTTTCCTGAAGTGAGCTGGTTGTCTGTGGTGGCATCTGTCGTCTGTGAATTGCCGCCTGAAAACTCTCTTTGGAAGTTCACCTCACAGACAACAGATGCCACCACAGATAACCAGCTCACTTCAGGAAACCACGGATCCAAATAGTCGGATAAGTGCTGACGATGGGGACAAACCATTCTCCGAAACATGTCCAAGTAAGGATAATTTAAGTGATGTTTGTGTTTGAATTACTGACTCATTACTTTCAAATAATTACATGTTCTCTGCAGCTATCTGCAAAGCAGAGTAGTTAAATTCATAGAGCACTGTGAGATAAATTTTCCTAAGATGAGGGTGCAAATTCAACCTGCAATTAAAATGAGAAGCCTTCCCATAACGTTGTTAGACGTTATATATTTCCAAGCAATTTTGTCAGCAAATATTTTTAACATTTCTTTTGATGCTTACTTAAGTTTTTTACTCTTGAATTTAAATAATTACTCCATATTGTACAAGCAGAATAGTAATATTCGGTACATGTCCCTTACAAAGCTTAAGATAAACACTATAGTGTCTTCTCTTTATGGGGTTTTAATATGTAGTGGATAATTATAATTACAGCTGGATTCACCATTCTTGGTCTCTGTAGAAAGCAAATGTAAATGCTAAGCGTGAATTTACTTAGTAAGTCAGATGACTGCAGAAACAAGCGAATTGATGCTTCAGCTTCATATACTCAGATGACGTTCTTGTTAGTAAATGCTCAGATAATGTTCTATAATAAAAGTGAAGTGGTACAGTCCTTGCTGAAAAATGTTCACACAATTTACCTGGTTTAATTTAGTTGTGCATATCTGTGTATATTAATAGTAGCATCACTGCAGACATTGTACAGAAATTTGTTCTAGCTGTTCAATGCAGACAAAATGTCTTCTTATTGGATAGGTTCTTAGTCGAATTATCACTGTCACTGCTATCTGCAATACCCTCAATTAAAAACTATTCAGTTGTATTCTTTACTATATTATATTTATGTACTAATGACCTATTTCTTTTATCTGTCGGCAAACATTTTGCTACTTTTCGACATCCATTCCATCAAACTGCTCAACATTCTTGAGTTTTAATGTGGTGTTATGGTTAGCGACACACTGTTTACCATCTGCCCAGATTAGTTCAATAGGGTTTAGGCTTGGTTGATATGTTGGCAGTCTTAATGTAGTATGGCCATTTTCCTACGTAATTTTGTCCTCTAAATATCTTATATATTTGGTTTGTGCACTGTTATTAAGTCATAGTGCTTAGATATAGTCATGTTTTCATTGTATATTATGCTTTTATCTGAAAGACCTGTTTTCAAGGAATTTGAGGTGGACTTCACCTCTTGAGTATGAAATGGCACATTGTCATACACAACTACAGAGCTTTGGGGGTAGATTTGTAATGGGTTTGGTTTTTAATCATTGTACATAGATGTTGGGCCCATTTCATTATGGTTATTATAGTTGTTTACTATTGAAGTGGTAGAAATTTAATCTGAAAAGTTGTGTATAAATTAAATGAAAATATTTGTTATTATTAAAAGTTAAAGTTTGAGTATATGTCCTCTGAAGTAATCTAGGTTCTGGGATACAATATTCAGATTTTATTTACTTATTTATTTCATTATGGTAATCTCTCAGATTATGATTTGATTTATATGTGAGCAAGCCATTGGAAACTTTACCTTGTTAACCCAGAATGAACAATAATTAGCCTCTCACCTTTGGAAATCACAGCTATGAAACGTGTAGTAATATCATCAATCCATCCTTTTGGGTGGTTAACATGTTTGTTTCATCTTTGTAAATAATGGTCTTCCCTCTGACTTACACTTTTGTATGGCTTTCAAATAGTCTCGTTCAATATGAATGTTGTGTTTTCCTATCAGCAGTATATTTGTTTTGGTCTTTTTCCATTTAAAACTCAGTTCTCTCTATTCCGTTTAAGGATGACTTGATGCCCTGAAAGCTAATGTTTTCTCTTAAATGACTAATCTGTCAAAGTCATCTAGATCTCTTACTTGCTTTTGGAATGTTGTGGTTTTAGCCTGAAGTTCCAAAACATGTGTTCCTTATTTTCATTATCTTTGCTCTCTTGAACAATTCTTTTCAGTGTTCTCTCTGACAATCTTGGCATCTTAAACATGCTTTTGAACTTTTTTTTTTAGTCTTTTTAGAAAATTTCTGATGTAAGTAGTTCTTTGCTTTTAACTTCTTGCATCATGTAATTCCATACTTTTGAAGTAATTTCTCGACTCTGACTGTGTAATGTTTTGATTCCTAATTTGGAAAGCACTGATAGCATAATTAATCTATGCAGTGATCAATGCCTGACATTTTCACTACACTGATTCCTTATCGTAAAGCTCTAATTATGTCCTCAGCAGCATGCTGCATAAAAAAGGCAATTGAATTAGTAATGACTGTGCCTCAGATTCAGACATCACTGCCCTCCCCCTCCCCTCCCCTCCCCTTCACACCTATTGTGCGTGATTTCATTCAACAGAATTATATGAGCTGGTAAAAGAGGGCAAAGGTATGGGTTCACCTATAGGACTTATAATCAAGGTGAGTAGCCAAGAACGGCTGTGAAATGACATGTTCATTGTGGAACAGCATGAAGTCTAAAACTTCAAGATGTGCTGATTTAGCAATGCATCATGAATTATGCCAAACAAATAATAATTCCAAGTCTTCCAATGAGGTAAAAATTAGCATTATAAGCAGTCAGAACTTGCTTACTTATATAGACACAAAAAAGTAGGAAAGATCGACATGTATAGCAGTGATTCTGGCATATTAGGAATAACAGTTACAAACACTGTTCACTATAGTATCCCATCTTAGTAAAAGTTTGCAACCACAGTACAGCATAGATGGCAGATACTTGCAGTTATTGGATGAAATCAGAGGAACTTGTCACTGTTTGCTAGGCTTTAGATAAGGCAGAGGTCGGATATATCCCTGAAAAACTGTTCTTTTAAATTCTTCCACAACCTGAAATCACAAGGACTTAAAGCCATGCATCTGAAGATTGCCTAGAGATGATAAGTTTATTACTGAAGGTTTCTAATAGCAAATCTTCACTTGGTGGGTGAGTGAGTGTATGATTTGTATGAAAATAATGGTATGGTCACAGTTGCACTTTGGCACAGCTGGAATCATGTTCACAGGTTCCCCCAACGAAGTGTATATCAAATAGGCTCACGAGGTGTTACCTCTTCAAAGCAGAATGGATTAGACTGAAATAACTTATGAAATTACTGCAAATACAATATGTATGCTATAAAACTTGGCTGGCATGTACAGACGCAAGCAAATGAATTCCAATACGAGCAAGACTGGCCTACGCGAGGGAGGCAGGTTTCGTATTAGTTGCGCCAGGACAATTCAGTTTCCTTATACCTGACCAGCGAGTTCGGTGCACAGGTATTTAAGCCTCAATTTTGCCACATGAAACGTAGGTGGTTTTATATAACTCTCTAGTATCAACCTTGTATTTATTGATCATTTTTTTAATAACGTTATTTCCTCTCTCTTGCGTACCACACCTCAGTCATTTTAATCACCCTTTCTTCTTTTTAAATACATTTCCTATACTCAAAGTAGTAGTTTTATCTGGAAGGAAATACTTCTTCCTTTCATAGGTTAGCAATACTATAATGTTAAACTGCGTGGTATTTAAAATTAATATCTAAAATTATTGTTTAAAATTTATATCTTGTTCCGAAAATAAATATATTATTTTTGTCACAGTTCTCAAGAACAGCCTATATGAATATACTGTGACAATATAGCCACCAAATTAAAATCTATATATATATATATATATTAGACTTTTAACGACCAATGAAATAAAATAACTTGTTCCGAAAATAAATATATTATTTTTGTCACAGTTCTCAAGAACAGCTCATATGAATTAATGACAATTAATATAGCCACCAAATTAAAATATATATATAAATTAAAATATATATATATATATATATATATATATATATATATATATATATATATATATATTAGACTTTTAACAACCAATGAAATAAATAAAATAACTATTTTGTTTGATAATGACAGTTGAAATACAAAATCGCATTAGCGTCACCGGCATGTCAGAGGTTTCACGAAGGAGTTCTTTAAATGTCAGTTTTAGCTACACATAGAAACCATCGAACTAGACCGGACTTGAACTCGCAACCTTGGGATCAGAATGTCAGCATCTAAGTCAATCTGGTCAGCGTTTATAATGATGATGTTTTTTGTAATTTACGTCCTCCAACGTTAAGTCATACCAGACGATGAATGGAATGGGTGAAATTATGCTCAAATGAGCCCAGGGTCCATAGAGCTTAGAGTTACCCAACATTCGTCTTTTCGGATAAGGGAAAACCCCAGAAAAAACCTTATCCAGGTAACTCACACTGATCGACATTCGAACTCGAGACCTCTTGAACATGAGGCAGACACGCTACCACCACACTACTGAGGCGGACGATGATGATGATGATGACAATGACAAAGAAAACCTGAAAGGTCAAATAAGAGTGTAACGCTAATCTAATATGCAGCTATAACAGAATTAAACATTTAAATAAGAAATAGTTTATGTTACACAAATATAAATTTTTGATACTAAGGCTCCACTTATCTTAAGAAATTGATGTTAATACTTCTTTCTAATGGAAATCGGTTTCGAAAGCAAATCGCTTTCGTGCTCAGTCCATCAAGAACAAACTCCGTTGTCAAGGAAATCTCGGTTACTATGTTTTTTCTTATGTTTTTTCAGCATTACCAACATCTGAAGATGAAACAAACCTAAAAACAGAATCAACTGCTGGTATGTCAAAATTCATTACGCGATGTTTATTTTTTAAAATAAATATATTTTCCCAAACTATTAAATCTATAGGACCATTTAATTGTTTTAATAATTTAACTTTGGGATTTATTTCATGGTGATGTTCTACAGCCGATTTATCAGTTTGTTTATATTTAATGTTACGAAAATGTTCTTTCTTTCTGAAAGAAAAACTGACCTAAATCCGGAAGACCCAGGGATACCTCTCCAGATATGGATGCAGCCATAGTGCAGAATTCCAGAGAGAATCCGTTCCGCCCTTCTACGTCAATCGTGAGGCATATGGGACTTCAGATAACACCTTCAACTGTTAGAAGGCGTCTTCATGCTGCCGGGATCCACACTAGGGAGCCAGCTTGAAAAGAGAACCTCACAGAAGCACATCAACCTGTACATGTGGGATTTACTCTCCAGTTCCTTCCAATGCCTCAGACATTCTAGGACACTGTAATATGGACAGAGGAGAAAATGTTCTCATCCGACGAAGAGTGAAGGATGATACTTTGGCATCCAGAAAAGACACAGTACAACCCAGAACACGTAGTGACCACAGCAAGAAGTGGCAGGATTAGCACCGCTTTCTGGGGTTGGATATCGGCTGGCGGTGTGGGTCAACTGGTTCATGTATCCCCGAGAATGAATTCTGAGGAGTTTGTGGAGGTGTTAGAGGACTGCATGTTACCAAGTGTTCGTTCCGTATATCCTGAGGAAACATGCCTATCATTAACTATGTTCATGATAACAGCAGCATTCACACTTCAGCATTTATCCGAGATTGGATAGAGCAACATCCTGAAGTTTCTCCTCTCCCTTAACCAGCCAAATCACCAGATCTGAATCCCATTGAACACATTTGGGCTATTATAGCTAACAAATGGGATTGCAGGGCAGAAAAAACTCCTGAAAACCTCAAGGATCACGTTCAGGAAGTATGGGAAAGCGTGCGCAGACGACTTCATATTTGTGAATCGCTCGTCACTTCTCTTCCTAGGAGGCTCAATACTCTTTTAGAAGTAAATGGTTGGTGGACTGGGTATTAAGACATTAATTGTTTGTTCCCTATCCCATATTATGCCATCCATGTTCAAGCTAATATTTCCATCCTTTCCTTTCTCCATATGCACATAGGCATCTATTTAGAAATTGGTTTCAGTTTTGCCTATATATGAATTATTTTAAATGAAAATTATCCTTTATTTTCTGTCTCAATAATTATTATCAAGCATAAAATAAATTCAATTCTAGAGTAAAATTAAGATTTAAGCATTGCACTTATCAGACAAAGAATTCAACATTCAATTGGAACCTCATATAATAAAATGTATAATTTACCACAGAGTGTTGTGCTTAAACCTCCTCCTCCTCCTCCTCCTCCTCCTCCTCCTCCTCCTCCTCCTCCTCCTCCTCCTCCTCCTCCTCCTCCTCCTCCTCCTCCTCCTCCTCCTCCTCCTCCTCCTCCTCCTCATCATCATCATCATCATCATCATCATCATCATCATCATCATCATCATCATTATTATTATTATTAACAGTAAAGCTTCAAACAAGATATATATTTTGTGAATCACATTTCTTCAGTGAATTATTTATTTGATATAGATATTGAACACTATCAGTTATACCAATAAATGTGCAATATATGTATAGATAAATATGTGTGAAATAGATAATTTCATTTTGAATAGAATTTTACAGCAAAAACAATTATTATTATTATTATTATTATTATTATTATTATTATTATTATTATTATTATTATTATTATTATTATTATTATTATTATTATTATTATTCAGTAAAGCTTCGAACGAGATATATTTTTGTGAACCACATTTTTTCAGTGAATTATTATTATTTTTTTTAATTTACGTCCTCCAACGTTAAGTCGTTTCGGACGATGAATGAAATGGGTAAAATGATGCTCAAATGAGTCCGGGGTCCATGGAGCTTAGAGTTACCTGACATTCGTCTGTCAGGATAAGGGAAAACCCCGGAAAAATCTTATCCAGGTAACTCACCCTGACCGAGATTCGAACTCGGGACCTCTTGAACGTGAAGCAGACACACTACCACCTACGCTACCGAGGCGGGCAATTATTTATGTAATATAGGTATAGAACACTATCAGTTATACATATTAAAAGCAGAAGCATTATTAACAGTGAAGTATTCTTCATTTTTGAGTTTGATTTATGAGTCACTATGTTTACACTCAAACTTCACTTACTTGTATAATTGAAACGTTTTCAAGATCATTCGATCTCATCCTCAGCTGTTTGGTGACTAAATGAACATTCCTCTTCTTCCACTACTGCCGAGCTCCGATCACTCTGCCATCTGGTATTAGGGGCACTAAGTTTTAATACTTAATTTAATGCTGGGATTTCAAAATTTATAACTTTATCACAGTTTTTGGTTATGAATATTTTTTCCCAAAGATCCAATTCTATGGGTGTACTTAAAGATTTTAACAATTTAATGTTGTGGCCATGTTGTGGTTATCTGTCCAAAAATGGTGTGAAACTGCAGATTTTTCTGTTTGTTTCAACTTAATGTTCCTCTGGTGTTAACAAGTTTCTCTTAGTTTTTCCTATGTAGCTTTTTTCACAGGTTTCACAATTTATCTGATAAATTCCAGATTTCAAATTGTTGGGGACTGAATTTTTTAGTGGTTTATTTAGCAGGTTCCTCAGACTGAATTTGTTTTGGGGTGCTAGTTTTAAGTTTAGTCTTTTGAAGATTCGTTCAAATTTTCTAAAAGCCCATGGATGGTAGGTGAATTTTCTATATTGCCAATTTGTGTTTTTAAGTGGTGTGAGAGTGGTATTTTTTTATATTATCTATCAGTTATACCAATAAATGTGCAATATATGTATAGATAAATATGTGTGAAACAGATAATTTCATTTTGAATGGTAGAATTTTACAGCAAAAACAATTATTATTATTATTATTATTATTATTATTATTATTATTATTATTATTATTATTATTATTATTATTATTATTATTATTATTATTATTATTATTCAGTAAAGCTTCGAACGAGATATATTTTTGTGAACCACATTTTTTCAGTGAATTATTATTATTTTTTTTAATTTACGTCCTCCAACGTTAAGTCGTTTCGGACGATGAATGAAATGGGTAAAATGATGCTCAAATGAGTCCGGGGTCCATGGAGCTTAGAGTTACCTGACATTCGTCTGTCAGGATAAGGGAAAACCCCGGAAAAATCTTATCCAGGTAACTCACCCTGACCGAGATTCGAACTCGGGACCTCTTGAACGTGAAGCAGACACACTACCACCTACGCTACCGAGGCGGGCAATTATTTATGTAATATAGGTATAGAACACTATCAGTTATACATATTAAAAGCAGAAGCATTATTAACAGTGAAGTATTCTTCATTTTTGAGTTTGATTTATGAGTCACTATGTTTACACTCAAACTTCACTTACTTGTATAATTGAAACATTTTCAAGATCATTCGATCTCATCCTCAGCTGTTTGGTGACTAAATGAACATTCCTCTTCTTCCACTACTGCCGAGCTCCGATCACTCTGCCATCTGGTATTAGGGGCACTAAGTTTTAATACTTAATTTAATGCTGGGATTTCAAAATTTATAACTTTATCACAGTTTTTGGTTATGAATATTTTTTCCCAAATATCCAATTCTATGGGTGTACTTAAAGATTTTAACAATTTAATGTTGTGGCCATGTTGTGGTTATCTGTCCAAAAATGGTGTGAAACTGCAGATTTTTCTGTTTGTTTCAACTTAATGTTCCTCTGGTGTTAACAAGTTTCTCTTAGTTTTTCCTATGTAGCTTTTTTCACAGGTTTCACAATTTATCTGATAAATTCCAGATTTCAAATTGTTGGGGACTGAATTTTTTAGTGGTTTATTTAGCAGGTTCCTCAGACTGAATTTGTTTTGGGGTGCTAGTTTTAAGTTTAGTCTTTTGAAGATTCGTTCAAATTTTCTAAAAGCCCATGGATGGTAGGTGAATTTTCTATATTGCCAATTTGTGTTTTTAAGTGGTGTGAGAGTGGTATTTTTTTATATTATCTATCAGTTATACCAATAAATGTGCAATATATGTATAGATAAATATGTGTGAAACAGATAATTTCATTTTGAATGGTAGAATTTTACAGCAAAAACAATTATTATTATTATTATTATTATTATTATTATTATTATTATTATTATTATTATTATTATTATTATTATTATTATTATTATTATTATTATTATTATTATTAACAGTAAAGCTTCGAACGAGATAGATATTTGGTAAATTATCTATCTGATATAGCTATTGAACACTATCAGTTATACCAATAAATGTGCAATATATGTATAGATAAATATGTGTGAAACAGATAATTTCATTTTGAATAGTAGAATTTTACAACAAAAACTATTATTATTATTATTATTATTATTATTATTATTATTATTATTATTATTATTATTATTATTATTATTATTATTATTATTATTATTATTATTATTATTATTATTATTATTATTATTATTATTATCATCATCATCATCATCATCATCATTATCATCATTATTATCAATATCATGACCATTATCGTCGTTATTGTTATTGCTGGGTAGAGTGCTTTAAGGTAGCATTAATCGTTATTACGTTCACCCCTACCTGCTGTGTTCGGAGGAGGGTAATGTCTTGTTGATAGCAGGTAAACCTGACCTTTCCTCTCACTAAACTGAACTAAACGATAATAGAATTTTGTTCCTCTTGTCCATCGGAAAACTTTTGTTGTTTAGTGTCATTAATCGACTCCCTTTAAATTTAATTTATTATAACAACACTGTTTTCAACACTTCCAAGAATGCAATGTACATCTTTGTTTAGTTGAGGGGATTCACTTGATGTTTTAACATATAAAATAGTGAAGAATAGATATATATATAAAATAAAGGAAGTATTTTAAGTTGCTTAAAGTATAGCCTGCAAGACTGCAATCTGCTAACTTTGGGCATAGCTCTTACAGCTCTTTTTTGGAGTAAGAAGATCTACATGAAAGAAGTTTTAGGCAAAGTTCCCCATATCATTGCTCCGTATTCTAAATGGGAATGAAACAATGCAAAGTATACTGAACGAACCATCTGAAATGGTAACATGTTGGTAAGCTGGTGCAGCAGGAATATAGTTTTGTTGAGTTTGGAGTAAGTCATCTGGTCATGATTCTGAAATGAAAGATTATCATCAATATGGATGCCCAGAAACTTTGTGTTTTGAACCCCTGATATTACTTGATTGCTGTACATCAATTTTAACTCTTCGTTACTGTGTAATGTACTATATTTTAAATTCTCATTACTAGCAACACCAGATAGAATGGCTGCCTTCCTCCATAGCATTTTATTAAAATTGTTCTTAATTCTTTCTTCATGCCTGTACAGATGCTGTTTCTAATTAAATTTCCTATTGCTCTCCTCAGACTTTGTACAGAATTCATGATAATCTTCTGAAACATCCTAAGTGTCTGAAGCTACTTATTCTGGTTTGGCTGGAATTAATGAAACAAGTAAGATGATTGAAAAACTATTTGTAGTCAGTTTTTTTATACTTCATCACTTACATTTTTATATTATTGTGACTTTGTGGGTTCGTAGAATTAAAAGTCCAAGTTGTAGAACTTCAAAATGTTCTTTATTTCCATAGAAATGCACTTTGGTCAACCCTTACAGGAGCAGAATTACGTCACATACACAGTTACAATCTTCCAAGGTCGCCTCGCCGTCCACAAACAAAAGCGTTCACTTTCAAAATACAGCTGCTGGCACACAATTCAGTTCCGATTACACTCTCACATAACTGTCCTCCAACTAACCACGGGTTACTTTTATACGACCACTCATAATTCCAGACGGTTGTGGAATGTTCTTTATCGATCAAGATGTCACTAGAAGTTTCCAGTTATCTATCTTTATCTGTTTCGGCAAGCCCTTTTATCTCCGCGTCGCACATCTGTGCTTTGTGCGCACAAGTCGCGCTATCATAATGGGTTCACGACACTGCTCCCTCAAGGCTGGCCATCCCAAACAGCACCATCATAGCGGGCCAGATGATCCAGGTGTACCACCACCATCTTTCCTTGGGGCACCTTCTGGATGCGGTAGACCACATCGTTAATTCTCTCCACCACACAGTACGGTCCTTGCCGTGGTTTTTGAAGTTTCGGGCAGCGTCCCTCTATCCGGGTAGGGCGGTGCAACCAGGCCAGGTCACCTTGCTGGAACCCTTGGCTGTTGGCTTGCCTGTCTTATTGGGTCTTCATGTGGTCGCTCGCCTTCTGGATGTTCTGAAGAGCCATCTCACGCATGTCGTGGAGATGATTTACAAGGTTCTCCACATACTCGGTTGCTGGCTGTTTCGCTTTCGGGGGGGGGGGGGCGGGCTTCCAAAAGCCAAGTCACAAAGGAGGCGTAACTCTCTGCCGAACATTAAGCTGGCAGGCATCATCCTAGTGGTGTCGTGTGTTGAGCGGTAGGCCATCAAGAACAGTGGCGCCTTGATGTCCCAGTATCGCTGATGGCTGGCCACGACCTTCCTCAGGTGTTCTAAGGTCTTCATGTACTTCTCCACCATTCCGTCCGACTGCGAATGTAAAGGTGTTGTGCGGGTCTTGTTCACCCCGTCTTTCCAGTGCCTCTTTCATTAGGTTAGACTCAAAATTGGTGCCCTGGTCGCTGTGGAGCTCTAACGGCACCCCAAGACGGTAGAACACTTGCTCCATGAGGTAGTCTGTGATGGCTCCTAATTCGGGATGGCATACACCTCCGGCCACTTGGTGAAGTAGTCCACGATCACCATCAGGTACTTGTTGCCTCGGTCGGAGACTGGGAATGGTCCAGCTATGTCGACAGCGATGCGTTCGAATGGCGCTCCGACGTTGTACTGTTGCATGCGACCCCAGCTCCTAGTTTGGTGCCCGCGACTCGCCGCGCACACGTGACATTGATGGCACCATCTCTCAGCGTCTGCTGGGAGCCTCAGCCAGTAGTAGCGCTGTCGGAATTTGTCGATCGTCCGGTTTGCTGTCAGGTGTCCTCCTGAAGTACCGGCGTGCACTTACTCTAAGACCTCCGGAACCTTACTCCGGGGAAGTACCAACTGTTCTCTCTGCGTGTTCCCATCAGGTGATTCCCATATTCGGAACAGCATGCCCTCTCTCATCTTCAGTGAGTCCCACTGGGCCCAGTACGACTTACATGTGGCGCTTCTTGGTGCGATGTCCTCCCAGGTCGATCTTGTCCCTGCCTCCACTTCCCTCAAGAGTGGCCCCAAATCTGCGTCCGCCAGCTGCTCCCTCCTCAGGCCTACGCTATCCCAGCCATCCGCAGGCACTGCCGTGACCACTCTGACAGCTGCGGCACGCTCCTTCTCTTCTACTCTTGTGCACTGGCCGCAATCTTCCGGCCAGGGTCTTCGGTACATGGCGTCTGCTTTGCCATGGATCTTCCCTCTACGATGTTCAGAGGTGAAGTGGTACTCCTGCAGCCTCTGGACCCAACGGGCTCTCTGGTGTTCCAGGTTTCTAAAGCTAAGTAGCCAGGTTAGGGCGGAGTGGTCAGTCCTCAGATGGAATGGCTGACCGTACAGGTACTTGTGGAAGTGCTTCAAGGTCTTTACTACCCCCAGTATCTCTCGCCGGGTAATGCAGTAGTTCTTCTCTGACTTGGATAGCGTCTTGCTGTAATAGGCTATCACTCGCTCGTGGCCATCCTGGACTGGGAATAGAACACCCCCAATGCAGTGGTCGCTAGCGTCGGTGTCCACAATGAAAGCGCCACCTGGTTATGGAAATCCCAAAATTGGAGCACCGCAAAGTGTCTTCTTCAGCTGCTAGAAAGCCGCGGCTTCCTCCGTTCGCACAAAAGGCGGTAGTAACTGCACAGCCCCAAGAAACTGCGCAATTCTCTCTTAGTACATAGTTGATTTCCTTGCGGAAGAGCTGGCATTTCTTTGCGTTTAGCTTCAAGTTTGTCGCCTGCAGTCTCTGTAGCACCTTGCTCAGATTTTTGAGATGGTTTTCGAATGTTTTGCCGACGATGATGTCCAGGTATAGCAGGAAGGCGTCATAAGTCAATCCTCTCATCACTGACTCCATGAGGCGTTGGAAGGTAGCTGGTGCGTTGCAGAGACCAAAGGGCATAACTGTGAACTGCCAAAGCCCTTGGCCTGTCGAGAATGCGGTCTTTTCTTTGTCTCTCGGGTCTAGAGCCACCTGCCAGTAACCCGACTTCAGGTTCAGGGTCGAGAACAACTGCGCACCAGCAAGTGTGTCCAGGGTGTCGTCAATCCGGGGTAAGGGGAAACAGTCCTTCCGGGTGACAGCGTTGAGCTTCTTGTAGTCCACGCAGAAGCGTAGCTCGCCGTTCTTCGTCACCAAGACTACAGTTATGTGCAGATGATCTACCCAAAAGTCCGAAGACCCTGGCCTCCTTCTAACCAGGAGCGATAGATAACTCCGGGCTCTTTCCTGATTAACTGATTTAACTGATTTCTTTAAAAACAAAAAACAAAACAAACAAAAACACATCGACAACGTCAAGACGGGATGGAAGTAGATACGCCACTTACGCGCGTCAACCCCGCAGGGAAGACTGCCGAAAACCTCGGTGGGGCCACCTGGTGATCTAACACACCTTCTACAGCTCTGCAGGCTAGTACCCGGGACTTATAAGGCAACTCTCTACCCCACCGGGCGGCCGTAGCCTGGCCGGAGGTACCCATTTTCCCGTGGGTGTCGGGAACACACTGCCCCCTCGAGTCTTGAGATAGATATATGCTGTGTAGTCTTGTTTCATGACGATGGAAAAATGTCGCGGTGAATATAAAAGTTTTGTAACGGAAAATGAATAATCGTCAAAAAAAAGAGTTATTCGGTATTTGTAATAGTGATGAGAGAGACAATCAGAAGTGAGGAATTTTAAGTAATTAACCGAAATTATATTATAATTGAAAATAAAGATTTATCGATGTGTTGGAGGTAACCTACAGTGATTGATTAAGAAAGATAGTTCGAGTAAAATGTAATCCAGATTGTACAATTAAACAATATATTACGAAATCGGAGTCATATAACATTTTATTTCTGTCACTAAAAATCCACACCTGAAAATAGATCTCATGACTCTTATTTAATCAAATTCAATTCAGACGATATAATTAGTGACCTGAGGAAACTGAGCTGCACAAACTGATGACATGGGAAAGGATTGTGCTTGCAGCGAAGAAATACCGCTACATATTTCCCCCGAACGTGTGTTTGAAGAATTATATCACCACACCACGTATGCTTGGCCACTGTCTAATTGACGATGGAAGACTTCGAACGTTGACGTGCCGTCGTACTTGGATAGTTGGACGCGCGCAGATGTGTCGCGTCCCGACGCGTCGGCCTTAAAGTCCTCAACCTTCTGCCGACGATGTCCTCTACCATGGCGTTCAGGGACTTGATGTTACTGTCGGCCTTTTCCCTCCAGGTCGTTAACGCGGTTTGCCAGGTCTTCGACATGCTCGTCCACTTGACCCATCCGCTTTCCCAGCTCCGTGACGTCCTCGTTCACGCCGGCTAACTGTTCCTCAAATTTGGCGGCGAGGACCTCGTTTGCTGCCTTCATTTCTGTGGCCAGGCTGTTGTTCGCCGCGTTCATTTCTGTGGTTAATTCGGCCTTCATTACAGTCATCGTCGTGGCCAGGTTGTTTGTCGTCTCCAACCTCGCGGCCAGGTTGTTGTTTGCAGCTTCCGTCTTCGCAGCGAGGGTGTCATTCGTCGTCTTCATTTCTTTCAGTTCCGCGGCCAGGTTGTTGTTTGCCGTTTCCGTCTTCGTTGTTGATTCGGCCTTCATTTCTTCCATTTTCTGTAAAATCTTTTCCAATGCAACGTCCATTGTAGTATATCCCACTCCTGACACCAATTGTGACTGTGAGTTTGTATAAGTAAAAGTCCAAGTTGCAGAAATTCAAAATGTTTTTTATTTTCGCAGAAATACACTTTGGTCAATTCTTACAGAAGCAGAATTACGTCACATACACAATTACAATCTTCCAAGGTCGCCGTCCACAAACAAAAGTGTTCACTTTCAAAATACAGCTGCAGGCACACGATTCAGTCCGATTACACTCTCACATTACAACTGTTCTCCAACTAACCCCGGCTTCCTTTTATAGATAGATAATTTATTCATCTTGTAAATCATATATACGACCATTTATGATTCCAGAAGGTTGTGGAATGTTTTTTTATCAATCAAGATGTCTCTAGAAGTTTCCAGTTATCTATCTTTATCTGTTTCGGCAAGCCCTTTTATCTCCGCGTTATCTGCATCGCACGTCTGTCCTTTGTGCGCACAAGCCACGCTATTGTAATAATGGGTTCACTACATTAAGGGACTAGTTTTCGGAAGCCATCGCATCCATTTTCAAAATCTATCCAACTATTATTTGTTGTCTGCTCTCTACTCTCAAGACTAGTTCATATTCAGTGACTAGAAATTTGCTTGATTATAGAAAGCAAAGCTGGGGTGTTTATTTGTGCAACAACGTGACAGGAAACTAATTGCTGTGTTAAATTTACTAATTTTTTGAACATCACAGTTTTTTCCCCCCCTCCTGGATGTCCTATTTACTGTGACTAATTCCAATGATACGCAGCTTGGTGCAAGAATAATTCTGGTATTTCTGAAAGAGAATGTATTAAGAGCATGAATGTTCTGTAGAATCATTGTGCTTAAATAAAGTTGACTCAATGAGGTAACAAACAATAAAAGCCTTTATTGCAAGATTCCAAAACTTGTTTTTCTCTTCATGGCAGACTGTTGGTTTGGGATTTGTGGAGGTATCAGAGCGCAAGCTTGGTGTATGTGAATTTCCTGATGATGAGCACTTTTCCAACCTGGAATCCATTGTGGTGCAACTTGGACCTAAGGAAGTACTTCTCCCAAGTGTGTCAGATACTTCAACAGATATGACAGAGATAAAAAAGGTATGTAAGGAACATTACAAAATGACTTTGTGCAAACTAGATGTCAAAGGTATTTGCTTTTATCAGTATAAAGCTGATAATGCAGTATATAATTTGCAGAATCTGTATACTTTACAGGAAGTAGGTATGAGGTTAAAGTGCAAGTAAAACCAATTCATTTTACAAGAAGAAAACCTTGGTTAATACATCTCTGCTAGTAGATAAGAACAAGTACATAAACAAAATGTTGCCAACAGCAACAGATAAATTACCTACTAGTTGTGGAAAAGTAAATGTGAATATCAATTAATTCAACAATATAAATTAATAATTGCATTTTTAAGCTAATTGTTAGACTTATTTTGAAGGGTGCAGGTAATGAAATATGAAGGCTAGTTCAAGTCTGGGAATGGGAGCCATGTAAGAATTGCAAAGTTAAAATATTGTTTGCAATGTGAGCATTGACAGTTTACAGGAAGCATCATATCCTTTTGCTTTCTGTTTTCTTTCTTGTTGCTGCTTTTGTTTTCAATTTGTTATAGACCACTCTTGAGTGTTTTAACCCTTTTAACATATAACAAAAATAAACAGATAATAAACAGAAGTTCCCTGCACAAAGTTACAGAATTAAAAACAGATCTGAATCTTCCTAATTCTAAAGAAAACATTTTAATCAAAGAAAACCCATTGACTTTTGAACCAATTAATATTCAATTAGATTTAGAAGAAATAGTTACAAAATCTGAAACTTCCAAACCTGTACTAAAAACACTAGCATTAGAAATTGTAAACAATTGATACCCACCTGAAGAATGGTTACATATCTACACAGATATCTAACTTGGACAACAACTCAGGAGCAGGAATTAAGTGTGCACTGTTCTCATTCTATCAACCAGCAGCATACCACACAACAAATTTTGATGCAGAAGTAACGGCTGTTCATATTTTACTCTAGCACCTTCTATACAGAATAGATAAATTAAAAATGCTGTCATACTTTCTGATTCTAAAGCAACATTATATGCAATAAGTTCATATAAAATGAGGTCAATCCAAATTAAAGAATGTCACAAACTGATTCAACAACTTCAAAAACTAGAGAAAATAATTAAATTACAGTGGATACCTGCACATTGTGGAATTGCTGGAAATGAATCAGCTAATTTTCTTGCCAAAAAAGGTGCAAATTTAATTCAGAACAAAAATAAAAACTTATCCTTTACATCCATAAAAAGATAAATTAAGAACAAATATAAAAACAAACAAAACCAATCAATATCTAACAAAACCAAAGATAACAAAATGGAACATTTTAATTAAAAATCCAGAAATTATTCCAGAAATCCTGTGTAAAACTGCAGTAGCAAAATTTAGATTACTTATGGAACATGATTATTTGGTCATACACTTACACAGAATAGGAATTTATAAAAGTCCTAATTGTCCTCTGTTCAACAAAGAAGAGGAAATTACTGAAGAACATCTTTTAACCTGTGAAGCCCTACCTGCCGGACCCACAACACAGAAATATTGGAGAGCAAGAGAGCTAATGGCTTCATTGCCAAAGCCTAGCATTTGAAAACAACATATAACAGAAATTTAGTTTATAAATTTAATTTTAAATTATCATGATATGGATACCCAAAAACCTGGATGATAGAATTGCAAATGCAATTCAATATATGAAAAAGTGCATACATGATTTAGAGTCCCAACACTAATTATTACCGCTTGGCTCTCACTAAGGCGGCCCGGGTTCAATCCCAGGGGACCGCAAATCGAGATTTGTGGTGGGCAACACGGCGCTGGGGCGGGTTTTCTCCGGGATCTCCTGTTTTCCCCGCCATCTCATTCCACCGGTGCCCCATCTTCATTTCATGTATCATCAGTGTCATCGCCTGCGGTGCCGTATGTAGTAAAAGCTGGTGTTAAACACTACACATTTCACTAATTATTACATGCTAGTCTGTGATATCAACACATTTTGCTGTGAAAGATTCAGTGTTGAGCTAATTTGAATATTTATGATGCTTTTGCAATGTATTCTTTGTGTGCTACAGAATGAATTATGTACATACTGCATAATTGATAGTCAACTTTTTATTCTTGTGCTAGCTGTTCCTATTGAAAACAACTTTTGTTTTATTTTAAACTATCTGAATGAAAATTAGAACAGAAAAAGAAATATATTGCTATCTGCAATCTTTATTATATTTAATTTGCCTGTGTAAACTTGTAAAATCCTGTTTCTGTCTAATAATAGTACTTTTGGTAATGAGTGTACCTGATGTAATTCTTATAACTTTTTCACTCTAGTAAATTAATGAAATGAAAATTTACATGAATTAAAGAACTGAAAAACCCAAGTTTTGTGTTCAACCCTATCTTAATTACTAGTGAATAACAAAGTACAAATGTATAAGAATTATTGGCAGTAAAAGAAATGGCATGAAGAATTTTCTTTTGAAACACACTAAGTATTGTTGTTTTCTCAATTCTCATGCAGGTGATGGAACGTGCAAATGTACTGGTAACACCACGAAAGAAATCAGAGTTCATCACAGATGGCCTGGGGCAAGACTTGAACAGATTACTGCTTTTACACAAAGGACAGCAACGCAATGCACTAGCTTTGCCTGAAATGAACCTGAGCAATGCCATTTGTAGTCTTGCGGCACTTATAAAATATCTGGAGGTAATTCACCTTTGTGATGGTGTTAACTTGATCTGTTCTGTGGTAATGAGATGATAAAATATTCCAGCCACTGTTATTTATAATAACCAAGTATTTGCATTTCTACTTGTTTGTATATCAATGAAAATGACAACCTTAGAGATAATCAGCTTTTGCATTTTCATGCACTTATCATGTATCTTTTGTATTTACATGCTTCTAATTTCAATATGTGTTTCTAATACATGTTTTTAACCTTCTCATTTCTGTCACTCCAAATTATTATTGGTTACAAATTTACACTTGAGAGATTCATATTCGCATTTCAGCTATAATTTTTTACTTTTTTTGTTTAGTATTTTATTTCATATAATTATAAAATCACCCATTTGCAGGCATGAAGAAAATTGAAATGTTATACAGGTTGAGGTAAAAGTAAAAGAAACCATCATTAAAGAGTCAGTCATTAAAATATTTTAACCCCAATTATATTGTCTGTATGTCTTCATTATTGAGAATAAATTTCATACATTCTAAGATGTGGGTCATGATCAGAAGTACATTTTCTCTCACAGAGTCAGTATTCTCACATAGGTATTGTACAGTTCATAGTATTGCTCTCAAACTTCCTTCAACATTCTCTGCCAAAATGCATCATATAGTGGGTAACCTTTGAGCACAAGGTATTTTAGAAACAATTTCTGTAACAGTTTTCTGTTCCTCTAGCCTGTATGCAAAATGGTTCAGCTGACTGAAGAACTTACATATTAAAACGTAGAGTACAGTATGTTTATTCAGACGTGGCAGCTGAGAAAATATGCGCAGTGACTCACTTTCTCCGCCACCTACTGTTACTAAGAGTGGGGGTCAGTTATAGTTGTGAAATCGTTGAGGTTGGACGTGCGTCTTAGGAATTTTTTAAGGCTCGGGTCCGTGTGATTTATATTTTTATATGTAAATGACAGTGTACTTTAATATATGAACAGTAAGTAGCAGTTCTCGTTGTTCTTAGTTATTTTCAGCGTACTTGTAAGTGCGTGCGTGATTGTGTAAGTGTGTGTGTGTGTGCGCGTGCGCGTCTGCGTTAAGTGTATTTCCTTTTACTGCAGACTTTAATATTTTAAAACATGGACAGCAAACTACAAGGTAAAGTGTTGCACTCCCAAACCAGGGAAGTTGTTAGTAATCTTTATAAGTACATGAAAAGACATGCAGAAGCTGGCTTAACAACTCTTAGCATCAAAAACATTGGGAAGAGTGTGGCTGAGGCAACAGGTGTTTCTGAAAGAAGTGTAAGGAGAATTATTAAGGAAACGAAAGATATTGATCGTGGTACTTCGATTTCATTCTCCACACCACACAAAAAGAGACCGAAGAGGTCTTTTCGTGCCAGTTTGGGTGCTTTTAATGAGGCAGTAGTGCGCCGAACTGTGAACGAATTCTATATAATTCACAAACAAAGACCGACACTGAGGAAGGTGCATGCCAAATTAAAGGATTCGATAAACTTTGAAGGGAGCATATCCACACTAAGAAAAATACTCTCAAAGCTGGGTTTTACATGGAAACGGACAAAGAAGAACAGAAAGATTTTAATGGAGCGCCATGACATCAGAACTAAGCGCCTCCATTTTCTTAGAATGATGAAGCGATATAGAAGCGAGGGCCGTCACATAATATATATGGACGAGACGTATATCCATTCATCGCATATTACTCCGTATGCTTGGAGTGATAACAGTTTACACGGCCTCTTAGCACCGGTATCCAAAGGCCAGCATCTTATCATCGTGCATGCTGGAGGCCAGCAAGGGTTTATCCCTAACGCGTATATTCGGTTCAAGTCCCAGCAGAAAACCGGTGACTACCACGATGACATGAACTATACAAATTATGAGAAGTGGATAAAATAAAGACTGATCCCTAATCTTCCCCAAAATTCCGTATTGGTAATTGACAATGCACCTTACCACAATGTGATCCTTAATAAGGCGCCCACTGCAAGTTCCAGAAGAGACACAATGATTTCGTGGCTGAAACAAAACCTCTCCATGGAATATTTTACAAACATTGATTTCTCCTCCCTGTACAAACCCGACATTTACAATATGATCATCCCTCTCAAACCCAAAATCCCCAAGTACAAAATAGACAGTTTTCTTCAGGCACATAACCACACAGTTTTACGCCTTCCACCTTATCATCCCGAGTTAAATCCAATAGAACTGATTTGGGCTACTGTAAAGAACTGGATTGCAGAAAGAAATGTCACGTTCAAAATGGATGACGTCATTAAGTTAGCTGACGAGAAGTTTGCTGACATTTCTGCGGAAGATTGGCAGAAAAGATGTCAACACGTCATTCAGGTTGAACATGAATACATGCGCAATGAAGGTTTGCTGGATGGAGGACAGGAAATCATCATTCATCTAGGAGATGACAGCGATGAAAGCAGTGAGTCATCCGAGTTTTCTAGTGAAGATGAAGGGGGGAATTTTCCGGAAGAAAAAACAGTCTGTAGCTGAACAATCTGCTAGTGTTACTTCTGTTGCCTGAAACCAGCCTCAAGGTAAGATGCATGCGCTTTCGCCTCTCTCTTGCCCGCATGTGGCTGCCAGTCCTACCCCCACTCTCCTGGTTGCCCCTCTTCTACTGCGCATCTAGCTGCCAGCTCATGTTAACCAAGCTGTAGGTACATCTATTATGTCCACTTTTGAAATCGCAGCCTAGATGTATTCCTAAACTCAATTTTTTCTTACTTTACTCCATATGTAAAGAAAAGCAAGTGCATCTTATCTTCTAATATGAGTTGCTGGATGTATAACTCTTATTATAGTAGAAATTAATTCTGTGTTAAAACAGTAATTTGGAATCACAAGCATGAAATTAGTTTGTCAAAGTGTTGCCTCATTTGCATATTAATGCTACAGTATTGTAAAACTTGTGCAAAGTTACTCCTCTTGTTTATTTGCCTTATAGTAAAAGGCTAATGCAGTTTTGATTAGATTTCTGTAGGTACTTTTCCATGTTCACCACAGATTAGTATCCCAGCTAAGCTTGAAACTGAACTTCATTAACATTAAATTTAAAGGGAGTCGATTAATGACATTAACATTGGTGTTACTGAGAACTGAAAATGTGTCAGACTGCAACAGAGCCCCAATTATTTATTTATTTATTTATTTATTTATTTATTTATTTATTTATTTATTTATTTATTTATTTATTTATTTATTTATTTATTTATTTATTTATTTATTTTCAGTTCAGTATAGTGTTAAATACACAAAAGAACCATGTCATATGAATTTATACAGTTTAAGAACACAGCTATATAGGTTGTGTGATATAAATAGAATACTAACTTGCTGTAATAAATCCATACACACTAATAATAATAATAATAATAATAATAATAATAATAATAATAATAATAATAATAATAATAATAATAATAATAATAATAATAATAATAATAATAATAATAATAATAACAACAACAACAACAATAATAATAATAATAATAATAATAATTGGAAAATCATAGTGGCACATTCTAGAATAGAATAGAATCGAATCTTTGTCACATAATGTTTACATTGTGAGCCTAAGCTGCTAAACTGGTGACTCGTCAAGTTATATATAAAACAAGAATTAAAATAAAAGAGAAAACTAAATACAATGCCATTGTCAATTACAAGTAATGCAAGGTTTAGTAGTGCTTAATTTATTTTCCTATTTCTTACTACAATATCTAGCATATAAAACTTCATACATATATAACATAATTAGTATACCATAAATACAAAATCTTGCATGCTCCTCGTTTTGGAGTTGCATATTCCCATGCCCCATTATAATTAAACCCAGGTTGTGTATATAATGGAGCATTTTAAAACTTAGGATCTATATTTGTTTCCGTTTATATCTTCTGCTATTTTTCCTAGTTCTCATTAGTCTTTCCTGTTTTCTAAAGCCATTTTTGTCTTACCTTGCTAATAAATTTTCCCAGTTTTATTATGTTTTCTTCTGATCTTAGATTCAAGATTCTTTTGCCTCGTATCTCATCTGGTATGTTTTCCCACTTATGCAAAAGAAATTCGTCTCTCCAATATTTTGTTTTTTGACAATCAAAAATATAATGCCAAGTACTATCTTCTTTTTCACACAATGGACATCTTCCCTTAATATTTCCATTCCTTATACCCCTTAAGTATATTATTCCTGTTCTAAATCCTTCTCTTCCTACTTTATCACAGATGTCAATATATTTTTCTCTGCCCCAATCATTTTTCAATGTTTTATATAATTTCAGAGATTAGCCCATAATTCTTGTTTTTCAATATCTTCAATTCTTGTTTTCACTTCTTTCCAGAATCCCTTTTCCATTCTTCCACTATCTAACCATAATGAACCCCTACCTATTTCCTGTAAAATCTTTTGAATTTTATATATCCAGGTCTCTCACCCTTTATTCTTGTTTGTGCTACCAATCACTGTTTAACAGTATTTTCCTCATCTAAATTCCATATTATAAGCCAATATTTCAGAATTCTTTCCATCAACTTGCTTTTGTAACCTAATCTTCCTAATTCCATTAAAGCCGCCTCATTCGGTGAGGATCTAGGTAAGCCTAAAACAAGTTTACAAAATAGTTTATTTATAACATTTATTGCTTTCCATCCTTCATGTGGCCCCCATATTTCTATTCCACATAGCATTGTGCTTTCTACAATTGAACCAAACACCCTTTCTAACCATTTTACTTGCATATTTGGTATTTTGTTAATACATGATCTAATAACACAGCCATTGGAAATTAATTGTTCTTTCACACTAGCCATGTGTAGGATGCACTATGAAAGTGTAGAGCCAGACTGAAAAATTCAATGCCATAGTCGGGATTTGAACCACGGATCTTCTCCGTCCAGCCGCTCTAAACCATTGAGTTCCTGTGGCATTAAATTCTCCATATCAAAACACGAGTCAGTTGGAGAATTTAATGTCATGTTGGCACGTTGGCCATAGTAGCTCAATGGTTTAGAGTGGCTGGACGGAGACCAGAAGATCCATGGTTCAAATCTCGGCTAGTGCATTGAATTTTGCAGTTTGGCTCTACCCTCTCATAGCCATTTTTCCATCTGCCAGTGCTTTCCTTTTTTGATCATTCCATTCACCATTACCAGATAATCTTACTCCTAGCTAATCAATATTCTTAATCACCTCAATTTCTGAACCTTCCCACCACCATTTTTTTTCTTTTTAGTTTGAAACCATCTTTTACCACCATGATCTTAGATTTAGTTTTATCTTCAAACCCCATTCTTTACAAAACTTGCCTATTGCTTCCAAAGATTGTTTCAAGCCTATACTTGTTATGGAACCTGTTAATAAATCATTTGCAAAGAGCAGACCTGCTATCTCTCTGCTATTTAAAATTGGTAAATGCGTAACAGTTATACTTATTACTTCTAGAATATTATCAGTAAATAAACTAAATAGCACTGGACTTAATTTGCAACCTTGTCTAAGTCCTACATTGTTTGGTATTTTCTCTGTTATCATTCCCTGATCATATTTTATACTAAATGCATTTTCTTTGTAAATATTTTGGATTACTCTTATAAGGTTCTCGCTTACTCCTTTTTTCCTCAGTTTGATCCAAAGTGCTTCCCTAGATATTGTAGTGAAGGCTTTTTCTAAGTCTAGTAACAGTAAATATAATCTCCCTCTTTTTAGTAGTACTTATAATACTGTGTCATCCATAAATTCTTGTATGGAGTAATATATCTTATCTAATAACAATTCTTTTACACTTTTATTAAACAATTTTGAAATCTTCATCTCTTTGAATCTTTGAGGCAATTTATTATATATTTTTATACCCATGAAATAGGGCATTTTTTCATAAAGTATAAGTCTGTGCATACACTTTATGCTGGGCTCTTTTCGAGTGCTGTAGTGAAGATTTGTTTTTGCATAAATTTGTAAAAATTTTTATATACATAGGTAACTCTGAAATATATACTGAGGGTATTGTTGAAATTTATAATTTTTTTAATAATGGTTTGCATGAATCTTTAAAGCTGGCATGTAACATTATGTGTATTATCTTTTTTTGATTTTTAAGTACTGTTTCCCATCCAAATGCTTTTCCCTACAGTATTATACCATAGGCCAAGATCAAACGAAAATAGCTGTAATATACAATTTTTTTGGTTTCTATATTCATTATATGTGTCAGAGATAATATATTATAGCAGGCCGAATTCAGTTTCTTGGTTATATGTTCAATATGGATGTTCCATTTTAAATATCCATGTATGTGCATTTCTAATATTGTACTATAACTTTGAGTCATATTACTGTCTGAGTTATCTTCTTTCAAATTAGCGCTAGCAGCAGTTTTAAATTGTGTAATACTGGATTTCATTTTTTATTTAAGTTCTTACCATTGTCAATGAACCATTTATATATGTTATTTAATGTGTTACTTACAATATTGGATTCCCACTTGCACCATATAAAGGCAAATGGTGAATGGGAAAACAGATTTTCTTCATTTCCAAAGGACATAAAGCTTTTTGCCTTTTATATCAAGAAATGATGACTTTCCATAGAAACCATGTACAAAGGTGATTTGACCAACCATGAAACATGCCGTTATGTAGATTTTATCTTTCCGCTTGCATGTGAGATTTTTGGTGAATAAAGTGGCACAGGGGCAGGTTTCTTCTGGGTGCTCCAGTTTTCCTTGCCATTTCATTCCATCGGTGCTCCATCTTCAATTCATGAATCATCAGTGTCACTGCCTGCAGTGCCACATATAAAAGTGGGCGTTAAACACTACCTAAAAAGATCGGTATTTCTGATTTCTATGAATACTTTTCTTAGGTCCTGAATGCGCTACACAGCTGCTTGATTTGAAAACACATTTAAAAGAGAACATTCACAGAGTTCACTCCACTAAAACAAAACATACTGCTTGCTTAATTAAATTAATTGGGAGTCGATTAATAACATAAAACAACACTCACTTTTAAATTTTCCCAGAACCGGTTTCTGAGGCCTTCCCTCTATCTTCAGCCGGACATCGACTTGTTCTCATTGGTGTAGCTGGCAATATTTTGTCATCGGTCTCCTCTGGTGGCAGTTCGAGGAACTTGCTGAACAAATCTTTCTGGGGGATGTCGAAATTGAATACTTTGTTCCTATTTTTTTAAATAAAGATTTGTTCCCATGTGGACAGTTCTTCTTTTCCTGTTGTATGTTTAAGTAATTTTGGTTCTGGATTTATGTTGTGGTTTTTTTTCCCAAAAATGTGTGGCAACTGCTGATTTTTCTAATTGTTTGTATTTTATGTTCCTAAAGTGTTCCTTTGCTCTTGTTTCTAAATTTCTTTTGGTTTTTCCAATATAAATTTGACTACAGTCACAGCATTCAATTTGATATATACCAGATTTTTTGTTAGATGGAATGGCATCTTTGATGTTTGAGCAAATTAGGTTTTTTAAGGAGTAATGGTTCACTGGAGCTAGTTGAATGTTTTGTTTTTTGAAGACTTTTTTGAATTTATCAAGGCCCATGGATGGTAAGTGAATTTTTTGAAGATCATTTTAGTTTCTGTAGCTGAGAGGGTTGTGGTTTCCTTTAGTAGTTTCTTCTTTTTTGCTAAGTTCACTTTTTTGTCTACTAGTGATTTGGGAAAGTCATTTTTCTGTGCTATTTCAATAATTTTGTTGTATTCTATTTTGTATTCTTCTGCTGTGAGAGGGATGTTGACCAGTCTGTGTGCTAAACTATTAAAGATTGCCTGTTTGTGGGATCTTGGATTGTAGCCATTAGCTTTTATGTAGTTGTCTGTCTGTGTTGGTTTTCTGTAAATGCCAAAGTTTATTCTATTTTTATTTCTGATTATTTTTAGATCTAAAAATGGTAAATACTCGTCTTTTTCAACTTCTACAGTGAACTTGATGCTTTTTTCTTGAATATTTAAAAGTTTTAGTGCATCACTGATGTGTTTTTTTGGCACTATGGCAAATATGTCATCTACATATCTTTGCCAGAGTTTGAACATCCATGGGAAACCTTTAGTGATCCTTATTTCTAGTGCACTCATGTACAGATCGGCCAGGAAGGGTGATAAGGGGTTGCCCATTGCTAAACCAGAAGTTTGAGGGAAATATTTTATTTGAAACTGGAAGAAATTCTGTTCTATGCATAATTTGGTAAGTTTGATGTAATCTGAAATTTCAAGTGATGACATTCCAAGTGATTTGAGCCATTTTTCTATCAATGTTGGGAGTTGTTTAACTGGTATGCTGGGAAACAGTGATTTAATGTCAAATGAGACTAGTGTGTCTTCTTCATTTAGTTCAGTATCCTTAATGTGTTCTATAAGTTCGTAGGTGTTTTTGATGCTTAGGCTATCGAATTTTGGAAATGAGTTGAATTTGTTTATTAGCCACTTTGCAAGTTTGTATGTTGGTGATTTTATACTGCTAACTATAGGTCTCATTGTTATGGATGGTTTGTGTATTTTGGGTAAGCCATAAAGTCTAGGTAAGGTTGGGTTATCTGGTTTAACTGCATATTTGTTTGATATTATATTTGATTTTGCTATTGTTTTTTCAAATGATTTTATGCAAGCTGTTAATGGATTTTTGTTAATGGTTTCATATTCACTGTTAGCATTTCTTCCATTTTTTCAAGGTAATCAGATTTATCCATTATGACTATTTTGTTACCTTTGTCTGCCTTGGTGTATATGACGTTTTTTTTGTTTCAATGAATGGACAATATTTTGTTTGCTCTTCTGAACGGATCTGGTTTTTATTTCTTCCAAAATATTTTCACATTGGCTTTTAAGTGGATTTTGTTTTGATACTGGTAGACACTGTGCCGAAATGTTTATATCTGCAATGTAGTCCTCAATTTCGTTTGAAAAACTTACGCAAGTTTTTAATCCTTTGTTTAGAAGACCTAATTCTTTTGTGGAGAAATTTTGATTAGATAGATTTACAACGTTTTCAAAGTTTTGCGTGTTTGTTTTTTCGTTTACGCTACTTGTTGCCGTTTTGCATTTAGCGTGTGGACTAATTGCTGCAGGACTCAAGTTTCTATTTCCGATGTGTCTCTTATTCTTAAACTTTTTATCGGTATGGTTTCGATGTGAAGAAATGTTCATCAAATTGGTCAATTTGTACTTTAGTTTTTCGGTTTTTGTTTTCATTTTCTTGCTTAGCATTGCCAAATAGTTTTGTTCAAAGTTATCCCACATCGTGTTTCCCAGTGTTTTCGTTAAAACTGAATGAAGTTTATAAAGTTTCAATTCCGTTTATTCCAAATGTTTATAATGTTTATTGATTTCTAGCTGTAAAACTTTTCTCTCGGCCGCTCTGTGTTGATTCCCGTTGCCTGGTTTTACTATCCTCCGGACAAATCAGGGTGTCACTTTATTTCGTAAACATAGTTTTATGAATTTTATGTTTGCAAAAAGATTTCTCTTCTTTTCATGCAGTTTTAAGAATGTTTTTATTTCTTGCTTATTACCAAAATTTTCATTGAATCCGTCATGCGTTTTAAATTTTAAATAGGTTACCTTATCCACCATATCGTCAGCTGTTTTTACGTGCGATCAGTTGGTATAATTTCCACTTCTTGAAGACTTGTTTGCCTATTTTATAAATCCTTTCATGGAAGTGTTGAAAACAGTGTTGTTGTATAAATTAAATTAATTGGGAGTCGAAACAAACAATTAGAAAAATCAGCAGTTGCCACGCATTTTTGGGAAAAAAACCACAACATAAATCCAGAACCAAAATTACTTAAACATACAACAGGAAAAGAAGAACTGTCCACATGGGAACAAATCTTTATTTCAAAAAATAGGAACAAAGTATTCAATTTCGACATCCCCCAGAAAGATTTGTTCAGCAAGTTCCTCGAACCGCCACCAGAGGAGACCGATGACAAAATATTGCCAGCTACACCAATGAGAACAAGTCGATGTCCGGCTGAAGATAGAGGGAAGGCCTCAGAAACCGGTTCCGGGAAAATTTAAAAGTGAGTGTTGTTTTGTGTTATTAATCGACTCCCAATTAATTTAATTTATACAACACTGTTTTCAACACTTCCATGAAAGGATTTATACTGCTTGCTGATTACATCTTAGCTTGTGAAATGGTTGCCTCTTAAAATCTTTTAAAGATAGGTAATTCAATAAAACCTGCCAGTAAAAGAAGTAGAACAAAAAATTGATTTAAAAGAATCAACCAATACGGGCAATGTATTTCTTAGCATGTAGAAGACATTTCTTGTATATGAACAGAGGAAAAATTTATAAAGTTTACTACTTATGGGTGATTGGAGGAATTTAGTAACAGTGACATCAAAATTAATTGAAAAAACTATAGTCAGTTTTTGACACTTGGTTGCTTACATTTTTATATTATTGAGGGACAAGTTTCGGAAGCCATTGCATCCATTTTCAACCACTGTCCATCGTCTGTTGTCGTCTGCTCTCTTCTCTTGGTGGTGGAACTATGTACTCCTTTGTCAAATTATCTAGTGGTGGGATTTCAAAATTCATTACTTGATTACATAAATATTTTGCCATTAAGGCTTCACTTATCTTAAGAAATTGGTTTTAATACTTCTTTCTAATGGAGATTGATTTCATAATGTTAAGATAAGTGGAGCCTTAGTGGCAAGTATTTATATTTGTGTAATATTTATTGCTTCACTGTAGCTAGCTTCATTTTCTACGTAATTCATTACGCAATCCTTATTTTTCCATATGAATGTTCTCCCATGTCAGTTTATTTTGGATTTATCACACCCTATGCCGCTTTGTCCATAGGTGAAACTAAAAGAAACCTAAAAACCAGAGTCAACGAGCACTTTAGAAACATCAAAATGAAACAAGAAGATAAGTCAGCAGTAGCATTTCATTTTTGGAATGAAATCATGACGTTCATCCAAATCCAAAATTACTAAAAGGAGTGATAAACCATATTATTATTATTATTATTATTATTATTATTATTATTATTATTATTATTATTATTATTATTATTATTATTATTATTATTATTATTATTATTATTATTATTATTATTATTATTATTATTATTATTATTATTATTATTATTATTATTATTATTATTATTATTATTATTATTATTATTATTATTATTATTATTATTATTATTATTATTATTATTATTATTATTATTATTATTATTATTATTATTATTATTATTATTATTATTATTATTATTATTATATTATTATTATCATTATCATTATCATCATCATCATTATCATTATCTTTTTTGGCTAACTTATTTATGAGTGCATTTGAAACACAAATCAAAAAGTCCTTCCCATTGATCTTCAAAGTTTGGTATAGTTATGTTGACGACATCTTTGCAATTGTACCGAATATACATTTAGAAGATGCATTAAAATTACTCAATCTGCAAGAAAGGACTATAAAATTCACTATAGAAAAGGAAACCAATGGACAACTCTCTTTCTTGGATCTAAATATCATCAGGAATGACACAAAAATAAAATTTGGAATTTACAGGAAACCAACACATTCAGAAAATTACATAAAAAATAATAGCCACAACCCAATTACACATAAACATGCAATAATAAACAGCCTTACACACAGACTAGTCAACATACCTATGGAAAAAGAAGAATATTTCAAAAAACAAAAAACAATACTACACATAGCAGAGGAAAATGGATACAACAAAAATTTGGTGTTGAAGAAAATTAGAAAAGCTAAACTAAAGAAAACCATTAAGGAAGCAACCACATTTACAAAAGAAAAAGAAAGCAACAGCATATTCAGTACATTCACATATCACCCAAAAACATTTAATAAATTTAAAAAGATCTTCAAGGAACAAAATATCACCTTGGCACCTACTAATAGACACTCAATTTTAAAATTGCTAAATTCAAAAACAAAAGATGAAATCCCATCAGTTAACAGATCCGGAATATACCAGATAAGTTGTAAGAATTGTGAAAAATGCTACATAGGTCAAACTAAAAGAAATCTAAAAACCAGAGTCAAAGAGCACTTTAGAAACATCAGATTGAAACAATAAGATAAGTCAGCAGTAGCATTTCACTTTTGGAATGAAAACCATGACATTGATCCAAATCTAAAATTATTAAAAGGAGTGATAAACCAAAATAAATTGACAACATGGGAGAACATATTCATATGGAAAAATAAGGATCGTGTAATGAACTTTGAAATCCCACCAGTAGATAATTTGACAAAGAAGTTCATAGTTCCACCACCAGAGAGAGCAGACGACAACAACAGATGCCAGTTGGAAAGAGATTGAAAATGGAGGCGAATGTCTTTGAAACTAGTCTCTCATAAATATAAATAAGTGACGAGTATTAATAAACCAACTACAAATAGTTTCTGAAATTAGTTTTTCCTTATTCCTGATTCATCAGGAACTTTCTCTAGTGCTGTTTTTCTCACCTTTGTGGATGGCATAACATGCTTTAAAGTATATCGAGATTCAACTGTATTGGAACACCACAGTCGCACAAGAGCCGTAGATGCAAACGAAGATTTGCGAAATATGTCCTCAAAATAGGTACGAAAGTGAAGCAGATGTGTAAAAAATGCGACTCATCTAAAATTTAATAATGCTTTAAAGTGTTTAAATTTACAAGATAGAGCTATAGTTTATATTAGAAATTGAAAATAAAGGTTGCCTTCCTTTTCTAGATTTTGACATACTAAAATATAGCAATAAATTTAATTTTGGCATTTATAGAAAATCAACCTGTACTGTCAATTACATAAAAAATAAAAGTTTTAATACTTTTTTCACATAAATTTATTATTTTTATAGTTTAATTTATAGGTTAATAAATACACTCCTTAATAAAGAAGAATTTAATGATGTATCAGTTCTTTTGTTTTAACCCCAAAGAATTAATGATATTTATTTGTTTTATAATGTTATTTAGAGTTTAAAGATGTTTCAGGAGTGTTTAAAAGTGTTATTGTGTTTATGATGGGTATGAAAAAGTGAAATTGTAGAAAAGTGTACAAGATATGTATATGGGAGGTTATGAATCTTTAATAAGTATGTAGAGGCGTTTGGTTAAGGACAATGGTGAAATAAGCGTTACTGCTCTTCTCCTTCGGCATTTCATTTCTTCCTGCTCACACTTAAGAAATTACGAGTAACAGCACGCTAAGTACTAGTTCAAAAGTTGACTGAAAAGGCATTTTTTTGATTGTTGGAATTCTTATTTATTCATCAAAATGCTAATCTTGTAATCATTATTCAATAGTTTTGCAGCTTTTGTGATCAATCTGTATATTTTGCTTTTGTACTTTCTGTGATAAATTTTGAAGCTTAACAAAGCATTTTCTTTTTTAGCTACTTTATTTAAAAATCTGTTATTTTTTTAAAATTAACATTCTTTTAGCTATCCATAACAAGGTGGAAACAATAAAGTGAGTGCCAGTATGCCTTGTCAACGCCAAAGGGTGCCATATCAGCATGTGACCAAGTTTGAACAGGGCAGAATGATCGGTCTCCAGGAAGCAAGTTTGTCCTACTGTGACATTTTGGCTCACACAGGGCATGCTGCTACGACAGTGATGCATGTTTGGAAGCAGTGGATAGATGAAGGTCGTATGTAGCAAAGAGCAGGAACTGGACCAAGAAAAATGACCACAGCACAGGATGACCATCATCTTGTCCGTATTGCCATAACGGACCATACAGCTTCATCCACAGTGTTGGCTCGACACTGGAGCACTGCAACAGGTGTGAACTAGTCTGCATCACCAGTTCATCACCATCTGCTTCAGGTTGGACTGGTTGCATGCATGCTATTACGTCAGCTTCCATTGTCCAGGAACCACAAGCTCCAACTGCAATGGTACATGAACACCGTCACTGGGGTGCTGAGTGGCAAAATGTAGTCTTTTTGGATGAGTCCTGCTTCAACATATTCTACAGTGATGGTCACATAAGTGTCCGACAGTACCGTGGTGAGCGCAAATTGGAGGGCTGCATTGTTGAGCAGCATAGTGGACAAACACCAGGTGTGATGGTTTGGGGCACCATTGGTTACAACAACCAATCACGCCTCCTACAAATCAAGGGCACTTTGAACAGCAACTGGTACCTAACGGTAGTTGTAGAGTCTGAGGTACTTCCCCTGCTTCAGGCATCTCCTCAGGCCATATATCAACAGAAAAATGCCTAGCCACATATTGCAAGGAATGTACAAGCCTTTTTTGAAGATAATCGGGTACCATTGCTTCCCTGACCTGCATGTTCGTCTGACATGTAGCCCATCGAACATGTTTGGGATATGGTTGGTCAGTACCTGGTGTGTCATGGTCCTCCAATAACTAGAGTTGTGGGCTTGAATACAAAATGTGTGGAGGGAAATCCCTTAGGAATGTATTCAGAACCTTTTTGATGCAATGTCATGGTGTTGCTAATTGCAGCTCTAATTCAGCGCATGGAGGCCACATGAAATACTGAATATTAGGGCTCAAAGGTCATGTACAGATTTGAAAAGTTAATCATTTGCTACTTGTCATGTACCTAACCTGTGGTAATAAATTCATTCAATACATGTGTTTCCTTCTTGGTGTTGCAGTTTTCATAAACTAGTGTATTTTCAAGATATTCTTGTTTGAATTTTCAAGTACTTATCATTTTTAAGAGAGAAGTGTTTTTTCGGTCATGCAAAGAACACAGAATTTTAAAGTAATCACATAGCGATTTACTTTAAAATGTATGATTATCACTTCAGCTCATTCTACACTTCTACCTACAACAAAATATGTAAATATATAATGAAAGTAAATAGAAGAATAAACTTTTATAAGAATAGTTGTGAAAGAGTGAACAAAGTCATGTGAATGTACCACATCAAATTTTTAAAATTAATCTCATTCTGAGGTTTCTATGAATAAATCTTTTTTTCCAGTTGGTCTCAGATGAAAGTAATTTTGAGCAGTTCACACTTTCTACATTAGATTTTACTCGATATGTCCGTATGGATGCTGCAGCTGTACGTGCTTTGAATCTGTTCCCACCACCTGGATCTAGCCCAGCAAACCAGAACCAGAGTTTACTGGGCTTACTGGATCGCTGCCGAACTCCTCAAGGACATAGGTAAGTAACAGTGTGCACATAAAATCAATTTAATTTCTGATATAAATCTGTTTTTTGTTTCACATCTCATCACATTTCATATGTATAACAGGTTGTTAGCTCAATGGATAAAACAGCCACTAAGAGATAGACATGCCATCACAGAACGACATGATATTGTGGAAGCCATTTTTACTAATGCAGGACTACGACAAACTCTTCGAGATGAGCACCTCCGTCGTATCCCTGATCTTCAAGCTCTTGCAAAGAAGCTAGGTCGAAAGAAAGCAGGGCTTCAAGAATGCTACAGGTATATAAATTACAGCAAAATGATATTTATGGACCTGTCATCCTATTCTACCTTCCTTCACAGGCTCCCTGAAAATAGACCCATGTCTGTGCATTTAAGGTATAGTAAAGTTTAACTTTCACAGAAGTGAATTTTAAATATCTAGAATGCTAGGTCATGTTCATAGTTCATAGTTTTCCATTTAAAACAAAGGTGTTGCATATTGTAATGTAATGTATTTTTATTTTCATAATAATACTGTACAAAAATCTTACAATTTTCATATACATAACTTTGAGTTGCTATTTTCCCCCCTTTACTCCACCGTGCATTTTAACACCTTGGCTTTTTATGTATGATGGACCTTAACATAATTCATATTACCTTGATATTAATATTTTAACAAACACTATTTACATACACATATTTACATGGACCCTAACATAATTCATATTTCCTTGATATTAATATTTTAACAAACATTATTTACATACACATACACATATTTACATGGACCCTAACATAATTCATATTACCTTGATATTAATATTTTAACAAACATTATTTACATACACATACACATATTTACATGGACCCTAACATAATTCATATTACCTTGATATTAATATTTTAACAAACACTATTTACATACACATACTTACAAAGTCTTTGCCCTGTACCATTTGATTTTAATAATATGCATGATGAACTTTACCACGGTTTATATTGCTGTATTTTCCTAAATCATTTGTGTCTTATTCTCCTCTTAAATTCTCCTATACTTTTTATATCCCCCTCCTTTTGTACTCTCATTATCTTGACTTTTAGCACTTCTTTGTTAACCCTCTCCCATTTTTTGGGTATAAACTGATCCCTCCATAGTTCCGTTTCTTCACATTCCAGTATATAATTAATTCATTATCTACTTCCCCATATAGAGAGCAACTATCCAAATTCACTTCCATCCTATCCCCTCTTAACTTATGTGCACTTAATCTAGTCCAAGCCCAAACTTCTCTTCCTAACCTCTTACAAACCTCAACATACTCCTCCCTTCACCAATCAACTTTTAATTGTCTATATTGTACTAAAGTTTTCTTTCCTTCAAGACTCTGGAATAATTCCTGTTTCTCTTATGTCCTCCACTCTGTTCCTCACTTCTTTCCAAAAACCATTAATCAACCCCTCCCTCTCCTCCCATATATTCCCCATTCCAATTTCCTGTAAAGTTCTCCTTTCTCCCTGAGCCCAGTTCACCTCAGACTAAACATTGCCTCAATAAATTCTGCTCATCAAACGATCTTAATCTGTACCAATATTTAAGTATCCTTTCTACTATCAAACTGTTACTACCTACTCGTCCCAACTCCATCATTGCTGCTCCATTGGATGATGCAATAGATAGGCCCAGTATACTTTTACAAAACAATCTATGTACTTTATCAATTGTGTCCCATCCTTTATCACTTCCCCAAATCTCCGACCCATAGGCCATTTTTGCTTCGACTACCGCTTTGCAAATCCTTTCCAACCATTTAATATTTATGTCTGGTATTTTCTGTAGACACGTTCTTATGACTCATTGCCGATTTTCCCTTAGCCAATACACTAATCTTATGGTCATTCCATCTCCCATTGCTACTTATTCTCACTCTTAGATAATCATATTTATTTACTATTTGCAACTCTTCCCCTTCCATATACCATTTTTCCTCCTTCCTTTTATAACCTTTTTTAAATACCATTATCCTTGACTTTTTAAAATTTATTCTTAAACCCCATTTCTTGCAGAATGAATGTATAATATGCAGCACTCTTGTTACACCTCCTGTAGAAATAGAACCTACCACTAGATCATCTGCAAAGAGTAGCCCTGGTATCTCTCTATTATTTACTGGAGGTAAATATAAGTTTTCCTTATTCATCTCTTCCAAAATATCGTCAATAAATAATTTAAATAATATTGGACTGAGTTTACAACCTTATCTTAATCCCATATTGCTTTCAATTTTTCCCGTAATTTCATCATTGCTCAGCCTAATAGAAAACTTATTCTTCATATATATATTCTGTACTGCTCTGATACATTTTACACTTACTCTCTTATTTCTCAGTTTAATCCACAGTGCCTCTCTATTTATAGTATCAAATGCTTTCTCTAAATCAATGAATGCCATATATACCCTAACTCTTTTAATACTTAAATATTTATCTACAATTTATTTTATAATAAAAATATTGTCCACTGTTCTTCTTCCTTTTCTAAATCTCATCTGAAATATTGATAGTTTACTTTCATCCTCTCTCCAATTCTGTAATCTAGTTGCTAGGATTCCTGTGTTTATCTTTCCTAAAACTGACAATAAACCAATATCTCTATAATTAGTTGAATCTTTAACACTCCCTTTCCCTTTATAAATAGGTACAATTATACTTGTCTTCCAGCTATGTGGTACCTTTGCTCCTTCAAATATAATATTAATGAGGTTAACCAGCGTCTCGGTCCTATCTCTATTCTCAATCCATTTCTTCCAAAATTCCCCTGGTATACCATCAATCCCTGGTGCTTTATTGTTTTTAAACCTTTTAGTTTCCTCCCATACTTCCGTTGCAGTTATTTTCTTATCCAGCCCATCTATATATTCTATATCTAAAGACAATGAAATTACATTTGTTAATTTGATTTTGATCCCTAATAAGTCTTTAAAATAATTACACCATCTTTCTGGTGCTATAACATTTCCCCTATTCTTGCTATTATACATTCCTCGGATTATTTGCCATACTCTACAGATGTCATTTTTAGTTGCTGCTTCGAGCAAATTTCTACTTACTCTCACACCCCATTCTTTCTTTTTTGCTTCAGTTAAACATCTATAACTCCATTTCATTGTTATATAATCTTTTCTTGCTTCCTAATCCTCCTGTAACTCCCATCTCCTTAATTTCTGTACCACCCTCCTCTAAGCCTTAACTCATTCCTCATCAAACCATCCCTTGCTTAGCATTTGTCCCGCTTTCTTTTGCTTCATTTTACCTCCTGCCTTTTTAATTACCCACTCTACTCTCTCTATTACCTCCTCTGACCTTTTGCTTTGTAATAGAACATTTATCTTATCCTTTGTGTTCTCCCCCATAATTAAATTCAACTTGTCCAAATATGTCTCTTCCTCCCAACTTTCCATTTAAACACTTCTATCTTCTTTCCCCCCCTAATGGGTTCATCATCCTCCACCTCACACTCCACCCTAAATTTAGCCTTCAATGGAAAATGACAGCTAGTGAAGGCTCCCTGAATTATTTCAAAATATATTATATCATCAATATCCAATGAATACAGTAGGTAATCGACTACACTTGACCCATTATTATTTACAAATGTAAATTCACCCATCTTATCCTTTCCTTTAATTCCATTACATACATTCAGGTTATTCTCTTCACAAAATTGTAATAATTTTTTACCTTCTTTGTTTACTATTGTATCTCTACTTTGTCTTTTCTCTATTTCCTGTCGTACGGTTGTGCCTTCTTCTGTTCCTATTTGAGGTTGCTCATATCCTAACTTAGCATTAAAATCGCCTACTAAAACAATTCCTTTCTTGGAAGTGTTGAAAACAATGTTGTTATAATAAATTAAATTTAAAGGGAGTCGATTAATGACACTAAACAACACTTACTTTTAAATTTTTCCAGAACATGTTTCAGAGACTTTGCCTCCATCCTCAACCGGCCATCGACTGGCTCCCATTGGTGTAGTTGACGATACTTTGTCGTAGGTCTCCTCTGGTGGTGGTTCAAGGAACTTGCTGAACAAATCTTTCTGGGGGATGTCAAAATTGAATACTTTGTTCCTATTTTTTGAAATGAAGATTTGTTCCCGTGTGGATAGTTCTTGTTTTCCTGATGTATGTTTTAGTAGTGTTGGTTCTGGATTTATGTTGTGGTTTTTTTCCCAAAAATGCATGGCAAATGCTGATTTTTCTAATTGTTTATATTTTATGTTTCTAAAGTGTTCCTTTGCTCTTGTTTCTAAATTTCTTTTGGTTTTTCCAATATAAATTTGACTACAGTCACTGCATTCAATTTGATATATACTTGTTTCTAAATTTCTTTTGGTTTTTCCAATATAAATTTGACTAGTCACTGCATTCAATTTGATATATACCAAATTTTTTGTTAGATGAAATGGCATCTTTGATGTTTGAGCAAATTAGGTTTTCTAAGGAGAAATGGTTGACTGGTGCTAGTTTAATGTTTTGTTTTTTGAAAACTTTTTTTTCAAGGCTACTTTCCTCCATTGTCAACCGGACATTGACTGGTGGCAATGGAGGAAAGTAGCTTCCGAAATATGTTCCAGGAAATTTAAAAGTAAGTGTTGTTTAGTGTCATTAATTGACTCACCCTTAAATTTAATTTATTACAACAACACTGTTTTCAACATTTCCATGAAAGGAAATTAAAAAGCTTAACAAATATCTTGCACAGTTTTTCCTTCCTCCTTTATGATTTGTCTTAGGCAGATTGTTTCTGAAGCGAAAATATGTGAATACTGTTAATATTTCTGCAAAATTGGTATGAAAAAGAAAAGCTATCAAGGTCAGAGCATAAAAAGTAGAAAGATACTTTAACAGGTTCTTTTGAGGGGGGGGGGGGGGGAGATAACTGTTCTATGATCCCATATAATGTTCTCTTTACTAATCCTCATATTTTTCAGAATCTATCAAGCTGTAAGTCGTCTGCCTCAAATGATAGAAGCTTTAAATGAGGCTAGTATAGAATGTGCAGCTCTACGTAGTGCTATTCTGGAACCTTTGCAAGAAGCTCTGGGAGATATGGAACGTTTTCAAGAAATGGTAGAGACTACTATCGACATGGAACAGGTTGATCGCGGAGAGTTCCTTGTGAAGCCCAGTTTTGATGATGACTTGAAAGGTGCAGTAATGATCTGGTTCTTGATGTATAGTAAAGAAATATTTTACAAAACTGCTATTAAAACTATAACAAAAGTTAAGTATTTTGTAAAAATCTGAAAGTTTAATACAATATTGATAAACGTGTCTTTTTTAAGATACCTATTTATAAATTTAAAATAGGTAAATACAGTAAAACTTTATTTAATATGCTCCAATTAATAATACTACTTCAAGGGCATAGTACTACTACATATATATTTGAACCACAGATCTCCTGGTTCAAATCCCGGCCATGGCATTGAATTTTTCATGTTGACTCTATCAGAGACCTTAGCCTATATACGTCTAGTGTGAAGAAATGATTAATTTCCATCAATTGGCTAAAATAATAGTTAAATGATGAAACCTGGGATTCAAGTACTTACAATAGTAAGTTGCCACAAACGGTGTATCTCAAATGCGAGAGCACCTAGTGGTTTACCAGAGAAATATGAGTCAAATGGAGAAATTGATGTCAGGACGGCACGTTGGCCATGGTAGCTCAATGGGTTAGAGCAACTGAACAGAAACCAGGAGATCCGTGGTTCAAATCTCGGCCATGGCATTGAATTTTTCATGTTGACTCTATCTATCATAACCTTAGTTCCTCAAAATAAATATAGTATTAAACATTTACTGCATTTCTCTAAAAAAGATAAAATTACTGATAATAAAAGATTTGATATTTATCAATGTAATTGTTTAGATTGTGATAAAGTTTATATTGGAAAGACAAAATATAATTAGGGAACCATTAAGTATAAACAAACTGATAAATCGGCTGTAGCAGATCATTTTTGGTCATTTAACCATGAAATAAATCCAGAAGTTAAATTATTAAAACGATTATATGGTCCAACAGATTTAATTATTGGGAAAAGATATTTATTTTATAAAATAAACATCGAATAACGAATTTTGAAATACCGGCAGTTGATTCTGTTTTTAAATTTGTTCCATTTTCATATGTTGGTAGTACTAAAATATACATAGTGACATCTAATGACAGTAACATTATCAATTTGTTGATGGTTTGAGCTGATGATGTGAATGATTTATTCACGAAATCGCGATCCTAGTCAATTTCTAAGAAATACGGTCATCATTTCTTATAAGATAAATGAAGTTTTTTAGGTTACAAATTATTATATTTGTTTATATTTGTTTCCTTCACTGTTAATAGCTTAATATTTTACATATGAATTGCATATATTTAACGCAGTAAATGTGAAACAAGCCAAATTAATTGAATACCTTAAAATAGAACTAGTTTCTAAGTAATGTCTGCTTCATACATATCTTCATTGTTTATAAAGTTTTACACATGCCGGCTCAGTGTATTACTTTAAAAAGAAAAAGAAATAAAAAAAATGGCTCATTATCAAAATTTTATTTGTAAGTAATTCAGAGTTATAAGTAATTTCCCTCTTCCCCTTGCTATATGCATAAATCAGATTCAACTGTAATTAGAATTTTTTTTATTCATGTTTAGAGTTACGGGACACAATGGACAATCTAGAGGTACAGATAAAGAAGCAGTTGTCCCGTGCAGCTACTGACTTGGGTCTAGAAGCTGGCAAAACTGTGAAGTTGGAATCAAATGCACAGCTTGGATATTTCTTACGAGTGACTTTGAAGGTAAAATGGTAAAATTCTTATATAAACTGCCCTGATGTTCCTAAATAAATATGTTATGATTGAAGTAGAACAATTAGTTTAATGTTAGATCAAAGATATTACAGATAATGGCTGCTTTTACAAATCTGAAATAACTATTCATGCTTGTCAGTGTGTGTTTTTGAAAACCATTAGTAGATTCTATTAAGTTTGAACAAAATGCCTTATCTTGACAGTGTTAAGTGTAACTAGACATCAAATATTTGGACACTAATAGCTTTAGTTTTAGTTGCCTAAAAGCAAAAGCTTTTAGTGACTGAAATGGACTTGAAGTATATTGAATTACAGTCCTTCTGGGCTTAGAGTAGGATGTACATAAACAGTGTGGTTGTATCACTCATTAATATGTTGACATTCCCTGCTCTCAGCTGTTTACATCTGACTCTTGTTGCAACTGTCATATCTTTCACTACAACTCATGTTTAAATGTTTTGGAAATTAGTATTTATTCTCCCCATTTGTTACTGGAAATATAAAATAAGCAATAATATATGCAATGTAGTAACAAACTTTTCTGCTTGCATTTCACTATTTTACTTGCTCTGAAAGTTGTGTTACATTGTAATGTTGACATCTGTACACACTTTAAGGTTGGATAGATTTTAGACCCTTTTATGCCACAAAAAGGCAATTTAGGCAACACTAATGAAAACTATGAAATCATCGAAATATTTTATTTACATATTTATTATCCTTATACCTTTATCTTTCATGTTCCGTGTTGCTTTCCTTGTTTTCAGTCATTTAAATGCTACTAAATGCCTTTGCACCTGATGGCATAAGGATGTTTCAAGCATTTCACCTGTGAAAATACTTAAATTTCTATTTTTACTTTTAAGGTTGAAATTGCTTACAAATACACTATCAATTTTGCTGTTTTAAAGTCCTTCGTTTGAAAGATCTAAACTATTTTACTTCAAAATTCTACATAATTTTTAAGAAATTAAAAGTGTACCATGCAATGAACAATTTGGTGATTTTTCATATAACTTAAATTCGTAGAACATGCTGGAATATAAATAGACTTACATTAATGCATTTGCTTTAAATATCCTTATTCAGCTTTGTTGCTTGTTTTAATAGATTATGTATTTTTACACTAATTCTGAAAGTTTGAAGGAAACTGGTTAAAAATTTCATCATATGGAACATTTTGTAGGGGGAAATCTAGAACTCTAGTTCTCTCCTATTAAAAATTTTCAACATTTGTTGCTACAAGTACTCCTTGCAGGTGGTTTGTTATTCAATTTTATCCAAAACTGCAGTATATGCTAATTAATGTATAACACACAAAATTAAGTTGTAGTTCTGGACGTAATGCCAATTGTTTGACAACATTGGGTATTTCTTTTAATAAAATTATTAATTAATCATAAATCATCATCCACAATTTAGTACATCATTCATAATTTGTTATATGTGTTTGGAGGAATTTAGTAACAGTGACATCAAAATTAATCTCGGAAACTATTTGTAGTTGGTTTATTAATACTCGTCACTTACTTGTTTATATTTATGAGAGACTAGTTTCAAAGGCATTTGCCTCCATTTTCAATCTCTTTACAACTGGCATCTGTTGTTGTCTGCTCTCTCTCTGTTGGTGGAACTATGAACTTCTTTGTCAAATTATCTACTGGTGGGATTTCAAAGTTCATTATGTGATCCTTATTTTTCCATATGAATATGTTCTCCCATTCCTTTCTTGGAAGTGTTGAAAACAGTGTTGTTATGATAAACTAAATTTAAAGGGAGTCGATTGTATTGCTTGCAAGTAGGAATCAGACATTTGCTGCTAATTAGACAATATCTGTTTTGACTGTTGGATCTTTCAAAATTTTTTTTACTGTTTTCACATGTACTAAACCCATGGCACGACAGCCCATAGAGGGCCAAGGCCTGCCAACACAACTGCCGACCTCACGCCCACATATGCAAGGTAGAGATGAGCGATCATCCAACCAATACAGGGAGGAGATGTGGTCAGCATCTTGGTATACCCAGCCGGAAAGTTGGCTTTCTTGACCAGGGTTGCTTACCTATTGCAAGTTCCTCAATTTCCTCACAATGCTGAGTGGGCACTGGTCCTATACCTGGGACTTAAAATCTGCACCCCCAGGGATGAGATCGATTGGGTCACATTCCGATGCAAGGAACCAAAGCATGATGCCTTAGCCCACTACGCCATGGCACAGGACATTTTCACACATACAGCATTGTTAAAATCAGAGAATTCTTCAATGACAGTGGCAACCTCCATAAGGTATTTGGAGTAATACAAAGCTGCCATTATTTATGTTTTCCACATGTAACTCACAAGCTGCAGTGGAAGGGGAATATCTGTTGACTTACCTCTGAATTTTGAGATTCTTTATGGAGGTTTGCAAAAGCTTTTCTCATGTTTGAAATTAGGAGTCGATAAGAGGCAATTCATCTCCAATAGTTTGTCACCCTGTGAAGAGTATGATCCATGTGGTCAAGTGGATAAGGTTTGTGTAAAATGTTCTGAGAACAGGGGTTGCTGACACCATATAAGAGGCAGCATCTGTGCAAAGCAGGTGAACTTTCAGATCATCTATTCCACCAGGGTATATAGTATCTGCAAGCCTTTGTTTATTTACTTTGAAGTTCCTTAGAGTTACTAGGTGTGGAAATGAAGGTTCTTCAGGATCAAGTTTTCCTCCAATAAGACTAGCCATGCATCTGTTCAAAGTGTCGGTTAAATCAATGCAAAGCCAAATATAGGAACCATCAGTGTCCTCTTGAATTGAAGTTAAAGTTTGCTTGTAAAGAATGCAAAGTTTTTCTCTCAAAGTGATTCAGAAGGAATATTGTGTTTGCAATATTTTTGAAGTAACTGATTTAAAACTTGGCTCTCAGTCACATTCCAAGGGGTGTTGGGAGCCACAAGTGCCCTTCATAAATCAGACTATAAAGGGTTAAGTTGGATGAAGTAGACTGTATTAGTAACATTTGTTCACACTGGATTTTATGTTGACTTTGCTAGGTATCCCAACCATTGGACATACAGTTTCAGTTGATATTTCTTTTCTTGTGAAATCTACACAGACAAGTCTGTATTTTCATATAATAATAATAATAATAATAATAATAATAATAATAATAATAATAATAATAATAATAATAATAATAATAATAATAATAATAATAATAATAATAATAATAATAATAATAATAATAATAATAATAATAATAATAATAATAATAATAATAATAATAATAATAATAATAATAATAATAATAATAATAATAATAATAATAATAATAATAATAATAATCATAATGATAATGATAATGATAATGATAATGATAATGATAATGATAATGATAATGATAATGATAATGATAATAATAATAATAATAATAATAATAATAATAATAATAATAATAAAGTGTTTGTGCTACTACCAGTAACCCCATTAAGTTATACTCCACGATACCTTCATTGAAGCATGGTGATGACACCTTTGAACTCTCAAAGCCTTCTCAGCAGCTTTTCGAGAATCTAAATATTTTTTGACTCATTACTTTCAAATGTTAAATACATCACTGTTTCTAATCTTTTGCTTCAAATAAAATGGATTCTCATTATTTCTACCAACAAACATTTCCCTCTTTTGCTGATTTTCCCCCCATTTTTATATCACATACAACTTTATCCATCATTTCTTCAAGTAAATCACACAAACATCCAGGAGTAATGAGTTAACATAATATCTGGAGTAGATACACGTGGGCACAAATGACATAAGAAGAGGGGTAATGGCAGAAGAAATTATGGGCGACACCATGGATATAGTAGACCAAATATGAGCCGAAACGCCGAAAACAAAAATTGTGATAAGTGGAATATTGTGTAGAAGAGATGTAACGAAACAAAAAGTGCGAAGAATAAATGAAGAGTTGATCTGGCTGTGTCAAACACGAAAGTGCATGATGCTAGATGGAAATTGGCGAATAGGAGAGGAGGATAAAGCGAGGGATGGTGTATACCTAAACAGAAGAGGATCTGCGAAATTCGGAAAGCTTCTGTATGATTCAATCAACAGGTGCCAGGGAAACTTGTAAAGCAGATGGTGGATGCAAACAAATCTCCAGGAATCCTAAATACAGTGAAAAATTAACTAACATAGGGAAGCTACCATCAAGGGGAGATGCAGAAAAATTAACTGAAATGCAAACCTATGCAGGTAAGGTAAAGGATTGTATAAATCTGTGTATAGAGGGCAATTGAGGAGTAAACAGGGGGCAGGATAATCCAAACTTAAAAAATAAAAAATATCTTATTATTTTTCATCAAAATATTCAGTACATCGCAAACAAAAGAGCAACAATTGAGCAACTGATCCTTGATTTATAACCAAATATTATAGTATTTTCAGAACATGGGTTAAAAGATAGTGAAATGAATGCAAACTGCAATGAAAATTACGTCCTAGCCACTAGTTACTGCAGAGAAACTCATAAGAGTGGGGGGGGTTGTAATATATACTAAGAAAAATACAAAATTTAACAAAGTTGACTGTAAGAAATACTGTGAGGAAATGTGTTGTGAACTGTCAGCAATTGAAATTATTCTAAAAACAACAAAACTTATCATACTAGGGGTTTACAGTACACCAAGAGCCGACAAAAAAATTTTTTTATACAAACTTGAAACCTGCCTAAGTGACGTTATAAAAAATAATAATATCATTGTAATAGGAGACTTTAATATAGACATCTTAACAGAAAGTAAAAAGAAAACATCACTGTTAGAGCTAATGGAAAGGTGTAATCTGAACCTAATAGAATCAGGACCAACTAGAGTTACTCAACATACATCCACTTATATTGACCATATATATACTAACCTAAATAGGGAAGACTTATACTTATCACTAACAAATAGAGGTATCAGTGACTATTTTGGACAATTAATAGAAAGTAAAACCTTAAACAAGCAAACTTTAAAATTCAAACAATTGAGCGAAGTATAAAGAATTCTAAATAAAGATACATTAACGATATTAAAAAACAACCTTAAACTAGCAGTGTTCAGAAATGTACATGAAGCTAAAAAAAATATATGAAAAATTTGAAATGTTTATGAATACTTTAACAATGTGTTTAGAGCAGTCAGCACCACTATGCAAGGTGGTATGTGACAAGCATAAACTTACAAATTGGTCTACCAAAGGGATAAATAAATCAATGAAAAGAATGAAATTCTGAAACAGTTTAAAAGCTTTCAAACTAAATGAAAAATCTCACAGATATATAGATAATTATAGAAATATCTTAAATACACTAATTAATGAAGCAAAAAAGCTTCACAACAAAAGACTTTTACAAAATGCCGGAAATAAAATTAAAAAGACGTGGAGTATTATTAAATCTGTTCATAAAGAAAGCATATCAAAATGGGTAGAACATTTACAAATTGTAAAAGATAACTGTCAGATCCTGGACCCAATAAGTGTAAGTAATGCATTTAATGACTACTATATAAATATTGTAACGGGAGCATTGGAGCACCCTGTAACCAGCTGGGAACGGAATGCAGGGGGGAGGACCGCATTAGCCACACCTTCCCCTCGTTTGTCTTGTAGTATTTGACAGGCAGTGGTTGGGAGGAAAAACATCAGTGGGCCGTCTGCTTCTGCCCACCTGGTTCCAGAAATTACGGAGTCTGGAACATTCTCCTGGTCACTAGAAACCGGCGAAATTCCTATAAAGAGGGTTCCAGACAGACGGAGTGGGTCAGTTAGTGAGTTGTTGTGCTGTGTTGAGTTGGTCAATCAGTTGGTTAGTGTGAGCGAGAAGACAGTCGCAGTTCTTGGTGTAAGAGTTAGTCAGTGACGTGTTAATGAACGAAAGGATTGTGCAACGGAAGACTGTACGAACTGTGTATGAGTATCGGAGCTTATGTAATCGCGAGTACAAGTGAAGTTGTAACGGACGAACGGGTAAATTGTAATTGTGTGCAGCAAGTAATTTTGTGTAATTGGCAAGTGTTAAACTGTAAGTCGGTGGAAATAAAGAACATTGTTGAGTGGTGTAATTGGACTTTTCATTTCACGAACCCACAAAGTCACACTGGCGTCAGAAGTGGGATATAACACAAAGTCACACTGGTGTCAGGAAGCGGGAAAACAACATCACCGAACATTACAACGATGGAGGCAGCATTAGAAAAGATTTTAGCGGAACTGAAAGAAATGAAGACGGCTAAAGACAACATCATCAGGAAGATGGAAGAAATGCGGGCCGAATTAACAGAGACGCTGGAGACTAGAAATAACCTGGCCGCGGAACTGAAACTAATCAGGACGGCTAGGGAGAACATCGCCGCAGAGTTGAAACAAATGAAGACGGCAAACAACATCGCCGAGAAGATGGAACAAGTGAAGGCCGAGTTAACCACAGAAATGAGAGCAGCGAATGACGGTCTGGCTACCGAAATGAAGGTGGCGAACGAGGCTCTCGCCGCCAAGTTTGAGGAACGGTTGGCCGGCGTGAGGGATGACGTCGCGAACCTGGGCAAACGGAAGGGTCAAGTAGACGACCGCCGTAATGATTTAGAGGAAAAGGCCGACAACATCGCAAAACCCCTCACCCGCCTGACGGAGGAAAACCGGCCTTATGTGTGGACGGAGGACGCCGAAGACGCTTTCCAGCACCCGAAGGAGACCCTGTGCAGTGCTCCAACTTTGGGTTTCCCACAACCGGGTGGCGCCTTCATTGTGGACACCGACGCTAGTGACCATTGCATTGGAGGTGTCCTATCGCAGATCCAGGACGGCCATGAGCGCACAAGAGTGGAAGAGAAGGAGCGTGCCGCAGCAGTCCGAGTAGTTGTGGCAAGGCCTGCTGAAGGCTGGGATAGCGCAGGCCTGAGGAGGGAGCAGCTGGCGGACGCAGACTTGGGGCCACTCTTGAGGGAAGTGGACGCAGGGACGAGGCCAACCTGGGAGGACATCGCACCGAGGAGCGCCACCTACAAGTCGCACTGGGCCCAATGGGACTCGTTGAAGACCAGAGAGGGCGTGCTGTTCCGGGTATGGGAGTCACCCGATGGGAAGGCGCGGAGAGGACAGTTGGTACTTCCCCGGAGCAAGGTCCCGGAAGTCTTGGAGGAAGTGCACGCCGGTACTTCAGGAGGACACCTGGGAGCGAACCGAATGATTCACAAACTACGGCAGCGCTACTTCTGGCTCAGACTCCGGGCAGATCCTGGTGGTACACCTGGACCGCCTCGCACGCTACGATGGGGCTGTTCGTGGGCGAACAGCTTTGAGGAGGGAGCAGTGTAACGGGAGCATTGGAGCACCCTGTAACCAGCTGGGAACGGAATGCAGGGGGGAGGACCGCATTAGCCACACCTTCCCCTCGTTTGTCTTGTAGTATTTGACAGGCAGTGGTTGGGAGGAAAAACATCAGTGGGCCGTCTGCTTCTGCCCACCTGGTTCCAGAAATTACGGAGTCTGGAACATTCTCCTGGTCACTAGAAACCGGCGAAATTCCTATAAAGAGGGTTCCAGACAGACGGAGTGGGTCAGTTAGTGAGTTGTTGTGCTGTGTTGAGTTGGTCAATCAGTTGGTTAGTGTGAGCGAGAAGACAGTCGCAGTTCTTGGTGTAAGAGTTAGTCAGTGACGTGTTAATGAACGAAAGGATTGTGCAACGGAAGACTGTACGAACTGTGTATGAGTATCGGAGCTTATGTAATCGCGAGTACAAGTGAAGTTGTAACGGACGAACGGGTAAATTGTAATTGTGTGCAGCAAGTAATTTTGTGTAATTGGCAAGTGTTAAACTGTAAGTCGGTGGAAATAAAGAACATTGTTGAGTGGTGTAATTGGACTTTTCATTTCACGAACCCACAAAGTCACAATATTGTATCCAATATGGGAATTAAGAAAATAAATGACCAAACAACAAATGAAGGAAGCATATGTAACTCCATGGTAGTGAGAGAAATAACAAATGAGCAGGTCATCAAATAGATAAATATACTAAAATGTAAAAAAATCTAGTGGGTTAGATGAATACTCTAATCAAATGATAAAATATTGTAAATATGAAATTGTGGACACCTTTACTCACATAATAAATGAAAGTTTCAACCAAGGCACATCCCCAAGTAAACTAAAACAAATAGTAGTTAGACCTATATACAAAAAGAAAGGCTCCAAACAACGAATGGAAAACTATCTTCCTATATCGCTCTGCTCAGTATTTTCAAAAATCATGGAAGGCCTTTTCCTAGAACAACTACAAAGTTTTTGCAATAAATTTAATATCATCTCAGAAAATCAGTTTGGTTTTCAAAAAACTAAATCTACAATACATGCAATTAGCAAAGGAAATGATATAATTGTTCGTGCATTAGATAGAAAAGAGATAGTGGTAGCAATCTTTCTTGACCTATCCAAAGCTTTTGATTGTATTAACATAGAAAATCTAGTCTCAAAATTAGAAAACTATGGGATAAGAGGCACCCCATTAGAATGGATAAGTTCATACCTCCCCAACAGACAGCAATGCGTAGAGATAATATATAACATAGAAGGAAACTTGAAAAAAATTAAATCAATGTTTAAACCGATAACACATGGAGTCCCACAGGGGTCTAAATTGGGGCCATATCTATTTATACTGTACATAAATTACTTGTTCAAAAAAATACAGGATGCAGGAGGATTAGCTATTAGGTATGCGGATGATACTACCATAGTGGTAACAGGAAAAACAGCAGCAGAGGTCCAAAATAAAGCAAACAGGTTATTAGAGGTAGTTAGAATATATTTATCACAGCTAGGAATGTTACTAAACACAAATAAAACAGAATGGATGCAAATTGGAGTAAATAATAAAATGCAGACAAATATAACTTTAGTAATCCAAAATGAGCAAATTCAACAAGTAATGCAAACAAACTTTTTAGGACTAGTTATTGATAGTAATTTAAAATGGAATAAACATATTGAAAAAATTTGCAACAAAATAAATAAGGGCATATATGTGTTAAAGCAAGTAATACAAATCATGGATGAGAGTAGTGCTCTGAAAGTATATTATGCTTTTATACACTCTCATCTAAATTGTGGGATTATCTTATGGTTAAGAATATTTAGGTTACAGAAACGAGCCATAAGATTAATTTAAAAAATTCCAAGAAGAAACTCATGCAAAAATAGTTTTAAAAATCTTGGAATACTTACACTACCCTGCTTATATATATATATGAATCTCTTAAGTATATAGTAAGAATGCATAAAGAGGAAAAGAATACTAATATTCACAGGCATAACACAAGAACAAAACTGAACTATTTTAGAAACAGACTAAGAGGCACGCTAGGTAACAAGTGTATTGAAAACAACGCAAAAGATTTATACAATCATTTACCTCACCTCATCAAGGAAATAAATTCAGAGGTGAAGAAAATTGAGGCAATTAAGACATACCTGTTAAAAAATGCCTTCTATTCAATTGAAGAGTATAAAATATCACATGTCAGAGGTAGTTAGTCATGCAATATAAAGATTTATAGTATTAATGTATGTAAATTATTGTACAGTTCTTATTTATATTTAATGTATTTCTGACGAAGCCTTGTAAACATTTTTTGCAAATGGTGAATAAAATCTGAATCTGAATTATTCCCATAGTAACACACTTCTATAGTATATCTTATTTAGTGAACATCACTGGCAAAATAATTTACACTAATAGGATGGATGCTGCCCAGAGATTTGTGAAATAAGGCTTATGAAATAAAACTCCAAAGTCTCTTGTAGAAATGTATTTTTTATTTTAAAACCTAACTTCTTGTTACTTGTTTATGAAACAGAAGTTTCCTAAATTACAGGTTTAAAATGTGTAATTGATAAGGAAGAAATTTTGAGTTTTATAAGATAGAGCTCTGGCCTACAATTCACATCCTGTCAATAGTTAGTCTTTTCTGCAAGTGTTTCCTAGTGTGGAACAGCATGATTTTAGTAATCTCGGCATTGTATGTTTACATTTACACGTTAACTGAAAAATTGCAGTAACCAGGTAACTACTGTTCAAATCTCTCTCCCCAAAGATATGGAAATTTTGTTATGGGGGAATATAATTGGTACACAAAAAATAAGAATACTGGGTTTAGTTTTGATGTCCATATGATAATGGTCTCATTGCACAATATGTCTAACCAAGGAGGTGCCATTTGGAAACTGCAGGAGAAAATACATCAACACAAAGTCTGTTCAAACACTGTAGCTAATTTTGAATTTTTGCGGGCTATGTATATTCGATTCTTTATTGTTTTGTGGCATTATGTTGGTACTCATGTCCCTCACTTATGTTGATAAGCTCTGCCATTTTGAATGTTCAATTAATTGTTGACAGCTACAAGGGGCATCCAGAAAGTAAGTTCTGTTTCAGTTTATCTCCGCTGCGATCGCAGTTCCGCACATGCGCAGTAGACGCTCTGTATCAAGGAGAACAAACATGTGCCATTGTGAGATCGCTGTCAGCTACGTACGCTTTGTTGTGCTTGTTTACAGTGTTGGTGTTGATTGAAGATCCTGCTGCTTGTGAAATCAGATCTGTGATTCGTTTTCTGAATGCTAGGAAAGTGAAACCAATTGAAATTTATCGGCAAATTTGCGATGTTCAAAAGGTGTTGTGTTTCTTCATGACAACGCACGACCACACACTGCAAATGCGCCGAGAAACATCCTACAGGAATTTGGCTGGGATGTGTTTGACCACTTCCCTCCCCCCCCCCCCCCCCCTGTACAAGCACTGACCTCGCTCCTAGTGACTTTCATCTGTTTTTGCATCTCAAATCTTTCCTTGGCAGTCAACACTTCAACAATGATGAAGAACTGAAAGAAAATGTTTCCCAACTTTTTGAAGACACAGGTAGCAAACTTCTATGAAGAAGGTATACAAAAGCTTGTGCCTCACTATGACAAATGCCTGCAAAATTTCGGCAGTTATGTGGAAAATTAGTATAAGAGTTGTAGAATTTTGTGCAATAAATAATTTTTCTGTATCTGTACACAATTTAATTTTATTACCAAACAGAATTTACTTTCTGGACATACCTCATACTTTGCTTGGACGTATTTTGGCTTTTCTTAGATTTTTGCCTATTCTAAAAAATGGAACAAAGTATCTGTTGCTCACACATTATTGCTTGTGCACGAATTTTTGGCCAAAAACAACACTTATGATGCCGCAGCCACCATACTCTCTAGACCTGGTTCCCTGCGACTTTTTTGTTCCTAAAACAGAAGAGGCCCATGAAAGGATGATGCTACACATGATTGAGATCAAGACGACATCGAAGGAGGATCTGAACAAGATCATAAAAAACAATTTTTTAAAGTGCTTGGATGATTGGAAAAAGCTTGGGCACAAGTGTATAATATCTGGTGGGAAGTGCTTTGAAGGGAACAAAATAGTTATTCATGAATAAATAAATACTTTAAAAAAAACCACAGAATTCGCAATACTTTTTGAACAGACCTGGTAAATCTAAGCTCAACATAAGGTAACTATAAATTAATGAAACTGTAGTATAAGAATTCAAGTTGAAGATTTAATGCTATAAGTAGAGCCCAGATTGTAAGCACAAATGGTGAAATAAGAAAACATATAAACATGAAAATTGAAACAAGCATAAAAAATAAGCAAAATAAAAACTAAAAATTTAATCATAATATATTGTTTCTTAAAATTTGTACTTTATTTAAGCTTGTTACAGTACGCAAGAGAAGTTATCTTGAGATTTTCTTGTGTGAGGCTGCTGCATTTGTCAGTGAAGAATTTTTTATACAGTGGAAAGGATCTCTCAGCATCGCATGACGTTACTGGAACACGTGAAAAGCACCACAGTTCATTTTGAATAAATTCCTTTTCTATATATGTTTCTCTATGAGAAAGATTTTTAGAAATGTTATTCAATGTTTCATAACCAAGGTTTTTCATTAATATCTTACTAAGTTTCTCAAAGACAGTTTTAGTAATACTGTGCGTCTCTGAAGACAAGGTTACTGAAATTTCATATATCAAAGAAACTGAATGTTCCAAGGTGTTATTTCGAGCTTCCAACTGTGTTATAAAAGCAGGATTTTGGGGAAACGGTTATGGATGTACCCTGTCTTATCTTGGATCCAATATTAACAAAACATTCCTGTGCAGTGGCAGTGCTGCTTGCATCTTCTGCATCTAAGGAGTACAACACCTTTTTACTTCATTAAAATGTTCTGCGCAGTATGACACGGCCTTTAACCAAGAACCCCATCAAGTTAATACTGGCTGAGAAGGTAAAGGAGTTGGAAAACTAATTGACACACTTCACTACAATTATTTTCATTGTCAGCTGTTGACCTGCTGGTTGGAGTTCGGTTATTTTGTGCCTGCCTGTGCTGCCACCACAGACAGACAGGACAGCAAGTACAGACAACCAAATAAGTACTAACCAATATGTCAGTAACTGACAGATGTCAGGCATCTACTGTAGTGAACTACATAAATAACTTTTCCTACTTCTCATTTATTTTTATAGTTAATATATATTAAAAGCTTTGTTGTTTCCCATAACAAAAAACAAAGTGGATAAGGTATTTAACAGTTGCAATTTAGTGTATACAAAATGAAAATCTTAATGTAGGTTTAGATTTAACTTTTTTAGATGTTGAAAATATAGTTAACCTGTTAATTTCTCTGCAAGTATGTTGTAACTGATCTCTCTCATTTATTTTTTTATATTTAAATGTATAAATTGATTTAGAGCATAATTTACTAAATATGGATGCCAATTTTCATTCAAATATATACTAAATGTTGTGTTCAAGGCTCTATGTATTATAGTCTGAAGCAAAACCAGCAAATGCTGACAATTCCTCTTGTCTCAATTGAAACAGAAAGGTTTTTTCCTTCTTCCTTTTTTCTGTTCTTTTATTACTGATGTATTCTAAATGTAATGAATAGGAACTAGAAATGTGCTTAAGGTATTACAATAAAAATGAGAACTTTTCTTGCAGGAAGAGAAGGTTTTGAGAAACAACAAGGATTATCAGACAGTTGACACAAACAAAAGTGGAGTGAGATTTAGAAGTTCAGCCCTAACTGAGCTTAACAGAGAATACCTGAGTGCTCGAGATCGCTATGCTGAGCATCAGAAGGCTGTTGTGGGTGAGATCATTTCAGTAGCAGGTAAGTTCAACTCTCTGCAGTTCGGATATTTATTGAAAACTAAATTTCTTAATGTAAACAAAAAGAGAAAGAATTTCATTTCATTTTTTTTTTCATTTCTTTTATTCATCCATTTAAACATATACTTGCTGTGTACTCATCCAATTCATTCTGTGCATAATTGATCAAAGACAGCTAATAATAATAATAATAATAATAATAATAATAATAATAATAATAATATAAAAATAATAAACCCTGGCACGACAGTCCTAAGATGGCCAAGGCCAACCAACCGGGCTGCCGGCCTCATGCCCACTTATGCAAGACAGAGGTGGGCAATCATCCAACCAATATGGGGAGGAGATGTGGTCAGCATCTCAGTATCCCCTAGCCGGAACGTTGGTTTTCGTGACCAGGGCCGCTGACCTAGCGTAAGCTCCTCACTTTTCTTATGATGCTGAGGAAAGTGAGGACCCGGGACTTGAAAATCTGCACCCCATGGGTGGGATCCAACTCTGGCTGCTTTTGTGGCCAGGGACCAAGGCATGCTGCCTTAGCCCGCTACGCCATAGCACAGAACCAAAGACAGCTGATAGCTACTTAAATTATAGAGGCTATCCCTTATTACCTCATTACACCTTTATGTGAAGGTGTCTAAGGTAAATTAATGCATAGTGCTCTTGTTTCAGTATCAGTGTTGTGACTAAGTGACAAGACCAAGTGGTGCTGATCTTACTTTACTTGTCACTAGAATTGTAAGTTAGACCAATGTAGAATAACTTTCACTTTTTACAAATACACAGAGTAAGATGTCAGTGTAATGTTCCTTTATGTCTCGGTTGCATGTGCTGCTTAAACGTCTCAAGATTCACTGCTCCTAGTCCAGTACTCACCTTAACACTGCTCATACTGATCAACTCACTAATTCACAACCACTCTAATACTCACTGCTCAACTCATAACTAGGATTTAAGTTAATTGATGGAAATTGATCATATCTTCACACTAGTGTATATAGGCTAAGGTTTTGTGTAGATGGAGTCAACCTGGAAAAATTAAAATTCAATGCCATGGCCGGAATTTGAACCTCAGATCTCCTGGTTTCCGTCCAGTCGCTTTCCCATTGAGCTACCATTTGTTGTTGTTGGAATAAATGAAATGATGCTCAAATGAGCCCAGGATCCATAGAGCTTAGAGTTAACCCGACATTCATCTTTAAGGATAAGAGAAAACCCCGGAAAAAGCCTTATCCAGGTAATTCACCATGACCGAGATTCGAACTTGGGACTTCTTGAACGTGAGGCAGACATGCTACTACCATGCCACTGAGGCGGGCTACCATGGCCAACGTGCCGTCCTGACATTAAATTCTCCAATTGACTCATATATTTTCCTGGTAAACCACTGGGGCTCTCATATCCGAGATACATCGTTTGTGGCTTTTGTGTCGTGCGTTTGTGCCATGGCATTGAATTTTTCAGATTGACTCTATTCATAACCAGGAACTTCTCTTCTCAAGGTTGGCTTTTGCACCCCCTGCTGGTGTCTGAAGAAATGTTCTGGCTACCGAAATCTGTTGAATCATAGAAATGGAACATTGTTGAAGTTAATCTTCTAGATCTGCTAAAATCAAATGTCTGGAATGTCCAGTGCGGCACAACAGTGAGGCATGTACTTCCTGCTTGTGATGTTGCCAGTGGTTGTCCTTGAATGTTCCTCCCCCTCCTTCCTCACCTTTTGCAGCAAACAACAAAAATGGTGGAATGGGATGACCACACTTAATCCCTTTCCATTAGGCATTCGCTGCCACCATGACAGTATATAACAGTTACTTTGGAAAGTTTTCTAAAGACAAATTCTAGTCAATATGATTTTATAAAACAGAACAAGATATTATTACTAAAATTAGGCAAGTGAGTCAACCTTGTATATACTTTTCTCCACTTACAAGTTTTTTATGAAGACTAGTTTCTGGGGACTTCTCCCCTATCGTCAGCTCTGTGGTAGACTGATGATGCATCCGGTGTCTGCATCTGGCTTGGTGTTGTGCTGCCATCTAACGTCCTGGTAAGTTTGATGACGTCATCTACCGCGGGAATTTCAAAATTCATCAAGAGGTCCTGTTTTTTCGTAATAAATATGTTTTCCCAAATCTGTAGTTCCAGAGGTTTCTTTGCCTGTTTGATCAGCTCTATTTCTTGTTTTATGTTGTGATTCTCAGACCAAAAGTGATGTGATACGGCCGACTTGTCCATTTGTTTAAATTTAATATTTCTGAAGTGTTCTTTCATTCTTGTTCCTAGATTCCTTTTGGTCTTACCAAATAGACAATCCTGTCACAAGAAAAAGAACTGATCAAACAGGCAAAGAAACCTCTGGAACTACAGATTTGGGAAAACATATTTATTACGAAAAAACAGGACCTCTTGATGAATTTTGAAATTCCCGCGGTAGATGACGTCATCAAACTTACCAGGACGTTAGATGGCAGCACAACACCAAGCCAGATGCAGACACCGGATGCATCATCAGTCTACCACAGAGCTGACGATAGGGGAGAAGTCCCCAGAAACTAGTCTTCATAAAAAACTTGTAAGTGGAGAAAAGTATATACAAGGTTGACTCACTTGCCTAATTTTAGTAACAATGGCACTCCACTTTCTGAAATACTTCTTTTTATTCTATATATAGAACAAGATATAATTAACCATTGATTAGAAACATCATTTCAAAAGGCTCCTCAAACATAACCTCCAACTTAAGTTAACAAGCTGCAACTGCATGAATTAAATACGTAAAATATGAAGCTATTAACAGTGAAGCAAACAAACATATACAAATATAACAATTTATAACTTTAAACTTCTCTTATCTTATAAGAAATGATAATTTTCTTATAAATTGTCCGGGATCGCGATTTCATGTAAAACTTTTGTACACATCTTCAACCAGAAACAAAGTTGTCGCTATCGTTACGAATGCTAGATGTTGATATGTTCTTGTTAGTACAACCAAAATCTGAAAAAAAACAAATTTAAAAACAGAATCGACTGCTGGTATTTCAAAATTCATTACACGATATTTGTTTTTTAAAATAAATATCTTTTCCCAAACCATATCGGACCAAATTAAATCTATCGGACAATTTAATTGTTTTAATAATTTAACTTTTGAATTTATTTCATGGTTAAATGACCAAAAATGATCTGCTACGGCCAATTTATCAGTCTGTTTATACTTAATGTTACGAGTTTTGTCTTTCCAATATAAACTTTATCACAATCGAAATAATTAAACTGATAAATAGCAGATCTTTTATTAGGAATTTTATATTTTTTTTATAGAAAAATGCTATTTTTAAGAAAATTATCATTTCTTATAAGATAAGTGAAGTTTTAAGTTACGAATTGTTATATTTGTATATATGCATGATGTAAAATTTATTGGGCTTGTCAAATTTAGTCACATTTTTCACTATGTACAAAGGCTCTTTTGCTATTCTTCATTTCTTCTTTGTGTATTATTTAAATGCTGGAGCTTATTTTCCTTCCAAACATTTTCATTTTCATATATTTCTCACTACATAATAATATGCCCTGTTGCTGTTATTAAACTTGACTGCCAATTTATAAAGGGCTCCATTTGTTCACTATTGTACTATTCTCAGTTAAGTAAAGACAATGTTTAATATCCCCATGCTCTTTCTTAGAATCTATCCTGACCCTGTGACTCATCTTTCCACCAGATATAAGCATATTTATATACAGAATGAAGTGTCTGCTGTACGAGGGTAGTCTGAAAAGTTCTCGGCCTCACCCAGAGATATTGCAGCTCAGACAGTCAACACTTCAGATGCTACTCGAACTTCTCTGAGGAGACTACGACCACGACCACGCCACTGAAAATGTCGTCCATAGTAGTGGACGAAACGTCTGGAAAAGCCAGCTCCAGTAGACCACGGCATAACAGCCCGGAAATAACTCTTAGTTATACTCACCCAGAGATCTCAGCACTACTTTCATGATTTCTTTTCCTTACATTGGTACACATGTTAATAGACCCTATGCAAAATTACAAGTTGTTCCAGGCAATAGTTGACTGTATGCAGTTGTTTGAAGCAGTGGAAGTGCACATTGCTTTGAAAATGGAGAAATTTGAGTATCGTGCTATGATAAAATTCTTCATAAAAGGAGGTTTAACACCTACAGAAATTCATTTGTGGTTTGTAAATGTGTATGGTGACCTTCAGTTTCCACTGTGAAGAAATGGATGGCTGATACTAAACATTGCCATGAACGCTTCCAATATGATCCACCAAAGGACGTCCAAAAACTGTAACCACACCAGAAATCATTGGAAAAGTGCATGACATGGTTTTGGAAGATTGGTGTACCAAGGTGCATGAAATTGTTAATGCTCTTGGAATTTCAAAGGAACATGTTGGTCACATCTTGCATAAGGAGTTAAACATGAAAAAGCTTTGCGCAAGATGTATGCTGCATATCTTTACTGTGGGATGAAACCAAACCATTCGCACGGCACTTTCTGAAAAGTGCTTGGCACATTTTTTAAAAGAACAGAAGTGACTTTTTGTGCCAATATGTCACAGTGAATGAAACATGGATTCACCGCTACACATCCAAATCCAAGCAGCAGTCGAAGTAGTGGACAGAAGCTGGTTTTTCAGCTCCAAAGAAGGAGAGGACGGTGCCATCGGCGGGAAAGATAATGGTGTCAGTGTTTTGGGATGCCAAAGAAATTTTGTTGATTTATCTAGAAAAAGTTAAAACCATTACTGGAGAATACTACTCTCAACTTCTAACCAAACTGAATGCAAGCATTCATGAAAACAGATCCGTGTTAAAAAAAAAAAATGTTTTCCATCAGGACAATGCACCTGCCCATTGCCAAAGTGTTTTGGCAATGGGGAAATTGAGAGATCTGCACTATGAAGTGCTGAACATCCACCTTATTCCTGAGATTTGGTTCCCTCAGACTTCCATCTGTTTCCAAAACTGAAGAAATTCCTCACTGGTAGGCACTTTTCGTCTAATGAAGAAGCTGTGGTGGCTGTAAAGGTGTACTTTGCAGCACTTCCAGAGGAACACTACATAGAGAGGATAATAACATTGGAACATGCTGGACAAAATCTATTGATATTAGAGGAGATTATGCTGAAAAATAAAACTACCTTGAAAGTATGACTTGTTTTTCACTCTCAGGCCAAGAACTTTTCAGACCACCCTTGTATTTACCCATATTAGAAGCTTGCACATGCTGAAATTCCTGTGTTTGGCCTGGGTGGTATTAGTCTGATCCCAGCCCAACAGTAGTTTATACTATACCATCGAGCCCAAACCTGATAGTCTAATTTTATTTAAAGAAAATTCTTTGTAAGGGTCCTTAGGCTTTCATGACTAGTGTTGATATTAGTTAAATTTCTGGAATTGTAAAGTTGTAAAATTAAACAAAATGTGGCAATGCACTGACAAAAGCTAAAATGAAGCACCCAGCCCAAGCCAATCAGATGCCAGCACAGCACAGGACTTCCAATAACTCAGGTCTAGTCCATTGTTCATCCACTGCTGGTATAAATATGGTGATCTAGCAAGCTACAGCTACAGTTGCTGTCAGAATTTCCATGAGAGCACTTTGACCTCACACTGCCACTAAAGATGTCTTAACACAGCATAGATGAAACATCTGGGAAGAAGGAGCCTAGTGGACCTACAAACCACAAATTTGTTTAACTAATTAAGTTTTTTGTAGTTATTGAGATCTCACCTCCCCATCTCCACCTCCACTATGCCAAAAATCACAGGTTCAGAAACAATCCAGACCGATGTTTTCAAATGTGCTTATAAATGACAGCCCCATGTCATTGGATTTACTGGTAAAGAACTACAGAGTAAATTTTGTCACATGGCAGCGTGATATGATTATGGAAATTTACAAAATTTTTAACAAAGAAAATAATTATTTTTAATAGTTGCCACCACTTCCACCTACTTGTGGCTGAAGTTCATTGTGGTATGTGACAAGTTGACAGCATACTGCTTTATTGCCTAGATCCTGACTTTATTCCTATATTCTGTTCAGCATATCCTGGATGTGTATAGCTGAAGAGAAGTTGAGCAATAAGATATACATTGGAAAGATGAAACGTAACATTGGAACCAGATTAAAAGAACACTTTGGGAACATCAAGCAAAATGAAACAGATAAATCTGCACTCGTAGCAGCACATTTCTGGGATATAACAACATAGAACATAAAACCTAACTACTAAAATCAGTTCATTTGAATCAAGAATTAAACATCTGGGAAAACATTTATATAAAGAAATTTGAAACACATTTAATGAAAGGTCGAGTCAACAATGAAAAATTCAATGCCATGGCCGGGATTTGAACCACGGATCTCCTGATTTCCGTCCAGGAAAAGACTTACCCTGGAGATCTGTGGTTCAAATCCCGGCCATGGCATTGAATTTTTCATGTTGACTCTATTAAAAACCTTAGCCTATATATGGCTAGAATGAAGAAATGATTAATTTCCATATAATGGAATCTACTAGTTAAGTATACTATAGTATATAATAATAAATTAAAGGTCCTTTACGACAAATAAACTAATGTATAAACCCTTACGTAAAACACATCCACTAATTAAAAATTAACTAAAACACATTTAATGAATTTTGACATTCCATCACAAGAAAATACTTTACTTAGCCTCATTGAATCGCCACCAGATGTCTTGTCTCTAGAGAACCATGATCAGCTGGAACACCAAATTCTAGTCAGTCAACAATCTCTTAATGTCTTTAAGTGGAAGTGAAATGTGTTGAAAGAAAATTTGGTTATGTGAAGTACAGTGTCTCAAGTTGATTCATAGTATATATAATTTTAATCATGTTATAACTATATAGAATGTTTACTTTTCTGGAACACTACAGTGAACTGAAACATAATTAAATCATGTTAGAGGAGATTAATAAGTTATGACTGTTTAAAACTGGAAATACAATTTTGATTAAACAATCTAGATTTATTTTTATTTATGTAATACAAGGGCTGATCAACAAAGACTGAGACTGATTTTTTCCTGTAGTTTCCGTGATAGTTTTGTACCTGTAACATAAATATTTGACAAGAGCTGGTTTTTATGTATAATGTCGGTAGGCGGCAGCACTCTCATATTGGTAGGTTGGTAGTAATGCTCTGTTTTGTAGACCCTACGTGCATTTCGCATACCGACAATGGAGGTGACGTGAGAGAAGCAGTATAGTGCAATCAAATTCTCTTTTCGTTTAAACCATACAGCCACCGAAATTTATGAAAAGCTGTAGCAAGCGTACAGTGAGAATGCCCTACCTCGTGCAACAGTGTTTAACCGCTTCGCTGATGGCCATTTAAACCCTTCAGGGGCCGAAACGGATACCCAATAAACAGAACAGGACATTTAAATTGTTAAATGCTGTAAAAATGCATCATAAATACAATTCCGTATATTCCGTATTTATTAAGTTATTTAAACAAAACAAAAACTGGTTTAAAACCCATTAAAGGCAGTATACATCTACAGTAACAATAAAGTAGGGACTGCATTAATAAATCATCGAAATTTTAGTATTTTGTTTCATTGTAGCAAAAGCCATTATTTGCGCCGAACGCACCTAATATTTGAATCAGTTTGTTTTGTGTGTATACGAACCAATGTTTGTATGTTTAGCTACACAAGCGACTTCTCTGATTCAAGTTTAGTTTATTTATGCTATACCAAGCGATAGTCATACGAGTATACATTGCGTTACACTGAAAAGAAAACTCTCTGTGAGCATCTGTTATTACAGTGTTTCTCAACCAAGGTTTCTGGTAGCCTTATGCAGCTGTTTTCGCTCAGTATTTTAGTTATTTATACTCTCTCTGTGTTCAGAGTGATTTCTTATAGCTATCAAGAGCTAAATGAACGGCACATTTGAAATTGTTAAATTTAAATGTTAGTCATGGCTTATCCCCGTAGTGTAGCAAATAAATTACCTTGCGTATGATGTATACAGGCTTCTGATATTACTGTAGAAAATCTGGAATATTTGTTGTGTGATTATGAAGGAGATGTTTAGGATATAGGTAACAGCGACGTGTACTGGTCTACAGATGGCATGCTAGCTACTCCATTGTTTGGGGAAGTGGCGGGTCAAATATGGGTGATGCGGATCAGCTATTAGTATAGCTATCCCTCTTTACGAAAAACAGTTAAATGGTAAAAAAAAAGTATTTTTATACCACTGGATGTAACTATTCAAAATTGTTTAGTAATTTTCAGAGCTGTAAATTCATGCAAGACATTCATCTACCTGTACTTGCGTGTATAAATAGCTCGTAGCCTAATTGAGTATTATAATACTCAAAGACCTCTTTATACTAGGGGGTAAGAAATTCACCACGACATCACCCCTCATACTTGAGAGAAAACACTTTCCTAAAAGCATACCACCCACAACCAAAAAAATTGCAACCATTTCGAAAATGTCTAGTGTGTCGCGAAAAAGAAGTTTGCAAGGAAACCAATATTATTTGGTGTGAAACTGCAGATGTGCCCTTGGGTGTTTATCTCGGTTTGGAGGTGTACAATTCAAATAGAAACCTTTAAGGGTATGTTTACATCCCATATAGAACTAATTAAATTTATTGTAAAATAGGCAGATTAAAATAATTGGCATTATATGAGCATTAAATGCATGTATGCGCAGGACGTCTATACACGTCCATATCGGTTTAGGGCATTTTAACTTGGGCGTCATATGACGTCCATATCGGTGAAAGGGTTAAGTGGTTCAAGGACTTCAAAGAAGGCCAACTTGTCAGTGTTAAGCATGGTGGGCCTGGTGTTTCGGCTTCTGCTGTGACTGAAGTCAACATCAACACAGCTGCTGTGATTGTCCAAGAGGATCGGCATATAACATTACGTAACCTCAGTGAAGTGTTGAGAATTTCATATGGCAGTGTGTTTACAATTATGCACAACCATCTCTATATGACCCGAGTTTGTGCTCATTGGGTGCCACATCTGTTGACTCCCGAACAAAAGGCTGTGCAAATGGAAGCAAGCCGTGAGGTGCTGCATCTTTTTGCTGATGGAGGGGATGCATTTTTTAAATTGATTATCACCGATGATGAGTCATGGCTCCATCATTATGATCCTGAAGGAAAACAAGCCAGCACAGCGTGGAAATCGCCAGGTTCTCCAACACCAAAAAAGGCAAAAGTTGTTCAATCTGTAGGGAAAGTGATGATCACATTTTTTGACTGAAATGGAATGATTTACCAGCATGCAGTTCTCCCTCAGACTATTGTTACAGTAGCATACTACACGTCAGTATTGACTACACTGAGGAAGCACAAAGAAATGACCAGAGCTTTCTCGGACTGGGTGGCGACTTCATCATGATAATGCACAGCCTCACGTCGCAAATCAAGTCATGCAGTTTCTGACTCAATTAAACATTACCTGTGTACCACATCCACCTTACAGCCCCAATGTTGCACCCTGTGACTTTTTTTTATTGCCATCACTAAAGGCAAAGCTTAGGGGTATTTGATTTGAGAACTCTGAAGCAGTGCTCAAGAAAAGTGAAGCAATTCTCAAGTACCTGACAAAGAATGGTCTGCAGCACGTGTTCAAGGACTGGCAGAGATGCTATAAAAAGTGCATTGAAGTAGGAGGGGAATACTTTAAAAAAAAATCCAGTAAACATTGAATTACAGTAATAAACATCTGTGAAAAAAAAGATCAGACTCAGTCTTTGTTGATCAGCCCTCGTATATACATATAATAACTGGCATATTTTAGCTATGAGATGTAAAAGATATGTACAGCACATAACGAGCACTCATTCTACATATTTAATATGGTAATTTTTTGAATGAAAACATCAACTTCTGGCACAGTTGCTATTTAATTACTTTTTTTATTGCAGCTGGATATACTGGTACATTGCAACAAATGAATGATGTTCTAGCACAATTGGATGTGCTAGCTAGCTTTGCTGAAGTCGCAGTAGATGCTCCAAAGCCCTATGTACGCCCCAAACTTTTTGATGAAGGTGTTGGTATCTTGGAATTGGAACAAGTTCGACATCCATGTTTAGAATTGCCTGGTGGCATTTCATTTATTGCTAATGATGTGCACTTCAAACAAGGTAATTAATCTGTTACTAGCTTTCACTTAAGCAGTGAGCAGTATAGCACATTTTATCAACAATCATATTTATTTACATTAAGCTTACAGATGAGCATGAGGTTTTTATATCCAACTAATTAGACATATATTTTCATATGAGAGTCATTTATAATGTTCTTGAAATTACCTTAGATTGTAATAACATTTCCAAGGCAGTTTTCTTTTCAAACCAGCCATCTTTCATGAAATATTTGTGCATTATCGTAGAGAATTTTGAAGAATCACATTTAAGCATATTTATTTCTTTTAGTGCAGGCATGTCTATATGTTAAACATGGCAAATATTTAATGTCATGCAGCTACTAAGTGCTTGCAACAGAAATTCACACTGAAAAGATTTCCTCTTGGGCAAAAGTTGCCAAACTTTTCATAACAGAGTTTGCATTAACCATCAGAGAATGAATCATAATGTATAATTTGGAAAGAGTCACTTTAAGTTTGTAATATTGGAACATTTTCGAGGGCATTCATCCTTATCAGGTTAGTGAAGTAACAGCTGTTTCTTTCCTCTTCTGGCTAGATTGGAATGACAAAGCTCTAATAAATTGCTGATCACCAAAATTTCAAAATTTATTATACCATCTGCATTCTTGTTAATGAATATTTTCTCCTGAAGGTCGGTTCTAATAATGAAACTGGTTTTAACAGTGTTTTCAAAGGGTAGAGTCAGACTGAAAAATTCAATGCCATAGCCGGTATTTGAGCTACAGATCTCCCGGTCTCCATTCAGTTGTTCTTAACCATTGAGCTACCATGGCTCATTGCATCAGGGTATTATGCAAGCCAAAGAAATACTAAATTAATGTTACGACATGTGTAAAATCAAAAAAGATGAAAAAAATAAGGTAGCATACCTTAGACACAAGAAGGAGTGTAAAAATATACTAAAGAAAACAAAATCAAATCATATTAAAAGCATGCTAAGTACTAGTAACAATATAGTCAAAAAATCCTGGAACATTATTAACAATGAATGTGGGAAAAATAAAGGGGGATATACCAACATTCATCTAAATAAAGGCCAACTAAGAATTGAGGATCCAGCTGAAATAAGTAATTCATTTTTTTTTTTTTTTTTTTTTTTTTTAGAAAGTGTGAAAGTGTGAATCAGCTGATATTAGAGGCAGGGATAAATTATATCAATCCAAAACAAAGCCACTTAGCAATTCTATGTATCTCAGGGAAATAACAAAAGAATTACTTGAACCCATAAAAAAACTGTAAAATAATAATTCTTGTGCGCTTGATGGTATCTCTAATGCTTCACTGAAGCAATGCACCCCTTAACTGATAGAGCCGTTATTAATCATAATTAACTTGGTTATTACGTCAGGTATATTTCCTGATGGTTTGGAAAAATCTATTGTCATTCCTAGTCATAAAAAAGGAGACAAGGGTGAAATAAATAACTATCGGTCAATAATGCTTATCTCATCCCTTTCCAAGTTAGTGGAAAGAATAATAGCTGACCAAATCATATCATTTCTAGACAATTATGAAATTCTGGTCAATTTTCAATACAGTTTTAGAAAATGTAAATCAACAAAAAATGCCATATCAGAAATAATTGATCATATAATAGATAAGCTAGATAATAATGAAAGCAATAGCTGTATATTTCTGGATCTCTCAAAAGCATTTGACTGTGTCAAACATGAACTCCTACTAGATAAACTGAATCATTATGGAATACATGGAACTCCAAACAATTTAATTAGAACATATCTGAGCCAAAGATCTGTAACGGGAATTTGGGTCAGATAATGTTAATTCTGATTTCTTACTTGGATCCTCCTGTACAAGGCATCCACGCACAATTCTCTCTTTTCTCGTGAATAAAGAAGTCAAATTCTGTAATTGGTTATATTTATACAGACTCAAATTATAACTTAAATGTTCCTGGTCCAGTACCAGTATTCATCACACTCCACCATTACAACAAAAATCTCTCTCTCTTTAAAACGAGATTATTGATTTATCTCTTACTATTCAAGACTTTTATCTTCTCCGCGTCATTTTTCCACCATAAAGCCAGATTATTGATTTATCGTAACTTAACAAGACTGAAGAACATATCTTCCTCCTAAAGATTATTGACTTATCGTCACTATCGTTACTTCTCTTAATTTTGTGATTGGCCGATCCAATGGCACGTCACCACATTACGTCATACCATTACTACTTTGGCCAATCACACAACTACATATATTTTATAAATTCATAATTCCTCCGAACATAACCCAAAAATACTGTTACAGATCCCAACAGGTAAAAATTACACATGCTAGGAATCAATATATCATGGAATACTATTCAAATAGTAAACTGCTGACATGTGGAGTGCCTCAAGGTTCCGTTCTCTGCCCCTTACATTTTATAATGTCAATGACCTTCCAAATATCAGTGAAGGGAAAGTATTTATGTATGCTGATGACATATCAATAGTAAATACAGGTATAAGGTATAAGGTAAATACAGAGAGTCCAATAACTTACACATAAACTTAAATAAGACAAATTATATTCAGTTTCAAACTCCATAGAACAGGTCGCCATCAAATACAAAGATAAAAATTGAAAAAAGGGATGTAAATGCAGTCAGTAGCCCAAATTTTCTAGAACTAATAATTTGTGGATAAAAATCTAACATGGAACAAACACATTGATTATATATGCAACAAAATAAGCTCAGGGTTATTCGTAATGAAAAAAATGAACATAGTGGATGTTAATACACAATGTTAATATGGGTTAACAGCGTGGGGATGTTATGCTAAAAAAACACACTAACCAAGTATTCCTTCTCCAAAAAAGAGCAATAAGACTAGATAGAGTCAACATGAAAAATTCAATGCCATGGCCGGGATTTGAACCACGGATCTCCTGGTTTCTGTCCATTCCCTCTAACCCATTGAGCTACCAATGCCAACGTGCCGTCCTGACATTAAATTCTCCATTTGACTTGTATATTTCCCCGGTAGACCACTAGGGGCTCTCACATTCGAGATACCTGTTTGTGGCAACTTACTGTCGTAAGTACTTGAGTCCCAGGCTTCATCATTTAACTCATATTATTTTAGTTAATTGATGGAAATTAATCATTTCTTCACACTAGCTGTATATAGGCTAAGACCTTTGATAGATAGAGTCAACACGAAAAATTCAATGCCATGGCCGGGATATGAACCTGGTCTCCTGGTTTCCATCCAGTCGCTCTAACCCATTGAGCTATCATGGCCAACGTGCCGTCCTGACATGCAAGGCTCATTATTACCATGAAACTTTACCCGCCGACTGTTTTCTTATTTGTGCCGAAACTTTTATGCCTGTTGCCGTGACTACTCCCTCCTCAAGGCTGGTCGTCCCAAACAGCTCCATCGTAGCAGGCCAGATGATCCAGATGTACCACCAACATCTTCCCTCGGGGCACCTTCTGGATGCGGTAGACCACATCGTTAATCCTCTTTACCACCTGGTACGGTCCTTGCCATGGTTGCTGGAGCTTCAGGCATCGTCCCTTGGTCCTGGTAGTGCAGTACAACCAGACTAGGTCACCCTGCTGGAACCCTTGGCTGTTGGCTTGCCTGTCGTATCGGGTCTTCATTTGGTCGCTCGCCTTCTGTATGTTCTGACGAGCCATCTCATGCATGTCGTGGAGATGGTCCACCAGGTTCTCCACATACTTGGTTGCTGTCTGTTTTGCGTCCGGGGGGCTTCCAAAAGCCAGATAACATGGGAGGCGTAACTCTCGGCCAAACATTAAGCTGGCTGGGATCATCCCAGTGGTGTCGTGTGCTGATGAGCGGTAGGTCAGCAAGAACAGTGGCACCTTGACGTCTCAGTCTCACTGATGGCTGGCCACAACCTTCCTCAGGTGCTCTTCTAAGGTCTTGATGTATCTCTCCACCATGCTGTCCGACTGTGGATGTAGGGGTCTGGTGCGGGTCTTGTTCACCCCAAGTCTTTCTAGTGCCTCCTTCATCAGGTTGGATCCAAAATTGGTGCCCTGGTTGCTGTGGAGCTCTAACAGCACCCCAAATCGGCAGAACACTTGCTCCACAAGGCACTCCGTGATTGTCTTCGCCTCCTGGCTCGGAATGGCATACACCTGCAGCCACTTGGTGAAGTAGTCCACAACCACCATCAGGTACTTGTTGCCTCGGTCGAACACTGGGAATGGTCCAGCTATGTCGACGGCGATCCTTTCGCATGGCGCTCCAACGTTGTACTGCTCCATGCGACCCTGTCTCCTAGTCTGGGGGCCGCGACTCCCCGTGCACACATGACATTGACGGCACCATCTCTCAGCGTCTGCTCGGAGCCTCAGCCAGTAGTAGCGCTGTCGTAGTTTGTTGATCTTTCGGTTTGCTCCCAGGTGTCCTCCTGAAGTACCGACATGCACTTCCTCCAAGACTTCCGGGACCTTACTTCGGGGAAGTACCAACTGCTCCCTCTGCATCTTCCCATCAGGTGATTCCCATACGCGGAACAGCACGCCCTCTCTTGTCTTCAGTGAGTCCCATTGGGCCCAGTACGACTTGTAGGTGGCGCTCCTTGGTGCGATGTCGTTCCAGGTTGGTCTTGTCCCTGCCTCCACTTCTCTCAAGAGTGGCCCCAAGTCTACATCCGCCAGCTGCTCCTTCCTCAGGCCTGCGCTATCCCAGCCATCCGCAGGCACTGCTGTGACTACTTGGACTGCTGCGGCACGCTCCTTCTCTTCCACTCCTGTGCATTGGCCGCACTCCTCTGGGCAGGGTCTTCGGGACATAGCGTGTGCGTTACCGTGGCTCTTCCCTCTACGATGTTCAGAGGTGAAGTCGTACTCCAGCCTCTGTACCCAGCATGCTGTCTGGCCTTCCAGGTTTCTAAAGCTCAGTAGCCATTTTATGGCAGAATGGTCAGTTCTCAGGTGGAATGGCCGAGCATACAGGTATTTGTGGAAGTGCTCCAAGGTCTTTACTACCGCCAGTAATTCTTGCTGGGTGATGCAGTAGTTCTCTGCCTTGAATAGCGTCTTGCTGTAGTAGGCTATCACCCGCTCATTGCCATCCTGAACTTGCAATAGGATGCCTCCAATGCAATGGTCGCTGGCGTCAGTGTCCACAATGAAGGCGCCACCTGGTTGTGGCAATACCAAAATTGGAGCACTGCACAGGGTCTTCTTCAGGTGCTGGAAAGCATCTTCAGCATCATCCGTCCACACATAGGGTTGGTGTTCCTCTGTCAGGCGGGTAAGGAGTTTGGTACAGCATCATGTTCTTCGTCCGCAGGCCTTCCAGTCGCGCCGTCACCACCACTTCGCTTCTCACGGGGACCACTACGTCTTCCTTCAAGATCGCCGTGGCTCAGTGGTTAGACTGCTTGGCTCTCACCAAGGTGGCCCGGGTTCGATCCCAGGCGACCGCAAAGTGAGATTTGTGGTGGACAACAAGGCGTTGGGGCGGGTTTTCTCCGGGACCTCCAGTTCCCCCGCCATCTCATTCCACCGGTGCTCCATCTTCATCTCATGCATCATCAGTGTCACCGCCTGCGGTGCCGTATGTAGTAAAAGCGGGCATTAAACACTACACATTTTTTCTTCAAGATGACCCTGCACACTCCAAGACTCTCTTCGGGTTCCCAAAGAATCACTTCTCCATTAAGCCGCAGTACCTTCCTGCCGACGTCGACCGTCGCCTCGTGGCTCCTGAGGGCATCCAATCCCAGTATCACCTCCTCAGCCACCTTCGCGACGAACACCCCCAGATGTACGGCACTCCGTCCCAAGGTCAGCTTCAATAGGGCCTCCTTCTCCACAGGCAAGGTGTCACTCGATGCCGTCACAAGCTGATATGGTCGGCTCGTCTTCCTTGTCGGCAAACCCTTCGCCACGTCAGGTCTGATGATGGTCACGGCTGCCCCGGTGTCCACCAGCACGCGGCACGGCTTCCCTCTCACCCAACCGTCTGCGATGAGGCTGTCATCCATACACCGGCTGACGGCGCGCAGTGTCACTCGAGGAAATGGTGGTGATGGCGCCGACATTCCCCTCTCCATGACGGCCCTTACTCGTTTTCCGACTGCTCTTCCTGGTGTGGGCAGTCTCTCTCCACCACAGTCTCTGTCCACACCTCCAACACAGGCAAATAGGTCTTCGCCGGCGTCCCTCGGCTGGTCTTCTGTCTCCGGTGTAGCGGACACCCCTCGTTCTCGACGTCGGAATAGCTGTTACCTTGGCCGCCTCCATCCTTAATGCTGCCGTTAGCGCCTCGTGGATGGTTTCATAATCGCCGAGCATTAGGCGCTGACGAATCTCCGTGTCTCGTACCCCGTCAACGAATGTGTAGGCAGCTTCCCGGGATACGAACTCTGGTGGGAGGTCGACTAGGGCCTTGCTAGCCAGTTGCTCAACTGCCAGGATGAACTCCTGCAGCGCCTCCCCTGGCTGCTGTGACCTTGCCTTTAGCTGGCTGCGGTACGCTGCGGCTAAGCGGTGGTTTCCAAAACGATTCTCCAGGGCCTCCCAGATGTCCTTGGGTGCCGCCGTTGTCTGTACCGCGTTCAGGACTTCCGTGGCCCGTCCCTGGAGGCTGTCTATTAACTGTGTGGCCATTTCCTCTGGTAACCATTTGTTGTGCTTGGCCACTGCGTCGAACTGGCGGCGGAAGACTTCGAAAGCTGTCGCGCCGTCGTATTTAGGTTTGACGCGCGCAGATGTTGTGTCGCATCCCGGCGCGTCGGCCTTCAAGTTCTTCAATTTCCTGCCGACGATGTCCTCTACCATGGCGTTCAGGGACTTGGTGTTACTGTCGGCCTTTCCCTCCAGGTCGTTAACGCGGCTCGCCAGGTCTTCGACGCGCTCACCCAGCTCCGTGACGTCCTCCTTTACGTCGGCCAACTGCTCTTCAAACTTTGCGGCGAGGGTCTCATTCGCCGCTTTCATTTCCGTGGTCAATTCGGTCATCTTAGCGGTCATAGTCGCGGCCAAATTGCTATTTACAACTTCCGTCTTTGTTGTTAATTCGGTCTTCATTTGTTCCATTTTCTCGGTGATGTCGTTAGCCGCCTTCATTTCTTTCAACTCTGCCAGGTTGTCATTCGCCGCCTTCATTTCTTCCATTTTCTGTAGATCTTTTCTAATGTAGCCTCCATGGTGGTAATATCCCGCTTCCTGACACCAGTTATGACTTTGTGGGTTCGTAGAATTAAAAGGCTGAGTAGCAGAAATTAAAAATCTCCTTTATTTTCATAGAAATACTCTTATAGATTACAGCAGCATTACGTTATGTCACCATCAGTCTACCAAGGTCGATCGCAATAACAAACAGTGACAGCAGATTACATCATTAGCTCTCGTTACAATAACACTTGCTGTCTCTCGTTCACAACAGTGTTTCACAACTGACTGTTTTACAACTACTCACTTTGCCAGCCGTCATGTCCTTAAATACCTAATTCGTAATTCTAGATTGTTCTAAAATAAACCAGAACCCGAACAATCTCTATCAGTCCAGAAATTTCCAGAAGAATAAAGAAACCAAATATTCTATCATATTCCAGAAGCGTAACTGAATCTATGCCGGCAAGTCCTTTACCTCAGTTATCTTTTGCTTGCCGGCGCTTGTTTACAATAGCCGCACTATCATTAACTGCTTAGCAAGGCTCATTATTACCATGAAACTTTACCCACCGACTGTTTTCTTATTGGTGCCGAAACTTCTATGCCTGTTGCCGTGACAATATCTTACAATCTTCTCAGTTGATGTTGTAGATTTCTGATTTATGTACATCTGGGACGTTTTTAAGTGGCTTGTTCAATAACTTGTTCAGGCTGTCTGTTTTGAGGAGCTAATCCAAATGTGTGGAATTTCCACTTTATGTTGTTGGTTGTCTCAAGAGTAGCTGTTTGGACTATTTATTTGAATCTACCACTCTGTTTTAACATCTTAAAAATTGAACTTGGGCTGATGCCATTTAATGCTGCTTTATCCAGCATTTGTTGGCAATTTTTTTTAATATTCTTTGCTTAAATAGACATATACTCTATAGATCATACTTTTGAATACTGCAAGCTGGTGTAACATCAAATTTATCCATATGTATCAATTTTTGTAGATAAATGTAAATTTCTTCAGGTCTTTGGTTATTTTGAGGTTCAAAAAAGGGTAAGGTATTATTTTCTTCATAGTGAATGTCATAATCATCTGTAGATTTAGTAATTTCAGACTTTCTTGCATTTTTTTAATGTTATTTCAAAGTATATCTGAGCCAAAACTTTAAGATGTGGGCAAAGGTTTTTAATGTTTGTGTTTCTAATTGATCCATGTATAATTCTATTAGGATGGGTGACATAATGTCCCATAGCTAGACCTTGTGCTTGTTAATTGAATTGAAGTAGTTTTGTTAGAGGCATAATTCTATCAAGCTTGTGATTTATTTCTAATTCTGCAGAATGTGTGATTAAAGACTGAAACCATTTTCTAAGTAAAGTAAGAATTTTCTCAGTTGTAGTACTTTGAATAATGCCTTAATATCGAAAGAAACATATGTGGTTTTTCCAGCATTCCAAAATTTTAGATGTTCTGACCAGAATTCAAAGAATTTTTGTTCCCTAAAATTTCAAATTTGATGTAAGATTTTCATTTAACTAATAGGTTTGCCACATAGTAAGTTGAGTTGATTCCATTTATGATAACACTTATGTTGTTTCTCTTTTGTTTATTTTAGGCAAGCGGAATAACCTGGCATTGAAGGTTTGGTGGTCTTAAGACCAAGTTTCTCATTCATTTACTATTAAAGTAAGGGTTTGTTGCCCGAATTTGTACAGGTGGATAAAGGGCTTTTTTGGAACCTTCACATTAAACCATCTTACTTAGGTCTTAAGTGAAAACAATTTAAATATTAATATAAGTAAAACGAAGTATATGCTTATATCAAACAGAGAAGCTGATTTTAAACCCAATGTAGATATTGTTAGAAAAGGTACAGAGGTGGTTGAAACCATTAAATACCTGGGAATAATATTTGACAATGACCTTAATTGGCATGCTCATATTGATAAATGTTGTATTAAATTAAACAAGGTTATTTATTTTTAAGATATTTGGCAGCTTTTTGTAGCATGGAAATATTGTTGAATATTTATCATGGTCTTTTCATGAGTTGTGTAAATTGCTGTATAACAATATGGGGAGCTGCTTCAATGGAAAATGTAAATAGAGTGTTTATTCTTCAGAAGAAAGCAATTCGCACTATGTTGAAGTCAAATATAAGAGAGAGTGTAAAGCCTGAGTTTTGGGACAGGATTTCTATGTTGGAAGATCGCTGATTAAGCATTTTCATATCTTCATGCAGGACTGTGTGCACAGATCCCACGGAAATGCCAATTTCGGAGGTGATATGTGCAACTGTATTAATTAATTAACTGTCTTGAAATAATTTTGCTAGTCTATTGCAGGCTACCTCCAACATATCGATAAATTCTTACTTTTTTAATAAAAACAGTTCCAATTATTACATAAAACTTCTTGCTCCTTCACGACTATTCATTACTCACCAGATTCCAGAACATATCTACCAAGATTATTGATTTTCCGTTACTATCGTTACTCCTATATTAATTTTGTGATTGGCCGATTTAACGCTACATCATACAATTATTACTATGGCCAATCACAAAATTACATATATTTAAATTACTAAATAGATTTAAATAGTTTCAGTTTGTAAAAATGAAATTGCTTACTGCTCCCAGTTTAATAATACTCAGAACAGTACTACACAAAAACAAATTGCTACAAAATAAACTCAAAAAATCATGATTAATAACACTAGAAACGGAAATGACTATAGGCAGTGTTTGGAAAAAGTCCAAAATATAAAGGCATTATACTGTGCAATAAACTTCCTATGGAATTGAAGTCAGTAATCAATGTAAATACATTTAAAAAGGAACTGTGTAAATATTTAATAAATAAGGCATTCTATTCTATTAATGAGTTTATCAATAATGATTTTTTGTAAATATAATTTTATTTTGTAAATGTATATAATTGTATTTCTAATGTAAATAATATATTGACAATATCTGATGGATTTCTGTAATCTCTATAGACAATAAATTTGAATTTGAAATATCAAAACCAGATAAAAATAGGGTAACCCTATGCTGTTCTAGACATATGGTCAATCTACATAAGAAATGGCATCATTGTAAACAATAAACAGAAAAGAATATGCAGTCTCGATCTAACTACTGTCTAAGGCATGTGATTGTGTAAATATTGAAACACTACTAGTAAAACCTAAAAAGTATATGAATTAGGGAAACTACTAAAATGGTTAAGCTCATGTTTGCGACAGAGAGAACAATGTGTGGAAATATTGCACAAAATAGGTGGATATCTAACTAAAATCAGATTATTTAAAAAGTTTCATGAGGCTCAAAATTAGAACCATATTTATTCAACTATATCTTAACAGCTTACTTAAAGCAGTGTAAGATTTGGGAGGAATAACTATTCCGTATGTAGATGACACTACTACTGTGGTAATTACACTGTAGTAATGGGAAAAATAAAAACAAAGGTATACAAAAGAGCAAATGTATCACTAGATGTAATTAGCAGTCAGCAAACTCAAGTATGATACTAAATGTAAACAACACATGGATGCACATCAGTGGTGGTAACAGAGCACAGGCCATTATTTGGTTAAAATAAAAGTGAATCGAGAAGATATTGATTGAGAAGATTGTCATTGGACTGGACTTCATATGGGAAGTGGCGGAAGGGCCCGATGCCTGCGAGGACATAAAGGGCAAAGAGAAAGAAGAAGAGAAGGTATTGTCACATTGCTTCACTCACACCAGTTTTCACAAGACATGTTTCAAGAGGTGTTGCTCCCATCATCAGCTGAGTCTCACTATTTTAATTGTAGTGTTTTCCTCTGTGCCGTCGATAGATGGCATGATGTATTTGTCATAAATGTCTGGTGGTGTAGTTTCAAAATTTATGATTCTATGACAATTTTTGTTAATGAAGATTTTTTCCCATACAGAAAGATTTATGGGAAACAAAAATCTTCATAGAGTCATGAATTTCAAAACTCCACCACCGGACATCTTTGACAAATACATCATGCCATCTACTGACGACAGAGAGGAGGAGGAAAACACTACAATTTGCACTAATCAAGGCTCAGCTAATAATATCTTGAGAAAAACAGTGTGAGTGAAGCAATATGCCAATATCTTCTTGATTCACTTGTATTTCAACTTGTGCTTCACTGTCTTTATGCTTCTTTCAGTTTTTATACTTTGCTTCATTTGGTTTCCATTCTCACTTCCTATTTTGTTTTGTTCTTGGGTGTGTTTTCTGTACAAAGCAATAAATTATTTTCAAGATATTTGCACAATTTTCATGTGTAGCATTAATAATTTTCTTGTTTACATAATTATCTTCCTACTTATACAAGCTTTGCAAGTCTTTGAATTCTTCAAGTAAGGTCATTTCAATAGTTCTTTCTTTCTACCTGCCTGTCCTCCCGCCCACCCTTATAATAAATATGTATAAACATAACATGAAGCTGTGTTTCAAGAAGGCAAGTTATTAAAATCATTAAATGGGTGAATGTTTCAGGAGAATGCACATTTATCATCATCACTGGTCCAAATATGGGTGGTAAGAGCACATACATTCGTTCTGTTGGAGTGGTAACATTACTCGCTCAGATCGGAAGTTTTGTACCATGTGACAAAGCTGAAATATCCCTGGTTGATGCCATTTTGGCCCGTGTGGGAGCTGATGACTGTCAGATAAAAGGCATGTCTACATTCATGACCGAGATGGTGGAGACTGCTGCAATATTAAGAGTCAGTAATTAATTGTTAATTTTATTTAATTTAAGTTTTAATAAATAAATCTTTCCCTGTCCATATCTCTCTCAGATCACCTATATAGCTACCCGTGTAAAATATTTATTTCACCCATGGAAACATGATACATATTATAGGACATGTCAATTTAAAATACAGAAAAGGAAACCAAGATAGAAAGTTTAAAAGTTTGAGTTATAAAAATAATCATTTACAAAGGTACAGTTTACTCTACTTCATGATATACAAATTCATCTTCGTTATGAAAGCCATAGTTCAATAAGAAATTAAATAAAACCTTTTTGAATTTATGTTGGGATTCAATACCTTTTATATGCTGGGGAAGTTTGCTATATAAATTTAGACCAGCATATAAATTGTATCATATCTCTTTACACAGGCTTCTTTATGTTAGTCCAGAACTCTGTAATAAATTTGTTAAAATTTGTATGAAGCCCTATTTTTGGAAACACTCTTGTTATTTATCATAAACTTTTTTTCTCTGAGAAGAAAACAATAATTAGTTGCAGAATTGAATCAGATTTGATAACTTGATTCTCAGGGAATTCAAATTGCATTGGATTTTTCAAGTTTGATTCAATTTTCTGATTTACAAGCTACAAAGAAGAATTTTCAAAAATATATATTAAGTAAACAAACAAAACTAGCGAACAGAATTAAAAAAACTGAAGCTCATAACAGTGAAGTAAATATAATTCAATAAATTATAACATTTAGTGACTAAAATCACTTATCTTTGATATGTATAACAGAACTAATTTTGCAAATCTTTTACGATATCAAAATAAGTGAAGTTTAGTCACTAATTATTTGCATTTATTGAAACCCAACTAGTTTTATTATATGCATTTTAAATGAAACAAATGAACCATTTTATTTTTTTCAGACTGCTACAAAGAATTCCTTAGTAATAATAGATGAATTGGGACGAGGTACTTCAACTTATGAAGGTTGTGGTATTGCTTGGGCTATTGCTGAGTAAGTAAAAAGCAAGATAGTGAATCTTGATGTTAATTCAGTTTATTGTACCAGATAAAAACTTCTGCATTCATAGTTATTTCATAATGTCCATTGTATTTTTACCCCTTTCTAAATATGTTTAGTAGCTATGCATTATAATGCCTAAAATATTGAATTTCTAAGTACAATTTAAAGCTAACTGAAGAATTTCCGCAATGCTTTGCTTATTTTAGAGGCAACTAAAATCTTCCCCCCCCCCCTTTCTCTCTCTCTCTTTCTGTGTTATCTTGCAGCAGATCTAAGGACCAGTTTTACCAACTGATATTAAAAATAATCTCACATGCTTGCCAGAATTTTATTAAAAGTTTAATATTAAAGCTTGTGCATTTAATAAAGCTTTTCCAGCACATTGTTAGTTACTACTCTTAACATCAAAGACATCTGCAATTAGCTTTCAAGAAGGCTGTGACAATTTATATGGTTTTTGAACACATCCCAGTGCACTTTTGTCTACATTTTGCAACAGACACTATCATTGGCAAAAAACTAGTTATGTCCATGCAGGACATCTAGAATGAACAGACCTGACATTGGTATTCAAAAATGGCATCCATAGCTGGTGTGAAATGCTTATAAAATTGTAAACAACTGTCCACAAGCTAAGATTTTGCTGCAGTAATATATAAATGTGGTGTAATATGGACTTATGAAGATAAAGTATGTTGTAAACATGTTTAAAAAGTAAAATAAATACATCTATGTATTATTGGAGGAATTTACGTGATGTTCAAATGAATTGAAAAAACTATTTGTCAATAAATGGAGCATTGAGTACTAGTTCGACTCAAAATTATATTAAACTATTTGTAGTTGGTTTTATTGACACTTCGTCACTTAGATTTTTATTGTATTGAATATAATTAATATATTGAATTTTATATTATAATATAAAAATGTAAGTGACAAAATGTCAGTAAAACCAACTACAAATAGCTTTTTTAAAAATGAATACAATTTAATATTAAATGATAAGCAACACATTTCGTTAGGGCCTTCCTTACATTCTCAGCTGTCGACACGTTAGGAAGATCCTAATAAAACATGTTCTAGGTAAACACGAGCAATATATGGTACATGAGTGCTAGTGCCTGCCTTGGTAGCATAGATGGCAGCGTGTCTGCCTCACGTTCAGAAGGTCCTGAGTTCAAATATCGGTCAGGATGAGTTACCTGGATAAGATTTTTGCCAAGGTTTTCCCTTATCCTGAAAGACGAATGTCGGGTAACTCTAAGCTCTATGGACCGTGGGTTCATTTGAGCATCATTTCACCCATTCCGTTCATCATCCGATGACTTAATGTTGGAGGATGTGAATTACAAAAAACAAAAAAGAGTACTATTTCAACTCAAAATTATATTCATTTTGTTCTTCATTGCATAGTCTATACTCATTAATAAAGGCTGGAGAGATGCACACTCGCATGTGATACAAGTTAGCTGGACACAGAGTACAAATGATGTCAGATGTACAGCATGGCCATCAAATGTGCAAATGTTGAAAACGATATAACATAGTACTCTGCAAACTAGTGAAGCATTGCCTTGCAGGTGTATGCAGACACAAGGTCAAGGTGTAGTATAACGCAACTGTTTTGTTTCCTCTGGCAGTGAGCAGTTGTCATGGTCAGGCTATATCTACCCGGAGTTGTTAACAAGCAATAACAGTACAGTCCATGTGCAGTATGTCGGTGGAAAAACGCACATGCCTCTGGCCTTTACTCATTAACAAGGCAGATTAATAATTCTTTATGTTTGATATTTTGGAATGATTACTAAATTAACCAGATTAAAAATGAAATATCGGAAAGCTATTTGTAGTCGGTTTATTGACACTTTGTCACTTATGTTTTATCGAGGGACTAGTTTCGGAAGTCATTGCCGCCATTTTCAACCTTTCTCCAACTGGTGTCTGTTATCTGCTCTCCTCTCTCTGGCGGTGGAACTATGAACTTCTTTGTCAAATTAACTGGTGGGATTTCAAAGTTAATTACACGATCCTTATTTTTCCATATGAATAGGTTCTCAGATGCTGTCAGTTTATTTTGGTTTTTCAATACTTTTAATAATTTTGGATTTGGATCAATGTAATGATCTTCGTTGCAAAAATGAAATGCTACTGCTGACTTATCTTCTTGTTTCATTCTGATGTTTCTAAAGTGCTCTTTGACTCTGGTTTTTAGATTTCTTTTAGTTTGACCTGTCCTGCGCCGTGGCATAGCAGGCTAAGGCAGCATGCCTTGGTCCCTGTCCACGGAAAGCGGCCCGGGTTCGATCCCACCCATGGGATGCAGATTTTAAATCCCAGGTATAGGACCGGTGCCCACTCATCATTGTAAGGAAAGTGAGGAGCTTACGCTAGGTAAGCAGCCCTGGACATGAAAACCAACATTCCGGCTGGGGGATGCCGAGATGCTGACCACATGTCCTTCCCATATCGGTTGGATGATTGCCCACCTCTGCCATGCATAAGTGGGCATGAGGCCGACAGTCGCATTGGTAGGCCTTGGCCCTCTTAGGGCTGCCGCGCCAAGGGTTTACTTTAGTTTGACCCATGTAGCATTTTTCACAATTTTTACAACTTATTTGGTATATACTGGATCTGTTAACTGATGGGATTTCATCTTTGAATTTAGCAATTTTAAAATTGAGTGTCCATTTGTAGGTGCCAAGATGATATTTTGTTCCTTAAATATCCTTTTGAATTTATTAAATGTTTTTGGGTGATATATGAATGAACTGAATATGCTGTTGCATTCTTTTTATTTTGTAAATGTGGTTGCTTCCTTAATGACTTTCTTTAGTTTAGCTTTTCTAATTTTCTTAAACACCGGACATTTGTTGTATCCATTTTCTTCTGCTATGTGTAGTATGGCTTTTTGTTCATTGAAGTATTCTGCTTTATCAATGGGTATGTTGACTAGTCTGTGTGTAAGACTATTTATTATTGCATGTTTATGTATAATTGGGCTGTAGCTATTATTTTTTATGTAATTTTCTGAGTGTAAATTCCAAATTTTATTTTTGTGTTATTCCTAATGATATTTAGATCCAAGAAAGAGAGTTGTCCATTGATTTCCTTTTCTATTGTGAATTTGATAGTCCTTTCTTGCAGATTGAGTAATTTTAATGCATCATCTAAATGTTTATTCGGCACTATTGTAAAGATGTCGTCAACATATCTATACTTTTCTGTTGGTATGCTTGGGAATAAAGATGTCACATAAAATGAAATCAGTCTGTCATTTTTGTCCAATCTTCGATTTTTTCTACCAGATCTAAAGAATTTTCTAAATTTGCATTTTCAAATTTTGTAAAACTATTAAATTTCTTTAGTAACCATTTGGCCAAATTATATGTTGAGATACATTGCAGAGATAGTTGGAGAGAGGTTGAAAATGGAGGCAATGGCTTCCGAAACTAGTCCCTCAATAATATAAAAACGTAAGTGACAAAGTGTCAATAAACCAACTACAAATAGTTTTTCCAATTAATTTTGACATCACTGTTATTAAATTCCTCCAATCACGCATGAAATGATATATTTAAAAATACTTGCCCAACCGTGACTATCCCCTGAAGATACAAAAAGGTCTCATAGCTCAAATCTAAAACCACAATATCTATGTGGTAACAGGACTTAAACCCGAAATGTAATTTGAAATGCTGCACTAGATCCCTACAGAGCATAGCATGAATAATTGCTGTACTTCTATTAGGAATGGTATTCATAATACCAAATAACAACAAATTGGCATCAACAACTTGGCGATTTTCCAACTTTATACATTTGTTAAAACTAGCATTGTTTAGTACAGAAGTGAATCGAGAATATATTGACACATTGCTTCACTCACACTGTTTATTCACAGGACATGTTTCAAGAGCTCTTGCTCCTATCCTCAGCTGATACTCGGCTGAGGATAGGAGCAAGAGCTCTTGAAACATGTCCTGTGAATAAACAGTGTGAGTGAAGCAATGTGTCAATATATTCTCGATTCACTTTTGTACTAATTCGTGCTTCACTGTCCCTACGCTTCTTTCAAGTTTATACTTTTAGCATTGTTTAAATTAAATTTAATGGGAGTCGATTAATGACACTAAACAACACTTACTTTTAAATTTTCCCGAAACATGTTTCAGAGACTTTGCTTACATCGGCAAATGGATATCGAACTGTTTTCAACACTTCCAAGAAAGGAATTGTAGCATTGTTTGATGAAATAAAATTTGCATAACTTCAATGTTTAATCAGTTTAACATTATGTTAAAATTTATATTGTTTGGTGAAACTGGCCCTAGAGTTAAGATTCAAACGAAAGTGTATAATATAATAGATACCACTCTTTTGTATCATTTGACAAAAACCTAACTGCAATTAGGCAAGTGAGTCAACCTTGTATATACTTTTCTCCACTTACAAGTTTTTATGAAGACTAGTTTCTGGGGACTTCTCCCCTATCGTCAGCTCTGTGGTAGACTGATGATGCATCCGGTTTCTGCATCTGGCTTGGTGTTGTGCTGCCATCAAGAATGCCGTCAGCCAAAAAGAACCTAGAAGAACAACTCAAAATTTACTTAACCTGGACCAGGAAGTGGAGAATCACTCTGAACACAGAAAAAACGCAGGCCATACTAATTAAGAAACGACGAAAACGAGCACACAACAAAGCGCCCTGGTAAGTTTGATGACGTCATCTACGGCGGGAATTTCAAAATTCATCAAGAGGTCCTGTTTTTTCGTAATAAATATGTTTTCCCAAATCTGTAGTTCCAGAGGTTTCTTTGCCTGTTTGATCAGTTCTATTTCTTGTTTTATGTTGTGATTCTCAGACCAAAAGTGATGTGATACGGCCGACTTGTCCATTTGTTTGAATTTAATATTTCTGAAGTGTTCTTTCATTCTTGTTCCCAGATTCCTTTTGGTCTTACCAATGTATATCTTGTCACAATCCTGGCAACTCATTTGGTAAATGCCTGATAATTGAGTTTTCGGTGTGCTATTTTTTAGAGGGTGGTTTAGTAAGTTGCGGATGTTGTGTTTGTTTTGAGGGGCTAATTTTATGTTGAAGCTCTTAAATATCTTTTCAAATTTTTTGAAGTATTTTGGATGAAATGTAAATTTTCCATATCTGGTGTTTGGGTTTTCTAGTTATTACTACGTTAAAAAAACTAGAAAACCCAAACACCAGATATGGAAAATTTACATTTCATCCAAAATACTTCAAAAAATTTGAAAAGATATTTAAGAGCTTCAACATAAAATTAGCCCCTCAAAACAAACACAACATCCGCAACTTACTAAACCACCCTCTAAAAAATAGCACACCGAAAACTCAATTATCAGGCATTTACCAAATGAGTTGCCAGGATTGTGACAAGATATACATTGGTAAGACCAAAAGGAATCTGGGAACAAGAATGAAAGAACACTTCAGAAATATTAAATTCAAACAAATGGACAAGTCGGCCGTATCACATCACTTTTGGTCTGAGAATCACAACATAAAACAAGAAATAGAACTGATCAAACAGGCAAAGAAACCTCTGGAACTACAGATTTGGGAAAACATATTTATTACGAAAAAACAGGACCTCTTGATGAATTTTGAAATTCCCGCCGTAGATGACGTCATCAAACTTACCAGGGCGTTAGATGGCAGCACAACACCAAGCCAGATGCAGACACCGAATGCATCATCAGTCTACCACAGAGCTGACGATAGGGGAGAAGTCCCCAGAAACTAGTCTTCATAAAAACTTGTAAGTGGAGAAAAGTATATACAAGGTTGACTCACTTGCCTAATTTTAGTAACAATGGCACTCCACTTTCTGAAATACTTCTTTTTATTCTATATATCTAACTGCAATGCTTTTTGTAATATTGTGGAAAGTCAACATTCAGAGGATTCAAATATTTTTAGAGCAGATAGCTCGCCTGACTCCCCTTAAATTAAGAGATTTAGAAAACAGGAGTTTGGAAATGTTTAAATCTATTGTCTATTGGGTCACAACCAATAATTTTTACAACCTTTGATTCTTTTACCAGGATACAGAAACAATGCAGTTTTGTTCAACAAGACTTTTAGGCAACTTCACAGAAATAATATCTCAGGATTATTTAGAAAGATTTCATTTAAGTATAAATTCCCTTTTATACTGTACATTATGGCATGGATTACATTAATTTAAGCAGTATATAAATGTAACATAAAAAAGTTGTTAAGAATACTGTCAATGCCAGGATCGTATCAGCTTCACCAATGTGCCAGAATTTCATTCTGCAGGAGTGTTTTACATGTCAGTTAATCTGCTGGCATGGGAGTGTCTGACATCAGAAAGCTATTATTGAGGTATTACTGACATGAGCAAGGTAATGTCTGCTAAAGCAAAAGTTTTCTACTGTAGCAAAGGAGTATCTGCCCTCTCTGTATTGATGCTATAAATTTAAAAATTATGCCCCCTAGTGATCTCATTTTCAACCATATGGCACAGGGTTTTGGAAGGCATATGAGCTGAATCAATATTTGTTTGCAAGCTGCATTGCTTCCAAGTATTGAATTCCCAGCGAGTAAAGTACATAGGTAAGGGTAAACATTAACCACTGGATGATTGGTTAGGCCGCTCGACTTTCACCAAGGTGGCCCAGGTTCGATCCCAGCCAGCTGGTGTGGTGGACAACATGGCGCTGGGGTGGGTTTTTCTGGCATCTCTGGTTTCCCCTGCCATCTCATTCCACTGGTGCTCAATCTCCATCTCGTATATCATCAGTGTTACTGTCTGCAGTGCTATATGCAGTTAAAGCAGTCTTACACAATAATATTTCATTTCATTTCATAAAGGTAGAATGTTATGTTATTGCAATCTGCTTTTGATAATTTATAAATGGAGATTTGTCCACGATTTTAGAAAGGTATCTTAGCATTATTCAAGATAATGATTGACCCCTCTTCTACATAAAAAATTTAAAAACCTGTTTATGAACCAGTCTTTCTAAGTGTATGTATTGATTTCAGAATGATATTCATCATCTCTATGCCCTGGTTTAGAACGAAACACTCATTTACTTTCTGGAGTAAACCCTGCTTTTACAGAACCTGCATGACCAATTATGTCTGCTACCTTTTCCTATAAAGATTTTGTCCCCCTATTCCCTCTAATCTTGCCACATGTATTTCTTGCAATGCTGCTGATTTACCTGTGTTTCTTTTTTGTATTTAAAATGCAAACCTTTCAGTATTAAACCCAGGGAAGTAGAAGAACCTTTATAGTCAATTTTTTCCTTCATAATATGCATTAGTTTTTAATAGTGGGATAATTACAGTAAAACCTCTCTAAAACGGAACACAATCGTTCCGGCATTTATTTTCCGTTTACAGAGGGCTGTGTTTGCATACAAAGAAATTACAAAATAGTCACACAGGTTTACAGTGTAAATAATAATAGGCTGATATGTATTATGTACTATATTTTCAACTTACATATAATAATTGTAGTTATTTGCCTAGTTTCTGTCTGTTTTCAATTTTCCCTTTGCAATCTGCAGCTGTCTGCATATCAACATCATTTGCATCACAACACACAACATTCAAAACAATGTTATGATTAATATAATTTTGAGTCGAACTAATACTCAGTGCTCCACTTATTGTTAGTATTTACCTAGAACGCATTTCATTAGGATCTTCCTAACATCATCAGCTGTTTTCGACTCAAAATCCTTACACATTGGAACAATGTTATGATTAAAACTCTTGAGCCATACATTGAAGTTCTGAAAATGTCTTTGCTTAATTATCTTGCTATCTCTAAGCTAGAAAAGATGGTCCAGAAATGGGAATTACTATAGTGTGTGCACTAGCACACCACTTGAACACAGCACAATTTAGCTCGTCATATTCTGTAGATTTTGTGATGCATTTCACATTTCACATGCCCTGTTGTTTCCTAACATTCGTCTTTAGTTTTTAGTTTTTTCAAAATCTCATAAATCTGAGTTTTCCCCACTTTAAACAACACAATTAATTCTTTAGCGTATGTTTGTTCTTTTCATGTTCTTTAATAACCTTAATTTTTCCCTCCAGTGATAATGTCTTATGTTTAGAACTCATTTCACAGAATCTGTGCAGACAAACTATGTTTTTAACAATCTGTTAAGTCCACAGTTTTCTTCCACTTGTACTTGATCACTTGTAACAACGAAACTGAGAGTGAACACTAAAACATTGTACCCTTACCATGTTTGTTGGAAGAGAGTTGAGAGAGCTAATGACTTGTTTTCCCTTTTCCTCAAAGGATTACAGTTTATTACTTCATGGAACTTTGGTGCAAGCACAGTCGCCCTCAAAATTATTGCACTGTGTAAAATACATGTGTTGTAACCCACTACACATAAAGTAATCCGTTTTAATCTGGTTATTTATGCAAACGGTTCCTGGAAAATATTTCCATTTCCGCATTAGGCAGTTTTCTGGCTTAGAGTATAATTTTACATGGGAAATATCTTCGTTCCAAAATATATTTTCTATTTTTCCAGGTTTCTGGCATACAAGTGGTCTGTTTTAGGCAGGTTTTGCTATATTTTATATGTTTTATGGCAAAGAACATTTTTTTTGAAAGTCGTCTAAATGTGAAACATTTTTATGTTTTATGTGACACTGTAAGCATGTGCTTTGTTTATGAGTTCCTGGATTTGTGAAAAATTTACTTATCAGGCACTTCTTTACAGGATAATTTAACGAAAGCATATGCTTTACGAATAACATTTTTGTCCTGAAAGTAGAACATTTTGCTCTTAATGTCTGCACCACTGGTATCAGGTTTTGAAAATGTCCTTAATTACAGCTCGCAAAACACAAACTGTAAAAATAAAATCTAAAAGTATTAATTTCTTTAACTGATATAACAGCAGTGCTTAGTAAATAATATTGTAATAAAAGGTGCCAACATGCAGCACATACTACCTAAAAAAGGCCTTCATTGAGCAATTAACACACACTTTTTCAGAACATCGAAATGATTATTTTCAAAAGATTACTTCTTAAGCCCCGGTGAGTAAAGCTTACTAAATAAAATAAGTTATAGAACCATAGGGACAAGTACTTAACACAGAAGTTATGATTAAGCTTTTCTGTCTCTCTCTTGAAATGATTACTCAGAAGCATATGGTAACAAACAGGATCATAAATATCCTATCCACGTAGTCACAATAAGTGACAATGTCATTTGGGTGTTTGCATCTTATTACTGGTCTGGTCTGTGTGTTTGAACGCAGCAGAACATGGAAGCTTTGTGTTAAAATTGCCAATCAGCATTTCTGATTGACAATTTTACTTCATTGTTTTTCTCACTCGAACTGCCAGAAAAATGTAAACATGAGGATTTTAACACATAGGAAATCTGAGGGGACCAAGAAAAAGTTTCATAAATACAGGAAAATGCAAAGACGGGAATATAAATGTGGGGTAGTATTATATTAATATTGAACTGTGCATAGCCTGTTTATGTTGCATTACCTTTATAGGAATTCAATAAGAGCCATATAAACATTGCCAAAGTTGTAGATTGACCAATGTAAATAATACAAAAATGCATATATTATGTATTTTGTATGAGGGAAAATTCTTCATTTGAATTTAATAGTGACTAATTCGTGATAGAATCAAACTCACACATTAACAATGAAGATAAAGTTGCAAATAGGTAATGCTAATATTATATGACGGCAGTAGAAAAAAACAGATGCAACTTATTATATATATATATATATATCCTGTCAGTCTGGGTGTCTGAGTTTAGTTGCTGGCCTACTGATCCCAAAGTCACAGGTTCAAAACCAGCCCAGACTGATAGATTTTACTTATGGTTAAAAGCAGCAGCCCCATGTCAGTAGTTTTACTGGTATAATAAAAAGAACTCTATGGGAAAAAATTCAAAATCCTATCATACTAATGGTGCTATCTGGCAATTAACAGGGTTGTTAGCAGACAAAATTATTTATATCCTAGTGATGTCCAATGTGAATAGTTAACACTAGGATATAAATGCACCTGGTAAGCAGTCATTCCAATTAGTGAAGCATTTCTAAATATTAAAAGCAGAAGCATTATTAACAGTGAAATATTCTTCATTTTTGAGTTTGATTTATGAGTCACTTTGAGTTTGATTATGAGATTTATGGGTGACTCATAAATCAATTTCTAGTTGACAATTCTACAGTGGCCACAAGTTTAACATTGCTGATTTTACTCTTAATTGCTCTTGGAAAGTAATAAAACATGTTTTATTCTTTTTTTCTCCTTACAGACACTTAGCTAAGGAAGTGAAAGCATTCACTCTTTTTGCTACACATTTCCATGAGCTTACACGCTTGGAGGATGATGTACCAACATTGCATAATTACCATGTGACAGCTGTTACATCTGATAAAACTCTTACATTATTATACCAAGTTAAACCTGGTGTGTGTGATCAGAGTTTTGGCATCCATGTAGCAGAAATGGCTCGCTTTCCAACACATGTGATAGAGGTATGTAATTTGTAATTGTCCATTGTAGTGACAAATGCTGTCATATATTATAATTTACATATTGCAATATTAATTGCCTAGATGCAAAACAATTGGTTTTGAAAAATTTTATGATCGTATTTCCTTGATTCATCTTGCTAATGTTCTGCCACATGTTCAAAGAAAACTAAAAGTAAAGCTGTGGATTTTACCCACAACAAAAATAGAAAATATAGGAAATTTAGACAAACCAAGTACCACCATGAATTAGGGACAAAACTTGCAACAAATTGCAAGAGCTCGTAAAACCATTTAAACTAAAATTAAGCGTAAGTGATGAAATTGCTATGACAGTCTGACTCAGTTTAGCCATAAACATAAAATTTACTACTAAAGGTAGCTAAAACATTTTTATTGTTCGTGTAACTATTTTAAATGCCTAATATTTCTAATGTAAGGAGAATAATAAGAAGGTTGTTTGGAAAATTTGTCTGCCTGAGAAAAGAACCACAAAACATTTAGTTCTTTCTTTCTCTCTTTCTTTCTTTCTTTCTTTCTTTCTTTCTTTCTTTCTTTCTTTCTTTCTTTCTTTCTTTCTTTCTTTCTTTCTTTCTTTCTTTTTATTTCTGCCCCATCTGTCCCTTTTCAACTTAATATGCTTGGACCAAACACATATTTCATTACATTTTCAACAATAATTTCATTAGAAGTTTTTATTTGATGAATATATCTGGAGTGATACACAAGCAGATTTATGTAAAGAAAAAAACCAACTTTTGAGTGGCATTTAATGGAGAATCTCATGATTAAAAGTTTCTTCATGGTGCCATGTTTTGGGGAAATTAACTTTTGAATACCTACACAGAAAACGTGCTAATTGCAAATTAGCAGATCTAGGAAGATGATAAACATGGATGAACTAGGGACATTATACAAATGTGGATAAATAGCCATGCCATGTTAAGTTGAAGCACATTATTTTGTAACCTCTTGTTGGTCAAAAGTAATATGACAAGAAAGGGATAGTCAGTATAAAATAATTTGTCCAACTGTATAAAATTATTTGTATGGCTTATGACCTCTACATCTTAGTTAAATCTATGTCTGGCAAGCCGTTTTTTCAGATTTAGAAGGAAGGAAAAAGTCACTGGGAGTCAAATCTGTAAAATATAAACAAAAGTCGTGCATCTTTGTGATCACAAAGTATACAGCAGTGAATTGTCTTAGTGGAAAATAACTTTCTTCCTTAACAATTACAGATGGTCTGCATCAGTAGCATGGATGGTAGCATGTCTACTCACACCTCCTGAGTTCAAATCTCGGTCAGGGTGAGTTACCTGGATAAGGTTTTTTCCAGGGTTTTCCCTTATCCTGAAAGGCGAATGTTGGATAACTCTAAGCCCTACGGACCCCGGGCTCATTTGAGCATCATTTCGTCCATTCCACTCATCGTCCGATATGACTTAATGTTGGAGGATGTAAATTACAACAACAAATATATATACAATATATACACACACAGGATGTATTGAAACAATGCCAAAAGAATATATAAAAGTAGTTGCTTAGCTTCTATGTGACACATATAGATAGCTTTTACCACCAAAAGAGCCACATAAATAATCGCTCCAGAATAAGTGTGGATTAGCCAGTTACAGGAACAATGCCGCATGCCTCACGCTTTAGAAGTTTGCAGGTAGGTGACACAGCCTGCTGTAACTGTTTGTAAACATACCAACATACTCCACGATAGCTTGCTACTATTAAGAATTTCTTTGGCTTAAGAAACCGCAATAAACAAGCTATTCTTTAGTTATTTGTTTATGGGTGTTTAACGTGTTCCAACATTCCATCAGAACAGTCCATGATGGCAAATAAGGTGAACATATGCAACTTAAACCTTTTAGAGGGAAGTTAATGGTAGGAGATTGACGACGGAAGCATTAAATGAAAAAGAACAGAGAACAACATCAAAGAATTGTAGATAAAGTTAACCAAAACTAAATGCCTTATGCAATGTGACAGGCATTTTATTTCACTGTGTTTAATAATACTAAATAAAGCATTTGTAACTCAAAAGGAAACTGTTGATTTACAGTAGCTGGTTGAAGGCACTGTACAATTAAGGTTGTAGCAAAAAGAGCAACCTTGGAACTGTCCGAGTGAGTCATTATCGACTTTTTCTCAACTAACTGTCCTTTGCCCCATTACCTGAAAGCGCAGCCAGGGTCGCTGATAAAGAGCAAGGAGCAATGTTTTTGTTTTCATGGTCGGTGCATCCCAATAACAACTTTTGGAGTTTGCTCAGCAGTGGTTCCTGCACTGCCTAATCACAAAATAATGTAATATTTAATGCTGCTTAAAATTATACCTAGGAGAATTTCGAAGCTATGACATCAAAATTTGGACTAGTTAAGTTATAAACTACGAAACAGCTATATTCATTTGGTGTTGTTTCGAAATAACCTGTATATATTATATATAAAATGTTTAACAAATTCACATGCCAAAAGGTTTTTGCTGTCAGGTCATCCTGTAGTATATTTACTAGTACTTATTAACTAGTAAACAATACTTGTTTTCACAGATTTGCCCATAATACTGTTAATAGTGAAATAATGCAATGTGTGGTCATGCATTAATTATTAATTCATGAATGTGTTTCAGTTTGCAAAAAGAAAACAAGATGAATTAGAAGACTACCAAGGATTAGCATTTGAATGCCAGGATCCAACTGAAAAACGCAAGATCATTGAGGTACGTATGCACCAACTCTAGTTTCAAGGATGTTCTCCACAGTAAAAAAAAAAAAAAAAAGAATGTATAGCTCAGTCATAGAGTAGTGCACATAGAACAGAACAAATAAAATTTGGCATTTAAATATGAGCTACATTTAGCCGATGACTCCTTTATGATGGAGTGAACTGCCTCAAAATTGCTTCCAATGTTCCCCTTATCCTTCTAAGACACATTTTGAAAACTCAGTTGTGTGTGGATTCAAGGTTAAACTAAATATTCATCATTCATATTCATTTATTTTCCTGCCTTAGTAGCGTGGTGGTAGCATGTCTGCCTCACGCTCAAGAGGTCTCGAGTTCGAATCTCGGTCAGGGTGAGTTAACTGGATAAGGCTTTTCTGGGGTTTTCCCTTATCCTGAAAATGAATGTCGGATAACTCTAAGCTCTATGGACTCCGAGCTCATTTGGGCATCATTTCACCCATTCCATGCATCGTCCAATATGACTTAACGTTGGAGGACGTAAATTACAACAACAACAAAATCCATTAAGTTAATTAGGAGTCGATTAATAACACAAAACAACACTCACTTTTAAATTTTCCCGGAACCGGTTTCTGAGGTCTTCCCTCTATCTTCAGCCGGACATCGACTAGTTCTCATTGGTGTAGCTGGCAATATTTTGTCTTCGGTCTCCTCTGGTGGCGGTTCGAGGAACTTGCTGAACAAATCTTTCTGGGGGATGTCGAAATTGAATACTTTGTTCCTATTTTTTGAAATAAAGATTTGTTCCCATGTGGACAGTTCTTCTTTTCCTGTTGTATGTTTTAGTAATTTTGGTTCTGGATTTATGTTGTGGTTTTTTTCCCAAAAATGCGTGGCAACTGCTGATTTTTCTAATTGTTTGTATTTTATGTTCCTAAAGTGTTCCTTTGCTCTTGTTTCTAAATTTCTTTTCGTTTTTCCAATATAAATTTGACTACAGTCACAGCATTCAATTTGATATATACCAGATTTTTTGTTAGATGGAATGGCATCTTTGATGTTTGAGCAAATTAGGTTTTTTAAGGAGTAATGGTTCACTGGAGCTAGTTGAATGTTTTGTTTTTTGAAGACTTTTTTGAATTTATCAAAGGCCCATGGATGGTAAGTGAATTTTTTGAAGATCATTTTAGTTTCTGTAGCTGAGAGGGTTGTGGTTTCCTTTAGTAGTTTCTTCTTTTTTGCTAAGTTCACTTTTTTGTCTACTAGTGATTTGGGAAAGTCATTTTTCTGTGCTATTTCAATAATTTTGTTGTATTCTATTTTGTATTCTTCTGCTGTGAGAGGGATGTTGACCAGTCTGTGTGCTAAACTATTAAAGATTGCCTGTTTGTGGGATCTTGGATTGTAGCCATTAGCTTTTATGTAGTTGTCTGTCTGTGTTGGTTTTCTGTAAATGCCAAAGTTTATTCTATTTTTATTTCTGATTATTTTTAGATCTAAAAATGGTAAATACTCGTCTTTTTCAACTTCTACAGTGAACTTGATGCTTTCTTCTTGAATATTTAAAAGTTTTAGTGCATCACTGATGTGTTTTTTTGGCACTATGGCAAATATGTCATCTACATATCTTTGCCAGAGTTTGAACATCCATGGGAAACCTTTAACTTTCCCAAATCACTAGTAGACAAAAAAGTGAACTTAGCAAAAAAGAAGAAACTACTAAAGGAAACCACAACCCTCTCAGCTACAGAAACTAAAATGATCTTCAAAAAATTCACTTACCATCCATGGGCCTTTGATAAATTCAAAAAAGTCTTCAAAAAACAAAACATTCAACTAGCTCCAGTGAACCATTACTCCTTAAAAAACCTAATTTGCTCAAACATCAAAGATGCCATTCCATCTAACAAAAAATCTGGTATATATCAAATTGAATGCTGTGACTGTAGTCAAATTTATATTGGAAAAACGAAAAGAAATTTAGAAACAAGAGCAAAGGAACACTTTAGGAACATAAAATACAAACAATTAGAAAAATCAGCAGTTGCCACGCATTTTTGGGAAAAAAACCACAACATAAATCCAGAACCAAAATTACTAAAACATACAACAGGAAAAGAAGAACTGTCCACATGGGAACAAATCTTTATTTCAAAAAATAGGAACAAAGTATTCAATTTCGACATCCCCCAGAAAGATTTGTTCAGCAAGTTCCTCGAACCGCCACCAGAGGAGACCGAAGACAAAATATTGCCAGCTACACCAATGAGAACTAGTCGATGTCCGGCTGAAGATAGAGGGAAGACCTCAGAAACCGGTTCCGGGAAAATTTAAAAGTGAGTGTTGTTTTGTGTTATTAATCGACTCCTAATTAACTTAATTTATACAACAACACTGTTTTCAACACTTCCATAAAAGGATTTTTAACAAAATCCATTTTATTTCTTATCTCTGCAAACTTAAATTGTCAAGAGGAAGGGGCGTTAAAAACATATTTAATAATAATATTGAATGTTAAAGTCCTTGTCTTAAGTAATAGTATGTTAATGGGCAAATAACTTTTGCTTTACTTATATAGTCAAGAGGATTATTCCCATAATGATGGAATAACATACCTGTAGACAAATGGGAATCTAGGCCTTAGAACAAACTTCTCTCATGATTGGTGAGGCTTGTTCAGATACAAACCAGATTGCATAAGTAAGCATAGGCAGACTGCCTGTCATATCTGTGCAGATATTTGGAAGATGCAATATATTGGGTGTCCTTCAGAGAATCTCTTCAACATAATTATGTTTCAGGTTACATGTCAGTAAGAAGTAAATTCTTTCATTACGAATTCTAAATTAATAGAAATGAACAAGAACAAGAAATGGCAAAACATGCCTCATTTTACTGTCAGAATGTTGCCTTACTTGGTGAAATATAAAATCACAAAAGGTAGATAAAAGGTGAAATTAGGTATCCACAAGCATTAGATACACATGCTCTCCCCCCCCCCCTCCCTCTCTCTCTGCCTACTCTACTGTAAAAGGAGTAGCTCAGTGGTTTCATTCACAGCTCTCACTGAGGGTCTTTGGGTGATTCCTGAGTAACAGGTTGACTTAAGCTCATGTGAGGCACTTCCAAAGCTCAATGTGAATTGTAAGCTGTAGGGAGGCATCTTTATATTTATTTTTGCTGTTTATTTCAAAAGAATTTGAAATGCATCTTACACAAAATTAAGGCTAACCATTTTGGAATTCTATGTCTTCAAACATGTACTGTCGTCATGGTAAAGTAATTTTTGAGAAAATCAGAAAGACAGAATTAGTGTTAGAATAAATTTCCTGAAAATCTTTTCTTTACATTTTCAGAAAATGTCGGCTTAAGTATCAAAATTGATGTTTTCGTGACTCTGATTGGAGTTATCTATTCATGGTAAACCATCACTCCTGACCATTTGGACAGACAGTTATGTATATGTTAACCTTGAACCCTGCCTATGTAATTTGTTAGCAATGCCTCGCTCTATTCTCCAACAAATTATGATCATATGTCTCTACAAATATTACTCTTTACTTAAGAAATGTCCAAGAACTGCAGAGTTCAAATTTGTGCTTTCATAAAGTCCATAACTAAAACCTTCTGTTTTATTGCCACATCAATATTATTTAAGTTCTGAGGTCATTACAGACATCTTCCTTGTTGCAAATAAACAATGCTTCTCTCTCCTCTGTAATAATCAGCTAGCATAAGCGTTTCATAAAACTGTATCAAATGTTGTACTTTGTCTACATTAGGTAAGGGACAGAAAATTTTGCAAAACTCCATTTCCATATTGTAAGTTCTACATGCAGATTATATTTATCTCACATTATGAATGCAGTTCACTGTTTTAAACATTACTGTAATTTTCAGGAAGGTGAGCGAATAATGCAAGACTTCTTATCTCAATGTAAGTCACTGGATGTGGACAGCAACAGTGAGGAACAATTAGCAGAGAAGATCCAACAACTGAAAACCAAGGTGTTAGCTCACAATAATCCCTATATTGAAGCTGTACTGGCTCAGGGTAACTAATATTTTCTGCACCCACATGGAATTTGTTACTTTGTTTGTGATAGTACAAATTATGTACATATATTAAGGCAGAAGTAAATAAAAAAAATTGAAAATCTTACATTCTTTTTAATATAACATTCTTGGCAAGTTTTCATTTTAAGAAAAACTTTTATATGTAAAAAATGATCCGTTCATGAGCCATTCTTATTCAAATATTACATGGACGTGAATGTATTGTGACAAAGTTTGCCTAATCTCCTTTATTTGTCACCAAAATTGTTAGCGCAATACTAACTTACAATCACCTTTAATATATGGAAGAGGCTAGAAAGTGTGATTTGTTAAGATTTATTTTACAAATGATGAGTCAGCTTTAGTAACATAACATCATTTTTTAACACTATGTTAACATGTTTTGGGAACATGTGTTCCCATCTTCAGAATGTATCTGACTGACCCATGGTGGTGTTTCTGTTGTGGTGGTCATCCATCATGGCAATATCATGTTGTAGTGAAATGTACTTCCAGAGGGTACTTAGTGAGGGGTAAATCAAAATTCGTTAACTGTCTTTTGTGTTTCAAAAGATCTTCTCCCATGTGTCCAATTGTGCTGAATGGTTATTTGGTTTGATACTGTGGTTCATCGTCCAGAAATAGTGTGAAATGGCAGATTTGTCCATCTGTTTGTATTTTAAGCATCTCATGTTCCTTTAGTCTGGTTTCCAGATTTCTTTTTGTTTTGCCTACGTATACTTATTATAATTGGAACAACTGATTTTGTAAATTCCAGCATTTTTGTCTTGTAGTATAGGGTCTTTTAACCCGTTAAAAAGTAATTTCTTAATTTCTCTATGCTAAATTTGTTCTGTGGGGCTAAACTGATGTTATACTTCATGAAAATCTTAAATTTGTAAAAACTTTAGGATATGTGAATTTTTTAAATTTCAATTGTTTTTCTTCTTGGACAAGATTTGTGGTATATTTGATATGTTTCTGTCTTAAATTTTGTAATTTTCTTGTCGATTGTTCCTCTGTTGAAACCATTGTTTTTGGCTGTGTTTACTGTATGTTCATATTCTAGTTCATATTCTTGTTTGTTCAGGGGAGTGTACACCTGTCTGTGTGTTCGGATAATTACATAAAGAACAACAATTTCAATCCCTTTATATATATATATATATATATATATATATATATATATATATATATAGTTAAAATATATATCCATGTCCATTAACACAAAACATGCAGTATTAAACAGCTTAGCACACAAGCTTGGTGGGGAGGCAGTTGGAAGAGAATGATTGGCTCTACCAAATGATGCTTAAGCATCAGGTTCTGGGATGCTCTTAGGTAGACAGAGTGCTTGAACACAATATTAGCGGATACTGAAGCTGCCTCTGAACTCAAGACCCATTACTCAAGACACTTACGGTGAATTGCTGATCCTCTTTACTTTCTGATTGGCAGAAAACTCACGACCATCCCATACAGAGCTGAACCAAACACAAAAAGTAAGTATCACAGTTGTGAACAGCAAAGTTGTCAAAAGGCTGCATGCAGGGCAATGTAAAGCTAATCATCAGTTGGCGGACAGTGAGTGTTAAAAGCTATAAGCAGAGGCGAGAGTTTTTGTTTTTCGCAATTTTTTTTCTTTTTTCGAGAATAATATTTTTTTAACAATAAATGAGAACATTTCAATTATTTTTAGTCTGCATAGAAAAATTTACATTTATTACAGATTGCATAAATATAACTTTAACTTAACATTCATGTCTTCATAGCATGAAGCTAGAAGTCGTGATAAAAATGTTTATAAATTTAACGAAAGCAAGGTAAAATTTAACACTTTACAAAGCCAATAGAGTGACATCATCATGCGTACTGAAATATCAACTGAGTGATTCAACAATAAACTGGCACCACAGCATCCAACTGGTCTGTGATACTTGGAACTGTTTGTTGTATGCTAACTAGAAATGTTATTTATTGGATAGCATACCATGCACAGCAAAAAAACTCCTATTATGCTGACTATAGGTACTGAGAAGATTGAACCTATTGGAAGCTACTCTCAGACATTACATTAACATGAAAATATTGTCCCTCAGCACTTAAGAATGTGTTCTGAAATGCCCAAAAGTTAAAAAATGAATATAAACAATACCTCACTAAAAACCACCTGGTTTTAGAAGCTAAAACAGTTCCCATTGCCTGCACCTACATACTGGTCTAGCTGGTTTAATTCAGTAGTGTACATTGCTAGCTATTTTGATGCAATTGTTGATTTCTTTTCTAAAAAAAGAAAAGCTTTCAGTTCCTGCACAAAATTTGTTAAATGATCATTTTTGCGATGCCAAGTGCTGCAATATTGTAGAGGTACAGACATTTGTTTCTGAAAATTACAGATTGATAACAGATCCAATATTAGAATTTCAATCTAAACAAAAACATGTGGCTCATCTTGTTTTATCCTGAATGAACTCGCTGAGAGCCAAATGTGAAATATTAGAGAGTGGTCATTTTGGAAACAGAGTAAGTGCACTTGTAAATCGCATGGATCGCAGTGTTTGAGAAGCAGTAGAAGAGAATCTAAAAGTTTGCTGCCATATGACTTTGTCTAAATTTAACTTCATTGTGGCAAAAGAAACTGATCATTTGTTTCAACCTTCTAGGCTATTACTATATCCAGTATAGTTGATTTAAATCATGTAATGGCAGCATTTAAACAACTAAATGCATTTAAAACCAGTGGTATCACTTGTGATTCTGATTTGTTTCTTTGTTACAAAGAGCTCTGTGTCATTGTTGAACAGCAAAGCCATGGTGGTGACGATATCACATTAGATGTAGTAACAGCACTCTTGGCATTGAAGGCAAAAGCTGATTCTTACTGCAATTTCTGTGAAAAGTCCCTTCAGTGTTTTTGGTTGTCGATGTCAAAATGCTGACAGTGAGAGATTTTTCTCTACATATAACTTAGTTGTGACAGACAAAAGAACAACTGTGAAGAAGCGAAAATATCATAACTGCTGCAGTTTGGCGATGTCTGATATTTGATTTTATTCATGTTACCTACTATCTATTGATTTCCTCCTTGTATGGAGGAAAAAAAATTGAGGACCTTGACCAACACATTAATGCCCTGGAGGAATGGACAGCAATGCCAATTAACTGAACACCATGGTGCAAGAGATGATTACCAAAAGAATTAAAAACTTGTGGTTTAAGATGCCAGTGAATAAATATTTTTGATTATTCACAAAAATCAATCATTTTTAGGAATAATTTTAAGAAGCTGCCATCCAGCCTCTTGAATGTTAAATTAGTTGGCCAAATGTCTTAATTTGTGACTAAGACATTCAAGAATTGATATGTTAACTTTAGAATCCCTTCAATGAAAAGGACAATTGTTGCTGTAACTACTTCAGATGGATCTTCATGACCCAATAGCAGGGAATTTCCATACCTGATGTACATGACTTCACAACTCTTTTATCTTCCAGTTGATTATGGTGTTGAAGTGACACATTGGCAGTTTTAGTTCACAGTGGATTAAATATGCCTAAATTGAAAAGTAGTATACCATTTGCAACAGCATCCTATGAAGTTTAAGATTATTTTCAGTTTTCATGGTAAAGTACTGTATGCTAGTCTTGTGGACTGACCAACAATCAGTAATAACATAGAATTTAAGTAAAAAACCTTAAGCAGCTGTGTTTAAAGTTTTGAGTTACTTTATATAATTAGATTGACCTCGCTTACTTGAGCATGGATGGTATGTTGCAGAATAATTTTTGTGAAGGTTACATCCACATGTTAAGATGAATGTAACTGTAATTGAATTTTCTTCAACCTCTTGAATGGAAATCTGCTGAATATTAGACTGATCTGGTGGTAAAACTACAAACAAATTTAATTCAGGGACAGTTAATTTCAAGGCTGTTGACATGATTGGTATTTAAATTTATAATTTTTTTTAAAGGTCCAATTTGAAAGAAGATATAGCTGATTTTAGTAGTTCAGTGTTCAGATCCAGTGTAATGACTACATTTCTAAAATGTGTGTCAGCAGATTTGTTACTCTGGGTGGCTTACTTGGTTAGACATTGTCCTACTGATCCAAAGGTTTACAGGTTCAAACTGGCTCAAACTAATGCTTTTTAAGAATGCTTAAAAGCATTAGCCTCATCTCAGTAGATTTACTGGCAGGGCAAAATTCTGGCACACCGGTTGTGCTGATATGATCCTGGTAATTGACAGTTTGTGAACAAACAAAATATCTATCTATGTGCAGCAGATTTATTATAGCTTTTGTTAAGCACATTTCTTCTGTGTTCCTTCAGGCTGATATTCAGAATTCTTTTAGTTTTACATATAATAATATTTAATGTCAATAATAATAATAGTGAAAAATATTGTATGCATCAGTAAATCAAACAGAATCTCACTCCCAGACTGAAGGAACACAAGAAATATACTTAAACAGTGTGATAAATCTGCTGTGGCACATCATTTTTGGAAATATATTCGTAACAGTGGATCTAATACTAAACTACTAAATGGCTACATCGGCCCTGGAGCATTGTTCCCCAAAGGTGTCAAGTCATTCCCCTCCCTTTGTAACCACCAAAGCAGAAAGATGGAGGGAAAAGTAGTCCTAAATATTGCAAATGTATTAATAGGTGCTGGTAGGTTATGCATGTAAGGAGGAAAGAGAGTACTCTTCCCCAGGCCTGAGTAACATCAATAGTAGAATTGGGCCTTCAAAAGAAACACTTTGTGTATTTAAATATCAGCCAGATCTACAGCTTGAAATTCCACCCATGCCATGATTAATTTCGTCTGCAATTGTCATCAGCTAAGAATGGGACATAACCTCTATAAAAATGATCCTGCCATATAATAATAATAATAATAATAATAATAATAATAATAATAATAATAATAATAATAATAAACCATGGCGCGGCAGTCCTAAGAGAGCCAAGCCTACCAACCCGACTGCTGGCCTCATGCCCACTTACACAAGGTAGAGGTGGGCGAACATCCAACCGATACAGGGAGGAGATGTGGTCAGCATCTGGGCAGCCCCCAGCCGGAATATTGGCTTTCGTGACCAGGGCCGCTAACCTAGCATAAGCTCCTCACTTTCCTCACAATGCTGAGTGGGCACTGACCTAGGACCTACCCAAGACCTAAAATCCACACCCCATGGGTGGGATCGAACCCAGGCCACTTTCCGTGGCAGGGAGCCAAAGCATGCTGCCTTATCCCACTATGCCATGGCGCAGGACCCTGCTAAAATAAGTGATCTCAGTCTGATTACCCAAAGCAATTCAAACTTTCAACATATTTAAAACATTATTTTATAAAGTGCTTATAATTTTAATATATGATGGTGGTTTATGCTTTATAAAATGCATGCTTTTATTATGATCCAGTGTTAAGTACTCCAAATTTTCAGTTTACTTTTCTCCAGAACATTAATTTCAACCAACATATCCGTTTTGAAAGTGAACCAACCTCAGTTTTAAAAATTCTAATAAAATGTTCAAATGAATAAACTTAACAACAAAAAGATACTTTCCCAAGTGTTACAAACACACCGTATCATATTTATATAAAATATGTGCTAATAAAAATATATAAACAAGGATAGAATAAAACTCTAGATTCTACTGGCAGGAAAATTGGAAATTGGGCATGTTGGAATATGAAATATTTCTGAAATCTTGAAAACATTTTCATCAATTTTCTGTCAAGAATTGCCTGCTGCAAACCATAAGACTTTTGCCAGATTATTTAATGAAGCAATGCAGACATTGTAGTCGGTGGTGTAAGATACAAGTGTTTTATTTTTTACTGATGTTGCAATATATATCAAAGAGCAGCAGGAGAACATACTGTTAGTCATCCTAAAATGATTCTTGTTATATGTGTTGTGCATGAATTACAAAGAATATGTGAAGAAATTAGAACCATGTTTCCTGATGACAGCAAATTGATTTTTTAATTTCCTTTCATGAAAGTGTTGAAAACAGTGTTGTAATAAATTAAATTTAAAGATGAGTCGGTTAATGACACTAAACAAGATTTACTTTTTAATTTCCCGGAACATGTTTCGGAGGATATTTTCCTCCATTGTCAACCGGACATCGACTGGTTTTCACGATATTCAAATCAAAATTGTAAAAAGCATTTTCACAAATTATGTATATTTTTAAATATAATAACTATAACTATAGTTTATGAATTACCTGTTTTTCTATTCCAATGCAACTGCCAGTGGCTCATCCATATCGCTGTCAATGTCACTTCCGTCAAGAGACAATTCGTTATTGACACTCTTCATCATCTGAGTCTTGCAAATTTATGATTATAGATTCCAAAATCTTGTCACATGCTATTTCTTTCTTAAAATCATCTTCTTGGAGGTTTTCTGCATGCTTTACGCAGTTTTCCCAGTCCTGTTGTGTTACCTTGTCAATTTATTTGTGAACAAGTTGTTCAACATCCATCAGTTTAAAAGTATTATTTCCGTTTGCAACCCCGCTTTTTATTTGAGCCCACACCAACTCAATTGGATTATATTGGCAGTGGTAAGGTGGGAGGCGTATTACCTCGTGTCCCATTTTAGTTACAAGTTGATCCAGCTGATACACTTTTTCCATGTTTTTAAACGGAAGTACTCTTTGCAATAACTCATTTTTAGTTTCTGATTCTGAAAATTTTTTGAAGAACGTGTACACCTTAAAAATAATACTCGAGCCTGACTTCGCAATACCTGTCTTTTTGACTCGCCACTATTTTCACTGCAAGAAGCCATTGCACTATTTAACTCTTACTCTATTATGTAAAGAACAACTGAATGATATTGATCTGAACTCTCCAGAGTAAATAAACACTTCTTATCCAGCATTCATTGATAAACATAGGCATACAGCATTCCACAGGCTAACAGGAAAGAAGTGTTTACTCTTTCTCGAATTTAACACCTTGACTTATTCACAGTAATTCTTTTATCACGTCATGTCATTAGTTTAAATTTCAGTTCTGAGTAATTAAAAGTATATGTATATACATACACACCAACCATTTTGAACTCTCTAGAGTAAATAGAAATTATGAACCATTCATAAACAAAGATATAATGTGACCAGACATGTTCTGCCAGGGCAGCAGGAAATTGATTGTTTCCTCTCGCTCGAATTGACTTCTTCAAAGTAATTCTTTTATCATGTCGTGTCAAACATTTACGTTTCAGTTCTGAGTAATTACAAATATACGTACACGCATATATACCAACTAAATAATGATATTCACACAGTGCTTACGTTGTGATTTATTGTTATAATACAGGTAATGGTGGTGTATTAGAAAAACTATTGGAGCTGAAAATATGGGGTTTTCATGGTTATGTTAGATACATTACTCTCTACCTTCCACATGGATCAGTTTTGGCAAAATCTTAATTTTTTTCATAGCACGAATACTATTTCATACAGATTGATTAGTTTGCCGCTCCTCACACACCACTTAGCAGGAATGTAATATGACAGCACCGCAGGACTACGATTGGTTGCTCGTCTAATAGCATTCAAGGACAAACACCTTCCTATTTGAAACATATAATAAATCATTAATGTATACTACATAAAATAATGGTACAGAACCTTGTGGAACCCTGTTTTTTGTAAGTTCCCATTTTGTATGTATAGGACTTGCATTGCCCTCTAATATAATTTTCTGTTTTCAGCCTTCTAAATGTAGTCATTTGGCTTTGATTTAAGATTATGTGTGGCTATTTCTATGTCAGCGATATAAAGTTCATTTTATTTTGTGAATAACTAATGCAAGTTTTAAAACCTTTGTAGAGTAGGTTAATTTTCTCAAATGTGAAATTTTTTGTTAAGTTATTACATTGGTCAACTGTCAGCTCTTTATTAGTGTTTATTTTGTTTGTTTGTGGCTGCTAAGTATATCCCCATTGATGGAATATTAACTACTGAAGCTATGTTGCACCTCAAAATTTATTTTCCAGAAGGTGCATTAGTTTCAAAGCGTACAAAGATTCTAGAGATGAGTTTTGTAAATTGCAGTTCGATAAATGGCACTATGCCATTTAAATTTAAATGTATTTCATTCCATGCAAGTAATTAAAAATTTTTAAGTTTTAATACTCTAGCGAAAATGATGTGTAATTATCAGCTGCTGTAAACTAACAACTCCCAAAGTAAAATCATCTAATGAATGAAAATCTCATCACAAGTTATTAACCAAAGGAGCTATAATGCTATAACCATCAAAATTTGTGGCAACTGGATCCCCGGATTTTTCCTTAAATATTTGCATGTATATCCAACCCAGTCAGAAATAATTTTGCATGAGTAAATTACAGTATCATCCTGCAACATGGGGTAGTGGGCTAAGGCATCATGTTTTGGTTCCCTGCCACGGAATGCAGCCCGGGATTGATCCCACCCCTGGGAGTGCAGATTTTAAATCCCAGGTATAGTCTGGTGCCCACTCAGCATCGTGAGGAAATTGAAGAGCCTACGAAAGTAAGCGACCCTGGTCAAGAAAGCCAACTTTCCGGCTGGATGTACTGAGATGCTGACCATATCTCCTTCCCATATCAATTGGATGATGACCTACCTCTACCTTATATATGTGGGCATGAGGCCGGCAATCGGGTTAGCAGGCTTGCCCCTCTGTGGGCTGTCTGCCATGGGTTATGTTATGTAAATTACAGTATCACAATGTCCAGTTAGATCTTTCATGTGTAATAGTGTTCAACTTGTAAACCTGTTGTACGGATAAAATAAAGCAGTTTGCAGGACAATTCACCTTATTAGAGAGCTTCCAAAAGACCTTATGGATTACCACTTAAAAGGGTGAAATGGGCAAGTTGTTTCAGTTTCATGGACATACAAAACGTGATTTCAACTATGCATTCTGCTTGAAGTGATTGAAATTGAATTTAAATTTGGTAGAACATTAAACCAGAATGCACAAATTACTATAATCATATGCAGGGTTGGACACAGTAGATCAGTATTTACTGGATCCATTTATATGTAACACCAAATAGCCAAAGGTTTCCTGATTCCAGAGACTTGGGTTACAGTCAGAAACTTCTCCATATCTCTCTGACATGATCTTACCTGAAAATTTTGTTGTACAAATAAATATTGTTAAGCAACATTGGAAAAGAAAGCAAATAAAGTGAATATCAAAATATTTCAGAGCTTCTCATTTTGCATTCCTGTTAGAATTCCTTCCCTATCTCTAAAGCAAAGTGATTTAGATGCCATTTGTTTTATAAGTGGAATCTTAGGTATGTTATATATTGTCGTGAAGCCATTATCTACAATAGTGCGGCTTGTGTACACAAAGAGCTGGCAAATAAAGATAGCTGAGATAAAGGGCTTGCTGGCACATATTAAGTTACGCTTCTGGAAGGTGATAGAATATTCCGTTTCTTTGTTGTTCTGGAACAGTCTCAAATTTATCAATGAGGTATTTAAGAAGGCGACGACTCGCCAAGAGTTAGTCGTAAACAGTGAGTCGTGAACAGATGTTGTAACGAGAGCTGATGTAAACAGATGTAGTCAGAACGCTGTTTGTTATGGTCATTGGCCTTGATTGTGTATGTGATGTAATACTGCTACTGTGAGTGTATTTCTATGCAAATAAAGAACAATTAGAATTTCAGCAAATTGGACTTTTAATTCTACGAACCCACAAAGTCAATATTATATAAACTTGCCATTCTTGCTTGAAAAGATAAAACACAATAAGTATTTCAAAAATATGATTTCTGATTTAACAGTAGCATGGTTATTCATTACAAAAAAAAAAAAAATGTGGTTATGCCTTTATTTATGTTTGTAAGATTAAAATTGAACTGACTTGGTCTTAACAGGCGCTAATGCATACTAAAAGATACTTTATAACCTCTTGTTTGTTAAGAGTGCATGGAAATCTTGTGCTTAGTAAAATTAATGGGGTACAATTTGCTATGACAAAACTGCTTAAACCATTGCTTCCAAATTATTACATATTCTGCAACAAAGCAGTTTTAGTCTTAGAAGGCAAAAAGTAATGCATTTTCTTTTAGATTTATGCTTGTATTGCACCACATAACGAGCAAGTGGACATTATTGCTTTTAATAATAATTAGCACTCAAAAACTGTTAGTACTTGGAAGAGTGTTAGTATGAGTGGTTAAACTACTTGCCTCTTATCAAGGCAGGCCAGATTCAATCCCAAGCACCCACATATAAAATTTGTGGATGAAACTGCACTGAGTAAGTTTTCTCCAAGTTCTCTATTTGCCCCTGCTGTTCATTGCACTAACTGCTTCATAATATTTCCTTTATCACTTTCTCCTTAATTTTCACATGTTCTGTACCCTCATACTAGACTTCAGGGTTGTTCACCCTGTTCCTGATTCCCTGGTTCCTCAGTACTTTGTTTCCACACTGCAAAGACCACATCCTTGGAGTGGTAACCACTTTTCCATTGTCCCCCACTTATGTCATCTTTTATGGGTCTTGCAGTAGTCATACTGTAGGTCTGATCCTCCATGGTTTGTTCTATCACAAAATTTAGTTTTGTTTATTGGTAAAATTACTTTATACTTCCATTTCAAACTTCCCAAACAATCAAACAATGTTTTTCTATACACTTGGTGGGAACCAAAATTATGCTATTTGCCAATCTAGAAAGTGATTAACGTTTCGTATGGAGAGAGGGGCAACGTTGCCACTTATTGCTGCCACATGGAGAGCAATAGGACTACGCGCGCAAAGGTGATTCAGTTGCGACTGCAATGGGTATCATTATTATTATTATTATTATTATTATTATTATTATTATTATTATTATTATTATTATTATTATTATTATTATTATTATTATTTGTAATACTGTACACAAAGACAACAGTAAAGTCGTGGATCTACATGCAAACGATAGAACATGCAAGAACACATCAATGTAAAGATCATCATAGCAAAAGAGGCATACATGTGCCATTTTGATGGTTATTGAAGTGGGGAAATGCCGCTTACATACTTTTTTTTTCAGGAGTTTCTAATTTAGACCTCAATGCCTAACTTTCTTCTTTAAAATACTTTTCTTTCCCAATCTTAGTCCCAATGTTCTTACTGATACCTACAGCACGTGAAGTCCTAATAAACACATTAGCGAATGGAATAATAGGCTCCCTTTCAATTTCCTCTCTTCAAAGTATTATTTGCCCGCCTTGGTAGCGTGGTGGCAGCGTGTCTGCCTCACGTTCAACAGGTCCTGAGTTCGAATCTTGGACAGGGTGAGCTACCTGGATAAGGTTTTTTTCTGGATTTTTCCCTTATCCTGAAAGACAAATGTTGGGTACCTCTAAGCTGTATGGACCGTGGGCTCATTTGAGCATCATATCACCCATTCCATTCATTGTCCGATATGACTTAATGTTGGAGGACATAAATTACAAAACAAAACAAAAAAGTATCTCACAGAGCATATTATTTCTCATGCCTGACCTTTAATTAGAATACATTTGCCAAATACAGTTTTATTTGGTTCCCGAGCACGTTCAGGTTTTCGCTTGTCACTATTTTTAGACATAATTGAACATTAATTAAAACACGATTGCAAATGATCATAACACACGCACAGATACACAGACTAAAACACACATAAACCAAGGGAAATTGCCACAAATAAGATGCAAAGGAACTTGCCAGTACAGCATCTCTAACGCTTGCATACAAAAAATAAGAACAGCAACATATACATTAAGGCATTCTGTTTATGCGGCATTATCAGCAGCGAAACAAACAGCAAGGTATTATTTTCAAGATCTTGGGAAACAAACCAGGTGAAAAGATGATTAGAAATTGATGTTTTGGGAGCGTACATCTCTTCCATCATCAGGAGAGATTATCCTCATGATGTTAGAGATGTACACTCCCAAAATGTCGATTTCTAATTGTCTTTTCACCTGGCTTGTTTCCCAAGAATATCTTGAAAATATTCATTGTCAGAAAAGCTTCAGGTCTTATTTAGCAAGGTATTATGTTTACTGCAGCATTTGCATAACTTGTTCGCCTGCACGGCATGCTAAGCATGTGTTAGAATATGGGCAACCAAGGTTTAGCATCTAACGTCAAGGAAATGTCTTGACTCTAATTGGTCCTTCTCATGGTTACTATGACAACCGTTATGACATACTCATCCCCTCCCATTTATTTAAAGCATTCTTCCATGTGCTTACTAAACGTTAATCACATTCTAGTTTGGCGACCACTTAAAGCAAATGGTAGAATGTGTAGAGGATGGATAAAACTACAATCTGCATACTTCAAGCTGCAGCTTAGGTCTTAAACAGAGTCATTAGAAGGATGATTCAAGTGTGTGTATTAGGACTGAAGATACCAAGTTTTTCAAACAATTTTCTCCCAACATAGTCTTCTTTTAAGTATATACACTTCTCCCAGAGCTCCTGCCATTTGTTAACCCCTCCAAAAAAAATAGTAATTGTTAGGCTTTACAAAGTATGTCTCTTGTCTCAACATTGATCTCATTTGATCTTAATTTTGTTTTTGTAAGTAATTTCTTCATGTTTGGGAATAATAAGAAATTACAGGGAGCCAGATCAGGCAAATATGGGTGTGTGGCAGCAGTTAATGGAGTTGGCAGCAACATCACTAAATGAATGGCTAGTGCATTGTTGTGGTGAAACAGCAGCTTCTTCTTAGTTATAAATGAAAGCGATGTTAACAGTGAAGCTAATTTCATGTATAAAGACTAAAACTGAGTCATACCTTTTAAAACTTGTAACTTCACTCACGTCCTTTAAAAAAATCAGGAACTTTTTTTTTGTGTGTGTGTCGCCGCCAAGATCTCCGGCAGCTGCAGAGACTCCCGAAGGTCTGGTGAGAACATTCTAGCAGCATAGGACGGAATGAGAGACTGATTACAGAGCGGACAAACTAGGGCAGGGTCACTCTTGAAAAGGTGAGTATGTGACAAGTATGTGAAAAGTGGCAGTGCCCAATACGTAACCAAGCCAAACTCATTTCCTCCCAACGAGATAAACCAGGATATCGGAAGCTCCTTCACCGTTATAAGCTTGTTTCTACAGAGAGCAAAACACTCATTGTGCCAGCACGACAGTACCGCTCTCTCCATAATAAGCTTAAAGTCTTTCGAGGTGACAAAAGGGAAATGTGACTTTGTGGGTTCCTGAATTAAAAGTCTAGTTTGCAGAAATTCAAAATGCTCTTTATTACAAGTAAAAACACGCTGTACAGCCCTGCCAGCAGCAGAATTACGTGACATACATAAACGCAATCTTCAAGGTCGTCTGCCACACGCCCACACAGCTGCACACTCACAATTAACAGCTCCGGTACAGTTCAAATGTCCACACAACTCACACCTGCACAACTGCAACTTGCCACCGACTGACTAGCCGCGGCTCTTTTATACCTACGCTCATTGTTCTAGAACTCACTGGAGCGCTCGAAAGCTGCCGAAGTTTCACGGCCTTTCACGACGCAGCGATAAATTCCAGACTATGTCGGGTCTCTCGGCAAGCGTTCAGTGCTAGCGTGGGTGTAGCTGGGGCCCTTTCTGTCTCTTTCTTTCCCCGCTTCTCTATTTCGGCGTTCGCCTATGCACGGTCCGGCAGCAGCAAAACAATGCCTGTCGACAATATTAACACTGATCTCTATGGTTGCCGCCTTAGCTGCCGAATCTGCCGTTTCATTCCCCTGCAAGCCAACGTGGCCCGGTATCCACGCACACACCACGCTAACGCCAGAGGCGTGTAAAACGTGGAGGGCGTTTGTACCACTCACGAAGGCTCTGAAGTGCCCTAAGGGAATCATTGAGGATAAGGCAATCACCCAACTTTCTTTGGCGAACATGCAAGATGACTCGGTATATGGCATTCAGTGCTAATATGGAAGCCGAATGCAAAGGGTTTGGTCCAATAGACATACGCACATCCAACGCCGTTGAAGATTTTAGAACCATCTGTATAATATGAACTCTAGAAAACAACTGCGGATACCAGACGTGGCCGTCGTAGACTTCCGGTGTATCGTCATCCCAAGATCTACTGGGGTACCTACTGCACGCAAGCAAGGAGGGTACACCCTCTCGCCCTTAGAAAGCATTCTAGGCGTTTCAAGAGCATGCCGCCTAAGAAACTCCCGGAAACGAAAACCTAGCGGCTTTGGGCTTATACGTGTGTTCCTATAATGGACATCAATTAAGATGTTGAAAAAGTGTGCAAACTGTGAATGCAAAGGCATACAATTTAATCCACAGCCATAATTGCCTAATTTCCCGGCATCTCTCTGATCAGGAACCCTCTGATCCTGAAACCGTTGCATACGGGCCTCGAAGTATAATAGTGTAGTGTTTAACGCCCGCTTTCATTACATGGAGCACCGGCGGAATGAGATGGCGGGGGAAACCGGAGGTCCCGGAGAAAACCCGCCCCAGCGCCGTGTTGTCCACCACAAATCTCACTTTTCGGTAGCCTGGGATCGAACCCAGGCCGCCTTGGTGAGAGCCAAGCGGTCTAACCACTGAGCCAAGGCGCGGCCAATATACGGGCCTCGAGGTTGCGCGGTTCAGAAGGCCCTGTGTTCCACTTAAGGAAATACAGGAATTCATTCATCCATAATTGCCTAACAAAACGTTCCGTCGATATCGCAGAGGTTGTTCTGCAGCTTCGGCGTAGAGACTTACAACTGGGCTAGTTGGAAAGGTTCCATTAGCTAAACGAAGGCCAGAGTAATGCACTGTGTCTAATTTCTTTAGCACGGATGGACGCGCTGGGGAAAAAAGATAGTCCAGCTTGGATCGGATCAGTGTGCTATACAAACGAAGCAACACTGCGGTCCGCTCCCACGATTTTCCACTTAGTGCCCACAGGATGTTTAGAGAACGCTCGCATCGTGTTTTCAACTGTGCTATATGCGATGACCAGCTAAGCTCCATCAAAACTCAGACCAAGGAATCTCGTTTCATCTGCAAATGGTAAAACATGCGGATCCAGTCGGAGTGAAGGTGGTAATCGACTCCGACGGCGCCAGAAGCTAACGCAGACTGTTATCGCAGAGAAAAACCGAAATCCGTTCTTAGAACTCCAATCGTGAACATCGTCTATACATTGCTGGAGACAGTGCTGTACAAACGGAGTACGCTGGGAGGTGCAGTCGACGGCGAAATCGTCTGCGAATAAGCAGGATAAAACCCCACTCGATGTCACCCGATATGGCTCCTTTACAGGCGAATGTATGCGCGTTTTCTGAGTTATTTGAAAGGTTGAGTGAACACCAACGTCGTAACTCCACCTTATGAAAGATTACTCCGTAAAAACCCTCGTAAGAGCATCTGCCACACAGTTATCTGAACTTCGGATATGCACTGGTACAAACTTAAATGCGGAATTCAAGGCTTGAAGGTGCTAACTCGTATTCAGTGGGTTTTAATCACACATTCACACTTCCAGACTCTGGAAAAGTTGGGGAATTATCTTGGTCCGAGAAAAATCTTCTTGAACGAATTGAAGCTGGGGAACAAGTGCCTGATTACCAGCTAAGAAATGGTGTTTTGATAACACGTGCAAAGTTTGATGGTACAGATAAAGTCGTTCTTCCGGACTCTGATATAGGGGGACATTTAGTCTTTGCTAAAACAAAAGCGAAAATCTGAGCATTTTGTGTGGTTTGAGGACTTATTTTCTTTGGTAAAATCTTATCGGATATGTGCTATGTCTAAACTGGCACAATGTACTATGTGGAAAGCACTTGCTTCGGAAGTCGCTAGTAGCCTGATGGAAAAATTGTTTATATATTTCGTAGGGCCATTTTCACGTTATACACAAGGTAACACCTATGCGCGCTCATAATCATTGACGCATTTTCTAAGTTTGTCTGGCTGTATGCCGTTCCTAATGCAACAACGTGTGACGATCAAGTGTCTTTCTAGTGTATTTTCTATTTATGGTGCGCCTCGGTTTTTTTTTATTTTTTCTGCGTCGCATAATGGAACCCAATTTACCTCGCTAGCTCTCAGGAATTTCTGTTTTTCAGGGGGAGTTGTGATTTTCACTACCACACCTTACTATCCGTGTCCCTCACATGCGGAACAGGTAAATAAAAACTTCAAGTGTGCTGTGATAGCTTTTCATCACGAGAATCGTAGGAAGTGGGATAGTAGTTTGACACCCCTACAGTTGGCCTTCAACACGGCTCGCTATGACTTCACCATATCACTCCGTGCCGTCTCATGTTTGCATTTCAGCCCAGCCTTCCTTTAAGTAATGTGTGGAATATTAAGGATTTATTACCGGAAAGATACGACCTGGAATTAATACGTAGCAATTGGCAACAGGCTTTTAATAACTTAAAACGAGCACAGTAGCAGGTGAAAGGAAGGTACGATGAAAATAAAAAGACATCGCCATATGCTCAAGGCGGCCTGGGTTCGATCCCAGGCGACCGCAAAATGAGATTTGTGGTGGACAACACGGCGCTGGGGCGGATTTTCTCCGGGACCTCCGGTTTCCTCCGCCATCTCATTCCACCGGTGCTCCATCTTCATCTCACATACCATCAGTGTCACCGCCTGCGGTGCCGTATGTAGTAAAAGCGGGCGTTAAACACTACACGTCGCCATATGCTGTCGGTCAAAATGTTATGTGTAAATTTTACCCTATAAGCTTCGAAAGCTAAAGCATATTCGGCAAAATTGGCGCCAAAATACATTGGATCGTAAGAAATTATCATTCAATGCCATGGCCGGGATTTGAACCACGGATCTCCTGGTTTCCGTCCAGTCGCTCTTAACCTTTGAGCTACCATGGCCAACGCACCGTCCTAGGGGCTCTCGCATCCGAGATACACCGTTTGTGGCGACTTAATTGATGGAAATTAATCATTTCTCCACACTAGCCGTATATAGGCTAAGATATTTGATGGATAGAGTCACGGCGAGCTCATATTTCTCAAATGAAACCATTCCCATAGCAATTGATTTTGAAGGTTTTAAGGAAATGGTTTTCCTGGTGAAAGGTGTTTACGTCATTGGGTTGTTGAAGGTTTGCATACCTCCTGTGTTGATGTTTACATTTTGTGTTTATCTGTGGTGTGGATGTTTACATTCTGTGTTTGTTTACTTTTAGTGTTTATGTTTACATTCTGTGTTTGTTTTGGTCTGGGATAATGTGTGACAGGGTTGCTCTCTGGGTTGTACAGCGTGGAATTGTAGCTTCTGCTTGCTTTTCCTTACTCGGGTATTTAATGTGTGCACACATGAAGGGGAAATTGTTACTGGTCGACCAATAGTTTGGGTTGTTGTGTTATTTCCGTGTTATGTTTGTGAACATCACTTTTTCTTGTTCCATTTATACCCTCCTTTGGAACATCTCAAAGGTGCTAACTCGTATTCAGTGGGTTTTAATCATTAGATCATGATTAGATCACGCACTCATTCACACTTCCACTCTGGTCTCAGAAAAATCCCCTTCCCCGCCGCCGGGAATCGATCTCGGGACCCCTAGCACGGCAGGCAGGTGCTCTACCGACTGAGCTACGGAGCCAGCCTGTGAATATCACTTGGTTATATTAGGAATACCAATATATTGTTGTCTAGTGATCACGTTAAATTTTAGGTGAATTTTCTCTGTATGCTGCCGCTGATTTGTTATTATTCTTAATGTTGTTTATACTATCTGCGGCACGTGGCAGACTGATTGTTATGCTATTTAGCTTGCTTTATGCTTTACTGCTTGGCCAAGCAATTTTAGAAGTAATTGTTTGTCATATGGAGGGTTTAATTTTAACTTGTTAAGGTATGTTAAATTGTCACTCTTGCCTTATGGCTTGTTAAAATTGTCATAATTTTGCCTGAAAGAGGCCTGTAAGGTCCCTTCCTTGGATCGGATTTTGGTTGCTTGCTTTCTGTTTCAACTTTGCAGCATTGCTGTTTTCCATCCTGTGCACTTACACACTCTCGGAAATATCACCCCTAAAGGAATTTGGCCAGGCAGTTTTTTAGATAGTTTTCGGCTGCTCTCTACTCTGGTCCTGTCGGGATGGCAGACCCGACTTCTGGACATCCCTCAACCCTTGCTCTGGTTGTTTTCCGCTACTAGATATCACCGGCGAGGAGCTTCTTTACTGTGGAATTCCGAAGATGAGCGCTTTATGGATTGGCCTGGACATCACTTTTTTTGTGTGTGTGTGTGTGTGTGTGTGTGTGTGTGTGTGTGTGTGTGTGTGTGTGTGTGTGTGTGTGTGTGTGTGTGTGTGTGTGTGTGTGTGTGTGTAATTTTACGTCCTCCAACGTTGTCATATCGGACGATGAATGGAATGGGTGAAATGATGCTCAAATGAGCCCAAGGTCCATAGAGCTTAGAGTTACCCGACATTCGTCTCTCAGGATAAGGGAAAACCCTGGAAAAAACCTTATCCAGGTAACTCACCCACTCGGGACCTCTTGAACGTGAGGCAGACACTCTACCACCATGCTACCGAGGTGGGCACTTTGTGGTTTGTCCACAACGTCACCTAGTTGCTCTGTGTTGCCGTGATCAGGAAGTGAAGTGGAAAACTTCCCTGGTGATTTGAGTTGGCTTGGTGTGAAAGTGGGCAGTGTCTCCCTAGTGCAAGTCTACTTAAGACTATGCTCCAAAGTCTACTCTGTAAGAGTGTACCAGTGTCTTCAGTAAGTGCAGGGTTTATGCTGGGCTGATGTTGAGAACAAGTCAATGAGAGTGTGATGTGTGATCCTATCTTTCTCTTGGTTTGCGGGATTATCTCCCCGTTTGGGAGAGGGGGGTGATGAGCCGACCGCTCCCTACCTTGCCGGCCAGACGCTCTAGCCGGTATTTCTTTTCTAGGCACTTGCTGGCGCGGTGGTGCTTGAGTCGAGCCTTGCTGGCTTGGTACCCTTGAGTTAGTTCAGCATAAGTGGGCTCTCCAGGCGACCAGTGGTGAGTGGCACTCTTCTACCATGGTATAATTTTGTTTTTTGTAAAAATTTGCTTTTTATTTCTGGCCTGGGGCCTGTGCTCATAGGTTCAGAACTGTTGGGAATTTAATATCCGAGGGATTAAACTTCTGGTTAAGGGATAAATATGTATGTCATTATGGTGTAAAATAAATAATACTTAGAACAGATCCACAAATATTTAGTTAGGCATATCTGAAAGGGGCACACCTTCACCTAGTGTTAGGTGTTGCAGCATATCTTCCTAATCTTTTCTATTGGTACCTTGTTGTCTACCTGTCTTCCTGTTTAATATGCTTAGGGTTTGCACCTTTCCCTCTGATGAGGATCGGCGCAATAGACAGGTACATTTCTTGCAAAAGGCAAGATAACTTCAAAGAAACTTTTGAACACTTGCTGTGAGAAAGTTTGAAGTCCAATCAAATTACACAAAAAGTAATTCTAAATACATACTAGAGCAAGAATGTCAGGTTGTGCTTGGTAAAGTACATCACTAATATTGGGCCTAAGTCAGAGAAATATTACAGAGGTATTTTTTAATGTGGCATACGACAAAGTTACACAATAGTTTATGTTCGAGTCCATTTGTTTATTTGTAAGAAAAAGGGGTGTCAGATTAGTCACCTGTCATCTAATCCACTAGCTTTATCAGCAATTTGCTGGTGAAAGCAGAGATCTTGCCCACACCACTGATTTGCATGTCACTCATGCACATCCGAGCAAGGTCACATGCCACCTTTAAAAAATACCTCCGTATCTGCCCAATTTTCTAACATTTGACATGAGAAACTTTTAAGTCCAATATGAGTGGTACATGCATGATTGGAGAAATTTAGTAGCAGTGACGTCAAAATTAATTGAAAAAAATATTTGTAGTCGGTTTTTTGACACTTAATCACACTGGTGGGATTTCAAAGTTCATTACTTAGTCATTTTTCCATACTAATATGTTCTCCCATTTTGTTAGTTTATTTTGAAATATATCAAATAAATTGTAAGAATTGTGAAAAATGCTATATAGGCCAAACCAAAAGAAACCTAAAAACCAGAGTCAAAAACGATGACATTGACTCAAGTCCAAAATTACTAAAAAGAGTGATAAGCCAGAATAAACTGACATGGGAAAACATTTTCATATGGCAAAATAAGAACCACATAATAAACTTCGATATCCCACCAGTAGATAATTTGACAAAGAAGTTCATAATTCAACCAGAGAGAAGAGAGCAGACAACAGACGAAGTTGGATGAGGTTGAAAATAGAAGCAACAGAAACCAAAACTAGTCCCTCAATAATATAAAAATGTAAGTGACAAAGTGTCAAAAAACCGACTACAAATGGTTATTTCAATGAGTGGTATAGTTTACCCCAGGATGACATTTTGTAGTCTAATACATATTTAGAATTACTTTGTAGTGTAATTTGATGCTGGGAAAGATTTTCTTAAGATAAGTATATAATTATTTCTACAGCATATATAGACATCTTGAAGGATGCATGCAGTCAAATTCTTGTTCTTTCACTATCTTAAACATTGCAGCCAACAGTCTTTATATTCCTAAGTTAATGGAGTAGCTATTATAACATTAACTTACTTAACCATTAAATTTAAAGGGAGTCGATTAATGACACTAAACAACACTTTCTTTTGCCCACCTCGGTAGCGTAGGTGGTAGCATGTCTGCCTCACGTTCAAGAGGTACCGAGTTCGAATCTTGGCCAGGGTGAGTTACCTGGATAAGGTTTTTCCGGGGTTTTCCATTATCCTTCAAGATGAATGTCAGGTCTCCATGGACCCTGGACTCATTTGAGCACCATTTCACCCAATTCATTCACCGTCCGATATAACTTAACGTTGGGGCAGACATAAATGACACCCAAAAAAAAAAAAAAAAAAAAAAAAACACTTTTAAATTTTTCCGGAACATGTTTCAGAGACTTTGCCTCTATACTCAGCCGGCCATCGACTGGTTCTCATTGGTGTAGTTGACAATATTTTGTCACAGGTCTCCTCTGGTGGGGGTTCAAGGAACTTGCTGAACAAATCTTTCTGGGGGATGTCGAAATTGAATACTTTGTTCCTATTTTTTGAAATGAAGATTTGTTCCCATGTGGATAGCTCTTGTTTTCCTGATGTATGTTTTAGTAGTTTTGGTTCTGGATTTATGTTGTGGTTTTTTTTTACCAAAAATGTGTGGCACCAAAACTACTAAAACATACATCAGAAAAACAAGAGCTATCCACATGGAAACAAATCTTCATTTCAAAAAATAGGAACAAAGTATTCAATTTCGACATCCCCCAGAAAGATTTGTTCAGCAAGTTCCGAAAAATTTAAAAGTGTTGTTCAGTGTCATTAATCGACTCCCTTTAAATTTAATTTTTCATAACAACACTGTTTTCAACACTTCCAAGAAAGGAATTACTTAACCATTCCTAAGCTTAAACTAAATCAAATTATCACACTGCAAAGTAGACCTGATAAATATCTTCCATTTATTAAATAAAATATCTGGCTGTCAGCTTTATTTCTATTGAGATTGTATACTATATTCAACTGATGAAAACTTCAAAGAGAAGGAAGTTCTTGGAAACGGTCTTCTTTTATTGAGCATGCCACAAATACTTATGAGTATTCAGATTTTCATGTAGGACCCTCATGCTCTGCAATTAAATTGAGGAGCATGCTTGTATTTCTATTTTGATTAGGTCATATTGTCATTGACATATCATTCATTCTCAAATCATTGTAATGATCCATTGTCATCTTAAATCCATTGATTTGAAGTCCGTGACATGGACTGCCAATTTTGCCTGTCATACAGTGATCTGTTTGAGATGTCAGAAATCTATATAAATGAAACTATTCAAAATCCTTTCATGGAAGTGTTGAAAACAGTGTTGTATAAATTAAATTAATTGGGAGTCGATTAATGACACTAAACACTTACTTTTAATTTAAAAATTATTTGTGGTTGGTTTATTGACACTCGTCACTTACTTTTTCATATATTTATGAGAGACTAGTTTCAAAGGCCCTGGCCCTAGTCTCTCATAAATATATGAAAAAGTAAGTGACGAGTGTCAATAAACCAACCACAAATAATTTTTATATTAATTTTGACGTCACTGTTACTAAATTCCTCCAAACACACTTACTTTTAAATTTTCCCGGAACTACTTTCAGAAGCCTTCCCTCTATCTTCAGCCGGACATCGACTGGTTCTCATTGGTGTAGCTGGCAATATTTTGTCATCGGTCTCCTCTGGTGGCGGTTCAAGGAACTTGCTGAACAAATCTTTCTGGGGGATGTTCGAAGTTGAATACTTTGTTCCTATTTTTTGAAATAAAGTTTGTTCCCATATGGACAGTTCTTCTTTTCCTGTTGTATGTTTTAGTAATTTTGGTTCTGGATTTATGTTGTGGTTTTTTTCCCAAAAATGCGTGGCAACTGCTGATTTTTCTAATTGTTTGTATTTTATGTTCCTAAAGTGTTCCTTTGCTCTTGTTTCTAAATTTCTTTTGGTTTTTCCAATATAAATTTGACTACAGTCAAAGCATTCAATTTGATATATACCAGATTTTTTGTTAGATGGAATGGCATCTTTGATGTTTGAGCAAATTAGGTTTTTTAAGGAGAAATGGTTGACTGGTGCTAGTTGAATGTTTTGTTTTTTGAAGACTTTTTTGAATTTATCAAAGGCCCATGGATGGTAAGTGAATTTGTTGAAGATCATTTTAGTTTCTGTAGCTGAGAGGGTTGTGGTTTCCTTTAGTAGTTTCTTCTTATTTGCTAGGTTCACTTTTTTGTCTACTAGTGATTTGGGAAAGTCATTTTTCTGTGCTATTTCAATAATTTTGTTGTATTCTATTTTGTATTCTTCTGCTGTGAGAGGGATGTTGACCAGTCTGTGTGCTAAACTATTAAAGATTGCCTGTTTGTGGGATCTTGGATTGTAGCCATTAGCTTTTATGTAGTTGTCTGTGTTGGTTTTCTGTAAATGCCAAAGTTTATTCTATTTTTATTTCTGATTATTTTTAGATCTAAAAATGGTAAATACTCGTCTTTTTCAACTTCTACAGTGAACTTGATGCTTTTCTCTTGAATATTTAAAAGTTTTAGTGCATCAATGATGTGTTTTTTGGCACTATGGCAAATATGTCATCTACATATCTTTGCCAGAGTTTGAACATCCATGGAAAACCTTTAGTGATCCTTATTTCTAGTGCACTCATGTACAGATCGACCAGGAAGGGTGATAAGGGGTTGCCCATTGCTAAACCAGAAGTTTGATGGAAATATTTTGTTTGAAACTGGAAGAAATTCTGTTCTATGCATAATTTGGTAAGTTCGATGTAATCTGAAATTTCAAGTGATGACATTCCAAGTGATTTGAGCCATTTTTCTGTCAATGTTGGGAGTTAACTGGTATGCTGGGAAACAGTGATTTAATGTCAAATGTCACTTGAAATTTCAGATTACATCGAACTTACCAAATTATGCATAGAACAGAATTTCTTCCAGTTTCAAACAAAATATTTCCATCAAACTTCTGGTTTAGCAATGGGCAACCCCTTATCACCCTTCCTGGCCGATCTGTACATGAGTGCACTAGAAATAAGGATCACTAAAGGTTTTCCATGGATGTTCAAACTCTGGCAAAGATATGTAGATGACATATTTGCCATAGTGCCAAAAAAACACATCAGTGATGCACTAAAACTTTTAAATATTCAAGAGAAAAGCATCAAGTTCACTGTAGAAGTTGAAAAAGACGAGTATTTACCATTTTTAGATCTAAAAATAATCAGAAATAAAAATAGAATAAACTTTGGCATTTACAGAAAACCAACACAGACAACTACATAAAAGCTAATGGCTACAATCCAAGATCCCACAAACAGGCAATCTTTAATAGTTTAGCACACAGACTGGTCAACATCCCTCTCACAGCAGAAGAATACAAAATAGAATACAACAAAATTATTGAAATAGCACAGAAAAATGACTTTCCCAAATCACTAGTAGACAAAAAAGTGAACCTAGCAAATAAGAAGAAACTACTAAAGGAAACCACAACCCTCTCAGCTACAGAAACTAAAATGATCAACAAATTCACTTACCATCCATGGGCCTTTGATAAATTCAAAAAACTCTTCAAAAAACAAAACATTCAACTAGCACCAGTCAACCATTTCTCCTTAAAAAACCTAATTTGCTCAAACATCAAAGATGTCATTCCATCTAACAAAAAATCTGGTATATATCAAATTGAATGCTTTGACTGTAGTCAAATTTATATTGGAAAAACCAAAAGAAATTTAGAAACAAGAGCAAAGGAACACTTTAGGAACATAAAATACAAACAATTAGAAAAATCAGCAGTTGCCACGCATTTTTGGGAAAATAACCACAACATAAATCCAGAACCAAAATTACTAAAACATACAACAGGAAAAGAAGAACTGTCCATATGGGAACAAATCTTTATTTCAAAAAATAGGAACAAAGTATTCAACTTCGAACATCCCCCAGAAAGATTTGTTCAGCAAGTTCCTCGAACCGCCAACAGAGGAGACCGATGACAAAATATTGCCAGCTACACCAATGAGAACCAGTCGATGTCCGGCTGAAGATAGATGGAAGGCTTCTGAAACTAATTCCGGGAAAATTTAAAAGTAAGTGTTGTTTAGTGTCATTAATCGACTCCCAATTAATTTAAGAAACTATTCAACTTCATTGGTCGGTAATGGTATACATTTGTGTAGGAAAGTTAGGAGTTTTGTGTCCAGCATATTAGCACTACTCAACATGGCCGTCATTACAAATGCATACACCCATGTTGCACCACATGGCTTGCAGCACATCCAGAGTGATTTGCTAAAATACCTCTGTAATCTCCCTCCGCAGGTTTTTGCATACCCACTGACTTGATGTAGCCCCCACAAAAAAAATCTGGAGGAGTAAATCTGGGCTATTAGGAGGACATGGGATTTTTTTGGGTCTATCAGGTTACACCAGCAATCATTGAATAGCTGATTTAATTGATTTCGCACTGAGAGCCCAATGTGGTGGAGTGCCATCCTGTTGATAGTTAATGGTGTCCAGTATTTCATCTTCCTGTAGTTGAGAGATCACAAACTGCATCATCATCGCTTCATGGTTTAAGCCATCAAGGCTCATTCCAGTCTCATAAATTTTAAATTAAAAGTGTAGTATCTATCATTTTTTTGGTCTGCCAATATTTCTTCTACCTAATGGCTTGTAATCTAAAACTAATTTTCGAATGCGGCTATCATTCATTCTGTCGACATGTTCCTTCCAGTTATTTCTATATTGTTTTATTCATCTGTTAGCTTAAAAATATTCAATTCTTTTCAAATGTCCTCACTTCTTTGCTTATCTAGAAAATTATATCCTACATTTCTTAAAAGCTTCAGTTCCGCTGTTTCAGTCATTTGTTCTTCTTTGTTAAAGTCCAAAATTCACTACCATTAATATAGGAACTGCCATCACTTTATAAAACTAATTTAGTCTCTCTTCCCATATTTTTTAAGGTTCTCTTTATGGTGCCACATATAGCATTAAATTTGTTTATTTTATTTAAAATGTCATTATTTTTAAAATAAAGAGATATTACAACCAAGTTAATTAAAGCAGTTGACTTGTTCAACGGGTTTTCCTTCTAATAATATTTTTGCTCTTATGGTATTGGATCCCTTGAAAGCTAAAACTTTAAATTGTTTATAGATATTGTTAAACTATATTGAGACAGTGTTATTTTATATATATATATATATATATATATATATATATATATATATATAACGCTTTTTGTAGTCCATTTTCTGAGCTAGATATGAGAAATTGATCGTCTGCAAATAATAAATTATCTAAATATCAATTTCTAATTATAAAATGCAAATCTAATTTTGTCTGCCAATCAGATGTGGCATCGTCAATATAAATATTAAAAAGTGACGAGGAAAGTGAACACCCTTTTAATATGTTCTATGCCTTATCTTGTCGACCATGTACATCAAATTGTCACTAATGTATTTTTCTAAGAGTTTTGTTTAATTTTTCATACTTCTCTTCAGACAAAAGCTCTTATTCTTTTGTATTCAATATAAATATTAAAAAGTGACGAGGAAAGTGAAAACCCTTTTAATATGTTCTATGCCTTATCTTGTCGACCATGTACATCAAATTGTCACTAATGTATTTTTCTAAGAGTTTTGTTTAATTTTTCATACTTCTCTTCAGACAAAAGCTCTTATTCTTTTGTATTCAATTACATTCTTTTCAGTTTTTGAATTCAAACACTTTTAAGTATAAATCTTTATTTTCTTTAACAAGTTTAGCTATATCATCATTCAAAATCTTTAGCAGTTTTCTTTTCTTGTTCCGAGTGATTCATTGGCTGTCTGTATTATTCCACTCTTCATTGATGTTTTTACTTGTAGGTTTGTGCATTAAACAAATTTAAGCGTGCTTGATATAGATTTCTAATGGATTCATCCTGCAGTAAATGAATTTAAAAAGCTTTAACACTATCTGTTTTTTTATTTGTTCTTGTTCTGCTTGTCTTCCATCTGGCAGGAATGGTTAGCTTCGTTATGAGGAGGTAATGGTCAGAACCAATATCACATCCTCTAAATACTCTTGAATCGAGAACATTAGCACATTTATAATTAACAATAGTGTAATCAATTATACTTCTTTGGCCTCTTGCCAAACTGCTTGATCGTATCTAGGCACAAAGTCTACTGCAAAAAGGAATGGGCAGTGTACTTTCTCACGTGTCACTCCACACCACACATTCACTTTAGAGCTAGCTCGTTCAGCTATGTATGAGACATATGGATTCTTGGTTCGCCAAACAATGCAGTTTTAAGTGTCTATTCAGTCACTCGCATGAAATGTGGCTTTGTCAGCAATCAAACATTGATTTAACCATTGATCATCCACTTTCTGCCGCTCACACATCATAGCACAATTGAGTCGGGCTTCATAATTCTGCTGCATCTGTGTTTGTGTTTGCTGATATGGTACAGAAGCATCTTATAGTACCATCTAACAATTCTCTGACATGTGTATGGTGTATTCTGCTCTGCTAATAAGCGGCTGGTTGAATTTTGCGGACTCTTGAGTAATGGCTTGTCAAGTATCTTCCTCTCTGCTGTTAACACGCAGTCTTCCACCTGTGTGAGGCATTCTTAGAACATTTTTCAAGTACATGTACCATTTAACTGTCTCAATTTATTGACTTCTGAAAGCTCGCTGGGTCGCTATTACACTAAAAAAAGTTGTATATAATACGACACACTAAGCATGTTTTTGTGGCATTATGACCAATTTGTTTTGCTTTCTTTGCACAACACTATTGTGATATCACTGGGACACATCACTTATTTGTTAACTCCCAACCTTTCCGCTTACATTACAGAAAATCTCTCAGAGATATGTACATTAACTTCATAAATATAACTTTACTTTTCTAAACAGATCACCCTCTATATTCAGTGTTAATGGAGATCATACATACCTAAGGACAGTAACTGAACCAAATACTGTCCACAAACTTGGGCATTATTTTCCTAATGACTGCTTGTATACAACAGTACTTTTCAAAGCAATAGTTTTTCCTGATTTGCTAGTTGCAAGCATGGTTAAGACTTACCAAAAATTGCTGGCAGCTAATTGGTTCCACATGTTTGGAGTGTTTTTGCAGAAGTTGGCTTCAGTGGGTACAAATGTTGCAATATGAGAAACAATAGGGCTAGCTAAACTATGCATGCAATATGAACCTTAAAGAATTGCAAGAATTTCTTGCACCACATACTCAAAGTTTCTTGCAATTTCTTGTAAAACTGATACCCTAAGCTTAAAATTTACTGAGTCGCATACATTGTTTTTCCTGCAGTTTGGAAACCTTTCAACAAACTCCCTCAGACAGAGTAGCAGATTCATATTAAATGTAAAATTTGCAAATAAACATTCACCTTTCCACATATAAAATACACTCCATGTTTACTGTTGCTGCAAAGACGTGAATGGATGTAAGTCCCATTATATGGTAACGGAACAGTGAAGGAGGGAAAGACTAAATTGCCATTTAATGGCTCTTTAAGTAAAACTTTGGTGAAGTAAACCTTTAAGTATGACTTCAAAGTTAAGAGCTTTGTTTTGGAAGGACTTTGGCAGCTTTTATGTAATATTGTTGCACTTAAACATTTTATGAACAGTAATCAAAATTACTATTTTTACAAAAATCCATATATAGCTTCTGAAGTCAGTTCCTGTTTAGATACTTTCAAAGATTTTATCTCCTATATATTCTCTGGCAGTTTGACACTACCAGTAAACATGTCTTTCAGCAGGAAGTTGCATAGTTATTTGAACTCAAATTGTATAATCAGTCTTTTATTTTATGTAATAAAAAAAAGGTTGCTACATATTAATACAAATATTTATGTGCATTAACATTCATTATATCCATCTGCTATTTTGAATACATCACATTTTACTTAAAAGTGCAATTAGCACTATACAAATGCAAAGCAACACCAATCAATATTCAGTTATCTCCTCATTCCGTATTACTTTCAAGGGACATCTAGTTGCACCTATTTACTAAACAATTCAAATGTCTAAAAATACTTGCTTAAAATTTAGTTTTCTCCTATCTTCCCTATTCAAGTAATTCTTTCCTTCTTACACTGCATTTTTATAAGGTGAAACATAATAGGAAGGAAATTAAATTGTGATTCAACATTGATATATTCAAGTAAAAGATCAGTTGTAAAAGCAAACTATTAAAGGACGTGCTGAAATATTATCCTTAAACCACAGAAATCAATATATACTGTTTAGTCCAGCACACATTAATGCACAAGTGAAAGGGATTGTCATTTTGGCAAAACTATACATTTGCATACTACTTTAGATTTTTTTGTTGACTGCAATATTCAAGTCTGCAATTATGGTGCATTAATATGGTTCCGAAATTAGCATTCTCTGTTCTCTAAATAGAAGTAAAATGCATGCAGAGCTAAGCCATTTAGCCAAGTTCATCTTTTTTTTTTTTTTTTTTTTGCTCTAAGGCACACTTAACATTCAAGGTCATATTGACTGATCCTTTAGAACTCATTAGCAGCAATAATGTTCTATTTAGTATTTGTATAACTAAAGGGTTTATGTTGCATTTTCTTTATAAAAATTAAATACACACACATTTTCAGACTATGAGGAGCATGGGGAATAGTTCTGGCTGAAGTAAAGTTTCCATCCACAAGCTAGGAATCAAATGTGGGACCTCTGGTTTGAAAGCTTAGCATGCTAACTACCAGATCACAGCGACAAGTGTTCCATCCTTTCTTAATGCTAATGTGCCAATGTTTGTTATTTACATTCATTGTTATAATTACTGCTGCAGTGTTGATGCTTGCAAACATTACCTAAGTTCAAAAATAAATACAAAATAAAGAATATCCTATATTCTTTTCATATCAAGCTTTCTAAAAGAAAACCATCTATGAAAAAGGATAATACTGAATAGGAAGATAAGAGAAAATCCAAGCACAGATTAAACCACAATTTTCCCCAAAATTATTAAACTTCAGAAACAAAAGTAAAGTCCTCTTTAAATGTGCTTAGAAAGCATGTTGAAATGCATAGGTTGTGGAATTTATATTAAGGATATTGGTATATGAATACAAATTGCACGAAGGTGCAGTGTTTTATATCTTAGCTATCATGTGTACCACAGCAAGTGGTACGTTTATTTTACTGCAAAACTGACTAAACAGGTGGCTCCGGCAGAATGAGTTTGTATATGCAAATGTTACTTTCAATATGAATCAGCTAATTCAAATACAGCATTTGAGAGAGTTTCCAGTCGATCAACACCTTTCAAACAAACCTACAATGTACTAAGCCTCAGCCTAAGGTTTAAAATGAACTTAACTACACCCAGCTGATGAATGTCTATAACATTCACCAGAAGTTGCACCTTAAATGACAGTAATATAATGGCATTGTTTGTAAGTTCACAAAACTCTCCCTATATTTATGAAGGGAAGCCAAATGAAAACCTTAAAATATTTTTAATTTCATTTATCAAATGAAAGTGGAAAAAGTTGAATTAATTTTTCAAAAGTCTCCATTATGTTCAAACCATGATCTCCAGCGCTTATGAAGTACAGATTTCTGTGAGGAAAAATAATCTATTGTAATGTTCACAGCCATTCGTAAACCACCTATGCATCTTTATTCCAGTACAATTAACTTTCCTCTGATCCAAACATGTTTTGGTTACTAACAGTAAGGGTGATGAGATGATGGATGTGGAAGAATATTAAAATAAAGGTAATAATATTGCAAGCAATATTGCAACTGCTGTACAGGCAGTATGAGACTAACAAGTATGCCAAAGATGATTTTTCAACATTTAGAGTAGACAACACAATGTTTTCCTTATGTGTAATGCTTCAAGATAACATCTTGTTCATTTTAAAAATCAGTAACCTTTCTTACAAATGGTTGCATCCAGAACTACTTTGATTTTGGTAGGTGCCATTCCTGGCTTGCTCTCGTTTTGCATTGGTCGCAGCATACCCAGGATTTGTGTCCCTTAACACTTATCTCAAGGAAGCCATTATCTTCTGCTTGAAAGCATCAGTACAAAGGGTCAACCAGTCTCTTTCAGTTTTAGAATGAGTTGCTGTGGCACCACCTTGCAAAACTTACAATGAATGTGATGTGCTGAATGATGAGCAATGTTCAGATCAGCATTTCATTCACTGTAATACTCTGATGACAACATATGTCCAACCTGGAATCTGCCACAGAAGTCATGCTTTTCTGAATTTTATACTCCACTGGCAATACTTACTGGGCCTTTATTCACCAATGGTTTGAATATCTTCATACTTCCAATGCTCAGAAAATGTATGTCGTTTTTCATTCATGCATGTCGCAAACAAAGCAGCTTTTTATCCAACTGCAGTATGCTGCCACATGTTATATCATTACAATTTTAAAGTTTTCATTTGACACCCCCCCCCCCCTCATATACTGCAGTTCATTCAATCCACCTATTGCAATTTTGTATCCTTAATGAGACAATAACACTTAGCACTTTTGTGCTAAGTTATGCTTCACTGTCTCTAGGCTTCTTTCAAGTTTATACTTTGATTTGAAATACTTGCTAAATGTAAATCTATCTAGCAGCAGAGCTTAGCTATTTCTTTCGTGGTGTCTGAAGCTACTTCGCTTGTGTTCTTTACTATTGTATTTGAATGATTCTGGAGGCACTCAAATTTCTTGCTACTTATTGCAAGGATGGATTAATATTGATGTGCAGACTCATTGTTTCCAAATATAACAAAGTGCAATTTTTACTTGATAATAAACATCCTTAGCAATAAAAGACCTGAAGCTTTCCCGGCAACGAATATGCTCAAGTTCTCGGGAAGCAAGCCAAGTGTAAAGACGATTAGAAATCTAAACCTGGCTTGCTTCCCGAGAACAATTTGAGCATATCCTTAGCAATGATCTAAGAAGGAGAAATGTATGAAATATACATTTGGAAGAACTAAAACGTTAAAGTAGAACTCCATACATTACTAAACTTAAATCTGCCTAGCAGATAAAGAACAAGGTTCCGGCATACGGTAGCTGATGAAGCTGAAGCACAGATACTGCCAGCTGCACCATGCTAGTAGCCAAGATGCAAAACACTGCCTAGATGGTAACCATTTAAAACTGAAGTAATCAATTAAGTCTATGCTACTGTTAAAACTGAATAGTTTTACTGCTAACATCCAAAATGTAAACTATTGTAAAAATAAGCTTGATGGCTTGAAACTTAAAAAGCTTTACTAAAATTCAGATATGCTAAAATTGTATGCTAGTACACAAAATAAAGAGGTGACAACGGGGTTGGGAGGGAGCACTAGGAAAATTATTTCCCTGGCTAAGTTCACAGGAACAGGATCTTTCAATCTTAAAAATTAACTTCAAAAGAGGGGAAAAAACTTACACCTAATAGTTTTCTACTGTATTTTGAAGTACACAGTAATAATTTTTAAATGATCAATAGTTTAACATAGAATGTAATTATAATACATATACTACAATTATTAAAAACTGTCTTTATGAAACTGAATTGGTTCATAGCTATACAGGCAAAGCATAGGAAAGACACATGAAAATGTGTTTCAGAGCAGGGATTCAAACTATGGATATTAATTTGATTTTGCATCAACTCTTGTAAGTTAAGCTATCAAGGTCATTTCCCTATATTAAAATCAGATTCTTCCCATTTAGAAAGAAGCCTATGCCATTCTCAGCAATACCAACAATGTATTGCATAACTGCATAATGCTCATTAAATAAATAAGTTATGGTGCCTACAACTTTTATGGTGCTTGCAATATTTATGTTCAAGGTTTGAACTATAGTTCAGTGATTTTCTGTAATAGAATGCACTTAAAACTTCAATTTACGAATGATCTATATGATCTATAACTCACAGCATAAAAGGGAGCATTAACTTTCTTCACTAACTATGAAGAAATTGAAAATTTTAAATGGCAGTAAAGGAACACTTACTCAGAAATTATTTTAAAATTATTTGTAGTCTTACATGAAACCTTTTGTGATAAAGAATTTGAAACTTAAGTTAATAAAACAGTTTAAAAAAAATTATATATATAATAAAAAACCGGTATCTCAGAAACCAGAAAAGCTCTTAAATGGTTTTCCATTTTACATACATGGTCATAAATTTACATCTGTCAGCTTTCTAGTGTAACAGGGTACAAAAGAAGAAATTGCAGAGGAAATTACTTAAGGAGTAGCACTTATCAATGATGAAAACTTATATGGTTTATTTACAATGTAATAAATGAGGTTAATCCTTCATACAAAATTCTCTTCAGCAAGTGACATGAGAAGTTGTATGACTGTAAACCAAAAATCAAGACAAAGCTCAAAATTTGGTTTCTTAAAAAATTCAACAGTTCTATCACAAATGATCCAAGTTTTATAAACAGTGAGGCTAAGCACACTGATTGATGGTTTGGTTAGGTTCACTTTATACCTCATTTGTGAAAATCTGACATGTTTTGGTAAGAGCTGTTTCTCAGCTTACAGCCAACTGTTGGCACAGTTGTCATCTTACGCTCTATTGATGATATCTGGTGCCTGTGATGTGAATCTACTGAGCTGATCCAATAGCCACCAAACTTAATATGGTTCTTGTTTTGTGTAATGTGGGTGTTTCTCCATACTCAGGAGCTCAGTTGAGTAACTTTCTGTTCTGAAAAGGATGACTTCCAGATAAGTGTTATTAAAAAAGTAATCTACTACAACTGATTTATCAGTCTTGCTTGCACTTTATACAATAAATGTTCGTTTAGTCTTTTCAAATTTTTTTTTTTGTCTTGCTTAGGTCTACCTAATCAGTCTTCACAATTAATCTAATAGAATCCCCCACATTGAAAGTTCGGAATTACATCTTAAAAATGTATTGGGTAACATTTTTATACTGTATTTCATTTGATATCGATAACAATGTATTTTTTTTAATTACATCTTAAAAATGTATTGGGTAACATATTTATACTGTATTTCATTTGATATCGATAACAATGTATTTTTTTTTTAAATCTTTGGTCTAACTGAAGGTCATACACAAATCTCTTGTACAGTATAAGTTCATATACCATCCTTCAACAGACATAAAATACAAACAATTCAAAAATCAGCCATAGCGCCATATCATTCCAAAAGTCAAGCTTTTCAGAACAGCATATTACCAAACTAACCTCAGCACGAAAAGATAGCCAATTACAAAAAGCAAGGATCAAATAATGAACTTTGATCTTCTGCCATCAGCTCAGCAAGTTCATATCACCACCACCAGAGACCAATATCAATAGAACACTGAGGCAACACAGCTACATTAACTAGTCAGCTGTAAGCCAAAGAGAGGGAACAAAAGTTCCGAAAATATATCCAATGTTTAACAACTAAATGAGATATAGAGTAAACCTACTTGATTCAATCAAAGTCATACTAATTTTTAACCATTTTACACCCAAGTTTATAATTTAAAGAACTAAAGCGAAATTAAAAAATGTTAATTTTTTCGACCAAGTTGTACACCCTCCAAGTTGCAAATGCTGAGTATTTTAACACTAAAGAATTTTGTTCATCTTGCCTTTTCCAACTCTTTTATATTGCAGGGGTACTTTAATCAGTGCTTTCAATTGCTTTATAACTTGGATTAGCTGCTCAAAATAAAGCCTTGCATCTTTTAACTTTGGTTTTAAGCATCTCTTCTGACTGCAGTGCATCACATGTCATGCATGCATTTCCACAGTTTTATCATTTCTCCAACCTTTTTCCTTCATGATAAAAAGGCTCGTACAGTGCCTGTGAAAGGCTGACGGCATACAGCACATGTTGAAAGTGATGGTGCACACTTCACGCAAGCTACTATATGCCCACAAGGCAGAAACAACACTCCTCGCTCTTCTGTGAAGCATATCTGGCAAAGTCTTGCATCATCTAATTGCCTGCTTGTGCCACCGTTCTCTTCTGATTTGACTGCTTCAGAACTGAAAAGTAAATTAGTCATGTAATTAAGTACACATATAGAATTTCAGCTTACTATATGTATGTAAAAAGGTAACCATGAATGTGCAGAAATTGTTTCACTTAACCTTATTAATAACTTAATACTGAAATTTGTAAATCTGTGTTTAATCTCCAAAGCTCAAATGAATCTTAGGGAATTAAGAAGCATATTTGTCAGAATTCCTTCTGGTTTGATTTCTCAACTTGCGCAACTAAATAGAACTCTTAGTGGCTGCTTCTGATCATAACTCCCCTGAATAATTTCTTCATTGAAGGGTCTAATATGCAATTCTCAACAATGGGAATACAATAGAGTCAACATGAAAACTTCAATGCCACGGCCGGGATTTGAACCACGGATCTCCTTGTTTCCATCCAGTCGCTCTTAACTGGACAGAAACCAGGACATCCGTGGTGCAAATCCCAGCCGTAGCATTGAATTTATCATGTTGACTATTGAAAACCTTAGCGTATACATGGCTAGTGTGAAGAAATAATTTCCATCAATTAACTTAAATGGGACTACAAGTTAAACTTGATCAAGCCTCTTTATTGTTGCTGGGACATAGTTCTGAACCCTCATGTTGCAATACTTGCATGTTAACCTTTATCTTGTGCCAATCGGCACAAAGGCTTGTATTTCATGTATTTGTCCAGACTTCCCTATAGGGATGGTGGTAGTGCCTTGCTCATCTTTTGTTTAGTATTTGGTTGTACCACCATCTCTATCGGAAGTTCTTGGCTGGGTATCCTTCCCAGAGCAAGTCAGTTGGGTCTAGGTCTTTTCTCGGCAAGCACTACCAAGTCTGGAGAACATTTTTAAGAATTTTTCAGTGTATGTTTATGAAGGCAAATGTTTCATTTTCACTAATGTTAACTGTTCATTGTTGTGACAGTTGTGAAATTTTTGAATAATCAGAAATGGATTTGTATAGAAAAGTTGTCAAGGTTCTGGTGCAGTCTGGTAGCACAGCATAGTTCTGAATTGAATATTTCCAGTTGATTTTCTGGCTGCTTCGAGCCATTATGGCTGCCATGGTGGACATGGTATATTTCCATACCAGAACTTTTGAGTTGTGTGTTCATGGTAGAGATTATCTGATATGAGCTGATGTGCTCTCCATTTTGGATGCACTCCGTCAAGTACGGGACAATTCCACAATTATCAGATAATCATCCATTAATGGTGGATTTGCCATCTCTATGTGAAAGGGAATTTATGGAATTATTGTACGATAGTGAAGTGAGAGTGGCTTATCGAAACATCAGGTTAGGAGAATAATGGCCCGTGTAAACCATTATGTCCAGCATATAGATTATTTTCAGAAGTATTTTCCCAACTTTAATTTTCCCTTGCCATTGCCAAAGTTAAGGACAGAATTTGCTACTTTGATAGATACTTGCCACAAGGTTGAGTCCAAAGGTTCTACTCACATTAGTCCTGGACCCGTAGGACCAAGACCCGGACCTCTTTCCACCAGGGAGTAGCCGAGCTGTCCCAAAGGGCACCCAGCATCCTCCATGGGGCTTTCCATGGGGCAAGACCTGGGTTACCGCCCCATCTGGTCCAAGGACACAAGGCGGGATGGAAGTGGATACGCCACTTATGCGCGCCAACACCAAAAGGTGAAGGCTACCGACATTACCTCGGTGGGGCTGCCTGGCGATCTAGAATGCCTTCTACTAGCTCTGCAGGTTAGTACCCGGGAATATTCATGCCTTCGCTCAACCCCATCCGCAAACGTACCCGATCACCCACGGGTATCAGGAACCACTGCCCTCTCGAGACCAACCCAATCCGAACTCCCAAAGGGATGGGCTCGAATGTTCGGCCCGAGGTTCCTCTAGTAACGTCAGAGGTACCATGAGTGCTAAGGGTCTGCAGCGCCCGCACCATGGCAGCTGAAGGGGATGGATCCCCTCCCCTACGGCATCCCACGAGGTAGTGGTGATGACCTCTCGCCACCTAACACTGGGGCGATCCTTTCTCCGACATAGTGAATTTTGGGTTTCAAGCCTTTAAAATTGCCCCATCCATTACAATGGTTCATAGAATCACTGTCAGATTTGGAAGTGGTTGATTCTAATTCTGTCTTCAATTTCCTGAAATTTGTAATACAGGTGGAAGACTGTACCTTGTTATGTGAGGTATCGGAGCTACTACTCTTGGAGGTCATTGTCGCGAGGACAAAGGGAGTTGTATTGAATTTGTTGTTGCGAGTCAAACATTTCTCATCCATTACGCGCGTTCCACCAGGAGGTTCTGGATTCCTTTATACTGCGCCGTGCATTAATAACTCTTACACATAACTATCTTAAGCCCCAAGCTTTCAAAGAGACCTTCACAGATTATATGCTTAGGGTTAGGTTATTTGCCCGATTATTGTTGTTACCTGAAAGTGAAAAACAGGTATGTGATGTAATCTTGTTGCGGCAGTAGTCGAACCAGTCCGATACAATCCTTGAGCTCATACATGTATTTCCTACAGAGCACTCCATTATCGTCATGTCATAGGATTGTTTCTGTGCAAAGCAGTGCATGAGTAATAAAATTTGACCGGGTGATAACTTAGCTTGCTCAAATCATGTTCCTTTGCACATGGACTGCGTTACCTATGTCTGGGGCATTTTTGCAGAGGTTGGCTACAAGTTTTACATATCTTTCTCATGTAGGCTGCAATGCGAGAACCGGCTGGTCGTCTGCTTGTGCATGCGTATACATGCACCTTTGGACTTGGAAAATATTCTCGCGTCACACAAAAGAACATTATGAATTTGAAATCTGCCTTAATTGCCTTTCACCATAACCACTCTAAATGAGATTCCAATCTGTTGTGTTTTCAAGTAGCATTTAACTCTGCCTGCCATGAGTCACATTCCATGACCCCGTCTTGTTTTACGTTAGCCTATGCTCCAAGCTCACCGATTCTAATTTGAGGCATTTAAACGATTTGTTGCTTCACAAATTTTCTGCAGAGACCATCCAGAACAACTGGCAGTGAGCATTTCGTAACCTGCAATGGGCTAATGCTCTTGTTTAAAAGCAGTATGATGAAGGTAAAAAGCCCTCTAGATACCTACAGGCCAGAGAGTGATGTGTAAGTTTCATCCTCTTAGAACTAAACAGAAGGCCTATTCTGCAAAGTTAGCTCCTATATATGTAGATCCCTATGAGGTCGTGAAGATTTATAGAAATGCAGCTGTTCGACTCAAGAATCTATCCACTGGTTGAGAAAGACGAGCCCATCTTTCCAAACAAACGTTTTGATTAGTTATCCCGGTTGTTCCAGTACAAACAGGATTTGTCAAACTGTGATTTAAGTGATGTGTGCACGGTGCTGTCCGGATAAGTGTTCCCATCTCCCTTGTTTTTACCTTGTTCCCTGCTTCCAGTCCTCCTGACCCAACTTTGCAATAAGGGGGTGGCCATGTGCCGATCGACACAGAGGCTTGTGTTTCATATAATTGTCTGTTTCCCTACTGGGGCGGTGGTAGCTACTTGTTCATCTTTTGTTTAATGTTTGGTTGTGTCACAGCCTCTATCGAGAGGTCTTGGCTGGGTACCCTTCCTGAAGCGAGTCAGTTGGGTCTACATCTTTTCTCGGCAAGCACTGCCACGTCTGAAGAACCTTTTTAAGAACTGTTCAGTGTATATTTATGATGGCAAATGTTTCATTTTCACTAATGTTAAATGTTTGTTGTGACAGTTGTGAAATTATTGAATAATCAGAAATGGATTTGTATAGGGAAGTTGTCAATTAAAGTTCAGGTGCAGTGTTTCTCGGTCTGGTTTCCATTTCAAGCAACTATTTAGGTTCAAGTACAGCAATACTTAGTTATAAATAAAATTCTGAGCATGTGCAAGTGTATGGGTGCAAGGGATTTCTTTATGTCAAATTGTTCTTTTGCCTACTCATTCTTTGCACAAGGTTGTCAGCAAAAAATGCTACTACAGTCACAAGAATATTCAAACTATGACTATTGAATACTCCTACTGAAAATAACCTTCTATCAGATTGATACTATTGGATTAAACTATGGGACTGCAACCAAGAATGCAAAATAAGAAAATCTTCTAGAAGTATTTAAACCAAACATTTTTCATTCTGATCACAATATCTTGTTCTGTATTAACAATTTTCTTCCCACCAAGTGAATATATTTCCTTTCTTAAATAAGGATAACATCACAGAAACTTACCTTGCAGTAGGGTATGAAACAGATGGCTCTGGGTCAGCAGACATTTTTGCAGGATCAACAGCCTCCTGTAAATATCACAAACAATTAATGACATAATAAACCTTCTAAGGTATGTAGGCAATATGAATTAGAAAGGGGGACAAGGCTTTTCCTTAAGCATTTTATTACATAGCAACAACTGTAGACAATGTATTTTTATTACCATATATACACCGATGATCTTGCATACGTTTTTAAAACTTTTTTAATACCCAAATGTGATAGCACAGATATCGACTTAAAATGGTTCTGAAGTTGGAATTCTTCCACCAAAAGCAAATAAATCTCTGCATTTGCATATCAATTCATCATTCATTCGTGTAAGGAATTTTCCTACAGAAGAAAGTAGGATATGCTGGGGGAACAACAATCATAGCAATGGCAGCAAGAGAAGAAATCTCCTGGCAGTAATGAATATAGATAGTGTATAATTTATTATAAACATAATACTAAAATAATTTATTACTGATGCTAAAAGGACAGCATTTTAAGATTGTGTGTTTCAAATGGGATGATGTTTGTCTTAAAATGCTACTAGGTGAGCAACCAATCAGTCATGCAGTGTTGTCATATTGCAATCCCCGTAAGTGGGTATGACAAGCACCAACTGAATCAATCTCTATAAATACTATTTGCATCAAGACAAAAGTTCAAATTTTGCAAGAGATCCATGAGGAAGGTAGAGATTAATGTGTCTAACATAATTGTAAAAACCCCATATTTTTAGCTCAAATAGTTAAAGTACCAATATATTACAACAATGTATCACAACCTCAGCAGTGTAATGAACATATTGGTTGGCATGTATGCGTGTACATATATTTGTAATTACTCAGAATTGAAATTTAAACTTTTCACATGACATAATAAAAAATGCTTTGAATAAGTCAAGATGTTTGTTAAATTCAACAAAACTAACAGTACACTTCCTGCTTGCTTGTAGAATGCTGCATCAGCAGAATGTGATTCCTCACATATATTTATAAATGGCTCGTATTCTACATTTACTCTATAGAGTTCAAAGCAGTATTATTCAGTTCTTCTGCTTAAAAACCAGGGAAAAGTATCAGCTGAATCAGCTTGCAAATGAAATAAGACACGAGGTAATCTGCCTTCCCCTTTACCACTGCCAGTACAATCCAGTTGAGGTAATGTGGGATCAAATTATGTTGCAAACAGAAATGATACTTTTTAACTGACTACGTTGACGACTCATTCAAAAAGATTACAAGGTAACAAGACTTGGAAAATTGCACAATACATGAAGATAAACTACAAGAAGACGGCTCTTGGAAAGAAATAGAAAGTTACGAAATTTTGGAACCTATTATAATAAATTTGCAGTACTCGGAGATGAAGACAATGACGAATTGTCTCTTGACGTGACATTCACAGCTATATGGATGAGCCACTGGCAGTTCCTCTTAATTACTGTATTTAAAACATGTGCATAATGTGTGAATATACAAGTTGCAATTGTGATTTGAACAACTGCATTATTATATAAATGTTGGGAAAATTCAGTTTGTGTTCCCTTACCTTTGGCACCAAAGAGACTAGGGTAATGTGTGAGACAAGGGATATATGAAAAGAGTGCAGGCAACGAGGTAGCAATGCTGAGTGTGCTAACAAATCTGATTCACAGCACTCCAGAACTATTCCCATTTGAAACACATAACAGGATCTTGCAGATCATGGTTCTACATCTATGAAAGAAGGCTATGAAGATTACTAAATGATGGCATTACTCAGAGAAAAAGAATGGAAGACTGTGTGTGTGTGCACGCACACAAATGCAAATTCAATCAATCAGGATTTAGCAACAAAGCCACCTTCTCTTTTGCTTACCAATATTTTCAGATCAAATCTAGGTACACTTTAAGTTGTTAATACATTAATAAATTAAATATTACAAATAGAAGCATTATTAACAGTGAAGTTTTCTTCATGTTGAAGTTTTGTTGAGTCACACTTGTTTACACTCACCTTCACTTATTATTTTTAAAAACGCTGGAACGTTTTCCAGGACATTCGCCCTCTTCCTCAGCAGTTTAGTGACTGACTCTCCCCCTTCCTTTCCTCTTCCTTCTCCTGTATCTGATCCTGTTGCCATCTGGTGTTAGGAGCGCAAAGCTTTAACACTTCATTAAGTGGTGGGATTTAAAAATTTATAACATGTTCACTGTTTTTAATTATGTGGATTTTTCCCCAGATGTCTAATTCTATTGGTGATTCTAATGGTTTCAACAGTTATATTTTGCCCAATGTTGTGGTTTTCTTTCCAAAAATGTGATACAGCGGATTTGTCCATTTGCTTTAGTTTTATGTTTCTCTGGTGTTCCTTTAGCCTGATTTCCCAGTTTCTCTTCGTTTTGTCTATGTAGAACTTCTCACAATCCTCACAATTGATCCGATAGATTCCGGATTTCAGTGTGTTTTGAATTGTATTCTTAAGAGGTTTGTTTAGAATGCTCTTCAGGTTGAATTTATGCTGTGTGGCCGGTTTTATATTGAATTTTTTGAAGATTCTTTCAAATTTTTTAAAAGCCCAGGGGTGGTAAGTAAATTTTTTTATATTTCCAATGTTGGTCTGAAAGTGGTGTTAGTGTTGTATTTGACGAGATTTCTTTTTGCCTTTCTTTCTTTTTGAGCATGTTCCTAATGAGATCAGGACTGAATCCATTTTCCTTTGCTACTCCTAATATATATTCTCGTTCTTTTTGAAAATCCTCTTTGCTCAATGGGACACTGTATAACCATTGGATCAAGCTTCTGAAGACTGCCAGTTGATGTCAAATTGGGTTGCAACCATTCCTCTTGATGTAATTGTCCACATGTGTGGGTTTTCTATGTATTCCGAATTTTAAGCTATTTTGGTCTCTCATGATTTTTAGGTCTAGGAAAGGTAGGATGTTTTCTTCTATTTCCATTGTAAATTTTATGTTTCTATCCTGTATGTTCAAAAGTTTTAGGGAGTCTTCTGTTTCTTTTTTAGGAATGATAGCAAATATGTTGACATATCTTCGCCAAAATTTGTAAATTTGGAGGAAGGCTTTTACTATATGGACTTCGAGGTGACTCATATATAAATCTGCTAGCACGGATGACAGTGGGCTGCCCATTGTTAGGCCTTTTGACTGTTGGTAGAATTTTTTGTCGAATGTGAAGAAATTGTGTCAATGCATAGTTCTGTCAAATTTATAATGTTGTCTATTTCTGTAGAGTCTAATGTGGTTAGATTCAGCCATTTTCTGAGAAGGTTTGGTATTTTTTCAATCGGGATACTTGTGAAGGTGAGTGTAAACAAGTGTGACTCAACAAAACTTCAACATTAATAAATGTTCCATAGTGGCTTCATCTTTAATGTATACCAACAATTTGGAAATGACAGCAAATAATTTTTGTATAGGATTTTGCTGAGATAGTCATTCATATTCAGTGGTATGCCTGAACATGGCAATGGCTGTTTTTCAATATAGTTCAGTTTTGGTTTTGGACTATTTATGAATTTTTTCTCCTTTGGTATTTAAACTTATTTGTTTTTTTTTAATTTATGTCCTCCAACATTAAGTCACATCGGACGATGAATGAATTGGGTGAAATATGTATTCAATGGCACTTTTGGCTGTATTTTATTTTGAATTTTGGTTCCCTGTTTTGCTAAGATTTTGCTTTATCGTGTTATTCAAACTACAATGTGCAGGATTCCATTGCAAGAACTATGTTTTTTTAATTTAATGAAGCAGTAAATTTCTCCTTCCCTTCCCTACTTTTGAATCATGATTAAAGCTACTACTTGGAATGCAACTTCTATAACCTGATAAAATATTTCTATACTTTTGCAGCCAAACATATTTAAGAGCAGTGTAGATTGCATCAATTTCTCCATCAAAATTCTTCAGACTTTATCTAGTGTGTGTAAAGCCATTTTTTTTACAATATATGGACTTATTGTTTGTTTCTAATGCAAAGCTTTGAAGCAGTTCCTATGCAATTGGAACAAATAATAATCTACAGGGACAGTCAGGATATAAGTAAGAATCATATTTATATATAAATAATACATCAATGTCTTACACAAATGTCTCTCTCAGCCTATTTTTCCTGAACATTCTTGAATACTCAAGTTCCCACACTCTAACTTGACTGGAAACTTCACCTATTGTTCGACTTAGCCTGAGGCAGCCTAGGGCTCCGGAATGGCGAGCAAGTTCTTTCTTAAAACTTATGTACGCGAATGTAACAATAGACTGCAGAATTTAGCCAGGACCTTTGCAAACCTGAGCGGGCATAACTTATCTAATCGTGGGAAAAGAGAAAGCAACTTTGATATTAGGTCCAAAACTGGAAAATTTAAACATCAATTGTAAGTGGGGATAGGTACCAGCCAATGGAAAATTAATATTTGTTCACGTGATTTTCCAAACTCCAAAAAATACTTAAGAGTGGGGAGAATTCTAAGCAATGGCAGAAGGTAGGTATTTCTTTTAAAGGACACTCTGGTCCTGTGATCTATGCGAGACAAATGCATATTCGGTGTCGTCTAACAAATCTGCATATGCACCATGCACCAAGACAAAGTATAATACTCAACAGTTGTGCTAGTAAGAATTAGCGCAATATATAAGGGATGCGATATATGTAGGAGTCAGCTACATGGCAATATTGTTCTCACACCACATCTCACTACTGACATCATAGTGGCGAGCAGAGGAATCTTAAGGAGAACAGTAAACCTTCATCTGGAAAATTCGAGGTGTCTTCTTCATTGAACCCCCAACGAGTCGGGATGCATCCACTCCCTAAAGCTCAGATGAGAGGACTCATGCACGAGCTACATCGAAAGTCACCTTGAACCTGTTCCATCTCCCTATCCTTAATTCCCGCACGCCACCAATCCTTAATTGTGAGGCACTGAGCACAAGGGAGAGCTCAACACGGTTTGCTACAGGCCAGACCGCCACAGCTTGTACTGTGTTAACGGGTTGTGATAGATTTTATTCTGTAATAGGCATGTGTAAAAAACTGTTACATCAAGCTCAAGTTCTACGTTTATTGGCTTATTAGAGTGTTCCAAATAGTAGTATTTTAGTCTAATCTACTGCTGTCTTTATGGTTCATAAAACATTTAATACAGCTGTACAAGGACCCCTTTGGTAATTTTTTCCACAATGCCCCTCCAAAATTAGGGTGTGGGAATTATTTGTATAAATATGGTAATAAAAATAAATTTTTTAAAACTTGGCCATTCTCATGGCTTAGAATATAGCAATATATCTTTGCTATTGTCACCTCTCTAATTTTAATGTTTCAGCAGTGTAAAATGATTATTTCTATGCTAAGATTCTTAACTATAAATCCCCCTATAATTTGCTGAGTTGCTTTTACTTCTCTTTCCTTTGAAAATTGGTACTACCATGCTTATCCTCCACTTTATTTAGATAGGTAAAATCAGACTGAAAAATTCAATGCCATAGCTGGGATTTGATCCAGAACTTCCAATTTGCGTCCAGTTGCTTTAACTATTGAGCTAGAAATAGACCGTGAACAAAGTGCGGTCAGTGTGCGCATGCGTGAGCGCAGTCATCTTCTCTCCTTAACATCCAAGCATTACATGACTCCCTCCCCTCCATACGTTGACCAGTGCAGTGCAGCTTGTGCTATGTAGCAGAGGAGAGGCAGCCTAAAATGATGGTACAGGGGGAAAGCTGGAGAGCTTCAGTTTTGGTAAATCACGCCTGCAGCTGCATTTTGTTCGCAGTTTTCCTATAGCCTAACTACTTGCCAGCACAATATTAAATTCTCCAAATAACTCGCCACTAGCTCTCATATATGAGACAACTACCTTAATGGCAATTTACTACGCTCTAAGTACTTTAAGTCCCAGTTTTATAGTTTTGACCACTATTAGGTCAATCCCAGTGAAACAGTTTTTAATTTCAAACCCCAAAATATTATTTTTATATTTATTTTGAAAATATATAAAAAGAAATCATTGTAAGTTGTTGGAAGTATTGTGAAGTGAACAAGCTTTAAAAGAGAAATTATAAAATTAAATATGGAATGACTATTGGTTAATAAGCATGATGTGGCCAGTAAAGAAAGTGTTTAATTACCATAGTGACGATTAAGTCAATGAACTTTGTTTTGCAAGAAGAAAGCATCATTCTATATCAGGATGCGACAGAGGATGGATTTGAAAGAACACGACGCAGTTTTATAATATGAAAAGTCATGAAAATATATCTCATTCAATATATAATTGAAGGATGTTGATAAGTCATTTATTAATCTGTGTTACAATGAATTTGTAAATCATCGCACAGAATTCAAAGACTGGAGTAACTTTAAAAGAAGTTAAATAATTTTTCAATTATTTAGAAAATTAGTTCATGCAGACCTCGGTCCAAGACCACACCTGAGTTATATTATTTCTAGGCATCAACTGTAGCAGCTACAGGGAACGTCAAATTATTTTATCCCAAAAAGTCAAATCTGGAAAATTTGGATACAAATGGCGTCCTAACCTGGAGCTTGAACTCCACGAGGAGAGGAAGAAGAATCATCCCACAGCCACTAAAATTTTGCTACAGATGTCGCTGCAACCTAGTGTAGAATAATACATTCAAAATCAACATGAATTCAGTACACCCCTATGGCATTAAATTTTTCAGTCTATCCAAAAATTGTCCTACACATAGCTAATGTGACAGAACAATCAATTTCTATACATTATTTCTTGTGTTCATTTAACCACTTTGTTATAGATTTGCAAAATTCTTGAGAATGGTATTCCTGCAGCAATCAATTTACTTACTTGCTTCTGTGCCTCTTTTTTCCGTTTTACTTCTTCAATGAAGTCACGACCTTTGATTAGAACAACATGAGTGCACTTAGAAAACCATGCTGCATGTTCTTCCCATGGATCATCATTCTCTTCCCAGTCTTTCAGTCCTCCACCACAATGAAAGCAGACTGTTTGATCTCCTTTACCTGCAACAAATAAAGGGCATAAGTGCAACAAAAGCAATAAAGAATAAAGGAGAAGCTTTTATTCTGTATTATCTTTTAAATAAGATTGGTAGGATCCTTCAATACTTCGATGTAGGGACATTGCAACCACCAATAAATGGTATTAACCTTCAAACTGTGGACTGATTATGTGGACAAACAATAGATTTAGAGTGGCAAAGAATACTACCATCATAAAACTGTTCCAGCCTGATGCTACATTCAGATGAGCAACAACTGGAATAGTTTTATTCAAGATGCAATAAAAATGGATCAGTAATATACTAACAGTCTAGGAACTCTCCAACATGTTAAAGAGGTGACTCAAAAACAACTTATTGCTTCCAGCAACATACTAGTGATACTTGATTTGCCAAATCTTTCAACAAATCACAAGTTTGTGACAGTTACATTGTCATCACCCTGAAGGAGCCTTTGCACAAAAAATAGGCAAAAACAATGATGAAACAATCCAGCTTCAATTTCATGAAGCCATAACCTGCTAAATGTTTGGCATTATTTTCTAATATCCATGGAAAGAAGCTCCATGCAATGTGTAGCATACTTCTTTCATCACAAAAAATGACAACTGTAGCCACATTGAGGGCGATACATTTAACCTGAAAATTATGGTGTTGAAGTTAATGCAAATTACACCCATGTGTAAGCCTGACCAAAAAGGGAAATCACAGTTTGCCATTTTCATTCGTTTTATAAAATAAAAGTTCCCTCTCACCTGTATAATAGAACCCTGCCTCACTCAACTTCTCAGGTTTCTGCTTTAATGACCGTGGCCAGCTCTCGTATGATTGCAGACGAGCTTCATATGTATTAAAATGTGGGTGTGCTGGACCTCTGCTTTGGTTAATTCCATGCTTTTCTAGGTCTTCTATGGTCAACACACCTGGATGCATTACTCCATTACTCAATCCAACTATAATAAAATTAACATAGTAATTAACACTTCAAATGCTTGTAGATGAGCTAGGAGCATTAGCAATTTTTTTAAGAGACAGTAGATATTGTTAGTAAAAACAATGTAAGAAATGATTTTGATCACAGGAGAAAAAGTTAAAGCACAACATGACAAAGCGTTAAGGCATATTGACCTTCACTGACAACACTGCATTCACTTGTGTTATTTACTACAACAAAATATTAGTAACTTGGTGTACATAGGTGATGAAACAAATAGAACATTTGGGAGCTGTGTGTGTGTGTGTGTGTGTGTGTGTGTGTGTGATATTAAATGCCCGCATCGGTGGTGTAGATGGTAGTGTGTCTGTCTCACGTTCAAGAGGTCCCGAGTTTGAATCTCGTGGTCAGGGCAAGTTACCTGGATAAGGTTTTTCTGGGGTTTCCCTTATCCTTCAAGACGAATGTCGGGTAACTAAACGCAATGGACCCTGGACTCATTTGAGCACCATTTCACCCAATTCATTCACCTTCCGATATGACTTAACATTGGAGGACGTAACTTGATTCCCTCATATTTCTTCCTGCCACAATATTCAATCATATAAAATTAAATATTTCTCATTCCTGTTAATATGTACCATTGCTGTCCAGAAGACATGACTGCTTCTGAACAGTGTATAACTTATGTATGATAGGCTCATGTAAACAACTGTTTTTTCACATTCTTTCCGAATGCCTTGACGCTTTGCCAGGTAGTACTTATTAGGAGTATCCTTAATCATAGTGCAATACAAAAAGTGATTCTAAGCTTCAGTGATCAAAAAGTTTATTACATTCATTCCATATTTACTGACTGAAGACCACAATGTTAAGAGAAAAGCCGTCATCCAAAGCATAATGAAAGTTAGAAATGGAGATGACCTAGGAGTAGCATTGTGACGGGCGTTGAAAGCCAGTTGCATCATCATGAGGTTGAAACAAAATGAGACCATTTGGATTTTCTGTCAAAAAAAGTGAGTGCAAGGGCAGTGCTTACTGCTGAGAAATTTATGACGTCTTCTAGGATACAGAAGGTTGAACCTGAATAAATCATATATGCCATCCACTTGTTTTGGTTCTATAAACATGAAGCCAATGCATCAAGATGCTGGAGGATACCCTGAACATGTGCACCAATGTCTTCCGGAATCCGGAACAAACAACTGTAGCACATGTTGAAAAGTGACAGAAAAGTTTAGATTAAGATGACTTACATACTTTGTCTAAATAATAAAAATTAAGATTCATTGCAAAAGGTTGTTGGGATTTTCTGTATAACTTCTCAATTACTAAATTACAATGGAAGTCAAAATTTGGTCATAATGTTGGAAATATTGCATATTAAGCAGATTTTCATATATAAAGTTTTCAGGAGCAATTCAAATGTTCTTTCAACTTGTATTGTGATTTAACAATATCAATTGCCCTTCACTGTGTACTACTTCCAGCTTTTGGTTCTAGGATCATCTCTCTTAACTGATTCACAAACGTCTGCATTTAGTAACTAAGAAGATCAGTTGCACTTCCTTCCTTCAATTTATAATAAATGGATTGAGGTAACCTTAAAATCTATCTTTTTCAACATATTTCCTCGATGAAAATTGCAAATTATTGTGTATTTTACTTAAGTTGTAACTATTATGCTACTTAAACTAGAGGGGTATTCCATAAGGATTTAAACATATAAACAAAGTTTATCAATATAATACATTTCGCTCCAAGTATACTATTATTGGGAAGATAAGTTCTACTTTAAAACATAAGGAATAAAAGAAGTTATATTTACCTCGCTCTGGTATGGAGAATGGTCTGATCTCCATAGATGTATACCCACATACATCGTAACTGTGACTTGGTTCATCACTGGAGACTGTTCCATTTACAGAGTTGGGCAAGAGAGGCACATTACCTACAGAAAGTCCTCTTAGGAAGCCACAACCTGGTGACCATCGCTGATGATCTCTGAATGGATCATCACCCTCTTCCCAGCATCCCACCTCAACGCCGCAAAATGGACACCTAACAATATCTTCTTGACAAGTATAGTAAAAGCCTGCAGCTGCAAGCCTATCAGGTTCCATAAAGGTCACTGGCCAGCGTTCATATGATTTTCGCCTATCACTTTCTTTTTTCATATTCAATAAATGCCAGTTTTTTGGTCTCTGCTGTGAAGCCATTTCATTAGAAGCTCTCGTTTCACTGGATAATGAATTCATTGATCTCATACTATCAGAGGTATTAGGTGCTGGTGATAGTCTTGTTTCACTTGGCAGAGCACTTGTTGTAGGAAGTGCATTGTATGTTCTACTATCACTTCCATACTCGGACTGCTCTGCTCCCGTAACTGGTGGTTCAGAACTTGAGTGACTCATTCCGCCTTTAGAAACATGCGTGTCTGATAAATGTTCACCTAAGCTAACACCAGTTTTCGTTGGAGCCATGATCCTGTAAAAAAGAACAACTAATTAAAATCATATGTGGAGCATTATTTGGTCTCTTAACTACAGTAAAAACCAGTCAAGCTTTGTTCAAGATCTTTAATTTCATAGGTAATTAAAAACTTTTGATTTCATTACATATGTGGCTTAAGAAAACTTTGCAGAATTGCTTTCACCTTTCTCAAATAATTTTCATTATTTCAATTTTGAAATATTCAACATTAGAAGTGCAACTTTGTGATAAAAAGGAAGTACATAAAAGGTGAGGCCAAGATGCAATGAAAAGTATCTAACAAAATAAATGGAATCTTGTATTTAGATTATGTTATTTGCAGTTGCATTTCCTATTAAATACAGTATCTGATAATCCAATAGTTTCATTTGCTTAATATACCTATAGTTGCATTTGTATTTGTCTTGATTCACAGAACCTTTTATAGAGCTTATATATTATTAGTGATGGTGATCCTTATATTACTGTGAGAAACTAATACTTTTCATTCGTTTTCAGACGTATACTTATCCACATGCTTAAAAACTTAGTATCACGATTTATAGCATTTTGAAGTATATTTCAATGGTTTGTAACCTGTATTCCTTTGTTATTCTACAACTTATAATTACACGTCTAATTAATAAAAAGCATGGTTCCCAGAAAACGAAGTGTTTGGCATTTCAGTTCATAATTAGGTATACATAACAGCTTGTTATTAAAGTGCGGCCTTTTTAAAATTCAAGCACATTTACTTGAGCAGCTTGAAAGCTGCAAGTTTAATCATTAGAATATTTCCAAAAGCCAACCTAATTCATAAAAAATGTATGTATGCAAGATGTCAGGTATTCGAGAGCACGCACGTTACATTAAAAGCCCCAATATTCATTTGCGCTGTACAAGATTCCAAACTTAAAACTCTAACCCAAGTTGGAACTCTTTATGTGACGGTTATTTAAAACTTTTCATTCCTCGTATATAAACACGTAAATGTTTCCTTCTACACACCTAACAAATGCAGAACATGGAAACAGTTTTATTCCGTGAATACATTACTCCAATGAAATGTAGCATCCTCCACAACTATCAAAAAAACGATGTCTTACCGGTTAAAGACAAGAGAAATGAGCTACTGACTTGAACCCTTTTTGCTCCAGCACAAGCAAAGAGGTGGCAACGTAGCGTCTGTGACCAGCACTATCGTTTGCTCAAATTACTCCATTTACCATAGGTAATTTTCTTACATACAAGAAATGTCATTAATATCTGGATCTAAATATTGCACGAGGGATTACGTTCTCGAACATAAAAATGCCAAATCAGTACATATTTACTTTGAACAATCCCAGTTTGGAAATTCCAGCATTATAACATATAGCATATTTCAGGTTTTCTAATCCTTGTGCTACGAAATTGATTTTTCCACCGATAATCGCCTACCACAGTTGCCATATTATAAACACAGTTGAGAACCAATCAATATGAAAACGTCTTTGTTACATACATAGCTCAAACACTATCAACATCCCTTAATATTTTATTCTACACAACTGGTGAAAAACAGAACTGGAAAATCGATCCTACCTTTGTGCAGATGCATCAAGACGGTTTAACTAGACTTAAAATATTGCTAGAGCACGAAACACAATTATTAAGATATAAAATCCATTGTGCTAAACATTAGATTTGCGCACAGATTAATGTGTTCGGTATTTCTTACTATGTATATCACTGCCGCAGGATTATGAATGACGATATTCCTGCCCCTACCTAAGAGACAGTGGTGAGCACAGAACATAGTGCTTTCGCCATTTAGCCATGCAATCCCGCTAAGCCATTCGAATTGCCAACTGCATACAAGGAAATCCGCGAAAGCGAACTGGATCTGGCTAGGAACTTCTCGAGTTAGAGAATGAAAGTAACGGTGTGAACTACAAAAGAACGGAAGTTAGACTAAAAGAGTTCCATGTGGCCAGGAATGAATACGAAGCGTATAATTATGTGCGCATTGAGCATCATGAAGATGTTCTATGTGTAGAAGAACACAAGAGTTCCTTTTACTAATTTCATTTAAAAGCACATTACTTGTCTCCATTAATTTGCGAAAATCAGTTACACTAGTATCCTTGTTAAAGCATATCCTTAATCCATCAAACGTTGTATTTGTTAAACTTGTATATTCAGGGGCTAGGATTAATTAAAAACACGAATTGCGGCAGGTTTATTGGTCATTTTGCTTGAAATACCACATTCAATTACTGCTCATTTCCTGTTCAAGTGTTGTTCAAGAACTACTATTCAATGACTAAAAAGCGTCAAAGTATTCAACTTTTTTCCCATAAAATGCCTTTCATTTTAATATTGCAAAATATAAATACGCTGTACAATTTTATATGAATTAAGGAATTCACCATTTTATTTTTAATATAATTTGCATCCTGATATTAAATGTTTTACGCACACACATTTCACCACATATATTGTGGGATATTTACTCTTTCTTCGTACTGTCTGCTTCTATTACCTTGTAGTGTGTGTGGTGTTTTAGGGCCCTGCGACAACAAGGTCATTTGGGCCTTACCTTGTATGTATATGTTTGTGTCCGGGTATCCACACTAATTTAATTTGAAAACCGTTGAATGGTATGCCATATTGAGATATATCTTATTAAACTTAGCTTGCAGTAGGTCAGTACCAAATTTATTTACTCTATACTCTTAGAGTGTCGAAAATAATTTATATTCTTTTATGGCTTTTTTATTGTGTAATTAACAGCATTTCTAACTCCTTAAGTGTTACAAGTTTTGTATTGATTTTAAGCGTTATATTATTTGGAGTTATTTATAAATACTGTTGCTCTCACTCCATCTTTTTATTTTAAAACCAGAGATTCATAGGATAGACTTTTTTTTTAACCGGTTGCATTAGCTCCGTTTATGAGAAGCTCAGATCAATATCAATTTAAAAATTAGAGTGTTACCCTGTGAACACAATAGTTTGGATGGTTAAAAAAAGATTTATCCTTGCCATTTTTACTTTCTCTACAATATACTTAGTAGGTAAACCCTCCGTGTGTATGAGAGGGAACTGTAGCCACAAGTGTTAAATGCCATCTAAACAAGAGTTTCCCGAGAATCCTTGTGCTGTGTGGGCGTTACCTGCACGGCTTTGTATCACCTATTTGGTTAGTGGCGTCCTCTTACGCTTGACTTCGTGTATCAGAAGTGAAATGTGGAATCATAGTGGGGATGTAAAGGATGATATTGCAATGATGGATATTGTGTGATCGCAGAAGAAAAAATCGGCGGTCAGAGAAAAACAGGTCTGAGGAATATGGTGATATTTTCGGAGAGATGGAAGCCCATTCATGAGACAACGGTCTCTAGCAGACTAAGAGCAGGAGGGATACAGTCATGCGGCTGCTAAGAAACTTTCTCCTCGCCATAAAGAGCGAGTGGGGGTTTGCTTAGAAAGAGCTTCCAACCTCTCTGCATGTGTGTGACAGTATAATTATGTGGCTTAACGAGGTAGTTTTCTGTATTATCATTAGCAATTGACCAGTTATAGGCCAAATGGTTTTAGGATAGATCCCAGATACCAAACAGATCATAATACGATATGGATACATCACTTGTTCAATGCCGGGTTGGATCAGTGAGGCTGGACCTGAAGAACTAGTTGAGACATTTCCAAGAATGAATTCACGTGATTACGTGAGAGACCATATTGAGAGACCTTCTACCAAGGTGAGGTTGCTATATCCTGCAGATGAACTTTATACGATTCGCCTGGTGCAGGATAACGGCGGCATTCATGCGTTGTTATTTCTGGTATACACAAAAATTCTTTGCGGAACACCCTGATATACAGGTCCTGGGCTGACCCCCTCAATGTTATAGAAATTTCTGGTCACGGATAACGTAGGTGTGCCAGTCCAATCAAAGACGCACTAGAAATTGATTGGAGTACGGCAGAAACCAACGGGAACATTGAAGACACGAGCTAGACTATTTTCGACATCAAACTGAATCTGTGCCTTTCTGACAAGTGCTGAATAGGCAAAGACGGACTATTGACTGTCAAATGGGTCTCATGTAAGTTAATTTGATATATCCATAATTACAAGAAATATTAATGAAACAGACAACGCTATTGTCATTCTTCAGTATGCGTATGGAACATGTATATTTCTGTGATGTGGCCATGGAAATTAAAATTCTTCCGTATTAGTTTTCGTTATTCTTAAAACAGTGATTAACACTTGCATAAATGTTTGCAAGTGGAAACAGCATATAAAATATTCGTGTCAGAGTCAGACTGCAAAATTCAACGTGGCCGGTATTTGAAACACAGATCTCCCGAACTCCGTCCGGTCGCTCTTAACCATTGAGCTATCAGCCAACGTGCGGCCATGACAAATTCTCCAACTGACTCGTATGTTTCCCGGTAAGCCCCTAGGGGCTCTCATATACATTGAGATACGCACCTTTTGTGGCGCAAGTACTGTCCCAGGCTTTATAGTTACCACTATTAGGTTATTTATTGGAAATTTAATCGTTTTTCCACATTGGCCGTGTGTATGCCAAGAATAAAAGCGATTGGACGGAGACCGGGGGACCGTGGTTCAAATCCTGGCCATGGCATTGAAATTTTCAGTCGTTGACTATGGTAGCTCAATGGTTAAGAGCAACCGGACGGAGACCGGGAAATCCATGGTTCAAATCCCGGCATGGCATTGAATTCTTCAGTCTGACTCTATCCATTCAAATCTTAGCCTACACACGACTGGTGTGGAAAACGATTAAATTTCCATATTCTGTTATTCAGGTAACTGCAAAGATTAAAAATACATGCTGTTATCAGTTATGCTGTAAATTTATTTGTATGAATCTTCATTTCGCAGTGAACAGTATGACCTCTAAAGATTACTTATGTAGAACACAGTGATTGATTTTTAGCAGGTCACCCCTGATGCGGCAGCTGAAACGCAACTGTCAGTGACTCCCAGTAGATCTTTACTCATTTCTTTGTCTAATGAATGACCGTAGCCATACACAGCTGTCGTTGAAGAGTCATCCTTCTCTGAGGAGAAGGCGCCTTCGACCTTTTGCCATTCTAGGACTCTGTCCATTACTGGCGTTATAATGGACTTATAATAATACACGGTGGATAGAAAGTGTCTTATTTATTGTCACAAGTTGTAGGATGGCAGAGAAGGTATTTTGTTAATTATATAAGACCACTGAAGTTATTATGGGCCTAAGGTTTGTCTGGGACGCTTGTAGATTTCTTCGGGGATCAATGTCATTACCCCAGGCCTCGGATAAATTGATTGGAGTGTATGGAAGACGAGACTAGAATTTGTGAAAGAGGTTGAAGATATAGTCATTTAATTTGGGAAAGGATAGGCCTGAATGGATGTTTTCATTAGGAATGTACAATTCGGCAGCTTGCTACTCGAAGGTATCGGTTCTGAAGGATTTGAAGTTTGTAGAGATGAGTTTTTGCAGCTGCCGCCCAGACCTGCAGGCGTAGGTAAAGGAGAGTCTTATTTATATAGAAAAAGCTTATTCCTTAGAGCCATACGTGATTTTTTGTCGTGTAGCGGATAGAGCCTCGCCATACGATTGGATACTCTGAAAGCTAATGATGTAATATGTGCCTTCCAGGTAAAATGACCGTATGAAGCTTATAATTAGAGCTAGAATTAGGCATTTTATAATATATTTTGTAACATCTATAAACGTTCTGTTTTAGTTATTATTTTGTAACACTGTCAATGTCATTCTGATACCAGAGACTGTCTTGCATGTCATAAATACCGACCTGTATTACAAGTCTTACAGAACGTCACTGCAGAGGCAGCTCTGTTTACAAGATCACGAAACTAGCCAAAGTCATTACGTTCACAAAGCAGGAGAAAATCATCAAGCAACCTCAAAATTACGACCCCTTTAGTCTCTTGTCTACTATTGGTACATTGCTGCAGAAGCTTAAGTCCTTAGACTCCAAATATAAGCTTCAGAACTATATGAATTCTCAAAGTCGCAGTTTGACCTTGGAAAAGAGCACTTTTCACAACTGCAACTTTCAAGAATGGCACAACAGCCTTATTTACAAACTACAACGAAATTTCCCTGGCTTTAAAAATTTCATGTTTTTGTTGCACAACGTTTTAGATGACCGTTGTTTGTACGCCAAAGTGAGCCCCTCCGCCCGGGAGCGTCAAGCAGGCTAGCGTCTCTGAAGGGTTCTTATGTCTCCGTTTTTTGCAAAGTACATTGTATTCACAAATGACTTCCCATGGATGCAAAGTGGCCATGTATACTGAAGACCTGCTACCTAGAACCACAGTAACAATCCTCATTTCGGCCTAGCAGTAATGTCGACCGCTTCCTTGCATGGTTCCATGATTCGAACTAAAAATTAATCCAAACAAATGCCAGCTCATTCCATTTCCCCAAACGGCAATACGCTCTGGCAATGGACATAACAGTCGGTTGCTCAAATATTAAACGGCCGCCAGAAAATTAAATACCTACCGTACAATGTGCTGATCTACTTAAAAGATACTGCCGACAAAGGAAGCAGGGATTAAAATTATACTTTTCTTCCTAGTAAACAAATGCAACTGAAATCTAACCTCGCATTCTTTTTATGTAACATATTTTAATTCAACGAATTCCTTGTAGCGTCCAAAAATTTATTTTAACTTAGAAGGAATACTTTGCCAAGCATTCTTTAATTCGTTAATCCAGCTAAATTTTCATTTTACATATTTTTACATGTTATGACACTATCTTATTATATCTTGAGTAGACATTATTAACAGATTTGTTAATTTAGTAAGACTGGGGAAGCTTATAACATTTTAATAGCTTCCAATTTTATCCTTTATTATTTTTACATAAAAATTCATACAATCATTTATCCTTAGGTAGTTCTGCGCACTTGTGTGGCCTGGGCCAATTTCTCCAGCACAGCCTAAAAGTTACAGTTACCCAAATTTGACCTGTTAGCCCGAGAAACTATTATAAAAATGTGGAGTAGTATGCGTGACTGTAAGCGCGTATGTATATGTATTAATTTCACTGCTAGAAATAAAAACACTAACCGACTTACTATTAAGTATTCTTGGAAAGAAAGTTGATTTCCGTATGAGTTTTAGCCCAACCACAAGACTTAACGTACATATAAAGATAAATTATAATTGTACGAAAATATTAGCCTTTAAGCCGGGTTCCTCTGTACCGACACATTTCTTAATAAACGAATCTGAACAAAATACGTTCATTGACAAACGAGAATAGTTTCTGTGGTACAACAAAGAGCACAAACTTTTATAAAATCTGACTCAAAATCTCCTTAAGCTGTTGCCGATAACATTTCCGGAATTTCATTACAGTAGGAAGCACATTACCTAACTTGAATTTAACACACCCTATGCATATGAAACTACTAAAAGATTGCCTATAAGAATCAAATGTGTAAATCTAGGTAAAAGAATACACTCTTAATTTATACGAGTGAGCGTCGCTGAACGGGATAACCAGACTTTCCAAATACCTGTCACGATGCTGTCCGATAAAAGATAACATTATCACTAGCTGATAAACTGATTAGATACTTCAATAAGCAATGATTAGACATTATTCCAGTTGCCAGACAGACTGTACTTACAATGCCAAGTACAGCCCTTGTAACCCTTTATTTCCAGTTCTCAACTTTATATACTCATGCAAGACTACCGATTATTGTTAGTAAATATAGCACTGACAAATATGTAAAGGCATTGACATTTCTAAAACGAATAAAAATAATGTCTATGCAGAATTGGTTTACGATAGTAAATCGCAATTAAAGCCCTTCAGAATGTGAGAGGCATATGCGATCTGTAACCAAGTACCTAAATGAGATTTATAGATGTAAATGGACTTTCATTCATATTGCCTATTTCTTATAATACAGAAAGAATCAAATGTACTTTGATGAAGACAGTCGGAAAACCATATTTAGGAACCACCTCAACAGCTGATTTATGTTCAAAAGCCCGCCTCGGTAATGTAGATGGTAGCGTGTCTGCCTCACGTGCAAGAGGTCCCGAGTTCGAATCTGTCAGCGTGAGCTACCTGGATAAGGTTTTTCCAGGGGTTTCCCTTATCCTTAAAGACGAATGTCGCGTAGCTCTAAGCTCCATGGACCCTGGACACATTTGAGCATCATTTCAACCATATTATGCATCGTCCGATATGACTTAACGTTGGAGAACGTACACTTAAATATATATTATGTTCAGAAGTGCTGGATTAAGGAACACTGCAGCATTCGACTGTACATAAGTACGAGTCAAAGTTACCTTCAGATCTTTAATAGAAATGTTAACCTAATGTCCCCTTGATAGATGCCAACAGCGTAAAATGGTACTACCAGCAAATAAAATGACGGATAAATAAATAAACACTCATGCACAATTTCAAAGTTTCAGCTTGAATTGCTCCTAGAATATCTAACATGTAAATTTTAACTAGCGGAGATTATGCAAATATTCCCTACGCATTCATAATGGGCAGAGAAAGACGGAGGCATTGTAATGAAGTGAAAAGCATGTTTGCGATTTCAGTTTATATTTGAGAGCGTTCATACAAATTGAAATACAAGTCCGATAAATCGAAAACACGAGGTACATATTTTACTCGTATATAAAAAGGTACAAAGTCCACACTCGTTGTGGATGGAGTCAACTAGGGTCATATCAATATTCCATCCAGTAAATGAAAGTCTCCATATGTAAGAAATGCACATGCCACCCCGCACACCTTTCGAGTAAATGAATTCTTATGCTAGCACTCGCCAACGGGAAAAAGCCTGACAGGAATGTGCTAGCCTTATCTGTTTGAAAACGTGCGACAAGGACAGTGAATGTGTGCATCCTACACAAGGAGTAGAACCATTAAAAAACCATGCACTTTCGCTAAAAAAAAAATATTCACTCTGTACACTAAAACCAGAAGGTATTATTTATAAAAGTAGAAGGCTTCAAAAAATTTGAATGGGCTGTAATTGAACTGACCCGAGTATCAAACTAGGTACCAGGCATTCATTACCATGGGACTTTCTTTGCTGTGAAAAACTGTAGATGCGTCATTAAAGCTTTTATCCACTATTCTTAATTAATTTAAGCTTTCAGCAGCCACTAAAAAGAATTACATAAATCTTACCCGACACGTTCAGATGATATATATTTAAGGGCACTTAGCACCCTGAACACGTACAGGCGGGAATAGGTTTCCAATAGCGACGTTTCTCAACAATTGCTCAACCAATGGTTTTCAAAACCTTTGGCGGCACTTGCAGTTAGTCGCCTGGTGACCTTATATCTCACATTCGATTGTCTTCGAACTCCGTACACATGTGTTATCACTATCTGCGGTGAGTAAAGTCTTCTGCACAGTTCCAATTTATACCCAGAGTTATCAGTTTAATTCTACTGATTGTATAACCACCTCCCATTCTAAGTACTCGTAATCCTATCGATTTTCACGTAGAACACAAAAGCTGAGAAATACGTCACATACTCCCTCAGTCTTGTTGCCGCATTACACTTTACACTCGCGGGTTCTTCTCGATGGAGATTTCGAAAAATTAACATTAAATATTTACTTTGCCGTGGTCTACCATGCAGTTTTTAATCGGAGTAACAATTTCAAAAATGCCTTCTTTAGTTCGCACATACACACGCACGCACACACAATTTCAATCAAAATTTAAGTATCTACTTATGCTTTCTGTTTTTTTTTTTTATAATTTGTTGATATTAATATTTCTGAAGCAAAATCAAATACCCATAAACGTTATGAATGTGCAAAGGAACTATTTTGTAGACGATTATATATGCACACTTCGTTCTAGGTACAAGGGGATGGAGGGAGTCAAATGCTTAAAAACTAGTTGCCATTTACTAGTTTTGAAACTAAACTCCTTCCATGACATTAAGAGGAACAAACGACACTCGGCAGCACTCTAAAATACGAAACGACAGAAGTACTGAAAATCTCAACCAATAACAACGGGTATTACTGAAATGGCTATTGCCAAAAAAGTAATTTTAATAAATGTGTTTTAAAGAGATTTACAGTGCTCTTGTAGTACATTTGTCTTCTTAGGTCTATAGTTGTACAAAATGTCTCTCAATGACCACTTCATACATTACCTATACCCGAAGTTAAAAATACACAGTTTATTCATTTAAATACTTAAAATAATGTTTGAAAAAATAAACTTTTCGAAAATTTTTCCAAATAAAGGACAGTGGGATCAGGATATTTTCTTAAAAATGGTGTCGCATTTTTTTAAGATATTGAACTTAAATACTAAATTTGGTAATTTTAATTATATTGTACACACATTTTTCTAAAAATGTTTTGCCTTCAGACCTCAAAATGTGTATTTCTCGTGAAATCTCAACATGCACTTTTTGGATGTTGATGCTGTACTTCATTTACCTATTAGGTAAATGATAAAGTAATAATGTCAAACATGTTGACCATAACAAGATAAAAAGGTGAACATGTAAATTTTATAAACAAAACCAAATCTCCACATTCATATATTCGGCAGTTTTAACTACTCAGATCATATCGACTTTTACTTTTTAAAAATTTTCATTACTCTAGTTTTTCCTTAGACATCATAAAAATATTGATAATTTCATCGTCTCCAAATCAGCATTATACCTTGCGGCTAGTATGTTATAAACGGACAAATAACCAGCAGAGTTACTGACACAAGCAATTACAATCTGGCTAGACAGTGTTTAAAAATGAGCAATTCTCCTAATTCAGTACGCGATATTATCCATAATCTTCGGAACCAAGGCTCTTCCAGCTGTAATCCCGTTTAAGCAATATACACAATGTAAATACGAAATGTTTGCTACCTTCGAGTACTTTGATCGCCATATTAATTCTAACGCACTGCATTTTTAAATAAAAGCTGTTTGAGTTTCAAAATGAATCTATCATTTACTACTACACAGCCCGCCTTTGTAACGTAGGTAGTGGTGTCTACCTCACGTTCAAGAAGTCCCGAGTTTGAATCTCGATCAGGATGTATCTGGATGAGACTTTTTCCGGGTTTCCCTTAACCTGAAAGATTGATGTCACGTAGCACTAAGCTTTATGGACCCTGGGCCCATTTGAGCATCATTTCATTCATCTGACATGACTTAACGTTGGCGGACGTAAATTAAAAATATATACAACCATAAACTATACGTTTAAAAAAATAACAGGCGGAATGATTTTTTTTTCCACCGCAAGCCTTCAGCCGAAGCCTCTGCGGTGAGAAAATTGCTTCTCCGACAACCTGTCAGCAACATTAGTTACCATCAGATATGACTACCAAAATGTTCGACACATTCAATATTTAACCAAAACTAACCCGTGGCGTAACAGCCCCAGTGGGCTGCTAACACGACTGCCGGCCTCACGCCCACATACGCAAGGTAGAGGTGGGTGATCATCCAACCTAAGCGGGGAGGAGATATGGTCAGCATCTCGGCAGCCCCAGCCGGAAAGTTGGCTTACAAAATCAGAACCGCTAGTTAGCGTAGCTCCGCACTTTCTTCAAGATGCCGAGTGGGACCGGTCCTATAGTTAAGTGCAGAGGTTCTACTCTCATTAGTCCTGGACCCGTAGGACCGAGGATACTCCGGGGCTCTTTCCATAGGGCAATACCTGGAGTCTAGAAAGCCCCCCCCCCCCCCACTAAGCACAACGTCAAGACGGGTGGAAGTGGATACGCCACTTACGCGTGTCAACCCCGCAGGGAAGACTACCGAAAACCTCGGTGGGGCCGTCTGGTGATCTAGCACACCTACTAGTTCTGCAGGCTAGTACCCGGGACTTGTTAGGCAACCCTCCACCCCCTCCGGGCAGCCGTAGCCTGGCCGGAGGTACCCAATTCCCCGTGGGTGTCGGGAACACACTGCCCCCTCGAGTCCAACCCAATCCGAACAGCTCCCCGACGGGAGGAGCTCGGCAGTTCGGCCCGAGGTTCCTCTAGTAACGTCAGAGGTACCACGAGTGCCAAGGGTCCGCAGCGCCCGTACCTCGGCAGCTGAAGGGGACGGATCCCCTCCCCTACGGGAGGACCGGTCCTATACCCGGGATTTAAAATCTGCACCCCCAGGGGTGGCATCGGAACCCTGGCGCATTCCGTGGCAGGGTACCAAAGCATGATGCCTTAGCCCACCACGCCACGGCGTCGGACAGCCAGCAATTACCGTATTGGATATTCAATACCATAACTCAATTCCATCTGATAAAAACAAAAAAGTTATTCTACAGGAAGGAGACTACACAACTACAGTCATCTATCCGGCATCATTATGACTATGTGTGCACTCAAGCGCTAGAACCATAAATCCACATTCTACCAAAAAGCAATAGCAATTAAATGGGTAGAAGTACAGGAAGGCGACTAAGAAACTAAGGTCATGTTGGCATTAACCGACTCAACTGAACGAACCACAGTCGAGAAGTTAAAGCGACAAACTGAAGCGGACTACTCTGTCGAGCTTGAAAAGAATCCCTTTAAGAGATACAGTTCCTGCATGCCTAACGCGCGCGCGCAAAGAGAGACTTCTCAAACTGAAGGAGTCTAATTCCAAACAACTGGTGCATTTCTGACGGACGTTATAAACAGAGTACAAAATTAACTCGTTACAAAGCGGTGGCATATTAAGAATGAAAACATAGCACTACTCATCTGCAGCTGCTAAAGTTACCTAATCGTTTAGATGGTTTAAAATAACATACATCCTCCTCAACAAAGTTGCTGCAAACCCGCGTTCTCACAGAAAGTGAGTGAGTGTGTGGTGTTTTAGGGCCCGTCGACAGCAAGGTCATTTGGGCCTCGTTCTCACAGAAATGAATATGAAGAGAACATTTCACTGTTGAAACACAATAATGATCAGTTAAATCTTGAATTATAAAACTGCGGATTTTATTTATTTCAACATCAATTTTGCACCGTAATTAATTACGAATGAGCAGTGAAAACACCAGGCTTTCTTTTATCTTGTGTAAAATTACAGATAGTTATGAGGTATTTACTAGTATGAAAGTAAAATGCACACTTTCTTACCTCTGGAATTAGTAGAACAGCCTTTACACCGCAAATCTGTGCGGGCAAATAAGTAGTTGTTTTGTAACATGGCTTTTCCAGCGATACACAACTTCCTTCCTGCGGAAAATATGATGCTGCAAGGCGGAAGCATTCCTTCCGCAATGGAAAATGTAAACGACACATACTCATATCGCCGGCATGTTGGGGAATGTCCTACAACTCCGCTTTGGAATCGCAAAAACACTTCCAGAACAGTTCAAACAGTATTATCTTTTACTAAACAAACACAATTATCTGTACAAGTTTCTCAACGCCACCAGCTTCGAAAGTGGCGTATGTAATAGATATGGAACGTCCCAAAGTCTCACAAATGAGAGCAGTTTTGTGCTACGCGATATATGCAAGAAATTTTATCAACATTTTTTTTAGTATTTTAGTTCCTCTTTAATACAAGAATATTTTGTATTACATTCGCATGATTTCTTCGACCTCACTATCGTTTATTTGTTACGAAAGTGTACTTATCTCTATTTGTATAATGGTTTCGGTACACCTTTAGTCGAAGGTTCAAGTGAGGAGGAAACAGACATTCAAAAACCAGGTACAAGTAGTTTATGTCCATCTGGAAATTTCATATTCTGTCCATTAATCGCGAGAAAAAACTGAACTGCGACAAAGTTTAAAAAATGAAAAACTATTGAATACTAAAATCAATAAAAACGGATATTGGATATGACAAGTCATTTCACAGTTGTGTATTTTAAAGACACTTACTTTGTAGGGGCAGAGGGTTACCACCATTTGTTCTGCCTCTTATGGTTTACCAATTATACAACATTCCTTCCGAATGTAGAGGGCTTCCCAGGCTATTCCAAATAAATCACGGTGTACATTCTGTACACAGCTTCAGATACTATGCATTAATAGTCCATTAACGAATCACAATAGAATAATGATGAAACTAGCTAGCAACTGTACGAGGAATGCTTAAGAAAGGATGGAAAAACCAGGCAGGGGAAAATGCTATTTCTTTTGAAGAAAGAGAAGAAGGAAGAGGCGAGCTTACATTAACGAACCTGCCCATTGGCAAACATTTAATACGGAACTTTATTTTCCGAATATTCTGTAAGCAAAATCGGCTATAACTTTCTCTGCCCCTCACTAAGATCATAACTATTGATTTGTTAAATTAATTAGGAATTGACTGCTGAATCATTAAGAATCCTAATTTAAAATGCCGTCGCTTTTTACAAGATGACATTTGTATTTTAAGTCGTAATAAAAGGAGATAGCTGTCGGCATTTTTTTATCCGAATGCTTCAAAAAATGACGGCGGCGTAAGCCCATGATTGCGAGAAGAGCAAAATTGCCTTCCATACGAATAGTCAATGCAATATTTGGTAGTACCTCAATGGCATGTTAGTAGATAGCAGAAACGGTTTTACCTCCAGTTTTTCTTAATTTGTAGATACATGTTATTTTTGCTATTACTTTGTACGTTAAGCTTCTTACATTTAAAGAAATTCTATTGCTGTATATAAGGGTCAGAGTTAGTTAGGTACAGGTTCGAAAGGACCAAAGTAATGTGTACATAAAACAGTGCGTGACATTTATATACTATTCTCCAAGTGCTCTTAATTTTGGCTTGTTCAAAGTATGAAGAACTTTGTAATGAACTTGAGAAAGGAAGTTTGGTCACTATTCAATTCTGTTAGGAAAGCTAATGGTAATATTATGGTTAAAAGCAAAGTGATATGGATTTAACTTTCTAAGCGTGCCCATTAATGATGGTTATAACAACAATAATAATAATGCATGTAGAACATTTAATAAAACCGGGCCTATATGCGGGTGTTGACGCAGCCGCTTGTCGGTGCCTTTAAGTGCATCCTGACATATTCTCTTCACCCATGTTTCAGTTGGACAAATACCATGTTTCAAGGTGCTCTAGATATTTATGATGGGTATATATCTCCCCTTCCAAATTTTCAGACAGGGATGTTAGGAAGAGCTACTGAATTTTTTAAACTCTAATTCAACTTTCCCAGAACGAAACGTTTGGAATACTTATCCTCTGACAAAAATAATAATTGTAATCAGAACCTCTGTAATATATGCAACCACAAAAATAGCATAGGTATCTATATCTATAACCAAGGTTGGTTACCCAATCCTGTTTATTGCGGACATGTTTCAACTAGTTCCCAAGCTAAACCAACGCGTGACTTCATGCCCTCCATAAAGGAGAACAACATTCTCAGAACGTCACAGTGTTGCCAGTGCAGTCGTGCCTTGCTGCGGTTAGACCGGAATTTGAATTGCAACGTTTGCAAACTTTTGACGAGTGGTTGTATGCTAAGCAGTTTGTCCCTCGGCTTGATTTCGCATAATTCAAGAGCAGCTCTTTCGGTTTCGCGTAGACCATTTGATTACTCTTACTCTGTCTTTATGTAACATTCAGATCTTACCTGGGAATTAATTAACATGCCAAATCAGCAGAATTTCTTTTAAAATAGATTTCTTAGCTTCTTTATCTGTTAATTCTGCCTTTTCACTGCATGAATCATAGAGCGAAGAAGAGCTTCGGCCTCGGGCGGTGAAACTGCATTATTTTCTTAGTAGTAGCGGTGGTAGTAGTAGTAGTAGTAGTAGTAGTAGTAGTAGTAGTAGTAGTAGTAGTAGCGGTGGTAGTAGTAGTAGTAGTAGTATAAGTAGTAGTAGCGTGGTGGTGGTAGTAGTAGTAGTACTAGTAGTAGTAGTAGTAGTAGTAGTAGTAGTAGTAGTAGTAGTAGTGGTAGCGGTGGTAGTAGTAGTAGTAGTAGTAGTATAAGTAGTAGTATAAGTAGTAGTAGCGTGGTGGTGGTAGTAGTAGTAGTAGTACTAGTAGTAGTAGTAGTAGTAGTAGTAGTAGTGGTAGCGGTGGTAGTAGTAGTAGTAGTAGTATAAGTAGTAGTATAAGTAGTAGTAGCGTGGTGGTGGTAGTAGTAGTAGTAGTACTAGTAGTAGTAGTAGTAGTAGTAGTAGTAGTAGTAGTAGTAGTGGTAGCGGTGGTAGTAGTAGTAGTAGTAGTAGTAGTAGTAGTAGTAGTAGTAGTAGTAGTAGTAGTGGTAGCGGTGGTAGTAGTAGTAGTAGTAGTAGTAGTATAAGTAGTAGTATAAGTAGTAGTAGCGTGGTGGTGGTAGTAGTAGTAGTAGTACTAGTAGTAGTAGTAGTAGTAGTAGTAGTAGTAGTAGTAGTGGTAGCGGTGGTAGTAGTAGTAGTAGTAGTAGTATAAGTAGTAGTATAAGTAGTAGTAGCGTGGTGGTGGTAGTAGTAGTAGTAGTAGTACTAGTAGTAGTAGTAGTAGTAGTAGTAGTAGTAGTAGTAGTAGTAGTAGTAGTAGTGGTAGCGGTGGTAGTAGTAGTAGTAGTAGTATAAGTAGTAGTATAAGTAGTAGTAGCGTGGTGGTGGTAGTAGTAGTAGTAGTAGTACTAGTAGTAGTAGTAGTAGTAGTAGTCGTAGTAGTAGTCGTAGTAGTAGTAGTAGTAGTAGTAGTAGTAGTAGTAGTAGTAGTAGTAGTAGTAGTAGTAGTAGTAGTAGTAGTAGCAGCAGTAGTAGCAGCAAGTTCTACTACAAATTCCAGTGGTTTCGTTTCGGTTTGTTTAATTTATTCTCTCTTTAGGACTTTACACTTTTCTTGATTTGAATCCGTTGATATCCTTGCAGCATAAAGCGATTTCTTTTCAGTAAAGATTTACCGCAGTATTAAACACAGTTGAATAATTCAAAATATCTGTTAAAAACATTAAGTAAGCTTACCAGTAAAACAGATATGATGAAAATAATTGTAGCCAAAAACACTAATACTTTACCATCCCATACTATATAATTACTTGAGAACTTCCAGGGCCGTCTGTGAAGTGGCGGTTTCTTTATCGCTTTGTTTATGATTTTTAAAGAGAATGCCCCAAAATGCTACACAAAGGGGATGCACAAAACACTATGAAGAAAGAACAGAAAAGGAAGCTGCATGTTACAGGCATGGATACAGTACACTGCTACTCAATTACCATTCTCGGAAATATCTTACTCGCCCACCGATGAATAGCATCAATATTCATTTTTATGCAAGACAAGTGGTTTTTAAATGTCTTGTTGCAAGGCCCGCGGGCAATTAGAAGTTTTTGTGTTGGTACAACTCCGGTAATGGTACCGCCAATTCCAAGAATATCTCCTTTCGGGAGCCTCAGAGGACGTCAGCGATGACGTCAGTTCAATTTCCCAATTTGGTGCCGTGTGTTCCCAGTATCAACAGTAGTGAAGGATATTGAGGAATCAGTGGGCGCAAGGACAGACAATGTGAAATGCTTCTGAGGTATACACATTTGTTCTCCATATTCGCTTTCCACGATGAATACCTAACACGCCGAACATGATTTCTACCCAAACTCTTAACTCTTTGATACCTGTAGGAGTTCCAGTGCGGTTAATTTATCTTAGTATTGTATTACCATTAGGAATCAACATTAGGTGTCACGAAGTACACTGCTTTTCAAAAGAGTAATGCAAATTCATAGTAATGAACAAGAATACACAGCAATGTGCAATGAAAAATAAAAGAACATTAATACATACATAATGTAATACACCTTACTAGTTAAGGGCAATAAATTTTAATACGAACAGAGATAACTGTATAAAACTTACGACTTAATTTTATTAACGTTTCCTCCGGTAATTTATGCATTACTCAGTAAAATTCCTAACAATAATTTAAAAAAATGATTATGTGAAAATCACAAGATAATTTTAATACTAATAATTTTCCTCTGGTACTTTATAAGTGATGTTCGACTCAAAATATTCTGAACGCTGCGGTAGCAGTCTGCGTGTGATGCCACCTCGTCATGCTAAGAAGTTTGGTACGGTATACACTAAGCCTCACGAGGTCCTTGGAACCTGATGGTTCTCTACTGAGGAGAAAAATCGTAGAGCATACAGCGCTTAAGTGATCGAATGAGATTTGATGTACTAGAACATGACACCCAAGCTGACAAATTAGTTTTCTCATAACTTGATATCTAGACTATTATTTAAATTGTTAACGTAATATACATTGTTCATAGATATGTAAAATATTTTCATTGTCTCGATTGTATAATTCTTGTTCAGCTCTAATGGTGTGATCCAAAATAAAATTCCTAGTTTCTTTTATTTTGATTCTCATTCATCTTCTTCATTTTAAGGTATATGCAATAACTTGCCTGTTCCGCCTTCAAAATCTTCCAGTCAACTTTTTCCATGTCTATCCACTGATCTGCTTCTACTAACCTCATATTCTATAATTTGTTTACTGTCTTTAACCTAACATTCTTTCTAAATGATACTCATTCGTATACAAGTAAATATATGACGTAGACCAAAGACTTAAGCAGACAGGCAATTGTCAGCAAGAAGATAACTTACACAAAACCTGTCAAAACACTTATTTCACTGCCAAGCTATTGATGCTTCAGTGAAGTTAGCGGGTTCCCAGAATATTTTAAGCAATTAATTTACTCGTAAATCGTAATTTCGTGAACCGATTATTTACATACATTACACATTCAAAACGCTGAATTGTTGAAGCCTTACTGACATTTCTTTATATTTCTTATTATGACAAATTGGTCTTCTTTTTTCATTTACTTTATTTAGTTTTATTTAGTCAAAGAAATTCCACTGCAGTGATCTTTAACTCATTAAGGAATGATTAGCTACTGGCGTGAAGTGTAAAACAAACATGATATAAATAAACATCTATTACTATTTTTGACATATTTATTAAATGACTAGTGTATTTTACTTTAGGAGCTACGTTTGTTTAACTGATGATGGTGGACTATTTGATAATAAAGATTACATCTTATACTTTTATTAAATGTTATCTATAATATCCTTAAATGCTAGTCTTGTTTACATTGTCCTAGATATGCACACATTTATACATTCAAACCACTGTTGGCATTGCTCAACTCTGAGGATACGAAGCCATGTCCTAGTTCTGCCCCACCTTATACTTCCCAGCAAATGCTGTCGTGGCAGGCTTTCTAATCTTGGAAGTGAACACTCGCCTTTTCCTGCAGCATAATGCAGTTTCTGTTATGTGACCTCTGCATGACTCAGTTAACGTCATTATATGTGTTCCTTATTCAACAACAGCATTTGTTTATGATTAATACTTTGCAAAACAATAAATGTTTGAAATCACAAACTTTCTAACTCTTATGATGTGCATCCCGTAAATCCTCACACCATCAGTGTTCAATAAGACAAAAGGGTTAACTCATAATGTGAACGACAAATCAGATGCGATTCAATTGTTTTAGAACTGCGTTTTTCAGAAGATAAATCTGCAGGTATAACCAATTTGCTGAACTTGGAAAGAAGCCTGTGATAGCAAAATTAAAAAAAGGAAAAACTGAACTTCACTATAGTTTAGAAAATTAGCAAACATAGCAAGGAATAGCAAATAGCGTTTCGAATTACGCATCGTATGTAACTTTTAGACAGGAGATAAAATAATCGATTTATTTTAGGTCAACTCGACGAAAACGCACAGTACACATATGCAGCTATCGCAGTTTGCAGCTGGCTCAAGCGTTTGGTCTGTGGCCCGCATTCGGGAGGCCCGGATTCAATTCCCGTGGCCGACCTACCTGACCTATGGGTTTTTTCGGGTTTTCCCTGGTCGGGAAGCGATTGCTGGGTAGGTTAATTACAACCCCCGAATTTCCTGTCCCTCCATTTCACCTCTATTATCATTTTATATCTCATCTGGTGGTTTCTTTCACGGTAGGAGTGTCGGCGGGTGTCTCGGCGGTGCATGGCGGGATGATATGCTCTGAGGTAAACTCTGTTTCCTCCGGCGCGATGGACTTCGGTCTCCGAACCGGCCTAGTGGGCCGATTCAGTAGCGCAGCAGGCGGGATGGGGTTGTGCAAGCCTGCCTGGAGTATCCTGCTCTGGGGAGGCGGTCCTCAGACTGTTTCGGGGCTACAGTAGGTGGGATGACGATTGTCCTAAACCCACCGCCGGGGAGTCTCTGGCAATGTGTAGGGACGTCGCCCTCGGTACTGCGGTTACTCCTTAGGGTCGGCCGCCCTCTGTCTCCTCTCACCTCATCCTCCATCCCGGGGGTACCCCACTTGGGGCATATGTACAGAAGATGAGTGTGGTCGAGGTGCCAAATCCTCTCTGAACAATCCAATCATTAGTGCATTTTCCACGTTTTCTTTGAACTTTAAATAAAAAAGTCTGATAAAGGGGGAAAAGGTTAATTTGTTGCTTATTTCTTCAAGAAATTTGGAAATTTCGTCAATAGGAGAGTATACAGAGCATGCCTATATGGGTTTGGCAACGCAAAAAGTACGAGTTACTAACTGTTGTCTTATTATATTTAAGCAACTTTAATAGTTGGTTTCTTGTTTCATAAAATCATAATATTTACTTCCAGATATGAGAACAGCAAGCATCTAGACTAGGCTTTCATTGCTATAACCTGCCCCGTGTTTTAGACAGTATTTGCACTGAATACATTGTTAATATTGACTGAAGCATTGAACTAAAACGAAGTTGATCGAATTCTTGCAGAAATGCTTTTAGAAACATTTACAATGCGTTATTGCACATTAAGGGACAGTGGCTAATCTGTTCATAACTTCTGCTGTACTATGGGAAAACAGGAATGAAGTTTTCCTTTTTTGGAATGCTATCCCATATTCCAATTTGCACCATCGTTCTAATATACAAAACAACAGATTTGTTGTTAAGTTTTTAAAAACGATAATTTTCCAACACCAGCATTTTTTAAATTGTTGCCCAAAACAAAAGCGCAGCCTTTTACATTTGTCGTTGAAAGAGTGGCTCTGCTATTACATAAATATAAACATGTACAAAAGTGTTCATAATATTAAACACAACTTTGGTTTAATGTAAAAACCTAGTTATTGTAAACTTTTCTTCTGAGGAAAAAAAAAAACAGAGTAGTATGCAAATTAATAGAAAAACAGTTCATTTTTAAAATGTACAAGGAATAAGTATACTGTTGCAAGGATGGACCGATCTTAAAAAAAATGCCAAGGCCGGAACTCCAACCACGGATCTTTGGCTGTATGTGCCAATGCTCTTATCGCTTGAACTACCATGGTGAGCTTCGAGAGCGCGCGTCAGATCCGTTTATCCTATTTCAGTATTCCGGTAACCGTCTAAATATGGGGAATTTAAAGCTGACTTTATGCTATAGGAGGTAATGAGTAATCCCAAAGACCTAGATAACAGCCAAGACTTTTGTGATTACGGAGGTTATATATCCAGATTTTCAATCTTGCTATATGGTAAAATATATTTTAAATTATGCTGGGCTAGAAAATTAAAATATCTTCAGAAAATTAAAATATGCGAATAGGTTTAATTATCCAGTACTAAGTCCTCAAGACTTCATAGATTTGTGATCTTTTACTTTTATGCCAATCAAAGTTCGGTAAGATGATTAATAGTGGTAAAACACAATATTCATTCCCCTCTGAAAGTCTAGAATGGCTGTAATTGTCTTCAAACGAAATGTTATTCTATCCTATTTTGATTCGTCAGATACGAATGTTTTAAAAAAGTTATGTGAGCAAGCGTATCGGAGTGCTTTTGACAGCAAGGTGAAACGCTTGCCTTGCAACGTGCAAGGGAACGTGCTCGCACGTGTTGAACACGTGAAACAAACACGAGGCCTGAGTTGCGCGATGTTGTACCTTGATGATAACAAAAGGTCTTTTTACAATCAAGAGCATCAATTCAATCTCTATAAAGCGTGGGGGGGGGGGGGAACATTTGGGGCAAGACTTCCTGAAGCAGTTCCTCGAATCTTCACGCTAATTCCACAAGATTCAAAACCAATAAAAAAAAAAAAAACGTTTATTTATAAAATAAATATTTGCATTAAAATTACAGTTGTGGTTTCTTTTGGTATAGCAATAATAATCGGTCAACTAATTTCGCCTCTTACTTCTGTCCCCTTCCCCTATGACACCCCCCTATCCATTACCAAAAGCTATTAAACGTTCACAACTTATGATTAGTTGAGTAGTCTAGGCCTAGCTTAGGTACAAGTTCTCCGGCATTTGCCAGTTATAATTGAGGAAAACATCTAGTAAAAACCACTTTGGGAGGATGGTCCTGAGCATATTTGAACCGTGGATCTCTCGAATGTGAGTCTCACAATTTGCAGTGGAACAATCTCTGTTAGAAGTGATATTCCTCCAAATTATTTATTTTATTGTTATATTTTATATTATAAATATAATTATACATGATCATTTCTTTATTATTTACTATCGACGTTACAAGGAATGTATGATCCAGCCTCTACTCCTACAAGACTTCAATCTGCTGCATATGTTTGAATTAGATTTATCAATATGCTGAATTTCGGTACTTTGTAACTCGCATAACTAAGATCGAACGTGAAAAAACCTAGTTTATGTCGTGCATTTGGGAGAGAACTTTCATTATACGTTTTTCCTTACTATCACATGATTGAGTATATATTATACTTTCAGCACAACTTCAGTTGTTCCTAAATGAAGGGAAGCAAATGAAACTGTTATGCCAAATTTCAAATGTAACATGAATGTCAGTACATAATTAAATATATCAAATTGAGGGCATAATCTACATGCATACTGAAGCTGTCGAGTTGTGCAAAGCAAGCCTTGTGTGGCCCACACCGGATGGATGATACTGCTGAATGACGCTTCCGGTGTTGTGAATCAGTGCTCCCTCTTCCCATAAATAGACAATGGAAAGACGCCGCTCTTCTTCACATGGCCACCCTTGCGTTCCTGCCTAGGCTTGTTACTGCGCAGTTGTCAAAGCAAACAACTTTTTTTAAGTCGTTCCTGATGACAGAAACTTATTACGAACATTGGATCATGCGACATCAATAGACAATATCAGTAAGTGCTGACGCTACGAAATAGTACAATCATCAATAACTATTACTTTCTGTAAACTTGAAGTGTTAAAAAAAAAGTTAAATAGCGATGATGATGATGATGATAATAATCATCATCATCATCTCTCGGTCAGGGTGAGTTACCTGGATAAGGTTTTTTTCCGGGGTTTTCCCTTATCCTGAAAGACGAATGTCGGGTAACTCTAAGCTCTGTGGACCCTGGGCTCATTTGAGCATCATTTCACCCATTCCATTCATCGTCCGATATGACTTAACGTTGGAGGACGTAAATTACAAAAATAATAATAATAATAATAATAATAATAATAATAATAATAATAATAATAATAATAATAATAGTAATAATAATAATAATAATAATAATAATAATAGTAATAATAATAATAATAATAGTAATAATAATAATAATAATAATAATAATAATAATAATAATAATAATAATAATAATAATAATAATAATAATAATAATAATAATAATAATAATAATAATAATAATAATAATAATAATAATAATAATAATAATAATAATAATAATAATAATAATAATAATAATAATAATAATAATAATAATAATAAATGCAGGAGCGATCAGATTAAAAATGTATGTTCATGTTTAAAACTTAACGACTTTTGGCGAAGGATTACTATCGACGCAAAATATCCAAGATCTACAAGGACGTCAACTCCCAAACATTTGAAGCTGAAGGACATTTTAATATTGAGAAGGAACTTTCTCCAATTTTTCCTAAAACCCAGCCTAATAACAATTGAGCAATTCGTAAGAAAAATAGGCGTTGTCTTTTTTAACTGTTTACACAAAAATGTCCTTGTAATTCTTTTCAAAATGTTGGAATCAAATATGTAGGCTTGTTTTACACACGTCTTGCACATTTATCACATGATTTGCAAATAAAACATGAATTAGATTAGAAAATAACTCCAAAAGAATATATTCTTGCCTTTACGCCTCTTAATTAAAAAATCATCAGGAAACGTACCAAGTTTTCCATCGACTTTTAATTAAGACTGCTTCGTGAAAGTTTCAAATTGGAAATGTTTACACCAAGGAATAATTTAAATGGTAAGTTGATAACGAGCATAAAAGAATAATGGTAAAAAGAAAATATTTTAAAAGTAGAGGAGACATTTTAGGCTTCAAAACTGCACTTCTATACTCCATGACACTTTAATGAGTTTAGTATCGCACCATTATATACGAAGATATTCATTCCAAATCAGTAAAAACGTATAACTGATTAATCAATGTTTTTCAGAATGTTTTGAAAACGTGGTCAAAATTACCTTCCGGTAGACGATGAGACTGGCAATACTATTTGCAACAGCAGGCAAGCTGCAAATTAAGGTTAATGGACAATTTTATTGTAACGTGTCATTTTACTATATGATAGATTTCAAAGAAAACCCCTTGTCAAGTGAGATAAGATCCTATGGTTAATTTAGTTCAGTTGCAAACTTGAAATCAGGTGACACCCGCAGAAACTTTCTCTTTTCCAAAGGTGAACTAGACGAAGATTTGCGCTGTAATCAGCCCTTAGGATTACTTTACTTCAACTCAGCATTGCTCTCATTTCACAAAATGTTAAAAGTAGCACAAACAAAATGTTGCGCAGTTTGGGGTAAAGCTGTCAAACAGGATTTCGCACTTGGGTCTGTTTTACATTTGCACCTCAAGGTCGCTGTTCGCCAGTTGTACGCTTGGGAGTACTACAAGGTTAACCCTTTGGTGCAATAAGTACACATGTACCGTCAGAATATTTTATCTACCCTCTTTAATTCGATAAGACAGAACTAATTAAGGTTGCCAGACAATATGCACATTGGGCACCTTTATAAGAATAAGTGAATATACCAGGTATATAATAGGAGAATATAAGGGAGGTTGGATTGAGAAAAATTTCATTTTCTTTCAAACATGTAACTGCCAACTTCAAAGTACCCACATTTCATTCGTTGCAAAGATACATTGGAATGAAGAATCATAAGTTCTCCCACATCGGGAAAAGGGGCGTTGCTTGTCAGTAATTCAACTTTCTCAGGCTGCCGTGAGACTATCTATGTTTGCTTAAATATCAATATTTTGTTTTACAGCAAATATTTAAATTTATTGACACCTAAGATCCATATGCATCTTCCAAGTACTGAAGTGAAGCGTTCTAATTTTCATAAAAGTGTGTGTTTAAGCAATTGCCTTCAACTTTAACTGCACTGAAGCTTGAACAAGAGCAGCCAAAGGTCTCTGAACGGCAGGTAAAACAGAGGGAGGGGGGAACAATGGAACAATAACCCCATGTATTGAGCACATAGTGTATATTGTATTGCACCTCGCGATTGTAGTCATATTAGGCACACATGTACTATATATTTATCCTATGGTGAATTTATATATAAACCGCGTGAATTACACGCAAATACAAGTTCATATTTACCAGACTGAAACGCGTTTTCTCAGTATGGGTACAAGTAGTTTTACAATTTACATCCAAATATGTTGGTTTTAATGAATGTATACAAGCAGAGGCAATATGAGCAGTCAGCAAACGATCAAAAATTCATCTTAGGAGGAATGACCTATCTAAAAGAAATTGTACAATACCAGTTGGGGAAAAATAGTCCGTTTTTAAATTTCTTGAGCGGGCTACTTACCCCTACAGTAAACAAACACTAACCCCCGTTCAATGACCTAGCATTATTTACAATTATTAAATGTTATTTTAAAATAATAAAAACACGCAATATTTAAACCGTTAAAATGAAGTCAAGATATATTGGTGGCAATTTCTGGTATATTTCGCCAGTCTTAAGCCTAGCAGTCCCAAAATATGAAGTGAAATTGCGTTTTATTATTACAGGGAACTTGAATGTAAATGTTTTACGTGTACGCACAGGTTCAGTGACTACATACTTTTGAGCATTTATAATTTAATCTTAACTTTAGGCCTTCTTGGTAAAACACGCCATACTGCCTGATAGTGCTGTCAATACACTGTACGAAGGACTAGAGGTGTTTGTTAGCTGCGACGTCACTGAGTGAAGTCCAGTAGCGTTCAACATAATTCCTTCCGTCCTGGCTTACATGTTTGGAAATTCCTATGCCTTGTTTAGATCACATTTATGAACTTCTTTTAGTTATAATAAACAATTTTCTTCGTTTCTTGCTATGTTCTGGTTTTATCACGATTATGATACTCTACATTCCGTAATATCACTTTAAATCTTACTGAACTTGGCAAACTAGCTTCGAGGACAAGTGGAACTGCATAACATGCCTTAACTTTGTTTGCCCCTATATCCTCCTCTGCTCTTGTCCAGCTTTTGAACAGTTAATGCTCTTAACAGGTGCGACTGAAAGATTGCTGACAACACTTAAAAAAAAACACTTGTATCAAACACAGAAAAATATTTGAAAAGAACAAACAGTAATATTACATGTTATGATAATATTACTGTTTCTGCCTTTAATATGCTTTACAGTTTCGAAAAATTGCCTAAAATTTTCAACTTCTCTTTTTAAATTAATTTTTCATGCATATGATATATTTTTTCATTCTAATACAAAAAGGCAGAAATTAATTTAAAGAAAAAGAAATATATACCTACATGATATGAAAACCGAACTATTAACAATGAAGTTCAGCAAATGCATCGACTACGCTACGAATTTATTTCAGCTTAAATGATAATTTAGAGCCATTTTCCGAAATACATTCAAAACAAGTATCTATGACATGCACACAAGTTAAGCCCACATGAAAATTAAGATTCTGAGTAATTTTTTCCTCCAAAATCATAGAACTACAAATCACAAAATATTTAAAGCCTCCAGAACAATTATTTTAGTTCGATTGTTCCAATCCTTAACCCACTTTCTTAGTTCGACACACTGCTTTTAGCTTCCTTCCAAGTCTGGTGTTTTCTTTCGTTTTCTTCCTTGCTTCTTTGATGCATGCTTGTTGCATGTTGCGCAGTGGCGCCTTAATACCCTGAATGCCTTCCATCATCTTGAGTAATCATCATAGTAATTTGCACATCCTTCAAGCTTCATTTCACAATACATTTACTATTTTGAAATATCATTCTCATCACATTAACAGACCTTGCTAGTTAACTATTTACATAGTTCTGTTATATTTTAAACAGAACATTTAATTTCAAGTGTGTGCCCACTTTGTGTTAGGCTCGAAGATTCTTCTTATATATGAGATGGTGTACAATCCTAGCTTTCTTTATTTGAAAAATTCTGTAGTTTAGTTTCGTATTACCCTCTTGCATGCAGGTTTGATCACGATTTTCTCCCCTCCTTCAATTTAGTAGTATATTCACCTTATGGCCCGCACGTTCTGCAGCAGCTGTCCCACTAAGATGCAGCTGCCATTGGTACACCTTGGTTGGCTGCCGGCCAATTGTATTGTTTCCAAATACTAGATTTTAGCAAGCAGTTGACATGCACGATGTGGCCCACGTCTGTTCTGCGCACTTATTCAGAAAACTGATTGATTTTGCAGGTTTCAAATTTCGGCGAAATTTCAAAGCTTCACAATTTCAGATCGCTTCATATGACTTTTAATACAGCAATCACTGAATGTCCACCAAATGCCATGCATATTTTTAAATTAATTCCAGAAATATGGATTGCTACATTATTGTATTTATATTTACAGTTTTGAAAAAAAAATACTCTACTTGATATAATACTTGCTTGAAAGTATTCATAACATTTTAATAATGCATTAATAAATTGCAAAAATAAAATTTTAATTATCCTATTAGTTTGTGAGAAAATAAGTTAAATATAACATTTCAATGTATGGATTGTTTAACAACTCACACGACTAAGTATAACGCTATTTCGTTATTGAACCTGTCATTAATAAGGAGGCATGTAAAATCAATTTATTTAAATCGAAAGGTACCTATATCATGTGTAAGAAAGAATCTAAAAATAAGAATGCATCGACAAATGAAAATCCGACAGAGGTTTGGATTATAAAAACGTTTAATGCATACCTGCCGTTAGGACTACAAATGCACATATTTGTATCGGTAATTAAAGACAGGGCAACGAACAATAAAGTATTATATCAATATTTACTCATTTGCGGACTTACAATTTTACTTACGAAACAGTATGTTTCTGGGTTGGTTAGTACCTCCATGTATACGTGGCAGACAAAGCATACGTATTCCCCGGAGAGTTAAAGCTACACAGAACTAAAATACTAGGTTTGCAATATTGCTTGTGTGTGTGTGTGCGTGTGCGCGTGTGTGCGTGCGTGTGTGATTTACGTCCTCCAACGTTGTCATATCGGACGGTGAATGAATTGGCTGAAATGGTGCTCAAATGAGTCCAGGGTACATGGAGCTTAGAGTTACTTGACATTCGTCTTGAAGGATAAGGGAAAACCCGGGAAAAAAGTTATCCAGGTAACTCTCACTAGCCGAGATTCGAACTCGGGACCTCTTGAACGTGAGGCAGACACGCTACCATCTACGCTACCGAGGCGGGCTTTGCAATGGTTAATAACACTATAAAATTAGTTAATTTTTATCTATTTTTGCAGATGGGTAACCTTAACTGGATACATAATTTCGATTTAATAATAATAAATAATAATTACTAATAAATAATAATGTTTCATTAAATAAATTTGCTTAGTCTTATCAATGCCTTCGAGTTCATTACATTGTCGGGAAGACATCAATGATAGTTAATAACTTGCAACTTGCACACATTCGTAGCGTTACCCTCCGCCCCTAGCTTCTTAGGCAAGGTCTTGTCAATAAACGTCGACTCGAGAAGGTTCAATCTGGTAGTAGAGAATGGACTGAGGTATTGTATTACCAAACTTCCAGTTTCTACTTTTTGTTTTGTTTAAAGTCCTCCAACGTTGTCATAAACGATGAATGAAATAGTGATGTGATGGTCAAATGAGCCCAGGGTCCATAGAGTTTAGGTTTATCAGACATTCGTCTTTCAGGATAAGGGAAAACCATATCCAGATAACCCACCATGAGATTCGAACTCCGAACCTCTTGAATATGAGGCAGACAAGCTTCCACCTACGCTACAGAGGCGGGCTACAGTTCCTCCGTAGGAACATTTCGTGCAAGTATATTTAATCTAATTATATATATATATATATATATATATATATATATATAGGGAAACTTAAAATGTAGAAAAAAAAAGTATTGTAGAAACTTGGTCATTTTCTTATTAACACAATTCCACTAACCTATGTTGTTAAAATCATGGTTTCGTGTGTCAATGTAACAACTTATCAAATATCTGACGAAATTAGTTTAGAAATATAGGAAATTCCACAATCTTAATCTACCATGTGGAACTTCCTCTACTGGAAAACCAGCCTTGTGGTTACAGATATGGAATATTATCTCGTTTTGAATTTTTCCTGTTTGGACCTTGCACGAGGCACGGGGTTATAAGGTTATATTACCAATGTTGCTCCCTTACAGGCAGTAACGTTATTCGTATTTCACGAACGAATCTATGTTTTCAGTTAACAAACAGTATCTAAAACTATCGGATGTAATTTATCATGAGGTTTACGAATAAAACCAATACTGAGAGAGCTGGAACAAAAGGGGTTATGAAGTTTGATACAATAATGTTACCCCCAACAATAGTTTTACAGAGGATTCGTTTTAGTTCTTTCTTGAATTATAAAAAAAACTATGACATTACAGTTAAAGTATATAGCCGTTTTGTGTGATCACAGTGATGAAACATTTTCCAAATAAACATTTTGTTGAGGAGACATATATGGAATCACATTTTCTTCCAGACTCCTAGAGATATTCTATTCACAGGCGGACTTGGAACATTTCCTTCTCGAATTTCTTTATCTAATTAGTATTTCATGTATTATATACCATTCCTGTGCCTATTCTACGAGTGTGATAACGCGAATATTTTTCTCCGTTAAAGTGGGATATTTCAGCTTCTGCTTCTAGATGTGTCTCAGAGTCGAGCCTCAAGGATCAATACTGGGACCATAGCCTTTAATATCTATACCTACAACCTATTAGCCTTACCTACATATTTGTGGTCATGTGTGCCTATGGCACGTTGTCTTCACCTAGAACACCGATATTCTTACTCCCTCTACCGATCTCCAAACCGGAATGAATGTTTGAACATTCTGGCTAGATACCTGGTGAATCACAATGAACAGCACCAAACGTACAGAGCTGTTGTCAAAGACAGCTAGATTCTCGTAGTGTGTCTTCTTTTGTCAGAGATTATTATTATTTAAGGCACCTTGAATAATTGAGACTTATCGCGAGCATGCAAGGTTAACAGAATAACTTGCTGATAATGAATGATTACACTAGACTATTTTTTATCTGGATACCAGTTACAGTTTTAACAAAACTTTAGGGGCGGGTTATTCGGTGTGCTCACATCTAATATTATTTTAATACACTGCATCGTCAGAACGCTCGATCGAATCCTGAAAATAACCCATCGAAAAAGTACTGTTGATTTGGGGCAGTGTTTCTTCAACGCTTTCAGGAAACACACGTACTGTTCGCCTATACAAAGAAAGTGCCACCCTTACACAGTGTGACAAGGACAGTGAATGAGTGCGACAGAGAACGCATGCCACACAAGGTGTGTAGAACTGCATTAAAAAAACCATGCGCCCTATTCAATCAGTATACTAAAACCGAGATTTATTCACAAAAGTAGAAGGCGTCAGAAGGTTTCTGAATGGGCTGTAGCTGAACTGATCCTAGTGTCAAACAACTAGAGTCTGTCTAGTGAACGCGAGTGCAGTTTGCCCCTCAAACGAAACTCACCCTCCCGCCCACTAGTGATCGTCATAAATTATCTCCACACTTCAGAAATGGAACACTGTCGTTGAGGACCAATAGCAACCCTGATTTTCTCAAAGTGACAGTCGCATGTTTACTCCACGTGGAGTCTCAGTTGCCAACGTTCCAACTTCCAGTTGATCTGTTTCATTACGTGCAGAAATTCGTTTTGTCACGATGTGGAGACCGTTGGAGAGAAATGCTGTGGTAAATGAATATGAAGTAGTAGATAACTTTCAGTTAAGTGAAAATAATGAAAGTGATGACAATAGTGTGAATAAATTGGAAAGTGTTGCTGGGCTGAGTTATATTACTGGAAAAGCCTCAAAAAACAAAGTTATAACGGGAACTGTTTCTAAGCAAATTCAAGCGCTTGTTTTGAACACAAATATTTGCTGAAAAATAATCTTGGTAAGGGGTCATGCAATGAACCTGATGATAAATTCTGGGTATTCGTAGAAATACAGTAAGAAATATTGTGACGAAAGGAATACCAAAGACGCCGATCAAGTGTGAAAGTAAATCTCTAGTGTGAAAGTAAATCTCTAAAGCAGATAATTTCACATGCGATTTAATTCGCCGAGAAATTGATAGATTCTATGGAAAAGGGAGAGCGCCCACCTTCGACGAATTGGTTGCACATTTACAAGAAATTTGGGATTTTCTTTATGGGCACTGCACTTTGCGCGGCCTTCTAAAGGAGCTGGGTTTCAAATACTGCACTTTGAATACGATAAGGGTTATAATGGAATCCAGTAGAATTGTAGCTTGGCGATATATATGTGTCAAAACTACGGACGTTTCGCAGTAATGAACGTAAGATAATTTATTTTGACGAAATCTCGTACGATATCCATGACATATCGAGAAATGTGCAACCTTGCAGAACGGACTGCGATAAGGAGGGCCTGTGTTTTAAAACGATTATAAGGATTCGTCAAAGGAAGCAGCCGACGTACACATGAGTTAACTAAACAGACTATACCAGGCAAAGTATCGCAACCGTGTCTAACCTCCCCTGCACCTCATTCCCCTGGGTCTTTCTTTGCTGTGGCAAACTTACGTCTTATATGTGTGTGTACATACAAGGGCACAAAGAGAGGCTCGAGTAATAAGACTAGTTATAACGACTTACCTGTAACATTATGTACTTCAGTTCTATGTTGTATATACATGTACTCCGAACGCTTCAGTCTGTTCCTCCCTCTGACGAGTAACACATTTAACTGGCACTGAGTTAAGTGTGCGCTAAAGAATGTGCATTCCTATTCGGCTATGAAGCGATACTTCTGATAAGACGGCGCTGGCATCAACTCTGGTATTTTACCCTCATTAGCAGGAAGGAATTTAATGTATGCTCAACCAATGAAAGATACGGTGACCATTTACACAAGTCTCTTGACCGAATTCCTACGAAAGAATGGCGGATATCTTACACTCAACTATTTAAAATAATAGACATTCAAGTGTTTAAATCTATAATTCAACAATAACGTGCAATGATGCTTCCTTTTTATTGCAGGCTCGTCATTTTAAATAGATGGCGATATCAGTGATGCGCACATTTTACTTCCTGTACCACGTATCTAGTATATAGAGAAGTATTGCATTCCACCCAAATAACACCTCTGTGTAGGTTTTGAGGCCTAGTGAATGTCTCTCCCCACATCCCCCAATCTTTTTCATTAAGCGTACACAGGGGTGTCTGAAGAGTATAAATCACAACTGGCTATTTTCTTCACTTGGAAGGCATTTTGTGTAACGATAAACCATTATCAAATAGACAAAAACGAATTGTGGAAAAATGTAGACCCCTTTACAACACACAATTACTTCAAATAACTTTTTTGTGGCTTTGACTATTTCCGAAATATTAGTTATTGGTATGAATGTTTCAATATTATGTCATTTGAAATGATTTTCTTTTAATTAACGTCCTTTTAACCGATTAGGTCATATTGAACGATGAATTGAATAGGTGAAATGATGCTCAAATGAGCCCAGAATCCATAGAACCAAAAGTTAACCGACGTTTAGATTTCAGATTAACGGAAAACCCCGGGTAAACATTATGACGATAACTTCCTACCGAGATTCGTACTCGGGCCTCTTGAACGTCAGGCACACACGCTACCACCTACGTTATTCTTAAAAAGTTATTTGGGGATTTATCTACTTTAATCAATTACTTTATTCGTAAGCTCAGAACTACTGTTTTATTATTATTATTATTATTATTATTATTATTATTATTATTATTATTATTATTATTATTATTATTATTATTATTATTATTATTATTATTATTATTATTATTATTATTATTATTATTATTATTATTATTATTATTATTATTATTATTATTATTATTATTATTATTATTATTATTATTATTATTATTATTTAGGCAATTCTTATGTGTGTTAGGAAAAGCTAAAGGATTTTCCAATCTATCTTCATGGGTTTGAGCTTTGTTCACGGTAACCATAAAGAATATGTTCTGCTTTATTTTGCTCCTTCGTTTTCACAAAAGGGAAATCGTGAAATTTCAGATACACACTTTCAGAGAGAAAGTAGTAGGAAAGGCGAGAAACTATTTGTAAACAGGAAGTTGTTTCATAAGTGTTGAAGTATTCTTGTAATTCAAATCCTACATTTATCAAATCCACGTATGTTTTCAGACGGAGATTTTTCTGAAGTAATAAAGCAAAAAAGGAACATGTAATCTATACATAGTGCTATAATCTTTCTTATTTTGTGTTGTTTACGTTCTTTATAATATTTCTGTCCTACAGTAAGGAGTAATGACCGTTCAAGCAGGTCATGAATAGTAGTCAATTTTACACAATTTAGACTGACATCACAACAGCGAAGCGGAACGTATCACGTGATGTCAATCTATTTATAAAATTAACTATATGTGCTATGTTATGTCAACGATGTTGGGTTATATGTATGTACAAACAAGAAAAGGGAGAGAGGAGATGAATGTAGTTGAAGTATATGGTAATTGAACCCCCAAAATATAAGAGAATAAGTGAACTAAATCATAAATATCAATAAGTGTTTTTAAACTTTTTTTTTTTTTTTTTTTTTTTTTTTTTTTTTTTTTTTTTTTTTTTGCTTGTTCCCGCCTTTAACTGCTATGGTCATATCGGTGGCCGTTCTCCTTTGGAACATACCGAAGGTGTTAACTCGTTATCTTTGGTTTTTAATCATTAGATCACGCACACATTCACACTCTCATTCATACTTCCAGACTCTGGGGAAGATGGGGAATTATCTTGGACGGAGAAAAGTCCCCACCCCCAACACCGGGAATCGAACCCGGGACCCCTAGCACTGCAGGCCAGCCTTTTTAAACTTGCTTTCGTAAATAATTCACTTACTAACACACTTATATGTCAAGCAACAATTGCATAAAATAGTTGATCATAGTTCTACAAAAATGGTCATATTTTAAAAATAATTTTGTTACGTCCATGTGTTACTAGTAGCATGCATTTTTAATTAAAGGTTATAGAGATAAATGCCTCGAAACAGCGTCTATAATCAGAGAAATGGTGTCGTAAAAGCTTGTATCGAGGAAGGTTGTTCTATTTAGATTGCAGACAGGGAGGAAATTCAACTTCCCTACTTACATAAGAGTGCAAATATATTTAGAGCGCCAGGTTAGTCATACTTTTCATTAAAAACTCGTTAGCTGTGCTATGTTTGTATTGATTTCTGTTTACCGTATCTAATTTCATTGTAAAGACATGGCATCTGACAGCAGTCTTGAATATTGTTTCTAATGCGGCAAACAAATTCAGAATTAGGACATTCACATGGCATCTTATTTTGTGAAAGGAGTTTAATGTTTGTATCTCACGCAGCCGTTTTCAAACTGGGGCGACATGTCATAGGGAGATAAGGGAGAGAGCGTGCGGATGAGTGCAATCAAAAACCAAGATAAAAAAGGTCTACTTTAAGGGAAAAATAGACTTCGAAAGTTAGGAATTTGGAAAGCAAACGCTATGTTCTTAAGTAGAATCGCATGCAGTAACAGAAATAAATGACAGTTGAATATGAAACTCCTTTCAACATTTTCAGTTATTTGATTGTGGTTTATGTGGGTCAAATAATTGATAAATGTGTTATCTGTAACTCAAAGTAAGAATATATATATTTCCATTTTGTATTAAAACCAACATTCATCGACGTGTCAGGAAATAATGCGTTTGCAAAGGATCGAACGTTCTATTAATGTGTTTTGTGCTGCAAAATTAAGTTATTCACTGTCTCCTAAAATATTTCTACCGAATCGTTCATGTTTCACAAAACATTCCTCAGTCTTCGCAATGTATATAGATGAAGGTGACATTGTTTTATTTTGACATTAACTTTTTAGATAAAATCATTTTATCATCACTCCCCAATATGAAGACTTAAACTAAGGAGAATGTACTTACTTCTCATATCACGACGCAAGAGTCCTCGAGTAGTTCTGCACGCGATATGAGAGACGTACATTTATTTTATGGGAGTAATGAAATGTTATTACTAGCAGTTACGTCATTTCAAATAGCTGGAACTCAATCTGAGGCACGTGAGTTTTGCGTGCCTCTGATATAGCATTATTTCCTCCCACATAACCATTTCCATACGTTTTGTAATCACTTCCTCTTATGCAATCACTTCCTCTTCGCTTCTTAATTTTTTTAAAGAGACTTCGACTTCCCGAATATCCAATAACATTTCCAAGTTTATTTCCATTAATCTTGGCTTTATTGCTTAGAGAAGCATACTCCTGATTTAATAACATCTTTACTTTCCCTACCAGTTATGTGATATGTAGAGAACGTACTGCATTCCATCAGAAAATGCGACACACATGCTTTGCGGTCCAAAAATCTTTAAAAAAAAAAAAAATGGAAAAAGGTTTAATGTAACCTGGAAAATAAATGTTCGATAAATTATATAAAAACGTAAATAGTATTTATATCCAGTATCTTCCAAAGATGTGAACAAAAGTTCCAAGAACATTTTCCGCGCTAAACTATCCTTTACATGAAGATTTTTCGAAATTTACGTTTTTCTAAAAATGTCTAATTTGATTAAAATGCGCCCGCCTCGTTAGCGTAGATGGTAGCATGTCTGCCTCACGTTCAAGAGGTCCCGAGTTCGAATCTCGGCCAGGGTGAGTTACCTGGATAAGGTTTTTTCCGGGGGTTTCCCTTATCCTTCAAGACGAATGTCGGGTAACTCTAAGCTCCAAGGACCCTTGACTCATTTGAGCATCACTTCACGCAATTCATTCACCGTCCGATATGACAACGTTGTAGGGCGTAAGTTACAAAAGAAGAAGAAGAAGAAGAAGAAGAAGAAGAAGAAGAAGAAGAAGAAGAAGAAGAAGAAGAAGAAGAAGAAGAAGAAGAAGAAGAAGAAGAAGAAGAAGAAGAAGAAGAAGAAGAAGAAGAAGAAGAAGAAGAAGAAGAAGAAGAAGAAGAAGAAGAAGAAGAAGAAGAAGAAGAAGAAGAAGAAGAAGAAGAAGAAGAAGAAGAAGAAGAAGAAGAAGAAGAAGAAGAAGAAGAAGAAGAAGAAGAAGAAGAAGAAGAAGAAGAAGAAGAAGAAGAAGAAGAAGAAGAAGAAGAAGAAGAAGAAAATGTGGTAAGTTTATTAATATGCCAAACAAAAGGTATATCTTGAATTATTTAGTAATATGCTATGACGCCCACTTATTGTGAATACATTTTGTAAAACTCGTTACCTATAGAGAGAGATAATGTTCGAGAACTTCTAGGGAAACAAGCCAGGTGTAAAGACGATTAGAAATCGATGTTTCGGGAGCGTACATCTCTCCCATCATCAGGATATATTAAGAAATGTAACCACAAAATGTATAACTGGATATAACACTAATATCAACAAAGATATTTTCTTAATATTTCTGCTATATCTAGTTATACATATTGTGGTTATAACATTTCTTAAAATATCCTGATGATGGGAGAGTTGTGCGCTCCCGAAACGTCGATTTCAAATCGTCTTTTCACCTGGCTTGTTTCCCGAGAAGAGCTCGAACATATTCATCGCCAGGAAAGCTTCAGGTCTTCTTATTTCAGAGTTAGACAAGTTTTATCTCTAACATATCCAATTATTTCAAAAAATATTTTTGCTGAATCAACCATTTTGAGAATCCGTCGTTATTGGTTTGAATTGTCAACATGTTACTTGTTTAAAGTAGTCGCTATTCAGTTGTTTCGCACAATGTCATGGAAGCAGTATGCATATATGTACAAATTATGCACTGTTATATGTTATTTGTTCACTTATTTTTAATAATAGTAGTTGTAAATTTATGATATAATTAAGGTAAAATTTTAAAAGTTACATGCAAATGGACACTACATTGCAACCTTACTGTCTTAAATTACAAAATCAAGGATTTTCGAATTTGAGATCTCCTAGACTTCCTTTTACGTGCTACTGGTTAATAGCTAGCTTTATTTATCACACCGTTAAGATAGCACTCCTTATTTCGTTACGCTATCTGAAAAAATGAATGTATTTATATTCTCTCAAGTTGTTTTTAATTCAAGGTTCCTTTGTCTTAAGGACACTGAAAAATGCGGAACTGAAGGAATATTTAAATATTCATTTCGATCGTATATTGTTAACGGGCGCAAGTAGACTAAATATTTTCTGGCCCTTTATATAAAACTATTTACTGTACTTTAGAATCTTTTTGACGATCTCTTATTTACAAAGTCGTTATACTTCTTAAAAAAAGTAAAAAATAAATAAAAAGTGGTAACTAATGTGTCTTAAAGCCACAATAAACGTAGTCTGCTGCGCTTCAAAAAACTATATATATATATATATATATATATATATATATATATAATTAGGAATCTTTCAAATAGCTTCGGAAATGTTCCTATTCGATTGTGATCCGCACTCATATTTCTGCCCAATGGCAACAAAATGTTCCGATATGAACTAGGTTAAAGTGATTACATGATCATGATGATGATAATAATAATAATAATAATAATAATAATAATAATAATAATAATAATAATAATAATAATAATAATAATAGCTAGGCAAGTATGAAAACAAACTGTTGCAACCAGCTGCAGCCCGCCTCAGTTGCGTAGATGGTAGCTGCGTCACGTTCAAGAGGTCCCGAGTTCGAATCTCGGTTAAAGTGAGCCATCTGGTAAGATTTTACAGGGGTTGGCCCTTATCCTGAAAGATGAATGTCTGGCAACTCCAAGCTCTGTGGATCCTGGGCTCCTTTGAGCATCATTTCACCTATTTCATTTATCGCCCTATATGACTTAATGCTGGAGGGCGTTTATTTTTCAGAGCGTTAGTTCTTTGCCAAGCTACTTTGTAAGGGAAGGATAATCTAAAATGCGTTAACCAAAGCACCTAATTAATTGGATTGGTGGATTTCTGAAGGAATTTTCTCTCTCTTTCTCTTTGCCTCTTAAACACCGAATTTCATTGTAGAGAGGTTTATCATGGTTTCTTCAGCAGCAGTGTCCTTTGAGGTTGGGATTTTTTAGCTTGACCAGTCTTTGGATGTGGATTTTATTTAAAATAGGGTAGGTAAGACATCAAGCGAGGGATGATAATTGAAGACAATATACAAGTTCCATCAAGTTGGTTATGTTATCAATTAAATCCTTTCCATGTTAACGAAGAGGCATTTTCAAAGTAAAATACGGAACACCTTATAATCTCCACGAAAAGTCGGTGTTTAAACTGCGGTTTCACAAAAATAAATGTTAAAATTTGTGCTTACAATAGAAATCCACCATACGGGTTTCAGACTTAGGAATTTCGAAGTGTCAGCTTGATGAACTGATTACGAAAGCAACAGAGGACGTCCACGTGTTTAGAGCAACATATAGATAAGATTGTGGCTTGGGTAAGATATTTAACTAGTATTTTTGGAACCATGTCTATGATAGGGGTGACCTCACTAATTCTTGAGAACCAAAAGACACACTAAATCTGTAATAAAAGTGCACAGCAGTTTTAGTAGTTGCTTCAAGTTATCAACACTGAAACCATCATCTAGAAGGAATACAAAGCACATGCCAAGGTTCACTAAAAGGCAGAATGAAACCACTCTCGAGTTGTCTGGAAACGCCAAAAGATTGTACAGGGTTGTGAAGGTAGTTTTGTAATATGAAATGTCTCTGCCAATAGTAAAAATAAAATACAATCTGCATATCTGATAGTCCCGTTTCTGGAATCTATACCAGGCCTTATTATACTTCATTTTTAACTTTATTAATTTTTATATCAAATTACACAAAACAATTTACAAATTTTGCAGATATAATCTACTTGCTACCTTAACGAACTAACCTACAGATTACTGGATTCCAGTAACCTTACAAATCTACTCATCTAATCTATCTAAAACAATCTTTCTTCTACTTTACTTCTACACCAACAATAATCTGCATTTCTACCACAGCTTTAATTGCTATAACAAAACTACGAAAGACTGTTTCCTACAATTTTAAAACTTCCTCTTCTGAAACTGCTATACAAAGCTTCCTCCTACTGGTATTCATCTCCTAAACGGACTGGCATCAGTAGATGGAGCTGGTTCGTCAGTTCCAGACTTCCGGGTGGTAGTCAGGTTTCCTCTTCTGCATGATCAGTTGCGTCTGTCCGCTCTGATACTCTCCATATATACCTTCAGGCTCTCCTGGGATTCTCCTTCATTCTATGGTCTATTTAGGTCTTCAAGTCTGGTAATCTTGTATCTTCAGTTTCTATTGGTCCTATTTCCCTCTGACGATCTCTTTAATATTCTTTTCTCGTCGGTTGAAATGTTGTTATATTTATTTATTGAAGTATTTTGTTGCGGGTCTTATATTCCTCTAACACCTTAGCGGATATTATCTGAGTCATATTTTCTAAATATACATAATCTTCTGCATCTCTTAAGATATTCCATAAACATTTTCCTTGGAGTTTCCTTCGACCGTCTTCTACTAGTTCACTATATTTATTGTACTAAAAAATAACATGTTCAGGCAAATCTAAACAGTTACATTGCTCACATAAATCTGAGTTCTTCTTCCCTATTGTTTTTAAATATACCTTATATGGACCATGTTCTGTAACAAAGTGAAAAAAATTCTTTTCTTGGTTTTATATGTGCCAATTTCAGCCTCTCTTTAATGTCCGGAAATAAATCATGTACTCTTCTTCCTACGTGTGCATTATCCCACTCCTCTTTGCCATTCCTGTAATAAATAATTTTTCACTTCTTTCTTGGTCCTGCATTTTTCCCCATACTTTAAAAACATTCCCATATTCTTCCTTCTTTAGCCAGTAAGTTGCACCCCTTAATCTAAATATATAGTCAATACGCCAAATTCCCGCTATTATCAGTTGGGCCGGGATTTGAACCAAGGATCCCTCGGTCTCCGTCCGGTTGCTCTAAATCACTGAGCTACTTTGGCCAACATGCCGACATGACATTAAATTCTCCAACTGACTCGTATGTTTGCCGGTAAACCACTAGGGGTTCTCATATACAATGAGACACACACCCTTTTGTGGCGACTTACTATTCTGTAAGTACTTAAGTACCAGGTTCATAGTTAAACCATGGGAAAATTGATGGAAATAATCATTTCATCCACTCTAGCCTTGTATAGGCTAAGGTTTCAATGAATAGAACCACACTGAAAAATTTACTGCCATGGCCGGGATCTGAACAATGGATCTCCCGGTCTCCGTGCGGTTGCTCTAAGCCACTGAGCTACTATGGCCAACATGCCGACATGACATTAAATTCTCCAACTGACTCGTATGTTTCCCGGTAAACCACTAGGGGTTCTCATATACAGACACGCACCTTTTTATGGCGACTTACTATTTTGTTAGTACTTAAGTACCAGGCTTCATAATTAAACCGCTATGTTTTAGGTAAATTGATGGAAATATTCATTTCATCCACTCTAGCCCTATATAGGCTAAGGTTTCAATGCATAGAGCCAGACTGAAAAATTTAATGCCATAGTCGGGATCTGAACAATGGATCTCCCGGTCTCCGTGCGGTTGCTCTAAATCACTGAGCTACTTTGGCCAACATGCCGACATGACATTAAATTCTCCAACTGACTCGTATGTTTCCCGGTAAACCACTAGGGGTTCTCATATACAATGAGACATGCACATTTTGTGGCGACTTACTATTCTGTAAGTACTCAAGTACCAGGTTCATAGTTAAACCATGGGGAAACTGATGGAAATAATCATTTCATCCACTCTAGCCCTATATAGGCTAAGGTTTTAATGCATAGAGCCAGACTGAAAAATTTAATGCCATAGTCGGGATCTGAACAATGGATCTCCCAGTCTCCGTCCGGTTGCTCTAAATCACTGAGCTACTATGACCAACATGCCGACATGACATTAAATTCTCCAACTGATTCCTATATTTCCCGGTAAACCACTAGGGGTTCTCATATACAATGAGACATGCACCTTTTGTGGCGGCTATGCTGTACTAATGACTGAAAAATGCAGTGCCATGGCTGGGATTTGTTCAAATCAATGCCATAATGATTATTTCTAAGTATTACAAAGACCAACAGCCAAGAGAATTCACCCCGAAAAGAGATGTAACTCACAATCTACAATTTGTTAGGAAAATATTTTAGAAAAAAAGCTTAATAGTTTTGTTTATTTTGGAGCTTACATGCTTAGTAAAACTTACGTAGATTATATTTATATCTATTTTGTCTGAATTTTTTAAATTAACGTCCTTTAACCGACAGGTCATATCGGACGTTGAATGAGATGTGTTAAAACGATGCTCAAATGAGCTGAGGGTCCATACACACTTGGGAGTTATCTGAATGTCATCTTTCAGGATAAGGGAATATACCGGGGGGGGGGGGGGGGGACCTAATCCAGATAACTCGCGATGGCCGAGATTCGAATTCGGGACCTCTTCAACGCGAGGCAGATATGCTACCACCACCTACGCTAAAGAAGCCGGCTTTTTCAGTGTTCTTACTGACCTTTTCATTCATTGCTTCCGCCATTGCAGACAGATTGCTTGCCAGAATACCAACTTTGGAAAAGTAATAATTATATCTAAAATGGCTATATATTGCTTCAGATCACTATTCCACTGTGATCATGGAATTTTTGTCGGTTAGACCTCTTTTCGAAGTAACTATTAAACTGGAACAGGCGTTTAAATGTAACATCAAACTATGTACTTTATATTTTCAGGATTATTCTAAACAAAGCGAATGTTACGGCATGAAAAATTAGAAGATTAAAACTGTACGATTCTTATGGTTAACAAAATTAACTAGAAAATTAAAATTACAATGTCAAAATGTGAGAAATTAGATCGATTAAAAATACGTATTGTAACGGGAGCGCTGGAACACCCTGTGAACCAGTTGGGAACGGAAGGCAGGGGGAGGACCGCGTTAGCCACACCTCCCCCTCGTTTGTCTTGTAGTGGTGACAGGCAGTGGTTGGGAGGAAAAACATCAGTGTGCCGTCTGTTTCTGTCCACCTGGTTCCAGAAATTACGCAATCTGGAACATTCTCCTGGTCACTAGAAACCGGCAATATTCCTATATAAAGAAGGTTACAGACAGACGGAGTTGAGTTGTTGGTCAATCAGTTGGTTAGTGTGTGTGAGTGAGGACAGTTCTTGGTGTAAGAAGGCAATGTTAGTCAGTGTTTGACGTGCTAGCGAAGGACGTGTTAATGAACGAGAAGACTGTGCGTGCATCGGAGTTTGCGTAATCGCGAGTACAAGGAAATTGTAACGGACGAACTGGTGAATTGTAATTGTGTGCAGCACGTAATTCTGTGTAATTGGCAAGTGTTAAACTGTAAGTCGGTGGAAATAAAGAACATTTTTGAGTGGTGAAATTGGACTTTTCATTTCACGAACCCACAAAGTCACACTGGTGTCAGGAAGCGGGAAGATAACATCACCGAACATTACAACCATGGACGCGGCATTGGAGAAAATTTTAGAGATGATGATGGAAATGAAGGCGGAACTGAAAGAAATGAGGACGGCAACTGAAAACCTCGCTGCAAAAACAGAAGCGGCAAAGAACAGCCTAACAGAGAAGCTGGAGACTAGAAATAACCTGGCCGCGGAACTGAAACTAATCAGGACGGCTAAGGACAGCATCACCGGGAAGATGGAAGAAATGAAGGCCGAATTAACAGCGAAGACGGAAACGGCTAACAACAACTTGGCCACGACAATGACCTCAAAGATGGCCGAACTGACAACGGAGATGAGGGCGGCGAACGCGGCTCTCGCCGCAAAGTTTGAGGAACGTTTGGCCGGCGTGAGGGATGACGTCGCGAACCTGGGCAAGCGGAAGGGTCAAGTAGACGACCGCCTTAATGATTTAGAGGAAAAGGCCGACAACATCGCAAAACCCCTCACCCGCCTGACGGAGGAAAACCGGCCTTATGTGTGGACGGAGGACGCCGAAGACGCTTTCCAGCATCCGAAGGGGACCCTGTGCAGTGCTTCAATTTTGGGTTTCCCACAACCGGGTGGCGCCTTCATTGTGGACACCGACGCCAGCGACCATTGCATTGGAGGTGTCCTATCGCAGATCCAGGACGGCCACGAGCGCACAAGAGTGGAAGAGGAGGAGCGTGCCGCAGCAGTCCGAGTAGTTGTGGCAGTGCCTGCTGAAGGCTGGGATAGCGCAGGCCTGAGGAGGGAGCAGCTGGCGGACCCAGACTTGGGGCCACTCTTGAGGGAAGTGGACGCAGGGACGAGACCAACCTGGGAGGACATCGCACCGAGGAGCGCCACCTACAAGTCGCACTGGGCCCAATGGGACTCGTTGAAGAACAGAGTGGGCGTGCTGTTCCGGGTATGGGAGTCACCCGATGGGAAGGCGCAGAGAGGACAGTTGGTACTTCCCCGGAGCAAGGTCCCGGAAGTCTTGGAGGAAGTGCACGCCGGTACTTCAGGAGGACACCTGGGAGCGAACCGAATGATTCACAAACTACGGCAGCGCTACTTCTGGCTCAGACTCCGGGCAGATGCTGGTGGTACACCTGGACCGCCTCGCACGCTACGATGGGGCTGTTCGAGGCGAACAGCTTTGAGGAGGGAGCAGTGTAACGGGAGCGCTGGAACACCCTGTGAACCAGCTGGGAACGGAAGGCAGGGGGAGGGCCGCGTTAGCCACACCTCCCCCTCGTTTGTCTTGTAGTGGTGACAGGCAGTGGTTGGGAGGAAAAACATCAGTGTGCCGTCTGTTTCTGTCCACCTGGTTCCAGAAATTACGCAATCTGGAACATTCTCCTGGTCACTAGAAACCGGCGATATTCCTATATAAAGAAGGTTACAGACAGACGGAGTTGAGTTGTTGGTCAATCAGTTGGTTAGTGTGTGTGAGTGAGGACAGTTCTTGGTGTAAGAAGGCAATGTTAGTCAGTGTTTGACGTGCTAGCGAAGGACGTGTTAATGAACGAGAAGACTGTGCGTGCATCGGAGTTTGCGTAATCGCGAGTACAAGGAAATTGTAACGGACGAACTGGTGAATTGTAATTGTGTGCAGCACGTAATTCTGTGTAATTGGCAAGTGTTAAACTGTAAGTCGGTGGAAATAAAGAACATTTTTGAGTGGTGAAATTGGACTTTTCATTTCACGAACCCACAAAGTCACAGTATGGATTAGAAAAATTTTATCCAGACTACTTCTATGGTCGATGATCAAATTAGCTTGTCAAAGAAATCCTGACTGGATCTCAATGATGGGGAATATTTGTACTGTCATTATTTACTGCCCTCCACAGGCCCAGAATGTATGCTTTTGAGGTTATGAACACTCGAAGGAATGAGTGTTTCAGTGCTCAAAGTAATTCAGCAATTTTATTTAAGTCAATGTAAACAGTTACGGATGCGTTTCTCAATTCAAAGCCACTCATTATAAAACGGCTACATAAGCAAAATAATCCAGGAATAAAATACGTCACCCGTTTACTGAGTAACTCCAACTCTGCGAGTTACCGAAATAAATAAGTGTATGCTTAGAGCTATTCCATTATATAATTACATTTACAGGAAAATTGTACGAGTTAAACAGTAACTTATTTCGCGATTGAAATGCACAGATTTCAAGATCTGCAAACAAGCCATGATTATACATTAGTCACGCGTGTCTTAAGTGTGTTCTATTTGAAAATAAATCTTGCTTTCTGAATTGAATGAGCGTTAACGTAGACAGTTTTTTCGAATAAAATAACTTTTAACTGCAGAATATTTCATTTCCATATTAAGTTATGGTTACCCTTTCCTTTTCCAGTTCCCGAATCCGAATTTCAGTCAGGGTGAGTTACCCTTTCCTTTCCCAGTTCCCGAATCCGAATTTCAGTCAGGGTGAGTTAAAGAATAAGATTTTCTTCTGGAGTCTTCTCTAAACCTGAATGATGAATGTCGGGTAACTTTGAGCTCTATGGACCCTGGGTGCATTTGAGCATCACTTCATCTATCTCATTCATCGTTCAATATGACATGTTGGAGGATGTTAACAAATGTGACGTCAACCTGCTGTTAATGTGAAGTATTTTTATTTCACCTATACCTACTTTCGTTTATCTTTGAGGTTTTGGTTTAAAGTTACGTTGGTTGTCAAGTAATTTTATCTTAAGCATTATTTTTACAATTGTAAACTATTTCTAACGGTGACAATCAGAATTCATAATCGCGTTACAGCCGTTTTATTACGTTTATACTTGCGGCAGCTGCATATATAAACTTATAAAACAATGAAATATCTTACATAACTGCACACTTCAACTTGACTCATTTTTCCTTTCACTCTTTCTTTGTTATCAATTCATCAAAGGTAAATACATGACATCACAGATTTTAAACAGATCTTGCTCTCTGCAGAGGATTTTTAAATTGTTAAAATCAGGTCTTACAAGAATACATTCACTATTTTACTTTAAATGTTTGTACTTAGTAAACAACATACGGGCACTTTTTTAACCCCAGAAGGCACTTTAAATGTTAGTATTAGGTAAAAAGTGCACAAGGTCAATTTAGGTACATTTGGTCAACTGGATAGGAATTTCTTAATTTCATAAATATTTGAACAGATATACAAATTATTACACTTATATTCTTTTCTGTTCGCACCTGAAAGAGCTTAAGTAAAAACATTTGCTTTGTTTTCAGAATTGCCTTGTCATGCTGATAAATTTCTTTCAGTCTAAATCCCTTGTGGTGGAATAATTACTAGCACAAAGCAAAGCTCAAGGATCAAATGACGAAGCACCTTAATCATCCTGGAAGATAGAACTCCTCATATCTTCAGCATAACACAGACATGTTTTCTCTTCGAGTTCATACACACAAGTGATCTGTAAGAGTCCCAGTCCAACCAGCTTTTCTGAGGGAAACCCAGGCACTATAAAGCCAATGATGGGAAATCCCTACATCGTGTTACAGTTGTTAATGAGACACCGGAAGGAGTCTGTTGTACTAGAAGGTAAATTATTGCCGCTTGTACGCATGACTCATTGTGAAAATATGAAAAAGTTGCGCATCTATGACGACTGTGCCCTTCGTTGGAAGCAGTGTAAACAAATGAATACTATATTCTATTATGTAATGAATCAGTGAAGCTCAAATTAATATAATTTAAGTCTTGCTAATACTCCATGCTACATTATAGCTGATATTTACATAGCATTTCATTAGGACCTTCCTAACGTCGAAGGAACTTCGAAGTAATATTTCATGCTTCATTAATTGCTAATTAGTTCAACTCGCATTAAAAGATGTTTGGATAATTATGTTTAACTTTTCTTCTCCGGGCAATCGTTGAGGCCCAAAATTAGCCACAGCTTTTGATCCTTTTTTATGAAAATGTTGGGAAGCGAGGAATTCTTAGAGTAGGAGATAGTATTAAATCAGACAAGTGAAACCTTAATATACAATGGGAAGTGCTTTATCTTCATTAACTATTTTTATAACATTTTGACATGCATCCCCTTTGCACTACAAAGCTTCGATTATTTCATTTGCCTAGGTAAACTGCTTCCAAAATTTTCTCACCTCACACCCAGCTTTCAGAAATTCAGTAATCCTTACCACAGTTATTGCAAATATTACACATTTTCTCGCAGAAACAACTATTTGAAAATAAATACTTGAGAGAATTTCACAATTCCCACGTTTACAAAAGATTTTACAGGCTGAATGTTGCTTGAACGTTTGGCTGAATTTCCCTATCTGCTTTATACCCCGTACACTGCCCTTACTGACGTCACACATACTGTCGTCATACACGAGACTAGAGACTCCGCTATCTCGCCAGCAGAGCTGCCAACACGAGAGTAACAAAACTCTGATGTTACATTCACACGACTTTCTCTCTTATTCTATTATCAAATATCGCCACATTTCAACTTATTGCTTCTTAGCTGCTGATATATTTTCGGGACAAACACGACTCATACAACCGAAATACATGTGTATAACGTTTTACAACTGGTCAAGCGCAATTACAAACAAGCGGCCCTTTTTAAAAAGTTCACTAATTTCAAATTTCCAAGACGAGTGTTTCTTGTGAAATTGTATATCCCGTATAACTCACTTTTGTATCAGATGCACTAGCTGTTGACTGTAATTTTTTTTAAATTTACGTTGTCATATCGGACGATGAATGAAATGGGTGAAGTGATGCTCAAATGAGTCCGGGGTCCATGGAGCTTAGAGTTACCCGACATTCGTCTTTCAGGATAAGGGAAAACCCCGGAAAAACCTTATCAAGGTAACTCACCCTGACCGAGATTTGAACTCGGGACCTCTTGAACGCAAAGTGGACACGCTACCACCACGCTAGAGAGGCGGGCTCTTGAGTGTATGTTGACTGTATGCCCACCCCCCAAGAGCTGTATCCATATCTGTAATACTGAAACAGAGAGACGACGACGCCGCGATAACCTCAATCTTTGGTCTCCAAAATTCTAATCCCATTCAGCCGTTGAAATGTGACGTCAGCAGGATGATTTCAGGAGTTTTATGGTTATTCTTATTTAACTGAAAGGAACGGTCACCCACATTCTTTATCTGCAAATGGTGATAGGTTCTAAATAATTTTTCTAACACGTTCATGAAAATGTCATGTTAATATTATCAACAAACTATCTTAACTAACATTTTACCATTGCGGTATATTTAAAATGTGAGCTGTATATTACTTTACTAGTTCTCAAACAACGTACAGTAGAATGTATTCAAAACATGGATATATATTGTCCACTTCCACAGTATGAAGGTACGAGTATTTGCTTCACATACTAGAGATCCCGAGTTCGAATTTCAATTACCTGAATAGGGTTTTTTCCCCAAGTTTTTGCATATCTCGAGAAGAGAATGGCGAATGACAAACCTCTAGGAACTCCGGACTCATTAGAGCATTATTTAAATTAAATGGATTGTCTTGAAGGCAAAATATGTTACATAAAATGTTACGCAAAACCTTATAATCATAGTTTGTTTTTAGTAAATGTTCAGCATTCTGACACGATACGGAATATCACTAATTTTTTCCCCTACTATTAGTTGTCCATTCTTTTAATGGGCATCGTTGTTCATCACAACAGCTGTGTTATTTTGAACGCAAAGCACTGATAAATCCAACATATTCAAATTTTATTCATTATGAAATTGACTTATTTTTCCTTTCTTGGTCTTTTCACACCGTCGATAAGTATTTAAAATACTTCAGTTAACAATTAAGTTACGTAACATTTAATTTCTACCAGCATAGCAGAAAATGCATTATTAATTTTGATTAATAACAATGGGTCAAACGAAGTGAGAGGGGAGGTAAAAGGGGCTAGGGGGAATCTGGTCAACAAATTTGAAAAGTGTTAATTTAGGTAGTTAGACTTTGAATCAGAAAGTAATTTTGATAACAACTTGGTAAACGTGTGTGTTACACTAGAATAGCCATTAAAAATTACTGCAGTAGCCAATAATAAATTCCACAAGCCTTATATTATTATAACCATACAGCAGAGATGAGATATTAAATATACCCATCCACATGGAAAAATTTCGTATGATATTTTACGACACGTTTTAATTATAATAAGTATTTATACCCAATATGTCAAAAAAGTTATTGGCTCAATGTACTTGCTCGGTGCTATAATTAATATTCTGCAAATTCAGAACATATCTGTATTTATTTACTTTTCGTAAATGAAGTGCAACTGTCGGAACGCCTATATATTTACTTAGTATATCATTTTTATACATACTTAAGGTGTGTCTACTTTTATTTCGTACTCAAACAGCAATAGCCTAAAGGTCATATTTGAACTGAATACATTTAATACTTTGCCATTTTATTTGGTAATGAACTTTTTTCCCTGATGTTTATGCAGTGTTGAATAATTCTGAATAGAAAAGCTAACATTTGATGCCTTAGGACCAGACAGTAATAGCAAATCTGCCTTGGTTATGTTTATTGGTTATTTTAAACTATATAATTGCTTCTACCATTTACTTTTGTCTTTCAAAAGCCACTACTATCTCTATAAATCGTTACAATCAGTTCTGCTGGGAATATTATCAGAGAGAAATATAGCAGATCATGTCTTTCTAAACACTTAACTTTAGAAGTAGGTTATATCTGGTAGAATCATTTTAAAATTTAACACACGGATGTCTTCGAAACGCAAAGAGCTTAGTGCAGAAAATATGACAACGCTACCAACATGAACACTACTTTCACAAACTGACAGACGTGGCACATTCCACCAATACGCTTGGCATAAACAAGCTACTTTAAAATTTAATGACGGGTCGACTTTATTCCTTCTGATGAATGAAATTCATCCACATTAAAGAAATGCCATGGTTTAAAGTAGGCTTGCTGAATCTTGAAACAAAACTGGTATGCTTGTAAACACAACATTTAAATCTTATCTTGCTTATCACAACAATCTGTCACTATCGTCTGTAAGCTTATGCTCACAAGGAAACAGTTGTGAACTTACCAAATAGCCCCAGAAGTTGGTTTTCGCAGCCCAGATGTGTACCTCCCTTTGTTTCACTGTACACTTCCAGCTGCGGCGAGCCAGCCTGGCATTCTCTCACGAAGACAGAGAGCCAACCAGGCGAGGTCACATGATTCAGCCATTCATAGCATTAGCAGTACGGTGTAGAAGTTGTATTCGTTTAGTGCAAAAGTGGAATAACTCGCTATAGAGGGATTGCCAACCAGCTTGTATTATAACCAAGTTGAACTAAACTATGGGTGTACTAAAGAGTAGTCCAGAGAAACCTGCTCCCCTTAAATGTCTTCTTTTCTGGTAAAACAGCAAGGAAAGACAAATTGCAACTATTTCAGCTAAAATCTGTCCTAGAGGGAAATATTTCTTCACAAATATATCGTTACGTTTTAAAGGAAAATTTTCCTAAGATAATCGGAAAAGACGTGAATCATTAAAGATACACGAATAACTTATTTGGTTGCCTTTTATTCTTCTGAAGGAATTGACCAAGTTTCCAGCTTCTATTACTTCTGCAGAAAGAACTTCCTACACAGGTCAATGGACACAGGTCAATGGACCTGTGTACCGGAGAAACACACCTGCATTAGGATTAATTGAACTTACTTGCTGCCAGTTCACCAGATATTCGATTCAGTTATAGATAGTTATAAAAAGTGTTTAAGTTAAGGCACCGCGCAGCTTATCTGTTCACGTTCCTACCGCCCGGCACCGACATCCCAGTTATTTATCATAGACATTGATGCACAGTATTATGGCTGTGTCTCATTTACAGTGTTCTTAATTTTTAATTTTATGCGAGCTAATCTTCTTCGCCCGCCAAATAAAATTCTATACATGCCATTGAACCAAACAGTCCAAAATTAATAGCTATTGTTTGGCGTTGGTGTCCGAAGCAACGCAATTGTGAACAACTAAATCTTTAAACATTATGGAAATCTACATCTTTTATCGTACTTATTTTAGATATAAATATATGATTATGGAATCCTAAAATCTTAAACCTTGCTTGGAAAGCCTTAATTTGTGGGAAGTAGTAGTCTCTGCGGTGTTATTCTTCCAATAATTCCAGTCATATTTACTTTTATGCTGATATATTTATAGGGCATCAACATATGTAGTTTTACTAATATTCTGTATAAACATGTTTATGCTTTCTTTCCTTATACCTGGAATCTTGCTTGTCTTAACCAGGTGGTTTTTCTTTAAGCTCCATTACACCATTGATTGACAGCTTCTTGCAAATGATCTTCATTAGCCGGGGACTAATGACCATATGTAGAATAGGAATACACCATAAAAATGGTCCCTTAAGTAGTTAAAGTACGTTTTGGTTTTGAAAAGCATTAAGATTATGAAGAGTAACTTGGCCAAAATTATGCAATCGTTTTGTGCAGCATTACAGAAGAAACGAAGATTTCTCGACACCATTATTCTTGACTGTTGCTTAAACATTGAACCAAGATGTTTTTCTGACCGAAAAATTATTGATAGCTGTAAACATGAAATAATCCTCCAGCTCTTGCTGTCATCTCTTTCTCTCTTCGGGACTTCCGAATTACAATCAAAACGTAATGCAAGAACATTCGGTCAGAATCAATTCTCTAAACGTGCTAAGGATATCATTCAAAATAACCGACACTTATTGTTGGAAGGCATAACTTTAATTTATTTGAAAAGGAAAACTTAGTTGACTGAGTTTAAAACAGCAACATTGGATTGTTATTGGATTCTGCTGTGTACCTTAAATATTTCTTTATGGCATTTCCGCCATTATTGGGACACTTACATAGTGGTATACAGTTTTGCATTCCTTGATCATAGAACGGACACATGTAGATAATTGAAATCATATCTATAGTTTGAGTTCCATTAAATGTTAGGTACATAGGAGCATTTGCAAATAAATAGCATACCTATTGTGCCAAATCATAAGAGTGGAGTAATGTTCAAATGCCATCCCAAATGAAAACACGATTAAATGTCCCTATTCTTTATCAAGGAAAATGATGGTGAAACACAGCAAATTTAAGATTTCTATTGCCTATTCGTGCCCACTAATGCTCTCAGGGCAAGTAATTTTATAGCTCCATTTTTTGTAGTGTTTAACGCCCGTTTTTACTACAAGCGGCACCGCAGACGGTGATAGTGATAATACATGAGATGAAGATGGAGCATCGGTGCAATGAGATGGCGGGGGAAACCAAAACAGGGCCTGGTCAACGGCGCGGCCAATTATATATATATATATATATATATATATATATATATATATATATATATATATATGTATATATATGTGTGTGTATGTGTGTGTATGTGTGTGTGCGTGTGTGTGTGTGTGTGTGTGTGTGTGTGTGTTAAACGGTGTTTCTAGCTTACTTTAACAAAGAATTTCAATGTTACTTTAACTTGAACTATAATTACTGTGACCTTTTACACATTAAAGATGTACAAAGAATCATCATTGCATCTGAAAGCAAGATACAACTCGTTTCTGCAATGTATTGTATTTAGAATTCTTTCAAACACTGTCGGATCATTTAGGAATTACTTTTCTTTTTCAATTTATGTTCTCCAACTTTATGTCATATCGGACGATGAATGAAATGAGAGAAATAAAGCAGTATAGAGCATAGAGTTACCCGACATTCGTCTTTCATGATAAGGGAAATCCCCGGAAAAAACCTTATCCAATAACTGACCCTGATCGAGATTCAAACTCGGGACCTCTTTGAATGTGAGGAAGGCACGTTATCATCTGCGCTACCGAGGCGGTCTAAGGAATTATGGCAAAGAAGCTTCATCACGTGAGAACCCCGCTTCGTCTGTAAGCAAAGTGCCACATGGAAACCGAGGGTCGACTATACTGTGCTGTTGCGTTCCTAGACGAAAGGTCACTCTGTGACCAAACCCCGGATAATTGAGAGGTGATAAAAGTAAATTGAATTTCTATATAAATATTCCTTAGATTTGTGTATTACTGTTCCCCTGAAGTTCTTGAGGGGGTTGTATCTACTACGTTCAGCACTGTTATCCTTACATTTAGGGGTAAATGCAAGCAACCATCGGTGGCACACAGTTTAGGTGGCGAGGGTTCAAACTCGCTCCAAACCGAAGGTTTTCAAGAGTTTAAAAGCGACAACCTCTTTACTGGTATCCAAAAGAACTCCCGGGCAACGAACTTCTGGCACACGTGTGGCGCTGATAAAATCCTGGCAATTGACATTATCGTTAACAAACAGAACATTTAGGCATTTAATTTTTACCATGAGTAAAGCCTCCCTATTCTCTGAGGAGCTGGTGGACTTTGGTATAAGTCGCGCAATGGTTCTTGCACAGTGACCTACACCCATAAAACAGTCAACGAGCCCAGGTCTAACCCTCTTTCTCTTCTGTCTCCCTCCTAGTGCTATATTCAGCGAATTTATCGCTCTTGTTATTTGATGCAATATGCCTATGAATTGTCTGTCCCCCGAGTACAGTAGGCTGTAAAGTATCCTGAGACAATTGTTAGGATTCGCTACTCTCCGAAGCATTTCAGAGTGATTAAAAAAGTGCAAGAAAAAGTTATAAATCACAACAGAAGACTGGGGACTTTCATAAAAATGAATATATAAAATTGTGTTAAATAGCTATGCACAAAGTAAGGTCCAAATTTACACCCTAATTCGGTGCTAGCTAATGCTTCATACCATAACACCTAAAAGTTCAAGTTTTTGTAATAAGAGTTATACTTTCTTGATTACAATATCACATTATACCATTTGGTACAAATAACACCAAAACAAAGTTGTATGATTTAATTCTAGTCAACAAACCGACTCAGAACTTTTTGATTGGCCGACTACTGTCAAATGTAACCATGTAACCTTAAGGCTTCCTCCGAATCTGAGTCCTATAGAATTAAAATGGGCAGAAGTCAAAACACTGGGTTGCTTTTAAAAATGTAACCTTTAAGACAAAAGATGTTGAAATGTGCCGCCAATGATACGAGTAAATCGACAAATGGAATGGGGAAAGGTATGCTACCATGTGAATGAAATAAAACAGGATTACTGGAAAAAAGATGCACTAACGAAAGAAAAAAATTGAAGGAATTTATAATTGAAGACAAATGAATGGAAAGTAGTGATGAAGATGTTAGTAATAATTACTCCACAGAAGAAGAATAGCGAGGGAAATAAACAATCCAGTGATACTTAAGAGGGTAAAGTCATCGCAGTGAGATATCATTGTCATTGAAGACCAGGGAAAACAGGTAAGTCTCGTAACAAATCTTTGTTTTAAATATTTCAGTGCTCGGAACTATTGCACGGACTATAAATGTGGGTCGTTTGCTATGTCTTTGGTTAGGGTATGATTCTTTGTAGATGTGTATAGGCTCCCATGCCGTTAGATTTACATTACAGGAAACGCATTCCACATACGAATTGTAAGGTTTCATTTTGATAACAGCATAACTGGCACTATAGTGACTGCTACCGTTTGGAACTGTGTACTAATATCCTCTTGCAGATTCTGTTAAGTAAAACTCTACTTTTTAAAGATGTTCAGTTTTGAAAACAAAATACCTCAGACGCGTCGCAAGGAGTGAAGATAGGTAGTTCAAAACACTGAAGTCACCAGTGGCTGTGAAACACTTGGAACTGTCTCGCAAACAGTTGCGAACCCAAGTTTGTTGTTTGCTTCTATTTGTGTATGCTGGCAGATCTATTGGTTTACGCAATCAATTATGAAAAGATGGGAATTATAAGCAGTTGGTTTCAAGTAAGCTACATTCAAACTAATCGATACTAATTTGAACAACAGAGGCCAAGGTTCACAGATGGCAACTGAAGGACGGTCTGATAAGTGGTGTCTGCAAATGCCAACGGACTGTACGAGAGATGGAGAGTGGTTTGTTATCTTCGACATCACTGCGGTTCCTTTATCTCATTTGTTCCTCCCAGGGGAAAAAAAATTCATTGAGATCGAGGTGTTAGGGAGTTTGGACTGGACTGGACTTCTGGGTGGATTTCGGCAAGGAGGCCAAACTTGATCTATTGTTTCTATGCCCCTAATTGGGACACACCCGGAAGGAAGGATGAGGCGAGAGGAGACAGAGGGCAGCAGTCCCAAGGAGCTACGTCAGTGCAGAGGGCAGGATCCCTAAACTTTACCAGCTGAAACTCCCCGGCAGGCCAAAACAACTAGCATCCCACCCTGTTGTAGTCCGGAAACGGCCCCACCAGACCGTATTCGGAGACCAGGACTGTCCTACCGGAGGAGGAAGTTTTACCAAGAGCATATCATCCTGCCATGCACCGCAGAGACACCCGGCAGCACTTCTACCCTGAAATAGACTACCGAATGAGAGATGATGTGAAATGATAATGGAGATGAAATTAAGGTTCATGAAATTTGGGGGATGTAATTGACCTAACCAGCATTCGTCTAGCAACCCAGGAAAACCTCGAAATATCCCATTGGTCACGTAGATTGCCCACGGGAATCGAACCCGGACCTTCCGAATGCGCGTGACAGATGAAACTCCCTGAGCCAGCCAGGAGTCTGCTCCGTCACCTTATCTTATCATTTATCCTAATCAATTAAATCCCATTCCAGGTCTTATTTTCTCTAGATAAACGTTATATATTAAAAAAAGGGGAAAAGATAAAAGGTCCAGTGAGACTGCTATTGATAAATTCTCTAATATAGTTGACTTTTCTTCTGTTATCTCAGCACTTTCTATTTAGAAAAATATAGGCTTTGCACTAACAGAATGTTGTGTTTCTTTCTCTTTGATGTTTCAATGGCAAATTCATATCATACATTTTCTAATTTTGAGGAAAGGCTTAAGGTTAAATTTTAAGGCTTAGAACCCTGCAAGCTTACAATAGACCACAGAATAAGCATCCCGTAGGGGAGGGGATCCGTCCCCTTCAGCTGCCGAGGTGCGGGCGCTGCAGACCCTTAGCACTCGTGGTAACTCTGACGTTACCAGAGGAACCTCGGGCTGAACTGCCGAGCTCCTCCCGTAGGGGAGTTGTTCGGATTGGGTTGGACTCGAGGGGGCAGTGTTCCCGACACCCACGGGGAATTGGGTACCTCCGGCCAGGCTACGGCCGCCCGGAGGGGGTAGAGGGTTGCCTAATAAGTCCCGGGTACTAGCCTGCAGAGCTGTAGAAGGTGTGCTAGATCACCAGGTGGCCCCACCGAGGTTTTCGTTAGTCTTCCCTGCGGGGTTGACGCGCGTAAGTGGCGTATCCACTTCCATCCCGTCTTGACGTTGTGCTCAGCGGGGGGGGGGGCTTTTTAAGAAATCAGGTATTGCCCTATGGAAAGAGCCCCGGAGTATTCATCGCTCCCGATTATGAAGGAGGCCCGGGTCCTAGTTCCTACGGGTCCAGGACTAATGGGGGTAGTAGCTCTGCACTTAACTAACACAGAATAAGCATTGTACTCAATGTCTTCTCTCTCTCTCTTTCCCAACTTCCTTTTCCAGGTCTATACATTTTTTTAAATACCGTTCAGGGAAAGTGAAACCATCATATTATACGGGCTTTGCTTTTCATACTTTCTTTCTGTCTCTAACAAATAATTTGCAAATTTGATTCGTAGGAAGACATTCGTGACTATATAAAGTTCGATTTTGCTTGCTGTAGTTTGAATAAGACGGTAATTGGCTTTATCACATCATGCAAACATTGTAAGCAAATAGACAATGAACAAAGATAACCTTCATGTTGTTATTCTCTTTGTTAAAAACATTGTAAACTATATATACAAGAAACAAAATGACATATCTACCTTTCCCTGCTGTAACATTTCAAATTTTGTTTGGGTGCTTTTGACTGTTGTTAATTCAAAATATATTTTAGCATAAGTTAAAATCCAGAACAACGTTTATCCCATTAATGCGCAGCGGCTTATTGATATACCGTTACATACATTATTTATGTATTTATTTTACTGTTGTTACCATTTATGCCATCAATAACGTTATCTGATTATGTGAACACATTATCCTCTTTTAAAAATGTGCATATTGTGTAGTTTGGTGTAATTTACCACGTTAAGGGGCTAAAGATCACAATGTGTATGAAAGTATATTATTGCATTTCCCTTGTTACGTTTTCCTCCGAGATTTCTGTAATACCATAAACTGTCGATAAAGTTCGTATTATTGTATCACACAAAGAAGCCGAAACCTGTAACCAGTTCTAATGCTGAGAACTCTGTCTGGCATGAAGGCCTCCATCATCGGCTCATCCAATTCAATATCCCATCCTACCTTATACACATAATACATCAATACCTACAAAACCGACCCTTTGTTGTCATGAAGGACTACATCCCGTCCCAGCCCTACGCCATAAATGCAGGAGTACCACAAGGTACTGTTCTTGGACCCCTGCTTTTCCTAGCGTATATAAATACCCTTCCAACCCTAAGAGGCTGAAACCTGTACCTATTTGCCGATGATACCGCCATAACAAATGCGTCAAAACGGCATGATATTGCTGTGCAAAGAGCACAGATATTTGCAAATATGTTGTATGCCTGGTTTGCGACCTGGCGGTTAAAGTTAAATGCCACAAAATCCCAAGCAATCACTTTCACCTGACGAGATCTGCACGACGTACCCAACCTAAGTATAGGCGGTACAGTAATCCCATGGTCAACACAGGCAACATACCTAAGTGTGCTTCTAGAGACATACGCCTTACGTGGAAGGACCACTAACAGCGGTGGCTAACAAAGTTAGCAAAAGGATGGCCATGTTGTGTCCGTTATATAACCGAAAGTCGCCAATGGCTCTCCGCAACAAGCTCCTGCTCTACAATCAGGTATTAAGGCCAGCAGTGCCAAGTCTGGGGTGCAGCAGCCAAAACCCACCTCTCCAAACTCCAAGTCATTCAAAACCGCTACCTTCGGACTGCAGTTGCAGCTGAATGGTATATCCCAAACCACAATATCTATCTAGATCTATCTTTTCCAAACATTTTCGATTACATCCTACCATTGCCCCACTCCTTCTACTCAAAATCACCAAACAGTTTCACCAGCCTCATCTGAGGACTTGGGGAATACGACCTGGACCCAGGAGAGATATATAAGAGGCCAATACTTGTCCTAAGACCTCCTTAAGCAACCAAAGTACATCTTCAGTAGCTATACCATCCTTGACCATTTATCTTCTACACATAAATTAAACCACCACCACCATTAACCCACCATCCATACTTAATAACCCCTCACGATGTCAGTGAGGAACCTAGTACCGGTATGGCAAGAGTCGAAGGACCCTCCCTTGCGGAGGAGGACTCCCTTCAACGACACCTAGTGTGTTGTGCTGAATATGAGTTGAAATTCAAGCGATATCTTCATAGAGCGGGTGATTTTGGGACACTGGGCGAATATAAAGGAAAACAAAATACATTGCTGACATTCTGTATGCTACACACCTTTTTTTTTTCTTCAATTTTTGAAAAAAAAAATGTTGAGCATTAATAGGTTAACCTGTTACAGTGAAGCTACTTCATGGTAACCGCAAAGTGAGATTTGTGGTGGACAACACGGCGCTGGGGTGGGTTTTCTCCGGGATCTCCGGCTTCCCCCACCATCTCATTCCACCGGTGCTCCATCTTCATCTCATGTATCATCAGTGTCACCGCCTGCGGTGCCATATGTATTAAAAGCGGGCGTTAAACACTACACATTTCATTACTTCGTGGTAAAGCTATGCGCTCTTCTTTGAAGTAACAGGCTGCTTACACTGTGCTGTGCTGTTTGTTAACCGAATTAGAACTTACATATATTTAATTTTTATGATAATTATATTTGGCTGCCTGTGAATATTTATTTGTTGACTACGTATATAGCTTATCATTTGCATGGGTGGCCTTTTAAATCTGGATTGAAGATTTAATTAATTTTGATTAACTCCCTTTGGTTCTTTAAGATGAAATATTCCCGTTTACCCTTATAATTACATCTCGAACAGCCTAGTGAGGTTCCTAATCGATGAAAAATTCCCCTATGTTTACCCGAATGGGTACGAAATATTGGCGGATATTTCTTTTATGGTATCCTTAAGGTCTCTCCGATACCCTTTCTACATTTGGAAAAGGTGCGTAATGTCTTAAATATCTTCAGACAGCGAAACAATTCTCGGAATAATCGATAAGTTTTAAGATATATGTGCACATAAAATATTACATTTTAATACTTTTTCGGACGCATAGTTACATAACACATATAACACACTTTTCGCATATTACACAACACCCTAGCATCAATGTACAACAAGAGGGGGATCTGGCGAATTTTAAGATTTTCCACTCCCCGATCATCAAGTCAAATATTTTAGAAATGACAATTATTATAGAGAAATAATCTTTTGTAAAATTAAAGATTACAATTTAAGTCATTGGTACAAGAATTGTGAGCTACATTATTGGAGTGATTATGACGTAGTAAATGTCTTGCAGATTGTTAATAAATCCATCCATATGCTCCTTCCTCCTTTTCCGTTCTTTCTCTTTCCAAACCCTAAAAATTAGCTCTATACATCTAAAATAAATTTGATGCACTGATTGAACGAATAGTTTAAAATGTAGAACGCACGTTTAATTATTATAGTTCAGTGCACTCTCCGGTTGCGGTTTAAACTCGATCAGTCAACCTGATTATACCTTCGGCAAAAAACACTTTCTAGGTCGCTGCAGACGTTGCTGTCGTAGAAGTCACATTTTGACCTGATATGTTTCGAGTCTGGGTCATCTCCTAGCTACGTAAAGCCGCGTGGATTAGTTTTTATTTGGAGATTTCTCTTTGCTAACTTTTCAGATAATTTACCTGAAATTTTATTTTCAATGTTGATTTTTATAAATATTATTTTTTTTTTAAATTTCAGTGTGATATCTCTGTTAGTTTGCGTTATTACATTTTAGAGCTGAATTTCACTATTCTACCAAATTCTCCACCCAATGCAACTTTAAATACAACATTTTTTTTTAAAAATCCTGTGCCATTTGTTTACAAGTTACACATCGAAATTATCATTTTGTTTATTAACCATAGTTCGAAAGAAAATAATTTTAAACACTCTTAATTTTCTTTTTCTTTGTTAGTTCTACACAGCTCTAGAATGAATAACTTAAAAAAAAAAAAAAAAAAAAAAAAAAAAACACATTTAATTGCTTGCGCTTTGGGAATCTACATGACAAATTTCAGAATTGGGTGAAAACTGCATCGTATAGAACACAAGTTGATTGTGCTGAAAAAAATTCGTAACCTAAAATTCAAAATTTTTATTCTATATTTTTAATTTACACTATATAGACGTGGGTATTTGTAACAAAAAGTTAAAATTATTTTAAGTATTTTTAAATTCAAGAAATTCATATACTAATTTTTGCGAAATTTATATTAAATTTCGTCTAGCATCCACTTAATTCATCGTTCGATATTACCTTAGCAGTAAAGTTACAAAGAATAAAAAAGAAAGGAAAAGAACAAAGTAAGAAAAGATGAAAGAATATCACTATGATTATCACAATCACAATATTTGTAAAAGTAATATTGCAAAGTTCAAGTGCCTTTTCTTTCTTTTTTGTTCTCCTTTGTTTGCCTAAAGACGGAAAGATAAATAAGAAGCGCTGGGAAATTAGGCCAGATGTGTCTAAGGAGAAGGAAGAGTTTACAGATAATATTTATACCACAGACACTTTTATTTTCCTTTATCGCACCTAAAATTACGACTTTTGATCCTTGTTCCCATTTAAATTAAAATCTGCATTAAGGTGGTTATGTTTGCTCCAAAATAATAAACTGAAAAGCACGAAATGTACATTGTTCAATCTAGCTGAGCATAGCTCTTTGTAGTATCGATGTGGTATAAAGCAACCGGTTCATAAGTAATAATCAAGGAATGATGTAACTGAAATGTTGAATATTTTCTTCTAAAAGTTCTCGAAACTTTTGCATTGCGTTATATTATTATAACGGTATCCATTATATTATATTTTCATTGACTACAAAAGATTATTAAATAAGAGCTTACTTGCTTAGTTTACTATTAATAGCGCATTTACTTTAATTAGACACAACTCATTAAAAGAGTCCTGCTTATTTTAATAGAAATGTATCCTACTGATAACTAACATTTGTACACTATAACAGTTGTCATTTGAAATTTATCCAAAGTACATTTAGGTAGCAATTTACTTGGAAATAACAGTGCTACTTATACGTATTATGAATTACGTATATGCAAGTCATTTCTGTTGCTACAGAGCCCTACGGCGGTAGGGAGATGGGAATCTGTAATTTTAAAAGACTGAATATTTCGAAAACAATTGACCACAAAGGAAAGTTCATTATGTATTTTAACGGGCTCAAAAATGTATTATTAATAAGTTTTTGCCCATGTCTTGTTATTCTTACATTATATAAATGTCAGAAAAATGAATAGAGCTCCAAGATTTTAGTTGTCATTCAAATACTTTAAAACACGTGCTGTTTTAATCGAAAACTTTAGAGCCCATTTTCAATAAAATAAAAAATAACCGAAACTTTACGTATAAAGGATTGCTTGGAATTGGAATATTCCTGAAAAATATTTTTACTGTATTATATTCACATAAAAATCGAGATATTTTACGTGTCTTGCAAAATTCCCAAAACAAGTGTTCTATCAATATCTGTAGAGTCGTTTTGAGAAAAGAAACACTAAGGAAGACTTTTCTCTGGAGTTGTCTCAGGTGGAGAGAATATCTATCTTCGAACTGAATCTGTAAGTATAAAATCCATTATAATTTTCTCCATGGACCCTGGACTCATTTGAGCATCATTTCATCCAATTCACTCACCGTCCGATATGACAACGTTGGAGGACGTAAATTAAAAAAAAATACAATTTTAGTTTTTGAGTTATATTGATTACACTCACAAATAAAATACATTATTAATATTGATGGCTTTATTACTCTTAGACAGGTAACAAAAGCACTGTTGTATGAACCTTCATTCCGTGGCTTTCCTCAAGGTACTAAAAATCAAGCTATTACAGACTTATATTTATGCTATTTAATAATTATAATTAGTTTTTAAATACTTACACTATAAAAAGCGTTTGTCCATAAGTCAAAAAGTGTTTTGCATTTCTACCTTTAAATGAAAGTGCTCAGAAATATCTTAAAGAACACAGTGATGTATTAAACTATAACATTTGAGGAAGCGAAAAGCATGTTCGAGAACTTTGAAGTGTGCATATAAAAAGGTTCCAATCTTTGCTTTATTCATTTCCAAAATTCAACGTAGTTTGAGTCATATTCAGATAGTAAATTGATAAAAGCTACTAAGTTATGCGGGGGATTGAATGGACGGTACAGAACCTAAGACTTTTGGAAGGTTATTTCTGTAGTAAAAAGGGAGATGTATTCCAGTTGTGCCTAAACGTTGTGTTTTTAGTTTGACATCTTCGCCATTCGTCTGGTACGTCAAAGAGAATTTTCTTGTACAGAGTCAAAGCGAATCAGATGTATCCGAACAAACTCAGAACTATTGCATTCAAGGATAAGCTGACCTCTGTTCCCGATTTTTGGAGATCGACGCCGAAATGAGAAGACTAATGTCTCAGGTTAGACTTCTTTCCGGTTCTAATAAATGCAAACACGTTAAAATTCAATTAACTAATGCTTATGTGAGTGCTAATTCTTGGAAAGGCCAATTGGTTTCTAAATGCGTCATAGAAGAAGGGCTCCAGGAGTATGTTTATGTTTTCTACTCCAGAAGATTGCGCCACTCTGACGCCTCTGACGCCAACGCAGATTTTAACTGTGAAAGGGTGAAAAAGTCTGAACGCTGCAGTATTCCAGCATGTTCTTTAAAATAAAAAAGCGTAATTTTTAAGACACGTGAAAGCCTAAATTAGAAGATACAACGCCGGCGAAATATGCCATGAGTAGTTCAAACTATTTGGGATCGCGTTATAAAATATAGTGCTTTATATATTTAGTATATATATAAAAAACTACTTCTATAAATTGGAATTACAAGGTAGAATAAAGAAATTTGACTTTTTTATGAGGGTACGTACGTACTTCACAACCATTGTTCCGCCTGCCTGGATTGAGTAGATGGTAGCGTGCCTGCCTCACGTTCAAGAGGTCACAAGTTCGAATCTCGATCAGGGTGAGCTACCTGGATAAGGTTTTTTCCGGGGGTTTCCCTTAAAGACGAATGTCGGATAGCTCTAAGCTCCATGGACTCTGGACACATTTGAGCATCACTTCACCCATTCCATTCACCGTCCGATATGACCTAACGTTTAAATTTACAAAAAAAAAAAAAAAAAAAAAAAAAAGTTCTGCCTCGGTAGCGTAGACAGTAGTGTATGTTGCCTCACGTTCAAGAGGTCACGAGTTCGAATCTCGGTCAGGGTGAGTTAGCTGATGATTTTTTTCGGAGTATTCCCTTATTCTGAAAGATAAATGTCGAGTAACTAAGCTCCAAGGACCCTGGGCTCATTTGAACCCATTTCGTTCATTGTCTGATATGACTTAACGTTTATGGACTCTACCTGCAATATGGACACTGCCACAAATCTACAGAAAAAAATGTTTTACACTCACATATCTTTCGCCACCCTCGATCGTGGTTACACAAGCTATTCTTAGGCAAATTTATTCTTCAGTCTTCTTTACTTTAGCATAAATCTTTGCAGAAATAGCTACATAATACATTTAGATATGATGAGAACAGCGACAGTATAGATGTTTAATTAGTGGAAGCTGTATGCTGATCCTAAACTTCTATACTCTTTCCATACAACCGTAAGAAACAATTGTATGAGGGAGGGTTTTGAAAGAATGGTAAAGCAATGAACACTTTTAAGTTTAACCATTAATAACGGATATCTAGGAAGTAGCTTATGCCACAATAAAATTTATTTCAAATAAATGTGGGTATGTATTTTTAAAGAGAAATACATTTTTTGTTTTGTATGTTTTCATCTATCGTTTAACATTTACAGGTCGAACAATAGTGTTAAAAATTCCTTCCAAATAAAGAGGACTTCACATCCTTTTCCCCAGAAAATTTAAAATAATAGTTCTATTTTTCATGTAAATATCTTTAAGATTTTCATGTAAATGGTAGCTGAGAGAGTTGGGGGGGGGGGGGGAGGGTTCCTGAAAATCTTCGTATCGCATCTTAAATACTCAGTTTGACATTTATTTCACTTTTCGTTCTTGAATTATGCTATTCAGAATACGTGTACCCACGCACACCCATAAAATATATGCACTTTTTTCCCTAAAAATACTTTTTTTTTTTTTTAAATCTAAAGGCTTCACGGTGAAATCCCGTTATGAAACTTTTGGGTAAAGTACAATACCTGCTCTACCTGCCAGGTGTGCGGTAGAGAAAAAGAAATTGAAGTTAAATACTCTTTTTATAAAAGAACAAAGTCTAAATGAATATTTTTATTGCTTGTATTATCAGCGAACAGAACAAATTTAATTATTTAACTTCATAACTATGTTTTGTGATATGTGCTTATAAACACGAACGGCTACTTTCCTTTTGATGCGCTACTTTCATGTTTGTGATATGCAACAAAGTACTCATTGGTTTCATGGAAATTCCAGGTGAAAATCCAGATATGATTTTTTCGCAAGTGTTGATAGCTACTCAATATTTGGCTTTGGTAAAACATCTTAGAACTATTAACGTATAACACAAATATACGAGGGCTGTTCAATAATTTTTTACGGTCATAATTTTTCGCACTAAAATTCAATCTTATTATATTCTGTTACCCTAATGTGAAACAAACACCCCGTAGTAGTTTCATTGTTGGTACTCCTGGTTCCTGCCTGTGAGAACCAGGCAAGTTCAGACATGTTCAGTATCGCCCACCGCTGTAATGGAGGTAACACGCGGGGAACAATATGCGGCTTTGAAATTCTGCCTTCGTCTCAACAAATCTTCAGTTGAGACCTATACAATGTTACAAGAGGCCTATGGAGAGTCTGTTCTTCCCTACAGCACAGCTCGAAGGTGCTTTAAAATGTTTAAAGAGAGGAGACAATCAATTTCAAAGGAAAGTGGACCCGGTGTTCCAGTTACTGCTCTTACGGAAGAAAACATCAACACTGCTGCTGCCATTGTTAGGCAGGATTGACGAATTACCTTAAGATCACTTTCTGGTGCCACCCACACGTTGATGACTGAAACATTACACATGCGACGTGTTTGTGCGCGATGGTTTCCAAGACTGTTAATTCACGAATTAACAACATTCACATGTAGGTCTGCATGCAGTTAAAGTTGATGTTAGAGGAAGATCCAGAGTTTCTTTCAAACGTAATCACTGCTGATGAAACTTGGCTACATCATTTTCATCCTGAGAACAAACAGTAAAACTCAGTTTGGAAATCTCCTTCATCACCAACCCCCCAAAAAGCAAAAGTGGTTGCTTCTGCTGCGAAAGTTATGGTCATCTCATTCTTTGATATTCATGGAATGAATGTTGTACCTGCACACACATCAGTAACTGGACTATACTACAGGGATGTCCTGAAAACACTGCAAGTCTATATCAGGCGCAAAAGACCACATTTCCGTGAAGCAGGCTGGATGCTGCACCACGATAATGCGCGGCCGCATATTGCCAATGTTGTTGCTGAATATCTTGCAAAAATCAACGTGAAGTGCATCCCTCACCCTCCCTATAGTCCGGATTTAGCCCCATGTGACTATTTTCTATTCCCTAACTTGAAGAAACGTCTTCGTGGGAGGTATTATCCATCATCAGAAGCAGTGGTGAAGGCTGCGAAGGCCATTTTAAAGCATCTCTCAAAAATGGTTTCCAGCATGTCTTTGAAGACTGGCAGTAACGCCGGCACAGGTGCATCGCATTTAGAAGAGACTATTTTGAGAAGGACCATCAAAATTATTAGGATAAGGTACGTTGTAAAAATAATTGTGACCATTCTTTATTGAACAGCCCTCGTATATTTCCGATACTTGCTGAACAAGAGCAAGAAAAATACTTAACTTAAAATCAGGTCTAAGTTTTCAGGAGAAGGACGCAAACTGTCAACTCATGTAAGCATAACATTGAATGAAAACTGTAGACTATTTCTTGGGTTATTTAATTAATATATTATGTGTTTATATATTACAGGTTTTAATAAACAAGTCTGACTTGTATTTTATATTTATTACTTTTAGAGTTTTTAAATTTTAGTCTTTAGATCGTTTTTAATGTCCTTTTAGCAGTTGAATGTTTTTATTATATTTTACTTTGTTTTAGCTAAATTTTATAGCTTTTAAGTTTGTGTTGACTTAGGGCCCAAATGACCTTGTTGTCGACGGGCCCTAAAACACCACACACTCACTCACTATATATTACAAACAACTATGAAAATGTTTAATTAGATCGCGCACACATTCACACTCTCATTCATAATCCCAGACTCTGGGGAAGATGGGGAATCATCTTGGTTGGAGAAAACTCTCCACCCCCAGCTGGGAATCGAACCCGGGACGCCTTGCACAGCAGGGGGCTCTTTTTGTCTAAAATAATAGAAGTGAAAATGTTTGTATTTTTAGTCTAATAGAAAATGTTGTATTATATAATTATATTATTAACATGGAAACAACACACAAAGTATTAATCTCTGCTGCAGTTATTTGATTCATTAATATCTGCAATATTACTCGTTTCTCTTCTGAATCATTTTGGGTATTTTGAAAAAACTACCGCTTTCTGAAGAAAGTACTCCATGCACTTTCTCGAGGTCTTTAATTCTTGAATAAGTGTTCTTCAAATTTTCATTATAAAGGGTACATTATAGTTCTTTGAGCATTGGCATCCCAGAAATTCACAGATGTCTATGGCCCTTAATAATTGTCCCTCACTCCTTCCTACATATGGACTGTATTTGTCAGTGCTATAGGTACATTTTCAAGTTCCCTTAGTTTGAGGTAACATTTAGAAGACTCAGAAAAATAGATTTCTACCGTAGCATTGATGTTGACAAAATGTGATCTATGAACTCTCATTTGGTGTTGGATGAATTTTGCAGCTAGCTATATGACTCTACGTGGCTCCTTCTTTTTACTTTGCAGTTACGCAGAAGTCTAATAATAACTTGTCTTGGACCTCTGAATTGAGCGGACTAACATGTAGTCCGCCTAGGTAGCGTAGATGGTAGCGTGTCTGCGTCATGTTCAAGAGGTCCCGAGTTGGAATCTCCGTTAGGGCGAGTTACCTGGATAAGGTTTGTTTTCGGGGGTTTCCCTTATGCTGATAGACGAATGTCAGGTAACTCTAAGCTCCATGGACCTCGGACTCATTTGAGCATCATTTCACTCATTTCATTCATCGTCCGATATGACTAAATGTTGGAGGACGTAAATTACACAAAAAAAGACTAACATGTAGATATAGTACAACAATACCTATTTTTAATCTATTTGAACAGTCGTTTGATGTATTTAACTCAGTATTAGGATTACTTCTTCCTTTAAGAGGATCAAACAGTAAGGATATGACTTCGTTAGGTCCCTTCTTTTCGATTTCTTCATGATAGGTAAAATTGCAGTTCTGCCATTTTACAAATCATAAGTTCAAGCCAAATATGATAGGATGATTTTCTTCGCAAATGAGAGACAGGCATATTTCATTGTTTTCTTTTCTAATAAAATTAAACACCGAATACTGCATTAGCAGTCAAGAAATTGCTACTATGGCAGACGCAAAATTTAATGGCGGTTGGCAGAAGTTGTTGGTTGACACAAAATCCAATCAAATGTTTGTTTATGTTTACTTGACATTTACAGTAATACCATATAAAGTCTTTTCATTTCGTCTTGTTGCTGGATGTAGCTTCTCCCCGCCCTTTGACATATGACTACGTCGCCCTTCGCTGTTAGTGGTCAACGTTCAGCCGCCATTGAATTTTGTGTCTGCCAATAACTGCTACTGCATTAAAAACTGCAATGAAATATCTAATAGTTGTTAATTGTTGCAGTATGGACTTCCTAGTTTACTCAATTTCAATGCTCTAGTACACAATGAGAACATAATTTTTTGCTAAAAACATTAATCACGAAAACAACACATGGCAGCTGCAAAGGTGAGTTTGTCGCAAGCCTAATAAGGACTGTTTTTGTAAAACTGGTTGACTTTTTAGTGGCTGTTTTTCTGGATGAAATATTTTACTACTTGAAGCTATTGCATGGCAATACGAAAATATAGTTGAACTGTGATAGCAATGCATCTGCTGGTAAAAGAGAAGTAATGGTTTGACGTGAGCATGGTACAATGCATTTTAACATGAATACAAACATTAGCTTTTAATTTGAAGATTTTAGTGGGGAAAAGTGTCTAATTATAGAAGCTAAAATAAATTAAAAAGGAATAAACTCTTTCATATTGTGATCTCTTCTGTACAAACAACGCACTTAACAAAATCGTAATTGTAATTCAGATTTCATTATTATTTTTGGATCTAAAATTCTGTATTTTCTTTGAAGAGTTGGGCTGTCATAATATAGATATCTATACATTACAATTTTTTTATATTTAGAGTATGACCCTACAGTTTAAATATACTGGCATATATGTAACTATTACTGCCTTGTTGTTTACACATATTGCAAATGAGCCCATTAGCACCACGCAAAGTACTTAGAGACGTTTCTTGGGTCTTCTATGAATCCAGTCCTCTCATTCATTGGTTGTGGACTTTCTTTCTCTCGTATGTCGATTTTGTTCCAGTTTTTTTTCTTCGGTTTGTCCACTTGGTCAACCTGCCACTTATACACCCTTCATTCCATTCATTCACCCTTTATTATAGTTAGTTAGTTACTAACACTCCCCACATGGCAACCTTGGCCTTCGGGGTAACCTCACCCCACCAAGTGATGACCGGACCCATTTCTCAGGTGGAGGCACCCAGAGGGCGGTGTATTATTATTATTATTATTATTATTATTATTATTATTATTATTATTATTATTATTATTATTATTATTATTATTATTATTATTATTATTATTATTATTATCATCATCATCATCATCATCATCATCATCATCATCATCATCATCATCATCATCATCATCATCATCATCATCATCATCATCATCATCATCATCATCATCATCATCATCATCATCATCATCATCATCATCATCATCATCATCATCATCATCATCATCATCATCATCATCATCATCATCATCATTATTATTATTATTATTATTATTTATTGTTATTATTATTGTTGTATTAAATAAAACTCCTATCAAAACAAATGCACACATACACGTTATCCCGGAGAGTACTGAGGAACAAAAAAATTTAAGAAAGAAGACGAATCTACTTACACTTAATGTTGAGGGAAAATATTTTCATAGTTTCATAGTATATTATTCATCTAAAATGTAGGTTGTTAAAATAGGTAACTCCTCACACTTTACCCAAATATTTCGAAGCTATTGAGACCAAAATTCCAGATATCCGGTGACAATTAGCTAAGAACACCTCCTTGTTTGAATTATGAATAGAATTATGTAATTCATATTATATAATGCGTGGATGAAAGAGGTTTCATAATCATTTTCAGCCATTTTTATTTATATATTTAAATCTCAGCAGTATCTGTATAAAACACGCAACTTCAATATGGATGTAGTTTTAAGTTGAAAGTGCACAACGCTCCGATTTCTACAGGTGATTGTCCTTGAATACAAAAGCAAGTAGGTAAGTGTTTAAATCACTGCTAACAAGAACATGATTAAAGGACATCCTTCAGGTCATTTGTTAGGTCATGCAAAATCACGTGCTTTTGTGTCCTCTTCCACTCATTAGTCAGACAATGAATGAGTTACACAACTTCTTTTTCTGGATACAAGTCAACAGTCGCTCTTTCATTTATTTCGTCACGGGTGCATAGGTCTTGAACGTCTTGAAGAAGTAGTGATTTCAAAGTACACTTTCATATCTACATGTTCAGGTTACGTGTGCGACAAATAGCTCAGTTTATACGAATAGTTGTTCATAAGCCAGGTTTCAAATAGAATGAAAGGAACAAGTACACAAGCTCACCAACCTAAAATTTGTGTTCACGGAGCCTTTTTCAACTACAAAGGTAAAATTTTAATAATATTCCGACCTTAAGAAAAGAAAAGCCCTAAGCCTTTCAAATGTAGCGCAAACTGCTGTAATATTGAGAGCCATGTTATTGAATTTTCTATTCACTATAAGAGAATAAAGGTTAGACCACTCGCCTTTCACCAAGATTCGATGTCAGGCGACCGCATATAGAACTTACGGTGAAAAAAACGGTATGTGGGTGATTTTCTTCGGGTTCTCCGGTGTCCACTGCCATTCATTCCGCCAACTACTACATAATCAATTTCTTTTCAAATTTTCTTCCGCACTCTCATAACATTTTGGACGGTTCCCTCATCCCCGTGTTTTCTGGAAGGACAGACAGCCCGTTGGGTTCAGAGGCTGCAGGAGTACGACTTCACCTCTGAACATCGTAGACGAAAGAGCCAGGCCAACGCAGACGCCATGTCTCGAAGACCCTGCCCGGAAGAGTGCTGCCAATGCACAAAAGTGGAAGAGAAATAACGAGCAGTGGCTGTCAGAGTGGTCACAGCAGTTCCTGCGGACGGTTGGGATAGCGCAGGCTTGAGGGAGCAGCTGGCGGACGCAGACTTGGGGCCACTCTCGAGGGAGATGGAGGCAGGGACAAGACCAACCTGGGAGGACATCGCACCCAGAGGAGCTGCGTATAAGTCGTACTGGACCCAATGGGACCCGCTGAAGACCAAAGTGGGCGTGCTGTTCCGGGTAAAGGAATCACCCGATGGGAAGACGCAGAGAGAGCAGTAGGTACTTCCCCGGAGTAAGGTCCCGGAAGTCTTGGAAGAAGTGCAAGCCGGTACCTCAGGAGGACACCTGCGAGCAAACCGAACGGTCGACAAACTCGGACAGCGCTACTACTGGCTGAGGCTTCGGGCAGACGCTGAGAGAGATGCCGTCAATGTCACGTGTGCGCGGCGAGCCGCGGCCGCCAAACTAGGAGCCGGGGTCGCATGCAGCAGTACAACGTCGGAGCGCCTTTCAAACGCATCGCTGTCGACATAGCTGGGCCATTCCCAGTGTCCGACCGAGGCAACAAGTAACTGATGTTGGCCCTGGACTACTTCACCAAGCGGTCGGAGGTGTATGCCATCCCGAACAAGGAAGCGAAGACGATTGCAGACTGCCTCGTGGAGTAACTGTTCTGCCGTTTTGGGGTGCCGTTAGAGCTCCAAAGCAACCAGGGCACCAGTTTTGAGTCTAACCTGATGAAGGAGGCACCGGAAAGACTTGGGGTGAACAAGACCCGCACGACGCCTTTACATCTGCAGTCGGACGGCATGGTCGAGAGGTACATCAAGACCCTAGAAAAACATCTGAGGAAGGTCATGGCCAGCCATCAGCGAGACTGGGACGTCAAGGTGTCACTGTTCTTGCTGGCCTACCGCTCGTCGACACATAACACCACTGGGATGACGCCAGCTAGCTTAATGTTCGGCCGAAAGCTGCGCCTCCCTTGTGACCTGGCTTTTGGGATCCCCCGAAGCGAAACAGCCAGAAACCGAGTATGTGGAGAACCTCGTGGACCATGTCCTCGACGTGCATGAGATGGCTCGTCAGAACGCCCAGATGGCGAGCGACCGCATGAACACCCAGTATGACAGGCAAGCCAACAGCCAAGGATTCCAGCAAGGTGACCTGGTCTGGTTGTACCGTCATACCCGGTCCAAAGAACGGTGCCCAAAACTTCAAGCGTGGCAAGGATCGTACCGGGCGGTAAAGAGAATTAACGACGTGGTCTACCGCATTCAGAAGGTGCCAGGAGGAAAGGTGTGGTGGTACATCTGGATGCTGTTCGCGACGACCAGCCTTGAGAGGCATTGTTATGCGACGGGCCACGGCCGGCGCGTAGGCGCGGAGCTGGACATTTGCCGAGAAAGAGAGAGAAGGAAACAGAGAGAGGAAGAGACAGAGATAGTCTGGAATTTCCTGCTGCCATCGTGTTTGTTGCCAAACGATCCACTGATTTCTAGAACAATATGTGGAGGTATAAAAGCGCTGCGGCTGTCAGAGCGGAGCCAGTAGCTAGTGAGCTGTGTAGTAATTGAGTGTGCAGCTGAGTGGACGTGTGGCAGACGGCCTTGAGAGCTGCGTTTGTGTATGTTAAGACATTTTGTTGCTGTAAGGGGTGTACAAAGCGTCTTTTTATTAAAATAAAGGGAATTTTAAATTTTTGCAAACAAGACTAATTCTATAAACCCATAAAGTCACAATATTAATAAAGTTATAGAAATAACTTTAGCAATATTTAATAGAAATATACCTACGCATATTCCTATGCAAATAATACCGCTGTAGTTTTTGCTGGAAAAATTTGGTATAGCACATTGCTTAACGCAAATAATGACATAAAGCTAATTAAACATTGGTTTGGTTTCAGCCTTCTTGGTTCAAACTTAGGAGTTATCTAACTCTCTGAAAATAATGTTCCCCCCACTTTCATTAAAATGGATTCTTGGGATCTTGTAATTGTTCTTTTAACAACTGCAATTGCCGCATTCTAAGTCTTCCGAATAATAAATGGCCAGTATTTGCAACGGGATGCATATGAACTGTCACTTTGTAGTCGATTATGACGATTCATTTCATGTTTTATGATTCTACATTATTTGCTGTTAGCTCTCTCCTGCGACTAATTTATCTATTCCACAGCACGGTATCATAGGTTGTTGTTATCCTTTCAGTATATCCTTTGAGTCACTAATGCTACTGCAACAGGTGTAATTAATACACCTCTTTGAACTACTCAATAAACTACTTTTATTACCCTTTCAAAGCATTGATAATGTTTGCTGGCATATGTTCACTGCGATTGCAGTGACAGCATGAATGTCTCCCGGAAAAAGAGTGCTTTTAAAAATGTTAAAATCATAGAAGCCCATAGAGTATCAAAATACCTTGCAGAGGAACGAATCTTCAATTATACTGAGTATAACAGCCAGAGCACCACCGAGACATAGCAGCAATGGAGAAGTATACCAATAGTGTGAAGAATTCGTTTTATCCACTTCTTCCTCAAGCACTAGATATTAGTGCAGCTGACTTCCTACGAAGAGAAGCGTTTTGCACGTATAGAAAATTTGTGCTCAGAGTCACCACTTCCTCTTCCATTATTAGTGCAGAACTACCTCGATAATCATGAACAGGCTGTGGGAAGTACCTTAAAAACACAAGAAGGATTTATGCAGAAGGCCTATACCCTTCAGATAATATACAACCTTGAAGACACAAACAAAATTGAACATCTTCCACTTCCAACCTGCCCTCTATCACAACCTAAAATAAATAGCAGAGTAAACCTTCTGCAAAATATAGAGTCAAAAAGGGATGTAAGTGCAGAAACATTTAAAATGCTAGTTCTAGAAACAATTGAAACTTATTATCCACAAGACACATGGCTACACATATACACAGACGGCTCCCTATTTGACAAAGAAAGTAATGCTGGAGCAGGAATACATAGTAAAATATTCAATTTTTACATATGTTTGGGCACATTAGCAACCCACTATGATGGAGAATTAGAAGCAATCAACATCTCGCTGAAACAACTCTTCAACCATGTGAACTCTTTCTCTAAAGCAGTGATTCTAAGCGATTCTAAATCAGCACTTCAAGCCCTATCCTCACTGTACCCAAACAACAATAGAATACTTGAAATTTACAGTTCATTACGAATACTACAAGGACTTAAAAAGGAAATACACTTCCAGTGGTTTCCATCCCACTGTGGAATTACAGGCAATGAAATAGCAGATTCCTTGGCAAAAAAGGAACACAAATAAAACAAAGCTGCCAACAAAAGACCTCATTACACACATCAAAAGTACATATAAGCAATAGAATCAACTTATTCTGGAAAGAAGAATGCAAAGAAAAAAGTATTAACAAGCAATGGAAAATTCTACAAGGGAGTAAAAGTCCCATCCCTGACTACCCAAAAAGCAGTACTGTTGCCATCTTCCGACTGATTACTGGCCATGACTGTTTGGCCGCTCATCTATACAGGATTAATATTTTTGAATCCCCGACCTGCACACTGTGTAGGGACCCGAACTCATTTGATGGACGGAGATCATCTGCTCCGGTGTAGTACCCTGACAAAAACAGATGGAGAACTGACAGCACAGCTAGTTACACGTTATTGGGAGGCCAGAAGGAAAATGAAAATTCTCCAACTCCATGAGCATTAGCAACCAACCAACCAACCAACTTTGAAAGCAAGAACAGACAAGCATTACTATTTGAAGTAGGATAGTTGGTGGCTTATTAATAATTTCTTAAGATTACCTAGAATGTGAAGCAATCCGTAATATTTTAGCAAACAAATATTTAATATACTCTTTGAGGACATGCAAAATGGAACACCGTCTCATGTTGCTCTTATTACAAGAGTGATTTTAGATAAGGCGAATTCCCATGCAAATAGATAGCTCTCGGACGATCAACATGACGTACTGTTCCTCTAAACCTCATGGAGTTTTTCTTTTGGAATGAGTTAAAGGACCTTAAATATTCAAGACCTGATCATTTATATGGAAAATGTTCACTGGCAACTTGAAGAAGCTCATATGGAGCTAAATAAAACATGTAACCACCGCGACGTGTTTATCTAGGTCTATAGACGCCTTCAAACCATAAACAACCAGACTAACCATTAAATAGAAATCTGATTTTCTTCAAAAATACGAGTAAAGAATGTTCTAAGTTATTATTTTCCTCAGCTAAATAGTGAAACTTCAGATATTTAAGGCCCGCCTCGGTAGCGTGGTGGTAGCGTGTCTGCCTCATGATCAAAAGGTCCCGAGTTGGAATCTCGGTTAGGATGAGTTACCTAGATAAGGTTTTTTCCGGGGGTTTCCATTATCCTGAAAGACGAATATCGGTAACTCTAAGCTCTATGGACCCTGGGCTCATTTGAGCATCACTTCACCCATTCCATTCATCGTCCGATATAAGTTAACGTTGGAGGACGTAAATTAAAAAAAAATATTCAGATATTTGAAAATTTATCCTTTTGTAAAATGCCAATAATACATTTTCATATACCCAATAAAAATACAAGAAAATGTCTGAATACAAAGGAGGTAAAGGGCAATAAAATTACAAATTTGTTATGTTAAATTGCAAAAAGGGCAATAAATGAAGAGGTGAATTTTGAATGGCAACACCATGGAAAGGAATACAAATAGCTGAGTATTTATCAAAGGTGCAGCCTGTTGTAGGTGGTTGTGCAGGCGTATTTTAAATGCCTGCTTGTTCAGGATTTCCAAGATAACCATGACGTAAGACGTCGGAGAAGGAATGTTGTTGTGTGTTCAGAAAAAGAAATTGTGTAAGTCATTCACTCACTGCGTGACTAATCAGTGGAATAGAGCTCGTAACCATGTGATTCTACGTGCAAACAAGAAACAGTCAATAGTGGATACTCATTTCGTTGACAATTCTCTCGAACATTTGGACAGATTACATAGAGAATAGCTTAGTAAAGCTGTTTGTGCTTAATCCATTCTATCCTATTATATTCCAGCGGATTTAAATGCTGTTTACTTTAAAGTTTTATAGCATTTTCTACATGGGTAGTCTGCTAATTTTTCTTCCGTACTTGTTAATTCGTTAATCCCTCAATAGGAAGCCATAGTTTTCATTCTGTAGTTTGATTTCGTAGGTATTTCTTACGGTTTTATATAGTTTGGATAAATGCAAAGTAACTCATGACTTAATGAAATTGTTTGCATTGTTATAAAAATAAAGTATACCTTCCTTCCTCCCTCCCTCCCTCCCTCCTTCCCTCCCTCCCACCCTTCCTTCCTCCCTCCCTTCCTCCCTTCCTTTCTAACATTCTACTAAAATCTTTAATATTTTGCAAGATTTATTATTATTAATTATTATTATTATTATTATTATTATTATTATTATTATTATTATTATTATTATTATTATTATTATTATTATTATTATTATTATTATTATTATTATTATTATTATTATTATTATTATTATTATTATTGTTATTATTATTATTATGATTATTATTATTATTATTATTATTATTATTATTATTATTATTATTATTATTATTATTATTATTATTATTAATATTATTATTATTATTATTATTATTATTATTATTATTATTATTATTATTATTATTATTATTATTATTATTATTATTATTATTATTATTATTATTATTATTATTATTATTATTATTATTATTATTATTATTATTATTATTATTATTATTATTATTATTATTATTATTATTATCGCTATTATTTATTAGTATTAATTATTATTATTATTATTATTATTATTATTATTATTATTATTATTATTATTATTATTATTATTATTATTATTATTATTATTATTATTATTATTATTATTATTATTATTATTATTATTATTATTATTATTATTATTATTATTATTATTATTATTATTATTATTATTATTATTATTATTATTATTATTATTATTATTATTATTATTATTATTATTATTATTATTATTATTATTATTATTATTATCGCTATTATTTATTAGTATTAATTATTATTATTATTATTATTATTATTATTATTATTATTATTATTATTATTATTATTATTATTATTATTATTATTATTATTATTATTATTATTATTATTATTATTATTATTATTATTATTATCGCTATTATTTATTAGTATTAATTATTATTATTATTATTATTATTATTATTATTATTATTATTATTATTATTATTATTATTATTATTATTATTATTATTATTATTATTATTATTATTATTATTATTATTATTATTATTATTATTATTATTATCGCTATTATTTATTAGTATTAATTATTATTATTATTATTATTATTATTATTATTATTATTATTATTATTATTATTATTATTATTATTATTATTATTATTATTATTATTATTATTATTATTATTATTATTATTATTATTATTATTATTATTATTATTATTATCGCTATTATTTATTAGTATTAATTATTATTATTATTATTATTATTATTATTATTATTATTATTATTATTATTATTATTATTATTATTATTATTATTATTATTATTATTATTATTATTATTATTATTATTATTATTATTATTATTATTATTATTATTATTATTATTATTATTATTATTATTATTATTATTATTATTATTATTATTATTATTATTATTATTATTATCGCTATTATTTATTAGTATTAATTATTATTATTATTATTATTATTATTATTATTATTATTATTATTATTATTATTATTATTATTATTATTATTATTATTATTATTATTATTATTATTATTATTATTATTATTATTATTATTATTATTATTATTATTATTATTATTATTATTATTATTATCGCTATTATTTATTAGTATTAATTATTATTATTATTATTATTATTATTATTATTATTATTATTATTATTATTATTATTATTATTATTATTATTATTATTATTATTATTATTATTATTATTATTATTATTATTATTATTATTATTTATAATACTGTGCACAAAGACAATAAAAAGTAGTGGATCTACATGCAAACGCTAGAACATGCAAGAACACATCTATGTAAAGACCATCGTAACATAAGAGGCATACCTGCGACATTTTAAAGCTTATTGAAGTGGGGAAATGCCGCCTACATACCCTTTTTCCGGGAGTTTTTAATTTAGACTCCGATGCCTGACTTTCTTTTTTAAAATACTTTTCTTTCCCAATCTTAACCATAGTGTTCTTACTGATACCTACAGCACGTGAAGTCCTATCAAGCACCTTAGAGAATGGACTAATAGGTTCCCCTTTCAGTTTCTCCTCTTCGAAGTATTCTCTCACGGAGCATATTATTTCCCGTGTCTGTCCTTTAATTGGAACCAAATATAGCTTTATGGGGTTCCCGAGCACGTTCAGGTTTTCGCTTGTCACTATTTTTAGACATAATTAAACATGCAAATAATCACAACACACGTAAACCCAGGGAAATTGTTACAAATAAAATCCAAAGGAACTTGCCAGCACAGGATCTTTAACTTTTGTAACCTTATATAAAATAACAGCAACAATGTATACGTGAAGGCATTCTCCTTACGCAGCGTTATCAGAAGAGAACCAAAAACCAAGGTATTGTGTTTACTGCAGCCTTTGCGTAACTCGCTCGCCCGCAGGTCATGCTAAGCACGTGTTAGAATATCGGCAACCAAGGTTTAGCGTCTAACGTTGTCATGGAAACATCTCGACTCTAATTGGTCCTTCTAATGGTTACTATGACAACTGTTATGACGTACTCATCCCCTCCCGTTTATTTACAGCATTCTTACATGTGCTTACTGTCAACCACATTCTAGTTTGGGTTCAAACCCGGCCCTGGCAGATACTTACAGCTCCATGTCTAGATTCATTAGTATGTAAAAGAAGTCCAAGGGACAAATTCCGCTACATCGGTTACGCTACTATGATCATGGCAACTAACAGCGCCGTTAACAAATAATATATTTAAAAAAAAAAAAAAAATACGAGAGAAACTAAATGTCCTCCATTCTTGGAGAATTGTTATTTTCGTGAACCGGTGCTCTTATCTAGTGACATTGTCTAATAAACTCATTAGTAAATAGCATCAAGCAGAAGGTAATAATAGCTTCTTTTTTCTTATATAGTTTAAGAGCTAAAGAATTAGTAAAAGATATAAAATGCTATAATTTGTTGTGTGCAACTGATATGTGATTAATACACATGAACCAATATATATTGGTTTTCAAGCATATGTTTCATAATATTTTGGGACTTCCTTGCTTATAGTTTTTCAAATGTTTCTTTGCATTTCGACTTTCCCTAATTACGTATAATAGTGCAACCACTAGAACAATCTTATAAATGTTTACTACAGTGTCAAGGAGGTAGAGAAACCGCATATCCGCGTATATAAGCGCTGTGTAGTGAAGCAAACATGTTTACAAATCAAGCAAAGCAAGGGAAAAGGCAACAGATCCAAGCTAAACATTTAAATGTATCTACTCTGGCTTCCATACATAGCATTTTAAGTGTTTAAACACCCTTACTGCATTAATGAGTTTTGTTCAATTTCTGTTTCTTTTTTCTGCTGTTTACATAACAAGGGAACTATCACTATACTCATACCTGTATTTGCTTGAGAGTTTGATGTCATCATTTCTGCTCTATGTGGGCCCGTGTGCCAAAAATGGGTGCGGAGTATATCTGTAAGTACCGGAAAATGAATCCAGAATACGCAGGAACATATAGGATAATAACACAACATTGTACAGGAGGGATTGTTTACCCCTGACGGGTAGCGGTCTACACATGGCGTATGTAAACAGCGCCGTCCCCCGCACATAGCAGATGTCCAGCAGCTACTTGCACGTGCTCTTATGCGGCACTTTCCAGGCTTCAGTTTTGGGCGTTGCGGTTCTTCTTCGCAGCAGACTTTTGATGCACATTGTTTATGTACAGCAGTCATTATACTATCAAATTTTCAGGTGCGTAGTGGTGTGAGTACAGTGATAGTTCCCTAGATCAGAGAAAGTTTTGTAATATTTACAGAACCCACACTTTTGCGCATGTGTATATTTATGAACATAAATGTAAATTTTGTATTGTTAAAACACGAATGATGAAATCTAATATAATACGAGATTAGGTGGAACTTGGAGAAAAGTGTTTGTGTGTGTGTGTGTGTGTGTGTGTGTGTGTGTGTGTGTGTGTGTGTGTGTGTGTGTGTGTGTGTGTGTGTGTGTGTGTGTGTGTGTGTGTGTGTGTGTGTGTGTGTGTGTGTCAGATATCTTCTGATAGGCAAAATGTTCCAAAGATAAAAGACCGCCGATATGATCTTCTTTCACTTTCCCTGCTGCCGTTAGGCGTCGGGTTCCTTCCGCCACTTTCTGTATTCGATCCTATCCTGCGCCAACCTGTATATTCCTCTCAATGTCGTCCCATGTCCGACTGCCACTCTTTCCATATATTGTCTCCATTCCATCCTAGGTCTTCCTATTCTTCTTTTCCCCTCCGCTCTTGCTTCAAATATTCTTTTAGGTAATCTTTCTTCATTCATTCTTACTAAGTGTCCCAGCCATCTTAGTTGGTTTCTTTCCATTGTCTTCAGTATGCATTCCTGTTTTGGCTTTTCTCTTATTTTTACGTTTCTAACTTGATCCCTCTTTGTATATCCAGCTACTCTACTTAAGTATTTAATTTGTGTTGCTGTTAATCTACTTGCGTGTCTATCCAACACTGTCCATCTTTCTCTCCCATATAATAAAACTGACTGGTATATCATCTTATATATTCTCATTTTAGGGGTTTCACTTACTTCTCTTTTACCAATTATTGTATTATTAATTTGGTAATATATATTTATTGCTTTCCTAATTCTATTGTTAATTTCTTGTCTATTCTTTCATTTTTGGTTAGAATCACCCCTAAATATTCAATGCTTGTCACTTTTTCTAATTTTTCACCTTTCCAGAAAATTTGCATTTCTGTCTCTGTTTCCTCTTTACCAATTATCATTACTTTACTCTTTTTTGGATTTAGATTCATACCTTTCTCATCCAATGTACTAGCCCATTCTGTTATTGATTGTTGTAGGTTCTCCTGATTTTCCGCCATTAAAACCATATCATCCGCATAAATCAGAGCTTGCACATATATACCGGTCTCATTTTCCAGTGCCCTACTCTCATTTTGTTTGTTCTTCTCTTACAATGATTATTTGATTCATGAAGATATTAAACAGCAGAGGGCTCAACCTATCCCCCGCCGATATGATCACTGGTATTAAAAGTGGGCCATTACCACAGAAAACAATACAGTTTTATTGAATTAAATACACAAGAAAAAGGTGAAAATATGTAGTTAATTCTGTTTTAATGTTAGTCTAAACTCCAGAGAACAAAAAAGTTTTATTACTGGTTTTCAAAACTTCAGATGATAAGTACATTACAGTGAATTACATAAAGGTATTTACCGGTACGTATGATAATTACCAGTGTTCATTTTCCAGACAAGGCATAGTAGTTTCCGATTAGAGCCTGGACGAAAGGAAACTACATATAGTTGTGAGTAAACTTTCACCAGTGACGTTATAGATAAACTAGTCTCCATCCTTCGTTCAGTGTAGCTAACGTGAAGGCAACTGCTTAAGAATTCCTATACCGGCTAATGACTAAAGCAAGGAAAAGAAAGAGGCAGAGGAAAGAAAGATGGCACTTTAACGTGATCCATATCTCTTTCGATGAGTTGAAAAAGTTACTTTGGTTAAGGAAGCAGTGAAAATGTTGGCCTTAATAACTAAGACTAGGCTGTGTTTGGAGTGAGCTAGAGGGTACTGCAATTTAGGCGATGGCGGACCTAACAGTTTCGCATCAAAACTCCATTGCTATGCGCGTATGTATTGAAACACCTCCGTCTGGAGCCCTTTGAAGACGTCTCTTTCAAGTATTAGGCAAGAATGATTCCAGATAAAGCATAACCGTCATGGTTGTCTGTGGCGTGCCTATGCTGTACAGGAGAAATACAACAGAGTAAAGAATTCACAAGAGGAATGAATTGTAGAAGTTTAAGAAAATCCAAATCAGCATTCATCTAAGCAGATAAGGAAAAAATGATCATAACTTCACTTTTATTACACGGAAAGGGCCTTCTGAAGCTAAATATTTTTATTGTATTTGGAGAATGCTCCCTTAGAAGTAATCCATACAATAAGTGGCAATAAAAATGTATGATTTACACTATTTAGGACATGTATGTTTTTGGTATTTACTAGTGTTGAAGGACGTACAGAAATTTTCACAATTTATTACAGATATTTCTCAAATAATTATTTCACGAAATAAGAAAGAAAAAAGAGGAGAAAAAAAGGAAAAAGAAAAGAATGTAAGGGAAGAAGGAAGAAAGGAAACTCAGGTTTATTATCCCTCAGAATTGGAACAGTCAAGTCATCTCTCGGCGTAAATAATTTAATTGTCCTAAACTACTTTCAAATGTAGAAAAATACTGTGATGAATTGTTTTATTTATTCAAAAAGTTTGCTAATGCATGGTGCAAAGTATCAGGCCTAACAATGAAGCATTAAATAATAATAATAATAATAATAATAATAATAATAATAATAATAATAATAATAATAATAATAATGATAATGATAATGATAATGATAATGATAATGATAATGATAATGATAATGATAATGATAATGATAATGATAATGATAATGATAATGATAATGATAATGATAATGATAATGATAATGATAATGATAATGATAATGATAATAATAATAATAATGATAATAATAATAATGATAATGATAATAATGATAATGATAATAATAATAATAATAATAATAATAATAATAATAATAATAATAATAATAATAATAATAATAATAATAATAATAATAATAATAATAATAATAATAATAATAATAATAATAATAATAATAATAATAATAATAATAATAATAATAATAATAATAATAATAATAATAATAATAATAATAATAATAATAATAATAATAATAATAATAATAATAATAATAATAATAATAATAATAATAATAATAATAATAATAATAATAATAATAATAATAATAATAATAATAATAATAATAATAATAATAATAATAATAATAATAATAATAATAATAATAATAATAATAATAATAATAATAATAATAATAATAATAATAATAATAATAATAATAATAATAATAATAATAATAATAATAATAATAATAATAATAATAATAATAATAATAATAATAATAATAATAATAATAATAATAATAATAATAATAATAATAACCCATGGCGCGACAGCCCTAAGAGGGCCAAGACCTACCAACCCGACTGCCGGCCTCACGCCCAATTACGCCCGGCAGAGGTGGACGATCATCCAACCGATACCGGAAGGACATGTGGTCAGCATCTCGGCATCCCCCAACCGGAATGTTGGTTTCCGTGACCAGCGCCGCTTACCCAGCGTAAGCTCCTCACTTTCCTCACGATGCTGAGTGGGCACCGGTCCTATACCCGGGACCTAAAATCCGCACCCCATGGGTCCTGTAGGTTCCACAGTTATATTGGGGACTTTAATTTGAGAACAACTCGTTGACTCCTGGTTATTTAACGTTGATTTTTAAAATTATTTTTGACAATAAACACACGCTCACTCACATATGCATATTTCCAGACTCTTGTGCAGGGCAGGAAAGATTCTATCCAAAGAAAAATTGTCGCATTGCACCCGGGAATTGAATATGTCACCTCAGTGTTGAACTAAGATTTCGTGCCTATACTCATTTAAGTTTTTAAGTCATGACAAAAGCAGTTCCCAGCTTCTGTTCATTTGTTAGCCTCGATATCTAAGTACAAAATACTTCGATGGCGTAAAAGATGTAAAATTCTTCTAAACTCCCTCGTATTGTCTTCCCTTCCCCCCGCCCCCGAAAATTATAATACTCCAAGTCCGCTGTTCAGTTTCATAATCCTGAGTCAATTTACTACTGCTTGGTTGTTTATAACTCTCTCCCAGAAAATAGTGCGAGGGCTGTTCAATAAAGAATGATCACAATTCTTTTTTGACAACGTACCTTTACTCATCCTCATAATTTTGATGGTCCTTCCTAAAATAGTCTCCCCTGAATGCGATGCACTTGTTACAGCGTTTCTGCCAGTCTTCAAAGACATGCTGGAAACCATTTTTGAGATCCTTCAAATTCGCCTCCGCAGCCTTCACCACTGCTTCTGATGATGGATATGCCTCCCACGAAGGCGTTTCTTCAAGTTAGGGAATAGAAAAAAGTCACATGGGGCTAAATCCGGACTATAGGGAGGGTGAGGGATGCAATTCACGTTGATTTTTGCAAGATATTCAGTAACAACATTGGCAATATGCGGCCGCGCATTATCGTGGTGCAGCATCCAGCCTGCTTCATGGAAATGTGGTCTTTTGCGCCTGATATGGACATGCAATGTTTTCAGGACACCCCTGTAGTATTGTCCAGTTACTGATGTGTGTGCAGGTACAACATGCTGATAAACCATTCCATGAATATCAAAGAATGAGATGACCATAAATTTCCCAGCAGAAGCAACCACTTTTGCGTTTTTGGGGGGTTGGTGATGAAGGAGATTTCCACACTGAGCTTTGCTGTTTGCTCTCAGGATCAAAATGATATAGTCAAGTTTCATCAGCAGTGATTACGTTTGAAAGAAGCTCCGGATCTTCCTCTAACATCAACTTTAACTGCATGATACCTCCATTGCAGCGGTAGGCGATACTGTACAGGTCTGAACTTGCCTGGTTCTTACAGGCGGGAACCAGGAGTAGCAATAATGAAACTACTACGGCGTGTTTGTTTCACATTAAGCTAACAGAATATAATAAGTTTGAATTTTAGTGCGAAAAATTATGACGGTAAAAAGGTTATGATCATTCTTTATTGAACAGCCCTCGTATTTCCAGTTCTCCATTTAAATTTATTGAAATAATCCGTCTGCAGTTTGTCCAAAAAGTATGTTTCCTTAAGATTTTATTTCAGTTTCTCCTTATAGGTATATGTTCCACGTTCTTGCCTGAGCACCATTTGTGGGTTATATTCTCTGTATCTACAACGGATGCCGCTCTTGTTTATCGCGGTTGTGGTTACTTATGACTTGTCTCTTCCTTACAGACATATCATTAGATTAACTGTTCTCCTTTCTGTTGCTTTGACCTTTCTTGTGTATGAATGAGATCATTGTGATAACGCGTTCTATGTATATTGCAGCTGTCTTCAGTGTGTAATTTTCTTTATACCATAAATACACTGAAAGGCAGTTTTAGAAAAAGCTTTCTGTTTTGTGTGCGCGCCCAGTCGTGTACTTGTAGCTACTCCCAAGCTACCCTTTCGTGGAAAATGCGTGTTAGTTTTTACTATCTCAAATTTCTCAAAACAATCTCGAACAATTTAACAAAAACATTATATATTCGATATATTAATGTGAGAAAGTGAACGTATTTCATTGATGTTTCAGCGAATAGACTTTGAATCTCTTGATTTTTGTTTAAATACAGGGATATTCCAAAAGGAAGAACAGATTTCAAACATTTATTTCTTCAAAACTACAAAAGATAGAAACATGATTCCAACGTTCATGGAGAGAGAAAAGTTAACAATGTTATATCATGCAATCACTATGAGCACCTTGTGTTACACGACAAATGTGAAAACCGTGGCTCATTTCTTGCCACACACGAATCAGCGGGTCTCCAGTTATCGAATCCACAGCTTCAACAAGTAAGCGTCAAGAGTGTCAGGCATAGGAGGGATATAAACAGAGTCTTTTACGTTACTCCGTAGATAAAAATAACATGGAGTTAAATCTGCAGATCTGGGAGGCCACCGGCGATAAATTTGATCTTCTGCTCCTCCTCTTCCAATCCAAAGTCCTGGAAATGTGTTATTTAAGTAACGTCGGACGTTGTAAGAGAAATGAGGCAGGGCACCATCCTGCATGAAGATGAAGTCATCTGAACCTTCTTCAAGTTGGTTAAATAACCAGTTATCAAGCATGTATAGATAGCTTATTTCTATCACAGTTTTCTCTAGGAAGAAGGAAGGTTACAGATATCCCACAGAAGACGTTCACCTTTGGTGAATCTCTTTCATGTTGAATAATTGCCCTAGAATTTTCACTTGCCCAAATTCGAACGTAATGGTGATTAAAGTCTGTCTAGTCAACGCGAGTGCAGTTTGCCTCTCAAAAGGAAACTGAATCTATCACCACTAATGACCGTCATAAATCTATCTCCACACTTCAGAAATGGAACGCTGTCATTGAGGACCAATAGCAACCCTGACTTTCTGGAAATGACACATGCATGTTTACTCCACGTGGAGTCTGTTACCAAAGTTCCAACTTCCTTTGACGCGCTCGCATGCAATGCATACCAGCATCCAAAAAAAAAAATGTAGGAATTAATCTACCTTCAAAAAAAAAAAAAAAAAAGAAAAAGAAAAAGAAAAGAAAGAAAAAAGAAAAAAAAGAGAAAAAAGAAGAAAAGAAACTACATTTATTCAACAAAAAGTACATATTACGGAACTAATCGGGGTGCTAATGCGGGACCCGACTAATCCACGCAATAACACATTAACTCTCTCAGCATGACTAACTACATGAGGGAGGCGATGTGGCGCACGGCTCTGCATGCCGGACGATCGCCACCGGGGGCGGCGGGTGTAGGGCCACCCTTTAAAAAAGAATTAAAGGAAAACATAAAATGAAGTGACTTAGTGTCGCCGGAGATTGGGAGCAGACTCCTATGACTTGCGCATACAATTGATGGTGCACCGTACGATAAATGCTTCAGTAATGGTGGTGACTATATCGAAAACTAGCCTGTGAATCTATGTAATTATTACAATACATATTTCTTACTTAGTGATGTTTTTGTTCCCTTTATCGGTTATCGATACTTATTTTATGGATGCACCTCATATTTTAGAATTTATTTATTTATTTAATTATTTGTTTATTTGATTATTTATTTTAGTGGCGTATAAATATTCTAAGCTCTTATATATGATCAAGATTTTGTGACTTCATGGGTTGTAGAAACAAAAGTGCTGATTGCAGAAATTTAAAACACCCTTTATTGCAATAAACCGAAGCTTTGTACAACCCTTGTAGCAGCAAAAAGTCGTGATATTGACAACAGCAGTCTTCAAGGTCGTCTTGTTCGCCCACCACACGTAAACAAACAAAATATTCCACTACAGTACATCACACAGTTTAACTCCACTGCACAACTGCAACTATCTGCTTCTCACACTCTGCCGCTTTACATACCTCCCAGTCATTGTTCTAGAATGCAGTAGACCACTCGATAACAATCGCGGCGGCAAGAGAAAGTCCGAACATTCCAATGCCTCTCTTTGTCTCTTTCTCTCTCTCGGCAAGCCTCCAGCTCTTGCGCGCCACTATTGGTCTCTTTCTTTCCTGCCCACGCGTACAGGTCTGGCTTTGCGGGGGCTCCAATTCAACAATACGATCGGCGACAATATCTTGTTTTCTTATTATTTTTAACGTGGAAAAACAAACATCTGAAATCTGGATACCCCACTGAAATATTTATATTTTATTCCTGTAATTGCAGTCATATAAAATCTGAGTAATGCAACATCTCACCACGGTGAAAGAATAACTAGTCCTTAGTTGAGCCAGCCATTTGGTAATAGATTTTGACAAACATTAACCGTGCTGATCATATTGGACGATAAATGAATGAAACGGGAGAAATGTTGCACAAGTTATTCTGGGATCCGTATAGCGAGAAGTTACTCAATTTTTCTCTTTCAGGTGATAACGGAATCTCCGGAAATTATCCTTATCCGAACCACATTTCCCAACCGGAGCTCTTGAATGGAGGCAGACACACTACCTCCACATGAATGTAATATATGGAAGAGATAAATAATCATATGTACCTTATCTTGGACTTCTTAACGTCAGAGCACTATAATTCATTCACCATCCTGTTAGATATCATGTAAGAGGAAAATTTAGCAATTACAGGCGTATAAAGCTATAATGACAAGATTTACCAAATGTGATAAGAGAGCGTCTGAATTGTGAAGTTTCAGATGGGTGTGAGAGATCATAAAAGAACAGAAATATAATTCTTGAATTTAAAGGCAAACCATACAGCTGCATCTGCACCGAGAGCTTTATGTTCTGCTCTGTTTCTGATCCTTGTCTTCACATCACCCGCTATTGTATTCGTCAAGTACTCCAGTTTATCTGAAAAAGGAGTAGGAGGAAGAAAAAACAACACAAATGCTGATTCCGCGTTTGGATGAGGTGATGCAGTTTTGCGAGCTTTCCTATGTCGGGAAATTCAATTCAGTTGTACTGATGTTGGGTTCAGATGCATAATTTATATCGGCATATCCTGGTTAACTTCGATTTCTATTTTCTTTGCCAGATAGGGTTTATCCAAAAAGAACGAAATTTCAAAGCTATCACATACTCATCCGCTCGCTTAAGCCTACTTATTCCCTTATTTCTATTGTATATACATGCAAGGAAATATGAAATAATTGATAAACCAATTTCTGCAAATGTTTATCTCGATTTATATATAAGAATAATTTGTAAAAGTGCAAGTAGAGGAAGTAATGTGACTGCAACACATTACATTTTTTTTGTGTGTGACAAGAATTTGAATATGTCTTACAATTTACCAGTTATGCAAAAGTCATCCAGAATGGAAGACTTGCGAAGTTATTCCCAGAAAATTCAATATATACTCTCATTTATGTTAAACATATGACACTTTAATCAGAATCATTAATTAGAATCTGAGAAACCAAAAATGTCGAAACATGTTCTACATAAAGGATAGTTTGGAGAGGGTAAATTGTCTTGAAACACACGCACATACACGCATGCGTACAGACCCAAAGGACGTACTTCTAAAAGTGCTCTTTTTATTCAGGTAGACTTAGGAGTCTTTTCCCGGTGAAATCTCGATATGAAATGTTTGGGTGAAATGCAATACCTTCTATGCTTAACTATGTGATAAAGAAAATAAAAATGTCATTGGTAGTGTAGGAATTTTCCATACATATGTACATTAATCTCTTTTACATAAATTAAGTATCCAAGGATTGATGATAGGATCTTATTAGATAATTACGAGTAGCATAATTGAATTAACATAATTTCCTCACCATGTGCCATTATTTTCGTACGTCAGTGGTCCATCCGTTATCGGTTACATCATCCCTTGAACTATGACGTATTTTGCTACTGCTTTTTCCATATCACTTGTCATTATCTTATAGAAGTGTTGTGCTGACGTTTGCAGCGTTCACAATTGTTTTATCGCAGATTTTTCGATACTACAGAGAAGGTCGATGTGAGTGAATGAATTCCTCCCCTTTATCACTCGAGGCGACATCATCTGCAGCTATAGCACTCGCAATTTTTTTATGATAGACATAAGTCAGTATTATTTTGCTAGAACACAGGCTAATTGTCGGCGCCATCCTCGCTATCTCCAGCTCTAAAAAATTGCTGTACTCTCTCGTTATTACAGAATATTGTGACCACTCACAGAGAATCGCAGTTTCTCATGCCTTCTTTAAACACTCAAGTATGGAACTTGGTTAATCTTAATTTACTTTACACAAAGCAACTGTCAAGAGGGGCGTATTGCCTTTACATTAGGTTCATAAATTAAGATTTTTATAATACAATACGCGAATGAAGATACTAAGGGATGGAGGCAGCTAATGACTACCGTAAAGTAATTAAATGCTAGTTACCCCATTAGTTGTCTGACGGCAAAAGAGAGGGGGGAAAAGGACCAATTAAAGTCAGCCGCTAACGTCATGAGTTGGAAGTAGACCCTTGTTGCATCGCGCTGGTGTTGCAGATCTTTCGATTTCGACAGAACTAGAAGATTCGATTTCGACAATGTTCCATTCCTTCAATTCAAAAAATTCAGGTTTTCTGAACATTCTTCTGAGACCGGCAGGTGTAAAAAGTTAATTTAGTTGCTAGTTATCCGTTGACCAGTGAATACCGGCGTTGTGAATCAGTTTGTCGGAGCGCTTGGTTAAAAGTATTGACCTGGGAGCAGTGAACGTCGGGAAGTTTGAGCAACGCAAGTTAAAGGGTGCAACAGAGACATAAAGGCACATTACATTGACTGGCTTATGTGTATTTGTAAAAAGTGAACGTGATTGAAGTTAGCATTGCGCTTAAGATTCTAGTGAAAAATAAAGTGAGTTTGGTGCAACTTCCTGCTGCCATTTTATCACAGTGTGGATTCAGTCGTTTAATTTGTTCTTTTTTTCAATATTTGTCATGTGTATACTTGGCGTTAGACCGAGAACCATTGCATTTATATGTCTGCAATATACATGTTTCAACATTTGCTTACGCCGTTCAACTATTTGATTGTTTTTTAATCTCTGTCTCTCTTGCAAATTCGTTGTTTTTATCCTGTTTCTCACAAGACTAAATATTTATATACAGTATAATTTTTCCTTCCATGGAAAATTACCTACAGTCTGGTAACACTGGATACTAGCATTGAGAATGAAAGCTGTTCAGCAGTGGCTTGGCAGTCTTTCTTACTGCTGCTTCATTTCTATGCAAAAACAGAACATTTATGTTTCTTCAGGTAGGTGCATGCAGTTTGTACATTATGAGCAGCCACATGCTGAACGTTGCGGCATACCCGCATATCAGATTTCAATTGGTTGGTGTTTACTTTTGATTTGGGTTCTAATTGGAGCTATGAGATCTCTTATCCTCAGGTGAATGGTTGTAGGAAATGGATTTGTTGTTTGTTGGCTGCTCAGTTGTCTCAATAATACACTGGTTCGTTGCAAAAATGATTTAATTTAATTCTCACTAAGTTCGTTGATTCAGATTGATTTGTAGCGGCGACCACCTGTTACTTAACTTCCTAACAGAATTCTCTTACTTCTTTATACGGCGAATACTTTGCTATTATAAACTTCTTCTGCTGCTTCTCTTACGCTGGTTGCGTTATTCTTGACTTCCCTACATTTCGGACTTAGAAATCTTTACTACTTCTTCACGCGCACTAACACATCTTTCCCCTCGTAGTATGACCGTTGTAGTGCGTTTTCGTCTACCCTGCGATTCAGTTCGCACCTTATTCTGATCCCCACTCTAACTCTTATCACATGACCAAAATAACTCACCCTTCTCCCCATTTTTCAAATCTTACATTATTATTGGTTTCTCATTTTATTTCGATTTTTCTTTATTGGTTAGCAAAACTCATCGAACTCATTGACGTTACATCCCACCGTGAGTTGGGTCACGCCTACCCTGGGCTCTTTGTAACGGTATACATCGTTATCACCTCAGCAAAGTAAATCCTTTTAGGTCTTATGCTTGACCGCATCTTGAAAACCTTATTGTTCCTACACATTCCTGGCTATAGTTCTCAGACATTGAACCTTTCCTTAAACAAGGAGGCTAACGGTCACCTCTTCCTGTCTCTCCGACTTGTGTTCAGATTTTACAGAAATATTTTCTCTCCCTTACATGGATTCTAGCATGTTAGTTGTCTTAAATTATATTCTTCCCATCTTATTCTTAATTAAACCGCTATTTTAATCATTACTCTAATTTCATTCTAATTTCATATTAATATAACAATATTTTATATTAATTTAGCAAAGCATTTTTATTAATTTATCTTCTTTTTTAATTCTCGTGATTTCGATTAATTCGCCACCTCCTAATCGCTGTCTGATACTGCGGTTACAACGTAGAGCCGTAGTACAGACTTCACTCACAATGGGTTAGTTATTCTCAGTCCGAAGCCATGCATTATTACACAAGTCACAGTGAAACACGTTATACTAAATTCCTGGAACTATAATTACAGAACAAGTTTTTTGCTGAAACTATTTACTGAGAGTTTCTAGATATAATTTCAATTCATTAACTTTTTTCAAAATATGAAAGCGTAAATATAAGGAATCAGCCTTTTAATACAGAATTCCATGTGCTTCCATTAAGTTTAAATATGTTCATTAAGTTTAAGAATATCGGTACGTTGACCGAGCGGCATGGCTCAGGCGGTTTCGTCTGTGGCCCGTATTCGGGAGGCCCGGTTTTGATTCCCGTGCCTGACCTAACTGACCCATTGGTTTTTTCCGGGTTTTCCAGGGTCGCTAGGCGAATGCTGGGTAAGTTATTCGTACTTCCCCCGAATTTCCTGTTCCTCCATTCCTCCATTTTTAGGTTAGATTAGATAAGTTAGTGTAGGTTAGCTTTTCTGCAAAATGTTTGTAAATATCAATATAATTATTATGTTTGAGTAAATATAAAATTGTAATACCGTGTCTTGGTATAGCATCTAGAGGCCAAGACATAAAAAATGCAGAATATTTATTATTATTATTATTATTATTATTATTATTATTATTATTATTATTATTATTATTATTATTATTATTATTATTATTATTATTATTATTATTATTATTATTATTATTATTATTATTATTATTATTATTATTATTATTATTATTATTATTATTATTATTATTATTATTATTATTATTATTATTATTATTATTATTATTATAATTATTATTATTATTATTATTATTATTATTATTATTATTATTATTATTATTATTATTATTATTATTATTATTATTATTATTATTATTATTATTATTATTATTATTATTATTATTATTATTATTATTATTATTATTATTATTATTATTATTATTATTATTATTATTATTATTATTATTATTATTATTATTATTATTATTATTATTATTATTATTATTATTATTATTATTATTATTATTATTATTATTATTATTATTATTATTATTATTATTATTATTATTATTATTATTATTATTATTATTATTATTATTATTATTATTATTATTATTATTATTATTATTACTTATTTATTCTCCATTTGCCCCGTAGAGGAGCGGATCCGTACCCTTCAGCTGCCGTGGTGCGGGAGCTACGGACCCCTAGCACTCTTGGTACCTCTGACGTTACTAGAGGAACCTCGGGTCGCACATTCGAGCCCCTCTCTGATTGGGAGTTGTTCGGATTGGGTTGGACTCGAGGGCGCAGTGGTTCCCGATACCCGTGGGTGATCGGGTACGTCCCCGGACGGGGTTGAGGGAAGCCATTAATATTCCCGCGTACTAGCCAGCATAGCTAGTAGAAGGTGTGCTAGCTCACCAGGCGGCCCCACCGAGGTCATATCGGCGTATCCACTTCCATCCCGTCTTGAGTCCACAGGACCAGATTTGGGGCTTCTTAGTCTCTAGGTCTTGCCCTATGGAAACCCCCACGGAGGCGCCGGGCGCCGTTTTGGGACAGCTCAATAACTTCTTGGTCGAAGGAGGCCCGGGTCGTTGGTCCTACGGGTCCAGGACTAATGGGAGTAGAACCTCTGTCATTAACGCATTAACGCATGTTCCTCCATTTCATCTCCATTATCATTTCACACCAACTCTCATATAGTGGTCTCTTTCAGAGTGGAAGTGTGGGCGTGGCATGGTAAGATATGCTCTGGGTATAACTTCCTCCTCCGGCAGGATGGTCTGGTGCGGCCGTTAACGGAACACAGTCGGGTGGGCTGCCAGGGAGTTCCAACTGGTAAAGTGTAGGGACCTTGCCCTCTTTACTGTCGTGATTCCTTGGGACGGCCGCCCTCTGTCTCCTGTCGCTTCATCCTTCCTCCCGCGGATGTCCCACTTGCAGCAAGGATGCAATACCACAGGTTTCGATGCCAAATCCCCCCCGTAGAGTATTGAATTCTACAACCATTGAAGGTGCTCAATAGCTCTTATTTAGAATTAACATGTAAACTGAGAGAAACGCGTCATTATTGTGACAAATGTATGGAAAGGCAGTTCTTCAAAGCAATGGACTAAATTCCCTGTCATTCCCCAAATTTGTACCACTATTTTAATGTACCTAGTAGTATGTGCTTTAATTTAACTGTATGTTAGCAGGTATAGTGTGGTATTCTAATCTTGTAAGTATAAAAGGGTTACAGAAAACAAAAGTGAGACTGCACTACAACGATTTTGCGGTTTTCATTGTTTGGAGTGGAACGCCCTGAGCGTACGTCACACCACCAAAGCAACGGACCAATATAGCTTATGATCTGAATTTCTAGAAGAACTGTGAGTCAACAGCCTTCTTATTCAGGCCATTGAACGAAAGGAACTGACTTAATAAGCAGTACTTACTTTAAACTTGCACATGCAACTTCCTGTGTTATAGCTTTCACCGTTACAGATTCTGATAACAGCGGCTTATGCAGCGGTGCAAAATGTGCTCAAGTTTTTGAGAGTATATTTAATGTTACACTCTTCGCTCTTACGTATCCTGTAATATTAAATGCACTTTCCATTTCTTAAAAGTAATAACACATATTTTAAACATAATCTGTTTAAACTGATGTTTAAAGTGCTAGAAAAATTTTACATGCGTTTAATGTGCCATCAAACAAATGGTTATACACGAGAATGTGGGAACGATGAACCTGAACAATGCCATGTGCACTCAGTAGTGAACCTGCGTCTTAGAAGTTTGTAATTAAAAGCCCTTCGGTGAGGAGGGAGGTTATAAACCTGAAATACTCACAGAAGATTTGTGTTCAGCTTGAATGATTCATTTCTAACAAAAACGAAAGACTTGGGACTTACTTCTGCGTGTGGTAAGCATCTAGTTCTCGACAAGTTTAAAGTACCACAATACTATTCCTCCTAAAGAACTTCTCAAATACGACAGAATTTTCTTTCTCGCCATAAGCGTTAAACCGTAACTTTATATTGGAAACAACCAGCAATACATCAATAAAATATTGTGACTTTGTGGGTTCGTGGAATTAAAAGTCCAATTTGCAGAAATTAAAATCGTTCTTAATTTCCGTAGAAATACACTGTTCAATTCTCACGTAACAACATTACGTCACATACACCACACAATCTACCAAGGTCGCTGACCAAAACAAACAGCGCTCTGATTACAACTGTTTACATCAGCTCAGCTGTTTACTGCTTACGACTCTTGTTTTACAACCCCCTCTTGGCGAGTCGTCGCCTTCTTAAATACCTCATTGATACTACTAGATATTTCCGAAATAAACAAGAATTCGAATGTTCCATACAACAATCAAGATATCACTAGAATGTTCCAATTACCTCACTTATCTGCGTCAGTAAGTCTTGTCTCAGTGATACACTATTCGACTGTTATCTTTATCTGCAGGCTCTTTGTGTACACAAACCGCGCTTATCTCTCGGCACCGAAACTTCCGTGCTTTTCGCCGCGACAATATTATTGTATTTGAAAAAGAAGGGCCAAATTTTCTTGATTTGCTAATCTTCACATGCTTGCAGCATAAGTAACCACCACAGCTAGGAAAATTCGTATTCAGGGAAAAGTGTTACACTATTTTCAGTCATATGTCCATGTCCAAGGATCACAATATTTATAATACTTACCCACTTGATGCACGATCGACATATAATGGATGAATCTAATCCTTAAGAAATAAATGAAAGAAAGAAAGGAAAGAAGAAAAAGAAAGAAGGAAATAAAAAAGGATTAATTTTACCTATGCTGACTGATTCTAACAGTTTGCTTTTGCTGAGTGTAGACTAAGAGGCAGGAATGGAAAAACGTAATAATTGGTCACAACCAGCACTATCCTGTTAAAACAGTGGCCGTAATACTGCACTACGCTCACCGCTGTAACAGTAGCTTCGATTTATATTTAGAAAGGGTTTGAAAAATTTATAAATTTATAAAAGAAAAACAAACAAAATTGTGTAAAAACATATGTAATTTTGTGATTGGCCGTAATAATGATTGTATTACGTAATGTAGTGACGTAGTAGTAAATCGGCCAATCATATAAAAGTAATACAGAGGACGACAGAAGTATTCGAATAATATAACATGTAACATTGCACATACTATAAATACTGTAATATTTATTTGGCAGCGTTGAATTGCTAAACATGTAAACATTAACCTGTTGTGTCTCGGAAACAATATATAAAATATCAATTAGCATGTATTTATTATACAATCTGTACTGTATTTATTCTATTGTCCCTCTTATTAGAGGACATAAGTATTCGAACGTACCAAATTGAACAGAGAGAAAGGTGATTGGACGTACCCTACACGCCCCTACCGCATAGCAGTTGCGTTTATGCTATGCCTCGAGACAGTGTGCTCAAAGTTATTCTGCCGATTATGAACTCACAGGTAATATGGAACATAAAGGTAAGGAGACAACGTTGACAGAGAGGAATATCGTGGTAAATATGTACCGACAAAACAAATCTCTCTCTGAAATTGCCAAAACCATTAACAGAAACAAAATTACAGTGTTCTGCATAATTCGACGCTTCAAACCGACAAATACGGTTGTAAATAAACCTAGAAATGGCGCTCCTTCTGAACTCACCACCAGAGACAGGAGGCAGAAGCAGAATCCGAGAGTCACTGCATCTGAAATTACAGAATGCCTTGAATATTCTGGCACTGTGATTCACACCAGAACAGTTGAACGGGTTTTAAATAGCACTAGGTACAATGCCCACGTTCCTAGGAAGAAACCATATGTGAATAAGGTGAATGAGAAAAAAGTATAGAATTTGCTAAACAGTATGTGGTGAAACCAACAGAATTCTGCGATAAGGTTCTCTGGTCGGACAAGAGCAAATTCTGCTTATGCAAGAGTGCTGGACGTCTTAAAGTGTGGAGACTGCCAAATACAGAATGAGAACCTAAGAACATGGTAGCTACAGTGAAACATGGTGGCCGTAGTGTGATGGTATGAGGCTGTATAGCTTCATCTGGCTTTGGAGAACTGGTGTTCATAGATGGGATCATGGATAAATTTGAATAGAAGAGCATTCTTGAAAACAATCTTAAAAAGAGTGCAGAGAAGCTGGGATTTGGGCATGATTATTACTTCCAGCAGGACAATGATCCGAAGCATACTGCTGAAATTTAAGGCTTTGAATCGTGTACAACACTCCTCACACTTTGAAGACACTGCCCCAATATCCAGATTTAAATCCTATAGAGAACGTCTAGAAGGAACTCGAGGAGCGTGTGAGAAAGCATCACATCAGAAGCAAGGACCATCTGAAAGAATTTCTTCAAACAGAGTGGAGAAATGTGGACTCTGCAGACACTAAACAACACATACAGACAATGCCCAAACGATTATCAGCAGTAATTCAAAGAAAGGGAATGATAACTAAATAGTAGCTGTTCTCTGTTCGAATACTTATGTCCAGATATAAAGTAACCGTTTCATTTCTCCTTGTAGTGAAAATTAGTTTCAGTTGCTATTTATGAGTTTATATGTTTAATGGAATACTCAAGTTTATTTTGTACCAGTTGTGTTTACGTATGCTTACCCTGCGTAGCTTTAAAATAATATAAGTAATAAATATGTTTACGTTCGAATACTTATGTCGGCCACTGTATATGGGTAGTGATAGTAGCGAAGGATTAAATAATCTTGGTGTAGTAATCGAAAGAAGTTTCGTCTTTCTTCCTGGAACTCCGAAGAGAAAATCAATAATCTTGCTTGGGGAAAAAGGACGCGGAGAAGATGAAAGTTTTTATTTCGAAGAGTGGACGTGCAGGAGTGAGCAATTTTATGTCATTAACGGAAACTATTTATTAAGGAAGTAAGGATTTATCGATATGGTGGAGGTAAACTGCAATGATTGACTAGGGAAGAAAGTTCGAGTAAAATGTAATCCAGATGATACAATTAAATTATATATTATGAAATTGAACTTATCCAAATTTTATTTCTTTCACTCGTAATCACCCTTGAAAAGAAGAGATCTGATGACTCTTATTGAAGCAGAGACGATATTCAAGAACCAATTCAAACTATAACGAAGAAATCCTGCTCCACGTGTCACCACAACGTGGGGATCATAGCATCTTCAACATTGCGCCATTCCCCCAGCACCAAAAACTTCTGTTTCAACATGATTTTCACAACGCAGGACTTATAGTTCGTCGTCTTCAATCATCGCATGTGTAGCAGAATAGAAATCCCGCTACACCTCTTAAACGTATACGAGTTCTTTGGATAGCCAATTGATGAATGAGATGTTTCACACACTGAGTAGTTTCAAATGCATCTTGCTCGTCCATACCTCTAATAGTAGAGTCCGTATCAATTTCATTCAATACTTAGCCACTCTCCATAGTACCTGTTCAGTTTTCTCACATTCTACTTTAAACGAACATCCTTACATATTTTGTCTCTTCTTTATTTTCTTGTTTTGTGTCCATATTTATGTCCACTATGTCCTCAGGCATAGTGAGGACAAAACGACAGGCTAAAGCAGCGCATCGTTGTGTGGTTCAGCATTCTATCCGCAAAAGCTATGGGTCAAATCTATGGTCAGGACTCCTGTATTAGGTAGAAATTGATTTCCCCTGTGTGAATCCCAAGCTCAAACATTTCTAGGATTATACTTGCTTCTAGCGCACATCTAGTGTGCCATCGTAAAAAAGTCCATTGGTGGAATGATGGTTTCAATATTTCATCGTGCACCCCAATGGTAAGAAAGCGGAAAAGAGTATTAATAATGTAAGAATTTGTAATTGACATGTATTTTATGCACCAGAACTTTATGTGTTAGTTTTAATACCTCCTTTAAACCTTCAAAGCTTCAGTTACGACTTTATTCTTCCAAGACTAAATAGTTAACTATAGCAAATTTTGGTAAGTGCAAATTGTTGTGTGCATTAGAATTCGGTTTTTGTTATTGTTTTTGTAATTTACGTCCTCCAACGTTAAGTCATATCGGACGATGAATTAAGTGGGTAAAATGATGCTCAAATGTGTCCAGGGTCCATGGAGCTTAGAGCTATCCGACATTTATCTTTAAGGATAATGGAAAACCCCGGAAAAACCTTATCTAGGTAACTCATCCTGACCGAGATTCGAATTCAGGGCCTCTTGAACGTGAGGCAGACACGCTACGATATATACCGATATATACCGAGGCGTATATATTGAATAGCGAAGCGCTGTCACACACATCGCCGCAGTGATAAATTAACATCGCTTATGTCAATCCAATTTCATCGGGATTATAAGCTAATATTCAAACAAGATTAACGGCCGGAAATGCATCGAAGCTACGTTTTAACCAAGCATCTCCTGCACAGAGCTGTGTTTAAAGTCTCTTCCTTAAGCACAGTTCTGGAAAATATCTGAGTTTCTCATTGATAGCCTATGATAGGAGACATTATTTCAATCCTATATCACATATCAGTGTGTTTACATTATTAAAAAGATAGAATGCCTTGTTCAGAGATCCAAGTCCTCAAGACAAATGAATCAGTGTCGAAACTTTCGCAGGTTCATCCCTCGTATACTTCAAAAATACTGTCGCGGCGAAAAGCAGAGAAATTTCGGTGCCGAGAGATAAGCGCGGCTTGAGTACACAAGGAGCCTGCAGATAAAGATAACAGGCGGACAGTGCTTGCATAAGCAGATAAACATAGCGCTTGAGATAAGTAACTTGCCGGTCCAGATATGGTTTCACGTAAGTACTGTTCTAGTGATATCTCGATTGACAGAGAATAGTTGATTTTCTTATTTCCTCGAGAAGTCTCTCGAATTTATCAATGAGGTATTTAAGAGAGCCACGACTCGTCAAGAGTCAGCCGTGAGTTGTAAAACAGTGAGGCGAGCAGTAAACAGCTGTAAAGTGTTGTTGTAACGAGAGCTGTTTGTGTCATCGTCCTTGGAAGATTGTGTTGCATATGTGATGTAATGTTGTTACGTGAGAATTAAACAGTGTACTTCTACGGAACTAAAGAACATTTTAGAATTTCGGCAAATTGGACTTTTAATTCTACGAATCCACAAAGTCACAATACACCCATTATTATTTTCAGTGCTTAGGCCTTTTAGCTCGTTCGGAAGTTACCCTTGCTCAGTCTGTATCTCCTTGGTCGATCCATGCTCCTTCCTCGTAGCCTGTATTTTATTAAGAGATTTGACGATCGGTCTTCTGTCATTCTATTAACAGAATCTTCCTATCTACCTAACACCTTTCAATTTACCCGTAAGTTTAAAAAATACCCAAATTCACTGTGGAATATCATTTCCTTTTCTATCTATAACGTCTCTCAAAACTTTTATTTCAATCTTTTCCAGCCTTGTTTTCTATTGGTTAGCTATTGTCCATTCCAAATACAAGAGTAGAAACAACTATCTCTTAGCACATGTTAATACAGAAAATCATGACAAATTAGCTACTCTTTCGAATAAAGTTCTAGAGACCAGCATCCGTCAATGACTTCATTGATTTCAAATTAGCACTTTGGAAGTTCCCTTGATCGTAAACAATGCATCATATCTTAGTATACATGATTTTTTATTTCTAATCAAGATAGTTTAAGATATATTGTCCTCAATGTCACCATGTTTTACTGTTATCTTCGCATGTCAGTGACAGCTTGCAAGGAAATATGATTGATAAATGTGCAAGGTAACTTTCAATGGAGAATTCCACAAAACCACGTCATTGAAAGTAAGGAATGGGATTGCTGGGGGCTCTCGGCTCTGAGAAGTCAAAGATTTCGCATATTCCTGGAGGTTTTCATAACCTGTTCTTTGAAAGAAAAAATTACTCAAGCAATTAAATGTTCAAAATAAACACATCTTAGTAGCGTATATTAGCAATATCTGCATTATATTAATAGAAAGAAATTATAAAATTGCCTAAACCATTTGAAACCACTTTAAATATCAAAATATAAACAATGTGTCATCATTTAAAAACTCTGTGTGCGTGTGTGTATTGTGTAAAGAAAGGGAGCACTATCCAAAGTAATTATTTTAACACGCACTTAGTTGGTTTTAACAGCACAGAGCTTACAGTCGATCAGTCATGATGAAAATGTAATACTGCTCAAAGCAACTCATATTGCACCTGTTTCGAGATGAAGCCGACTGTTAAACATACTGGAAAGCATAGCAAATCAGAATGTAAATCACGAGTGACCTTTCGTTAGACTATTAAACAACCTAAATACAATGAAATAAAGTAATACAGAACAAGGAATAAGTTAAGTATAGTGATTTCTTTGCAAAGCTATGCTCTTAAACATTTTATAAAATTTTTAAAATACAAAAATATACGTTAACAAACACTAAAATATGTGATACTGACAGAAACATAAAGACGTATAATTACGAGGGCTGTTGAATAAAGAATAATCATAATTCTCTTACGGTCATAATTTTTTGCACTAAAATTCTATCTTATATTCTGTTAGCTTAATGTGAAACAAACATGCCGTAGTAGATTAATTTTTGGTACTCCTGGTTCCCGCCTGTGAGAACCAGACAAGTTAGACATGTTCAGTAACACCTACCGCTGCAATGGAGGTAACGCGCGAGGAACAGTATGCGACTTTGAAATTCTGCTTTCGTCTCAACAAATCTTCAGTTGAGTCCTAAACAATGTCACAGGAGGCCTATGGAGAGTCTGTTCTTCCCTACAGCACAGCTCGAAGGTGGTTTTAAATGTTTAAAGAGGAGAGACAATCAATTTCAAAGGAAGGTGGACCCGATGCTCCAGTTACTGCTCTTACGGAAGAAAACATCAACACTGCTGTTGCCATTGTGAGAGAGGATCGACGAATTACCTTAAGATCACTTTCTGAAATAATGAACATTTCATTGGGTGCCACCCACACGTTGGTGGCAGAAACATTACACATGAGACGTGTTTGTGCGCAATGGGTTCCAAGACTGTTGATTCCTGAACAAAAGGACATTCGCATGCAGATCAGCATGCAGTTAAAGTTGATATTAGAGGAAGATCCGGAGTTTCTTTCAAACGTAATCACTGCTGATGAAACTTGGCTACATCATTTTCATTCTGAGAGCAAACAGCAACGGTCAGTGTGGAAATCTCCTTCATCACCAACCCCCAAAACCAAAAGTGGTTGTTTCTGCTGGGAAAGTTACGGTCATCTCATTCTTTGACATTCATGGAATGGTTTATCAGCATGTTGTACCTGCACACACATCAGTAACTGGACAATACTACAGGGATGTCCTGAAAACATTGTAAGTCCATATCAGGCGCAAAAGACCACATTTCCATGAAGCAGGCTGGATGCTGCACCACGATAATGTGCAGCCGCATATTGCCAACGTTGTTGCTGAATATCTTGCAAAAATCAATGTGAAGTGCATCCCTCACCCTCTCTATAGATCCGGATTTAGCCCGATGTGACTTTTTTCTATTCCCTAACTTAAAGAAACGCCTTCTTGGGAGGCTTTATCCATCATCAGAAGCAGTGGTGTAGGCTGCGGAGGTGATTTTGAAGGATCTCTCAATAATGGTTTCCAGTATGTCTTTGAAGACTGGCAGAAATGCTGGGACAAGTGCATCGCATTCAGGGGAGAATATTTTGAGAAGAACAATGAAAATTATGAGGATGAGTAAAGGTACGCTGTCCAAAAAAAAAAAAAAAAAAAAAAAAAAAAAAAAAAAAAAAAAAAATTATAAGGCTACAAATAACGAGAAGGTTTACTTAAATTGTTACCGATTTCTCCGTAAATAAGTTCATCATTGTCACCACCACCAGTAAAATGAGACTGCCATAAACTTAGTGCGAAAAACAAACGCTAATTCAATGATTAACTCTACAGCAAGGTAGAGGTGGGCGATCATCCTACCGAAACAGGAAGGAGATGTAGTCAGCATTACGAATACTCAGCCGGAAAGATCACTTTCTTGACTGGGGTTCGCTCCTCAATTTCCTCATGATGCTGCGTGGGTACCGGTCCTATACCGAGGACCGCACCCCAAAGGGGTGGGATTGATCCCGAGCACATTCCGTGGCAGGGAACCAAAGCACAAGGCTCTGCCACGGCGCAGGAGTTACTTGGCATTCATATTTTATGATAAGGGAGAACCCCGGAAAAACTTTATTTATATAACTCACCCTGACCGAGATTCGAACTCGGACCTTTGATTGTGAGATAGAGACACTACCTCCTATGCTACAGAGGACTACTTATATAGTGTTGTAGCTTTATTACACTATTAATGGTTTACAGTGTATCAGTGTTCAATTAATTTTCAATGAATTTTGTATTCTCCCTTTTAGCTTTTCATTCATAACATTGTCAGTGTTGCTGAGCCGCTTCCACGGGATTCCAGTCCAACCTACGAACGCCAGAAAGCGACGTCGCCAGTCCTATGCTCGCTGTAAATTTATTTACATATTTGTTATAAAAAACATTCACCAAAAAGCGCGCCTCGATAGCGTAGATGGTAGCATGTGCCTCACGTTCAAGAGGTCCCGAGTTCGAATCTCGGTCAGGGTGAGTTACCTAGATAAGGTTTTCTCTTGGGTTTTCCCTTATCCTTAAAGACGAATATCAGGTAACTCTAAGCTCTATGGAACCTGGGCTCATTTGAGCGTCATTTCACCCATTCCATTCATCGCCCGATAAGACTTAACGTTGGAGGACATACATTTTTAAAAAAAATCATCAAAGAAGGTGTCCATCTGTATATTTTCCGTTTAACATCATAGATGTCCAAAATTGCTTTAACATAAAGTTTACTTGCAAGAATACAAGAACATGTACGTGTAAAAGGCAGACCGCTGTCTTTTGTAGTGCACCCTTTTTGATTTGTTCAACTGAAACAGAGGAAAGAACAAAACTTCAGAACTGAATTACTAAAATACTGAAAGAAATGCAAATGAACAATACAAAACATCCAGTCAACGGTTAAAGCTTAAAAAAAAAAAAAAACTCTTATTAAAGTTCTCTGTATTTCAGTAATAATGTACAAAAGTTCACGGGCTATTCAAGATGTGCAAATATCTCAAAGATGCGGCATTTTAATTCAAATAGTTTAAAAGCGTATTTTGGAGAGGGAGAGAGAGAGAAGGGGGAGAGAGGGAGAGTAAGAGAAGAAATTTACTCCACGTGAAGGGTTTTGGTGTGTGGGGAATTTGAAAAATATTTCCATGTTTCGTCCTTGAAAAGGACTGTGCCCTTATGCACAGTTTGAATTTAATTTACCGCTTCGTTTCTGATTTAACTGTTCAGACACACACATGTAAGCTTTCTTTTGAAAATATTTGTTTTTAACGTAGAAAGATACGTTTTCGGTGAAATCTCGACAGCGAATTTTTGAATGGTGTGCAATAGTTCCTCCGCCTATCATAAGTAAATGCTGAATGAAGTAAAAAGTTGAAATTGGATTACTCAACACAGGGATTTCAAATTGTACACGTTTTCTAAGAACTGAATTCCTTATCTGAAAAAATGTATGTAGTACGGACGCAATTAGTTATCTGTTTAAGAGCTCTTAGTGATTGATAAAGTGGGGATATCAGATACTCCTTTGTTGCCACTTGACTGAACAAAAGTTCAAAAGATAATGCAATCGTATAAAAGGTATAAAGGCACTTCCTACTTACTCCTGAGTGAAGAAGAGGCTTTATCTCCCAGAACGTAAGCTGCAAGCCACTCACTCCCTCAGAACTGTGGATCCGCGTCAATGTGTACGGCGGTTCGGGTTTTGACCTGACCTCGAGGTTTTAGAAGTTTTTCCTCGTCGAGGGGCGAATGCTGCGGTAGTTTCTCATCAATCCAATTTTTTTCTACAATTTCCCTTTAATGCCATAAAGAGATGTAGAAGCTTGCTTAAATGAAAGAGTATTTAGTACTCTCCGTTAACACTAGAGAGTTGCTATGTCGTTGTGTCGTTCATCACCGTCTCCAGGCAGCTCCATTAGTGAGAGGGGTGTTTGTTCCTGAAACTGTTAAAAATTAATGAAATAAATAAACATTTATTGTGATTGAGCTATAAGCAATAGACAACGTCATGAAATACATAAAATATTAAATGTATAATCCTCTCCTCCATTACAGAAATATTTACAAAAGGGTATTGCTGACTCCTAATGTGTACAGATAAATAACAAATATTTATACAAGTTTTAACCAACATTGGTTACAGCTTTATAAGCACGTGCGCACAAACACACGGAAATAATGTACCTAGGAGTGACATTAACGAAAATCAACAAAACACACTATATCAAAAAACTCCAAATTGAAAAAGTCGCAACTACGTGCCTAAAACTCTTATCCAGAACAGGGAAAGAAGGACTAACAACAAAATCCCGCATACAACTATACAAAACAATAGTAAGACCAATATTTACATATGCTGCAATAGCACTATGGCCAATCACAACTCAGTCAAGAAAAGAATTGCCTGTCTTGAAAGAAGATGTTTAAGAATATCATTAAAACTACCACCTTGGTCAAAAAAATAATGAAATCCACGACTTATCCAAAACCATACCCATAACAGACGAAATCAAAAAATACACTAACAAATATATGCAAAACGCTGAGGACCGACCACATAGACATAGACTCATTGAAAACGCAAAGCAATTCAGACCAGTACACCTGCATAAAAGAACCATCCTAAGTGACCCACCTCTACTTACCATCATCAAAGAATATGAAGAAAACATCGAAGATGAGCAAGAGCGAATAAAAGAACATCTAGACCTACTTCTCAGAATGACTACAAATCCAGCTTAAACCTCTACCTCCATCTCTATCTCTACCACAACATTAATGTAACACAATAAATAAATAAATAAATAAATAAATAAATAAATAAATAAATAAATAAATAAATAAATAAATAAATAAATAAATAAATAAATAAATAAATAAATAAATAAATAAATAAATAAATAAATAAATAAATAAATGAATGAATGAATGAATGAATGAATGAATGAATGAATGAATGAATGAATGAATGAATGAATGAATGAATGAATGAATGAATGAATGAATGAATGAATGAATGAATGAATGAATGAATGAATGAATGAATGAATGAATGAATGAATGAATGAATGAATGAATGAATGAATGAATGAATGAATGAATGAATGAATGAATGAATGAATGAATGAATGAATGAATGAATGAATGAATGAATGAATGAATGAATGAATGAATGAATGAATGAATGAATGAATGAATGAATGAATGAATGAATGAATGAATGAATGAATGAATGAATGAATGAATGAATGAATGAATGAATGAATGAATGAATGAATGAATGAATGAATGAATGAATGAATGAATGAATAAATAAATAAATAAATAAATAAATAAATAAATAAATAAATAAATAAATAAATATAAATGAATGAATGAATGAATGAATGAATGAATGAATGAATGAATGAATGAATAAATGAATAAATAAATAAATAAATAAATAAATAAATAAATAAATAAATAAATAAATAAATAAATAAATAAATAAATAAATAAATAAATAAATAAATAAATAAATAAATAAATAAATAAATAAATAAATAAATAAATAAATAAATAAATAAATAAATAAATAAATAAATAAATAAATAAATAAATAAATAAATAAATAAATAAATAAATAAATAAATAAATAAATAAATAAATAAATAAATAAATAAATAAATAAATAAATAAATAAATAAATAAATAAATAAATAAATAAATAAATAAATAAATAAATAAATAAATAAATAAATAAATAAATAAATAAATAAATAAATAAATAAATAAATAAATAAATAAATAAATAAATAAATAAATAAATAAATAAATAAATAAATAAATAAATAAATAAATAAATAAATAAATAAATAAATAAATAAATAAACAAACAAACAAACAAACAAACAAACAAACAAACAAACAAACAAACAAACAAACAAACAAACAAACAAACAAACAAACAAACAAACAAACAAACAAACAAATAAATAAATAAATAAATAAATAAATAAATAAATAAATAAATAAATAAATAAATAAATAAATAAATAAATAAATAAATAAATAAATAAATAAATAAATAAATAAATAAATAAATAAATAAATAAATAAATAATATTGTGACTTTGTGGGTTCGTGAAATTAAAAGTCCAATCGCACAAACTCAAAATGTTCTTTATTTCCACCGAATTACAGTTGGAACACTTGCCGATTACATAGAATTACATAGCGCACACAATTACAATTCACCAGTTCGTCTGTCACAGGTCCGCTCCACACTCACAATTACGTACAAATCCTCTGATACACGTACACAGTCTTCCAGTCCATTCGCTAGCACGACGCTCCTCACGGCTGCTCACCAAGAACTGAACTCTCTCCAGCCCGGCGCGTCGCTTATATAAGACCAACTGACCTATCTAAAAGGTTCCGGGTTAGATGAAATATCCCGACTGTTCCAGACGTCAGGGGGAGGGGAAAGAGGCGGCCAGCGACCAGTGACACTTACCTAACCATCCCCTCTGTTAGTGACACGAGATAAATAGGTAGGCGTGGTCTGAATGCCTCCTGTCCCGCACTCAGCCGTCAGTTGGTCGTGCCTTCCGATAATTGGGTGACAATATCCTTGAGATGCCAACCCTGATTTTGTACACACCATCGCATGATGGTGAGAAGCAAATACATTACTTGCCGATGATGTCTGTGGAATTTCCTGTATTGTCAGAGATTTAACTCCAGAGATTGCTGGAAATATTTCGTACACCTTGTTTTTCAAAACTCCCCACAAGAAAATGTCTGATGCTGTTAGTTCTGGTGAACGCACAACGACTGCATATTATACCGTGAGATAGTATGGGAACAACCTTAAGAATCTGCATGGTAACGTCAGATGTGTGAACAGTGTTGCCATCTTTTTGACAATAAATCTTACTTCTATCATGTAAAGGAATGGAATTGATAAATGGCAATACTGAACAACATCATGCAGAATTGACAGTCAAGACTCAACGGGCTCAGTTTTAAAAAGGAATTGCCTGATAATTGCACTGCACTGTTACTTTTGAACTGTACAGTGATGCAGGTATAGCATTCGGTATTATTTTTTGTCCAGTAAGGCCAGTTCTGATTACTCACATATCCGTTGAGATGAAAATAAGTCGAAGATATCAGAAGTGCAATTCACCAAGGTTAGAAAATCGTAGCAAAGTAGAAGTCTCCACATTATCTCTTTTTTCTGGGTTTTCCCAGGTCGCTAAGCGAATGATAGGAAATTATATTTACTTTACATTCTCCGTTCCACTTCTTTTCATTTCATTCTCTCCCTGCGGTCTTTCCAGGTAGCATGAGTTAGCGAAGTCGCCGGTGATGTTTGTCGCTGTGGTCGACCCACCACCATTTCAGGGGGGCTTGCTTGTCGGACCTTGCTGGCTATCGGCGGGCTCTCTATCGCAATCTGGAACTCCGTAGGGCTCAAAATTCTGTCTGCACGTGTAAAGTACCGACCAGGTACCTACCAGGCTATAGTGCCGCCTGAGATAGGTTCTGGCCGCCTGTAGGTTATTTTGATCTTATCCTTCCTCCCGGAGTCGGGAGCACAATAAGCTCTGAGATGCAGTGCCGGAATTTCCGCCGTGATAGACAGCCATGGACTGGCGTCAAGTTGATAATGTGTGTAGTGTTTAACGCCCGCTTTTACTACATACGGCACCGCAGGCGGTGACACCGATGATGCATGAGATGAAGATGGAGCACCGGTGGAATGAGATGGTGGGGGAAAGCGGAGGTCCCGGACAAAACCCGCCCCAACGCCGTGTTGTCCACCACAAATCTCACTTTGCGGTCGCCTGTGATCGAACCCGGGCCGCCTTGGTGAGAGCCAAGCGGTCTAACCACTGAGCCACGGCGTGGCCGTCAAGTTGATAAGCTCACAGCATAGTTCAGGCAAAAGTCAGCTTTCCAGTTCCTTACAAAATAACCTCTTTTTTTGCCTCCTATTTCGAAGGTTTGATCATGTTTCATATTATTTTTTCTAATTTTGATTTTTGAGGTTATGTTATAGAAATTTTTAACTAGCATAGATAAGGATACTGTAAGTTAAGGCATTCTCCAGTCTTCTTTTAAATGCGTTACCAAATAATGTTTGTGAACCAAGATATTTTTACTTATTCTTTTATAAACTAGTTGATATGTTTACGCCATTTAGTTCAGTTGTTTTATAATGTAAATAAAAAATAATGGAAACTGGCATATACAGGTACAGATGTGGGTTAACCAAACGATGTGAGTCTACTTTTACCATGCCCAGTGTCTCGTGTTTACAATTCACATAACGGTACTGGATACACGGATATTTCAAAGTGTGTGAGTGCTACTTTAGAAAGTGATTTGGTACTTGAAGTCAGAGGTGGATTCAGAACTCTGTGAAAGAAGGATCAAATTTTGTCAGTAATGTTGGCATTTTTGCTCCCTATAGTGCTGCAGTTTTCCACACTTTCTGTCCAGTTGAACGTGGAAATGACTAAGAAATCATTTATTTCACAAATTAAATTCTGCACAAGAACTCACATGAAGGAAGATTATATAGCATATATATATATATATATATATATATATATATATATATATATATCGACTTACTGATACATATTTTTGCAACATGGTGAAATGTTTTTAATTCTCTATGCTTTGTATGAAATTAAATTTTAAAAATAATAATTCATGATGAGGTAAGTCTCCACTAACTTTCAGGGCTCCAAATTATGACCCCAAATTGTAAATCGCACTTTTTGCTCAACATTATATACTTATGTACATTATTTTCTCTGTGTTATAATTAATGTTTATGTTGATCACTTACATAAATTTGTATAAAACGCTCTCAAGTATTAATTACCTTATTTGGAAAAGGCGGATCTTTTGATTTCCCGAAGTGATAATATGACTCTGTAGCGGACCTGTTTCATAGACATACCTCTGAATTCGGAGGTTTTCGTGAAATTGAGGAGGTTTATGTGGAATGTAAGCTTTAAAAATCACTTAATACATACATATCACATTATGACCCTTTCCAAACTAGAGAGATGGCACGAGCCTGGTAGCACAGAATACATCCAGAAAAATTAGATTTTTCCTGAGTTGTGATCGGATTAAACTGTAAAATTTCTAATTTATTTTAATACTCGATTAAATAAAATTAACACACACCTTTGTCTAATTTATTAATGTGGAAATGGTTGAAAAAATATGGATACAATATTTAAAAGATTAAAATAAATCAATTTGTATCTACTGTCCACCAACGCAAAGCCAGCCTCGGTAGCGTGGTGGTAGCATGTCTGCCTCACGTTCAAGAGGTCCCGAGTTCGAATCTCGGTGAGCATCATTTCATCAATTTCATTCATCGTCCGATATGACTTAACGTTGGAGGACGTAAATTACAACAACAATCAACGCAAAGTAAGTCCCTGAGAGGAATGTGCCACCCATTGCCACCTTACACAGTAGGATAAGGACAGCGAATGTATGTGACAGAGAACGCGTGCAACACAAGGAGCACAACAGTTAAAGAAAACATGCACCTTGTTCACCCTGTACACTAAAACTAAGAAGATTTATTCACAAAAGTAGAAGTCATCAGAATGTTTTTGAATGGTCTGTAACTGAACTGACATGGGGTGTCATAAACATATCTAGGGAGGGTGTGGGAACCTTCCCCTACCCCCCTGCGTCTCAGGCTCCGGAGACTTTCTTTGATCAGGTAAACCGTAGTGGTAAGCGCGAAAGCACTCCTGAAAGTGTAATGCCCGATTTCACCAACAGATCTTAAGACTTAACACAGGTTTAGCAATAGTTAAAACAAAAATTGCATTTCACCAACAAGTGTTAGCGTAACACTCTTGTTAAATCTCTTGTTAAACTAACAAGTCAAATTTCTCATGTTAAGTCCTTAACAATTGTAAATAGTCAATATGGCGAGCATGAACTCAGCTATTGATGTCGATTTGATATATTTAAGGCCGTCTAAATGGCATTCGTAATAGAGTACGGCCTATGACGAGAAATGATTTTGAGGAGCTAGCCGAAGAAAAAATTTTACGGAGGTATAGACTGTCGAAACCTGTTGCTATGAAGGTTACTGCGGAAGTACAAGAGAGGTTAGAACATTCATCGAAAGGAATATGGCGATCTCGCCTTTGCTTCAAGTATTAATAACCTTGCGATTTTATAATTCACTGAATTATGTGGATAATACATTGTCCACCTCCCGTCTTGAAACCTTCAAGTTACTTGCCCTTCTTCGCTCCTCTTTTTAAATTTACGTAATACTGACAAGTTGTTTGGTGCTTGTAGAAGTGACACATGCATTTAAATTAAATTCGTTTCCAATATTTTTCCCGTGACATCTTTCTCTTTTACATTCCCCGCATCCGTCCTCTTATTTTCCACGATATCCTTACACTTCGCCAACATTTCAATTAACAATTCTTTCTCTATCAATGAGAAATTTGTCTCACGGCTTTATTTATGATTTTGCTCATCCGCCATTTTTCAGCTTGTGCAGACGAAAATGAAAACAAACACGCATCGCAGTACGTTCAGAAAATAATACGACTCATCCATAGCCTTCTATAGCTGTAATATTTACAAGTTTCTTGGCGTTAACACGTGTTTTTTAACATTTTCAGAAAACAGGTTGGTGAAATGCAAGAAATTTTAGATTAGTGTTAGCGCTGTGACAATTGTTACGTTACATTTGTTAACGTCGATTTTAACATCTGTTGGTGAAATCGGGCATAAATGGGACAAAAGAGGAGCACGCTTCTAGACAGGCGTTACAGATGCAACTTTATCGTAAACAAGGAGGGCGTAAAATACAATCTTTTTCTGATAACATTTTATGACTGCTGATATCAAAGTTGGAACATGTTTGTACACCACCCACAAAATAGGGCTCGTTCACCGTATAGTTAACTGCTCGCATCCCATTCCGAAATGTTATATCGTACACAGTACCAAGAGAGATTTCTTATTTTGTGTAAAAATGCTTCCAAACTGCACGTAATTTGGACGTAATTTAAATTCGTGTCCACAGATTACTTCTGTTCACATTCATTCTGTAGTGTGTGTTCTTTTTCTATCGCTTACCCAGTGTAACAAGGACAAATGCCTAATTCCACCTAAAAATGAAATATCGGATTTCGTAGGAAGTACACGTTTTGTGGTCAACTGAATGTAACAAAAAGCAGTGTGCTTGTGGAGGATGAGCCCAATCACTAATTAACTACATTAGTGGTGGCTGCTGTCTCTGGACACCTTACATGTTTTCTATACCGGAGCTGTCCTAAGTTTATAGGGCAATATAGAACCATGTGTACGTGTGCGACATCATTGGCTGTTTAGCCTTGCAACTCTCTGCGGATGAAAAATATAGTTCGCATATTATTTTTAAGGACTTTACATCTAATGTAAAATATATAAACAGCATCACACTATTACAAATACAACAGTCAAAGAGCAATTCATTAGTATGTTATTTGGTAAATGTAAGCGTAATTTGTATATATTAATCAGAGTGCACGCTGCGCTTGTAAAGCTTAAAAAGAAGTGGGAAGTCAATCAGTTTATACATGGCGGCTTCGATAAAATATGTAAAACATCACAAAGGGAAATTTTTATAAAGTGTAGAAAATCAAATTATATTGAACGTGTTTTGCAAGTTGTGTGAAAAGTATCCAACATTAGCAATTGAGGACGTTGTTAGTTTGTCAGCAGAATTAAGCGTACCAAGTATCAATGCCGCTCGAAGTGAGGTTGTGAAAACAGGCGGGCCATCCACTCCAGGAAAGCACCCAAAAAATAATGAAGCCAATTGTGCAAAATGAATGTGATGAATTTGTTAAAAGTGTTATTCGTCGAAAGGTTCATAGCTCCTTTGAAAGAAACGAGCCACCGCAATTACAAGAGTGATTCAAAAGCAGTAAACAATGATCCCATTTAGCCGAGCTTTGAAGCAAGAGCTTCTACACCATTCTTCGCGACATAAGTTTTGAATTTGTGAACAGAAACAGAAAAAAATATAATTGTTGAGCATGAAGGTATATTATTGTGGCGAAAGAATTATCAAAGTAAAGTTCGGAAGTGGAAATCGTTTAAGGAATTTTCCCGTTGTCAGACTCCAATTAGGTTCGTAATATATATATATATATATATATATATATATATATATATATATATATATATATATATATATATATATATATATATTCAGTTGCATGCCAGTAGAATTTTCAAGTCATTGCCAAAGTGGCTACATGCAGTTATTTAGCACTGTTATTCCGCAGAAATATACTTTCCTTATCTTTTAATTTATAAATGAGGCGAAGTTATGTGATGAAATCAAATATCCACTATCTGTTTTAAGTATTCAGTCACTTTTTAGCGTAAAAAAGGAAAAATATATTACACAGTAGACACAGCTTTGCATTTAATCTTAACGTAAAAGTGCTACCATTAAGCTAATCAAACATAGAATACGGCGAAGCGAAACTTTTCAAGTTCGTTGACAGCGCATATGCACGACACGTGGTTGATAAAATGGCGCGACTATTCCCTCCAATCACAGTCGCCGGCGGAGTAATACATCTTCCCACTTTGTTTACTACATCATATTTGATGCTGCACCAAGACCGAAGGCACGCTTGCCACAGGACATTTTATTTCTATAATGTTTATTTATTACATAATGAAGAAGTTATTTAATTTATACTCACACTAATCAGACCAGTTTGCTTGAGGATTCTAATATGAGTATCCTCTATTCCTGTATACTTTAATTTTATTATGTATATTATGTATATAACGCCACAATTTTTATAGCACTAACTGTGCTGAGCAATTGAAATAAAAAATTCAACCCCCCTCAAAAAAAAAACTTACGATGGCTCCGGCGTGGAAAGAGTACTCAGGGGAAAAAAATCACAACTGTTCCTATAGTACCTTTACATTTTGTAGAGTGTATATCGAGAGGATTGACTGACGTAGACTCATGTTCGGCAGGTTCGAGTTAGATTCCCAACTCAGTAGGCAATAGATTATTTACTTCCACGATTTCTTTTTGTCTTTCATTTCCTTTCTCTCAGGATTCTAGAGCTAGACGGGATGGATAGTATGCGATGTAGCTACATAACGGATGTGCGGCGACGATACAACTGCTTCCTTCCTGACATGGACCCATTGCCCAAAAGATCCGTGAAGATAGGGAAGATATCGGAAACTTTGTTGGGCATAACGCTATCAGATCTGACCACCCTTAGTGCTCTCTCGCCTCATCCCTTTTTCGTGGAGGTTTAATAGACTGAATAAGCCTAGCCTTGGCCTTGGGTAAAATTCTATATCTCTAACCGCTTTGTATATCTCTCATGGTGCTGTGGTTCGTATGAGCAATGTTGAACCTTTTTACAAGCAAATTATGCAATTATTAGTAAATGGAAATGCGTACAATATGCATGGAGCGATGGTTATAAAATATACTTGGGAATTACTCAGCAGGATTTAGGAAATAACGCACTACATTAGACCAGATTTTTATATTACGATAAATACTGGAAAAGTTTTATGAATATGACAGACAGCTTCATCATCTGTATGTAGATTTTAAACAGGCGTACGATAGCGTGGATAGAGCTAAAATGAGAGAGTTCGGAATACTACCGAAACTGGTGAGATTGACAAGAATGACTTTGGAATTGACAAGATGCAGGGTTAGAATGGAGCAAGATTTATCAGGTATGTTTACCGTGGAGAGGGGTTTGAGACAACATATGCTATCTCCACTACTGTTTAATTTAGCACAGGAAAATATAATCCGACAATTACCCATAAACCCTGGAGGAACCATACTTTCCAGATCAGTACAAATAGTGGCATATGCTGACGATGTGGCAATTCTCGCAAGGAATATAAGAGCTCTTGAGGAAAGTTATGTAGTGTTGGAAGAGAAAGCACAAGATCTAGGATTGGTAGTGAACGTTAGTAAAACCAAATATATGAAGATGGGAGGTGATGGGGATGCAAGAAGAAGGGAACCTACAGTTAAATTACATGAGAAAGAATATCAAAGAGTGGAAAAATTTAAATACCTGGGATCTATAGTAACAGTAGATAATAACACATCAGTGGAAATTCAGGAAAGAATAGTAAGTGGTAACAGATGTTTCTATGCCTTGCAGAATATGTTTAAATCAAGGAATGTCAGTAGGAATACTAAAATTAAAATATATACAACTGTACTGAGACCAATCATAATGTATGGTTCAGAAAGCTGGGTGTTGACAACCAGAGAAGAACAATGGTTATTACGGTGGGAAAGGAAGATTTTGAGAAATATATTTGGAGTGATAAGGGACCTGGACGGATGGAGAATGCGGACCAACTTGGAGTTACAGTGCCTATTTGGACAACCAAATATAGTAGTGAAAATTAAACAAGGAAGAATAAGGTGGATTGGCCATGTGCAGAGAATGCGGGAAACCAGTGTTGTTAAGAAGATATTCATAGGAAAGCTGGATGGCAGAAGGAGAAGAGGAAGACCCAGGAAAATATGGATAGATGATGTAGAAGATGACTTGAGAAAGTTGAGGGTTAAAGGCTGGAGAAGAAAAGCAGAGGACTGAGTAGAATGGAAGAGGGTGGTTAGGGAGGCCGAGGGCCTACATGGCCTGTAGCGTCAACTATCATCACCCTCATCATCATCATCATCATCATCATCATCATCATCATCATCATCATCATCATCATTATCATCATCACAATATGCAGACTAGTGTGTATTTATGTACTTAGTTCAAGTGGTGTTATTAACCTGCTTTTGCACACTTTGGCAGGATGTGGTTTGCAGGATTTCCCACACTACTTACACACGTCAGTCTCATTGGGGTCATGGTAGTTACTTTTACTGCACAACTTGAGAAGACCATGAACGCTGAAGAGTATCACGGCAGGCAAACCTTATACACTGAGTCCTTCCATTCTGACATAGCGCTTGTTTGATAGAAATATCTCCATATTTTGATTTTCTTCGCTAGCAGTTTTCTTGGTACTTTCTGTAGCCTATTTATTACTAACTCCTCGATGTTGATTTAGTCCGTAAGTGGGTCCTGATAGTGCATGCTGTGCAAGATATATACATAGCTTTCACTCTTTCTAAGAACACTCTTTCTATTTATTTATTATTTATTGAAAGATATTCCCACTGTTCTATTGCATGTGGCATGGTTGATAAAAGGATTTTAAGGGATAAATTATGATCAGAATGGAAGGGGTTTAAAAATACATACAAGGTGCTAAAAGGTGTTGATAAATTGACTATATTTAGTTTTAAACCTATTACTTAAACTTCCTTTGTCTCGCTTATTAGGTACAGTATGTGCCAAAATATAGAGTACTGGAACTTATGTTACTCTTATTGTCATTAACTTACGTATCGAGATGATAGTGTAAATTTTCCAAATGTGCTCCATTGCGCTGTAGGCAGTGTTCATAACGATCACGCAGATTTTCCAACATATTCTGGAACGCAGGTTGTTGCAGAGTCCCGAAGAACGAGACGATCTCCTGACGTAATGCCCACACAGTTTTGGGTGGATCTGGATAACTGAAAACTTTCTCCTTTAACATTCCCCACACGTAAGCATCAGGTGGTGTGAGATCGGGGGAATGTGGTGGGTAGGGGAACTCAGCCCCGCGGGAAATTACTCGTCCTGGAAAGGTTTCTTGCACCATAGCCATAAACCATCGTGCGGTGTGGCAGATCGCCCCGTCTTGTTGGAACCGCTGTCTATTCATCTGCATGTTTCTAGCACGACAAAATCTTCTTTGATCCTGAATAAATGACCTGATCGCCATGTTGCTATAGCGTTCCTGGTTAGCAGTAAGGTGTGCACCATCATCATTCACTATGAAATATGGACCAGCATACCGTTTCCTGACATTGCACACCAAAATCGTCACACGCACACCATGTAGCGGTTTCTGGACTGTAGTGTCTGGCCTCTCGAAACCAAGAGAGTTGTTTGGCGATTGATAAAACCGTCCAAGTGAATGTGACTTTCGTCGGAGAACCACACATTGAACAAGAAATCTGGATCCTCGTACATCATGGCCAAAAATCGTGCACAATATTCTACCCTGACATTCCTATCGTGCTCAGTCAGTCGTTGAGCAACCTGTATTCGGTAACGGAGTGACGTATTTCTGATGTTTAATTTCAGGGATGTTCGCCGAAGACTTCGTTTTGGAGACTGCAACACCTGATAGAAGACACGTCCATGATTTTCATTTGTGGACACAGTTACTGACCTACCAGACCTTCCCTTGCATTGACACAATACACTACCCATACGATGAATTTTTTTAACAACAGATAGCATTCCTGTGTTGCTACGTGCTGGCTTATTGAGGTGTTCACGATATTTCTCCGTCGCGAACCCATTGTCACTTCCAATCACAGAGCTCAACATTCTTTACACAACTAACTATACATCATGGCGATGTGACAATACGCAGACGCCCAGGCATGGGCTTGCGCATTGCACGAAAATGAGTACTGTATATTTTGGCGCATACCGTATTAATAATTAATACACTTATTTCATTGGATTACACACAATATTTCAACGTGTATGGGTTGGCACTTTGAGCTCTTTAGACACTTATATATAAATTGTGCGACAGCTATATAACCAATGGGGCAAATATTTTGTCGGCACTCGTACAGGGAAATCAAAGTTGCAAAGATTTCCACATTTGAAAACATATGTATTTTCTAATACATAGGTATATCCTACAGATTCCCTACAGATTATTATTATTATTATTATTATTATTATTATTATTATTATTATTATTATTATTATTATTATTATTATTATTATTATTATTATTATTATTATTATTATTATTATTATTATTATTATTATTATTATTATTATTATTATTATTATTATTATTATTATTATTATTATTATTATTATTATTATTATTATTATTATTATTATTATTATTATTATTATTATTATTATTATTATTATTATTATTATTATTATTATTATTATTATTATTATTATTATTATTATTATTATTATTATTATTATTATTATTATTATTATTATTATTATTATTATTATTATTATTATTATTATTATTATTATTATTATTATTATTATTATTATTATTATTATTATTATTATTATTATTATTATTATTATTATTATTATTATTATTATTATTATTATTATTATTATTATTATTATTATTATTATTATTATTATTATTATTATTATTATTATTATTATTATTATTATTATTATTATTATTATTATTATTATTATTATTATTATTATTATTATTATGATTATTATTATTATTATTATTACTATTATTGATATTTTAATTATAATCATTAACATGTTATATAAGTTTCCAATTCAGTTGTTAGTTATCTTCTTAGACCAAGTATTGCATTCTGTTTTATTTTAGTTCCCCAATTAAACGGTTGCTCGTAAGCACGAGGTATAATAAATATATTTGTAGTCGAACAATACAAAATAATATGCCGTGCTAATATTGAATATATAAAATGAATATAGTGAAAGCAATGCAATAAATAATATTAACTAGCATTTGATATCCTGTAAGAATAGGTCATCGGCTGGTTCCCTCTGAAAAGAATATATAGTTTGTGAGGATATAACAAATGCATATGTTGAGCGTAAACAAAACTAAGTGCATATTTTATTGTTCTTATAAGTTGACAGGATCTGAGGACTACAACAATGAGAAGTAGTCTCTGAATTGTTCCTCTGAAATTTAGATAATTACATAGGGGCGCTTACAGAACCTTGTTTCTTTAATGCTTATTTCGATTTGGATGAATAGAGCTCGCCTGAAAAATTCAATGCCATAGCCGGGATTTGAACCACGGATCTGCTACAATTGAGCTACTATTGATTCGTATGTTTCCCGGTAAACCACCTGGGATTCTCATACGAGAATACAATGAAATACGCATTTTTTGTGGCTACTTACTATGCTGTAAGTATTTGAGTCCCAGGCTTCATAGTTAAACCACTATGTTTTTACCTAAATTGATGGAAATTAATCATTTCTTCCACACTAGCCGTGTGTAGGCAACCGGACGGAGATCGGGAGATCCGTGGTTCAAATATCGGCTATGGCATTGCATTTTTCAGTCGGACTCTATTCATCCAAACCTTAGCCTACACACGGTTAGTGTTGAAGAAATGATTAATTTCTACTTATTTCGATGTTTAGCTCACTCGAAAAATGCATTTAATTAAACTGCTAATGTTCTATGAATAAAGTTCAACATAATTGGTTGATGCGTTCGTTAATAATTTTATTTTGCACCTTTGGTTGTCCTTAAAGAGAGAGAGGGAGGGAGGCAGGGATAGAGTGTGAGGGAGAAGAAAACTGAATAAGAATTATTGAACATTTATTGCAATAGTGTTTTATTCTCAAGATTTCAGTTTTGACTATCGAGAATCAGAATTAACTGCTGGTCACTATTTAAATTAATGTTCTAATATTGTGAGTGGTCACAGATTGCAATTAGTAAATGTATTATTATTATTATTATTATTATTATTATTATTATTATTATTATTATTATTATTATTATTATTATTATTATTATTATTATTATTATTATTATTATTATTATTATTATTATTATTATTATTATTATTATTATTATTATTATTATTATTATTATTATTATTATTATTATTATTATTATTATTATTATTATTATTATTATTATTATTATTATTATTATTATTATTATTATTATTATTATTATTATTATTATTATTATTATTATTATTATTATTATTATTATTATTATTATTATTATTATTATTATTATTATTATTATTATTATTATTATTATTATTATTATTATTATTATTATTATTATTATTATTATTATTATTATTATTATTATTATTATTATTATTATTATTATTATTATTATTATTATTATTATTATTATTATTATTATTATTATTATTATTATTAAGTTTATATTGTAAGGCATTAAATAATCGCCAAATAAGTAGTAAAATAATTCCGTTTGGACTAACGTTGATTGCTTGTGTTTCCTGGTCTTGACGAACCCCATTATCTCCCTCCCCCCCCCAAAAAAAAAATCCAGAACTGTGAATTTTGTTTCTAGACCTTACAACCATTCCTTCTTATTCACAAGTTAAATATGTCCCAACATGTTAGAAATTACACAGTGTCATAAGAATGTGGACATTCTCGTACCACACTGTGATCATTGCTCATTGTCTTAATGAAAGAAATCGGCGAACTTTAGTCTGTGTATGTTTGATGGATACTCAAGTCATACTTCTAGGTCTAAAGTTCGACATGATGCATGTGACTGTTCTAGACAAGCAAAAGCTATGCAATGACCTATGAGTTTATCAATTGAGATATTAATATAGTCTATACCGCCTGTCGGTTGGTGTTTCTGTAATGGTGTTTCTGTGTCCTCAAAAATGAATTTCATATGTGACACCTATCCTGGAGAGTTTTCTTTCTTTGGTATTTAGAGTAAGCTGGAGAACACTACTAAGTAAACCTAATGCTCAATATTCGGTAATGCATTATAGGATCTATGAATTTTGAGCCCTATATACATTAAGAAGCACTGTGTTAAAAAATAATTTTTCAAAAACTAGGCTTATCGCATTTAAGGTAGCTACAAAACACGAATGAACATAGGCGGGGTTAGGCGTGTGTGTTCTATGGCTACTAGCCAATGCGGTGCATGCAACGTTGTACAGTTAAGCACGCATACTGGCTCGCTTTGCCGAAACATGCGGCTAATTTCTTTGCGCGCTCTAAAGATACCAATTAAAGAATTATTTTGTTTTTCCCCTGTTACAGAGCTATTTTTTCTGAGGATTACTGTCCAAACCCCATGTTTGTAGGACATCTGGTGTCGGAGATATGGAAAGATAAGGAACCTGACTAGAAAGAAAAGACTGTCAGTGAAGAAAAGCACACAGATGCTGTGCTGCAGTCACATTTTGTACCTTGCATTCAGAAAAATGGTGATCTTTTAAGAGCACACACACGTGCTTTTTAAAGTTAGTAAATATACCGCTTAGCAAGTCTAGTACTGGTGCGCTAGTAGTAACTGTGAAACAACTCATTAAAATTTTACATAAATAGACTACAAATATTTTTGTTAATGTGTATTCCTTTTTCAAACAAATTTCAATTAAAGACGTTTTAAAAGTACAAATTTTGCTTAGAGTCGAGAAGTAATGTTATAAGCTTGTCACGTGAGTGCTCATTCTGTGATGAACATTGTTAAAGAAGGCAAACACATTACCAAATTAGGAGACGTTTTCATATTCAGGTCTCCAGGGAAACACAAGATAGCTAAAAAAAAACGTGCTACCAACGTAGACAATTTTCAAAATTGTGTTTCACGTAAAACAATTTATGATTTATTTGATAAGGGTGAATTTCTTATCCCTCCATTTCACCTCCATTATAATTTCACATCATCTCTCATCTGGTTGTCTCTTTCAGGATAGAAGCGTAGGAGAGTGTCTCGGCGATGCATGGTAGGATGATATGCTGTGAGTGAACCACTTCCTCCCCGGTAGGTCGGTTGCGGGCTCCGAACCGGTTGCTGGGACCGCAGTAGGAGGATATCCTGGTCCAATGGGGGATATTTTCAGCCAAGTAAAAATATAGGGACCCTGTCCTCTGCTCTGTCGTGGCTCCTTGGAACGGCCGCCCTGTCTCCTCTCGCCTCATTGTTCTTCCCGCGGATGCGCCACTTGGGGGCATAGGTACAAAAGTTCAAGACTGGTTGCAGTGCCGAATCCTCTCCATAGTAATTCTAATCCTGCATAATTCATTTAGACTAAATTCCGCTGATACCTGGATATCGAATTAGGAGTAATTACGGGTTTTCGACGACCACTGCATGTTTCTAATAAAAATGCGGATTTATCGTGCTCAATGTGTACTTTAACGGTATTTAAACACACTAAAAACTTTACTTTTTTGTTTAACATTCAACAAAAATTCAAAACGGCAAATAGACTACACCAGTATATTGTGCAGGAAAATACTGAAAACTAAGCAAAAATTTCAACTCTGAGCTATTGTAAAACTATTGATATATTATAGAATGAGTGAGGTGTACTAGGAACAGATCTATTGAAATAGCTGACATACAGCATGTATTGAAAGAGATGAAACGCCCAAAAGATCGCTTTGCCCAGAATAAACAAACCTCAATTTGCCATTTCCTTTCATAGTGTTCTCATTTGAAAGCTTAAACATATACTTCTAATTAAAATAAAGCCTGACAATTACTCATATGGAATGTTGGTTGGTTATCAACACTTTCCACATGGCAAGCTTGGCCTTCGGGGTAACCTCGCCCTACCACATAATGACCAGACCCATTTCTCAGGTGGGGGGTGTCCATTACCTCCAATGGTAGGGTGATAGTGAAGATTACGGTGAGGCGAAGGGACCTACAGCTTATACCGTGAACTCCCAACCACGTTGGGCATAGAGGACACTTCACATGTGCTAAACAGAGGTGAAGGCGTGGATAGGGCCGACTTAAAATCGCCAACCCCAGAATCGGGAATCGAGCTCGGGACCCTTAGCACGGGAGCCGAGAACAAAAGCACTGCGCTACCCCGGCGCCCCCTATATGGAATATATACCATGATATATTTTCACAACGCGTTTTTCCAAACCTGATTTATGCTTGTTCAATAAAAGTTAATGTACAAACGTCAATTTTGTTTCTGAAATTACTTTTTCTGGGTCTCTATTTAGATCCTTTTTTGAAAATGTATGAATATTCGTAGTATTTTTCTTAAAATCTATCACCAGTTCAGTTCAGAGTAGAATCCTGGTACACTCGCCCATCGTTCTTTTTTTTTTAATTTACGTCCTCCAACGTTAAGTCATATCGGACGATGAATGTAATTGGTGAAATGATGCTCAAATGAGTCCGGGGTCCATGGAGCTTAGAGATACCTGACATTCGTCTTTAAGGATAAGGAAAACCCCCGGGAAAACCTTATCCAGATAACTCACCCTGACCGAGATTCGAACTCGGGACCTCTTGAACGTGAGGCAGACACGCTACCATCTACGCTACCGAGCTGGGCATCGTTCAATATGTATTGCATATAGAAGTATTATTATTATTATTATTATTATTATTATTATTATTATTATTATTATTATTATTATTATTATTATTATTATTATTATTATTATTATTATTATTATTATTATTATTATTATTATTATTATTATTATTATTATTATTATTATTATTATTATTATTATTATTATTATTATTATTATTATTATTATTATTATTATTATTATTATTATTATTATTATTATTATTATTATTATTATTATTATTATTATTATTATTATTATTATTATTATTATTATTATTATTATTATTATTATTATTATTATTATTATTATTATTATTATTATTATTATTATTATTATTATTATTATTATTATTATTATTATTATTATTATTATTATTATTATTATTATTATTATTATTAAAATAACGTATTTGTATAGGAAAAGCGAGTGCAAAAATAAGAAGCACAATAGTTTCTTCAAGAGAAGGGGCGGATATGCTTCAATTTAGTGTGTGTGTGTGTGTGTGTGTGTGTGTGTGTGTGTGTGTGTGTGTGTGTGTGTGTGTGTGTGTGTGTGTGTGTGTGTGTGTGTGTGTGTGTGTGTTTTAATTTTAAACTTAACTGACGTTCCCTAGTACTTGCCTTAGTATAGATGTTGTCTCATAAGGAATGTCGTCCCTTAAGAAAAACAATTATTTGAAATGTATTCTGACAAGCAATTAGCTAATTTTCAAAGCATAGTCCATTAGATTCCATTGTCTTGAGCCATCGTTCAACGAGGTTTATTATCCTAAGATGGTATTGTCGCGCTGCTGGAACGGTTACCACGGATTTATCTTTGTCAACAGAAACCTCTCAGATAACTCACTGATTATTCTTGTAAGAGTGAGAGTGTTACTGACAGGCCTCCCGGTCACGTGCTAAGCACCAGTGGAACTCGCAGGAATCACAAATGACAGAAATATGTTCACTCCACGTGGAGTAATCAGTGCGTTATCTGAGAGGTATCTATTACCAAAGATAAATCCATGGTAGCCGTTCGAACAGCGCCACTATACCAGTCTCTGGTATTTGAGGCGAAGAATTCGGTAACACCCACTTGTACTGCTTTTTGCCATGGTTGTTAGTGCAGTATGGGGTGCTGCGTTGTCTTGTTGCAATAGAACTCTATTTCGGTTAATGCTGAGTATCTCCGTCTCAAAGATTCATAAACTTGTTCCAGTTGTTGAGAATAAAGGTCCGCATCAATCGCACGCCCGTTTGGAACAAACTCCCCGTGAATCACACCTTCAGAATTCCACCAGATACACAACATTACTTTTGGACCCAACTGTTTTTTTTTAACTATAACTTTGGAAGGTTGCCGGGAATGAAGCCACTGTTTCGAGGCACCAGGGTTTCGGTAATATCCATTTTTCATTACAAGTGACAATTCTCCTGATAAATTTATCATCCATGGGATTACGGATAAGCTGACAATAGATATCTACTCTACGTTCAACCTGTTGAGGTGTCAGTTCATGAGGTATAGATCTACAGCTTGTGTATGATTTTTCCAAGTATCTTAATGTGACGATGTATGGTATCTTTTGATGCACCAAGTTTTGAAAACCTGATACTTTTCTGCGGATTTTCTCGAAAAACTTGGCGTGTATCCTCAATATTCCATACTTCAGGTCTTACAGAACCTGATAAATATTTAGTGTTTTCATCTCCATTGTTGAGACATTAGAACCATCACCTTCTCGTCCACTTTCTGCACCAGATCTTCAGTAACGACTGAAGGACGCCCACTCCGTTCTTCATCATGCACATTTGTGCGTCCATCTTTAAATGCTCTCACCCATTTCCTTACCATTCCATCACTCATAATGTTTTTTCCGTTAACTTCACAGATCTCACGATGAATATCGATCGGTTTTACGCCTTTAGCACTAAGAAATCGTATAACAGACCGTACTTCACAATTGGCGGGACTCACGATTGTCGGAGGCATCTTAAACACGTATACAATGAAGAATCACACTGTAATGGCGTCAGTGTATAGACAAGAGATGTAGGTAACCAGCGCGCATGCGCGGAACGCGCTGCGGTGGCGGAATCGCAAAACGGCACTGACTTAAAAAACATGCCTCGTACATGACCGCAATGTACACAACACTAGCCCTAGCATCCTGTAAATAGCACTGCCAAACCGAAGAAACCCATTAAATTTTCCAAAACACCAAAATAAAAATACCGACATTACTTACGAGTGGGGCCCGGAAGTTGTTGATTTAAAAATCCTCTAAACGTGAGCTATAAAATGCCCCTAAATATAAAAAATGCACATAAAATGTAAAAAAATTACCTATCAAAAATTAACAATTTCTTTCATAATAATAAATTAATAACTGTCACAGACAAATAATGGATATGTGGTTGAAATAACCACATTTTGAAATTAACTTTCTTAGTAAATAATGCAATTATTGCTACTAAATAATAAATTCAAAATTCATCAGGTCATTTTCAATTTTATAAAATATGAAAAAAATAAGTTACTGTACCCATTAGCCAAAACATACCTTACTTAGCGTTGCAGTACACCTCAAAGGTCACTTTCAAGTTATCAAAAGTAATGGAACGGCGGTTGTCAGCTAAAACTGTTTTATACTTTGAGAAATTTCTCTCCACTTCCACAGATGTTATAGGTACATATTAAAAAAATGTCACAGCCTGTTAAATTCTGTTCAAAAGTATCAGTTCTGAAGTTTTCTCCTCTGATATTGGCAATCTGACAAACTGTTTGGTATCCTTTATTTTTGTCCAACACAAATTTTAGTTCTGTCTCTTTTTTTGTTGAATTTTTATTTCAATTGCTCAGCACAGTTGGTGCTATACAAATTGTGGAGCTATATACATAATATACATAATAAAATTAAAGTATACAGGAATAGAGGATACTCATATTAGAGTCCTCAAGCAAAATGGTCTGATTAGTGTGAGTGTAAATTAAATAATTTCTTCATTACAGAATAAATAAACATTGTAGAAATAAAATGTCCTGTGGCAAGCGTGCCTTCAGTTTTGGTGCAGCATCATGGCGACGTCCCAGTTGGAAGAATAAAACACCTGATACATAAGGAAGGTGAGCAAAGAATCTGCTTGTCGTTGTAGAGATGTACTCATTAATGCTATGTCCAATTCTCTATGCAGCTGTACATTGCGGATGTACCACGTGGCGTTCACAGACAATCGTAATATTCTGTTTTGAAACACCTGGAGTTGGTGAATATGAGTAGGTGAAGCTAGTTTCTCTCTAATTTTGTCCCCAGTCTTACCTTTTACATTTTGTATTCTCTCTTGCGCAATCCTCACTAACTCAATCGAGCTATCCAATGCCATGCCACCTTCTTCAAGGCAGGTTATGGTATGCGTAAAACATGCAAAATTTGATTTAATGAAAGCTAATTTACCTTGGATTTGAGTATTAGACATCAAATTCTGTGCGCTCTCAATTGCCTTAGAATCTAACCTATCAAAGCTATTCACCACTTTTCTCACTATTTAAAAATTGCCACAGTGGTATATACATGCAGTTGCCCATGGGTCAGGGTCAGGTCGGCCACTGGAATCGAACCCGGGCCTCCCGAATGCGGGCTATACATGAAAATGCCCAATAAATACGTGAAAAAGAAAGAAAATGACCATAAAATGCATCTAAATGTTAAAAAAATGACTTTATTATAAAAATGTGGGAAAAATGCATTTTGATGACCTATAAAAACCATACATATCTAACGTATTTGTTCAAGAATGCACTAATTTCCAATAAGCATCGTCCGTGACTTCTCAGAAAAAAGATGACTTTTCATCAAAATCCGGGCCCTACTTATGAGACAAATTAATATCTGCATTATTACACATAAAATTGACATCGAGGTTCCACCGGAAATATGTACTTTAACATTGTGGGAAAACAAGGTGTTTAGGGAAAGAGTCTACATGTCCTGTGTCTGTGAACAGCATAATTCAGAAACCAAAATTAGATTAAATACTAAACTTCTTGTTTAAGTTCAGCAACTACCAAGGATGTAACACAAAGATTTTCAGGGAACCTCTGCCCTCTAGTTTTTCCCTGCATAGAAACATTCTTGCTTTTCTTTTTTCCGTTTAGCTTCACTGACAGGTTGCTTAAGAAGACTTCCTCTTTCGCAATCAGAATTGTGTCGGGAAAACCCATGCATTTCCTTCTTTTTCCTCATTCCATTACTCTTCCATTGCTCTGACTCCAAGCACACTTTTAAGTCCTGGGGGATGTATATCCTTCATAGATTTGAAGAAAATCTCCGTACCGCGGACTATTCTTTAATCGTAACATTTTTAGAAAATTTTTATTTTCTCAAAATGGCTCTAATGATTTTGATTAAAACATCATATGATTAACATACTTCCAAGACAAATAAAAATATAAGTTGAATTTTATGGAAACGTCCACTTCATTCTCTTCGCATAACTTCTAAGTCGTAAGAAATGGGCAACATTTTATGTACCTTATAGGGAAATAAACTTAAATATAACACACAATTTCTGCCATATATATTATGGAGTAAACCGATTTTGGATTCCTTGTTATTTGTTTGAGTTTTCCAACATTTTTACTTTATTTCAAATGGAAAGTCATTCGTTTTTTCAATCTCTTGGTCATACAAAGGTAATAGAATTTCATAGCCGTCACATGAGTTAGAGGAATAAGCGTTTATAGAATTGTTTGTACAAGAGTAAAGAAATTTATGTAAGTGCGACGCAGTTTTTTTTTTTATTTCAGATCTCCGTCTTCCTTTTTCACTTTTCTTTTTTATTCCCCAATTATCAAAAGTTTCTACTATGTGACTGTTATTTTTTATTCTCAACCCCTAAACATTGTTCATAGTTTAATTTTGTTATTTTAAATTTATTAAGAAAAGAATTCATTGGAAATTATTAAAAACTTAAGTGGAAAGTGAAAGAAACAATTGAAGGTAAACTTGTAATTGAATAGGTAGAAACGAAGGAAAAGGACTGATATTAATCTGTTTAACGACGATAATATCAGTCGAAAATTATAAAACATATTATTTTAATGTTAAAGTGTTTAAATATGATTAAAATATTATGTAAATTACCTATTATAGTATTGAAAATTGGGTCGTGAAAGATGACGTGAACCAATGAGAAACTATTGAATTGCCATAGCAACGGCAAATTCAATAATTTTAGATTAGCCAGAGTTAGCATCATTCTGTGTATGGACGTCGTCGAGTTAAGGAGCAAAGCCTTATCAGTGTGAGGGAACTGGATTTCAGGTTAATATTGTGAAGGAAACCGACGTAGGGAAGACCGGGGCAAGCTGACGATGTTAAGAGTTAATCATTTTTAATTAATTAATTTTTTGTGGTAATTTCGTTTTCTTTGCACGCAGCACTAGAAAGGCCTTTTGTTGTGTTATACCAATTTAGATATATTTTTATTTTAATATTATCAAAATTATTTTCCCTCTTTTAAATTGGCATGCACAAATGTCATCTTGCCTCGGTCCTATTCTTAGAAATAATAACACTGTGCAGTAATTATTTTATACATTGTTACGTATTTTCAATTAAATAACAGTGATTAAATGGTTAAATTGTAGAACATTATAATAATAAATTAGTACAACTCAAAATCAGTAGCTTTCCTTTACAAAAGTCACAAACCCTATTCCTCCTTCAAAGTTTGAGCAGTTCTCGTGCCACCATGCATGGCATTTACCACATTGTATCCAGTCTTCTAATGGAGGATCAATGAATTTCTCATCACAAGCAGGACACTGCACTGTACTTTCTTTGGAACTTTGAGCTGACGACATGGATATCAGAAGTTCAAGCTTCATCCTTTTTTTTTTTTTTACATGAATCAATTTCTTTTTCCTAACAACCTATTTTTATGAAATTTGAGACTCTCATGTTACTTTAATTGTCCTTGCGCTACCTTTAAGTGCTTCTTTCTGAAGCAACATTTCTTTCATACGTGAGCTTGTTAATACGCTTGCACATTGCCTGTGACTCCTGAGCTTTTTCACTTTTAAGAAATAGTTTGGGAATCATTTAGTACGAAAAATTGATAATTTATTCATTTTTCTCTCTCGTATTAATTTTAAAAGATGTATCTTCAGGACGTTAATTTTATCAAAATGTTTCGCATCGACTGTTATTCTAATACTTCGTTGAGGTGGCTATCAATACAAGAAATGCATATAGGTATATGGTGTTTGTGTGAATACAAATATTTTCCTTGAAATCGTTAAAATTTCATAAAAATAGTAGGTTTTAAAGGTGTCAAATAAATAATTTCAATCACAAGTTTTGCAGTGTGAGCTGTTACAAAGAAAATACTTGTTCTGGGTACAACGAGGCAATGTTGTTCTAGCAATGATTTATAGGTTATGAGAGGAAACGAGATAAGATATTTTATCTAAATTGTTTAAACACGTTATTGCATAATCTACATTCATACCTATTTAACTGTTGCTCTCTTATCTTCGCGAATGTATTCCTTGAATATATTTCCTAATAGGATAGCAAACGTCGAAACAACACACAGCTGAAAAGATTAAAATCCGTAGTAAGCTTGCTTCAAAACAATCCGCGTGCTTTACTCGTAGGTACTTGGTGGTATGAGCTTTAATGCGGCTGCTCTTCTTCCGAAGCTGTCCGGAATTGTATCACGTAAAGGTGTTTTAACTTTAGTTTATTGTACGCTCTAGATTTATTTTGCAAGTAGGAATATTTGGGACCGAGACTCATAGCCGAGTTAGTCGTATGCTTGTTGCGGTCAACAGCGCTAAACTATATTTCACAAATATATTTTTATTGTTGACGTCACTGAATTAATTGTGATATGAAAAACATGGGAGAAGAATTGTGCGTTTTCATGTTCGCTGAGATGACGCAACTATACCGGTCGCCAATCTACAAAGTGATTGACATTTCGTGTGGAGAGAGAGGCGACGTTGCCACTTATTGCTGCCACGTGGAGAACGCGATAGGATTACGCGTGCGAAGGTGATTCAGTTGAGACAGCAATTGGTATTTTATTATTATAAAATTTACATGCAAAATTTCGTGGATTTACATGCCAACGATAGGACATGAGTAGTTGATTTGTGGGGATTCAAAAACACCTGCGTTAGCTGTTTTTGAAACCCCCTTGTTAAAACTCGACGCGAAATCCGCCTGTCCAAATATCGAAGAGGTTGTGTGTTGGTTGTGTTAGAATCCCCATGTTAAAATATCGAAGGGTTGGTTGTGTAGTAACACGTGTGTCACGTGTTAATGAAATCCGAGCCTTGAAAGTCGAGTAGAAATTTGTGTTTAAAAAAAAAATATATATATATTGGTGTGCTGGCGTTCGTGTGCCACCCCCATCCCCCTCCAGGAGCTTGACGACGAGGACGACGACGACGACAACGACGCATCTCTCCCAAGCCTGCAAGGGCAATCGTGTCATTTTGTTGTATGTATGTGAAATGTAATTAACTGATGAATGTAATTACTGAAAAAAAATGTGAATGGATTTCAGTATTCACACACACACACACACACACACACACACACACACACACACACACACACACACACCGCTCCGTCCCCCCCGGCACGCATGCAAATCGAATGGAAAAAATGTATTTATTCACGTAACTAAGTATACATTATTAATTAATTTATTTGTTTATTTAAGTATTTATTGAGTTATCCATTAAAGTTATTGGGCTCCTGAGGAATCTGACACTCTATGTGTGCTAAAAAGCGATCCTTTCCCTCTGTTCAAAATATAAATGCATATGCAGTGAAATGTTAAGAGAGTCAAGTAAAGATTTAGCGAGGATGAATGTTTATTGCTACAGCTGTAGCCACCCCAACGGAACAGCGAATCCATATAACTTACTTGGGGTGAAATATTACACACACCTGCGCTAGGAATCAATTAACGCAGCTGGATTCTAAAAATTCACTCAAGCGTAAAGGAGACAAGCCAACGAGATATCTATGCAATGAAATAAATAATGTAATAAGAATAATTGTAATGATATAAATCAGCTTAGTAGAAAGATGCCAAAACGTCGAAAAGCCATGCAAAGTCAGCTATAACAATCCTAGTGCTTCTTAAAACGTCTGTGCGCCAAATAGGCGTATAACTACGAGAAAAATGTTTCTAAATAAATCTAATAAAATGCAGTAATCGCTCGAGGCGTTAGACTTAACGAATTGAAGTTAAAAAAGGATTCTAAAATAGGATTCGCAAAAATAAAACATTAAAACCAATTTTACTTAGAGATAATGACAGTAGTCCGCTAGGCTTAACGCGTCGAATATAGCATATATAAGTAACTAAGAATGCAAATACGAATTGGACAGTATCAAACTTTTAATAATACATCAAATGTTGTAAGACTATGCCGTCTCTGTCCCATCGTCGACGTTTTCAAAAGGCAGCGCAGGTAGGAACGTCGAACTGAAAACTTGTATTTATTTAGCTACCTATTTATTATTTATCTGTTAATGTATTCAGTTATTGGGAGCCCGATGAATCATACTCCATGGAAATGTGTGGTAAAACCGAGCCATTCCCTCTGTTAAAAATAATGCGCATGCAGTGAAATGTTAGGAAAGGTAGGTAAAGATTTATTGAGAAATAATGTTGTTCGCTGCAGCTAAAACCACCCCAACGGAAGAGAGAATCCGTATAACTTACTTGGGGTGAAAAAATTACGTACACGTGTGGGTAGGAATCAATTAACGCAGCTGGGTTCTAAAAATTCACTCGAGCGTAAAGGAGACAAGTAAACGAGATATCTATGCAAACGTAATAAATAATGTATTAAGGATAATTGTAATGATATAAATCAGCTGAGTAGAAACATGCCAAAACGTTGAAAAGCTATGCAAAGTCTGCTATAATAATGCCAGTGCCTCTTAAAACGTCTGTACATCGATTTGGTGAATAACTACGAGAGACACGCTTCTGAATAAATCTGATACGAGAGACTAATCCGTTCGAGGCGTTAGGCTTACCGAATTGAAGCAAAATATCACTGGAAGGAATAAAAACATAAATTATCTAACGGTCACACTCAAACGGTCCTTCGGAATAATACAGTTGCATTAAGTAGCAATACAAACTCGAAATACAGCTTGCAATAATTAAAATGCAATAAAAGGTTATACTCATATTATAGATGGCATTATGATATTATTAGTTTGCTGCAATACAAATTTGAAATATTGTTCAATGAGGTAATTACCATGAATGCACTAAGGTGAACAGTGGGTGTGACATATTCCACTTCATCCAAGCTAGCCAATCAGGGTACAGGTAGCAGTATCGTAATAAAGGGTATAAACGACCAATCGCCACACGAGTGCGTGCGCAACGTAAAAGGGGTGGAAACTTTCTAAAGAGTATATATATACTTACAGTTAATAGCTATAGATCTTATATTATTTAATTTTTAGTTACTAGATACATAAGATGACAGGTTAAAACTCTACTCTAAGTTTAATAGTTTATAGCGAAAGAAGCAGAAGCATAAACTTAAGGATGTGTGCAAACAGGTTACAGCCAGAATGGAAATTTTGGGAGGGGGTGCTGAGGTAACAAAACAGTGAACCGAGCGAATAAAACAGCACATCAGCAACTGAAACGTAGCAGACAGCATCAACATGAATGAAGGTAAGCAATATGCATATGTCTATGTACAGTAATTTCCACGTAATGAATCGAAGCGTTGAATAATATGCGTGAATTTATAATTCCAGAATCGATTCTTCACGATTTAAATCAGCTTGCGGAAGGAGGTTCCTATCTCCCGACGAAGAAGTTACGAGAGATTCCCCGAGACGTGCCACAAGCCATACACGATGTCAAAATCGTGAAGACGAGATACGGTGATAGAGTCGTACTTAAGCTGCAAGAATGCCAGGTTTTTTTGCCCGAGAGATTTAAGAAGATGACAGCAGCTCAAGTGGATGCTGTTAATCAGGGTGGTTGGAGTTTCGTGTATTCCGGTGAAGAAACTCTGGAAAATGGATTCAAGAAGCACAAATTAACTTTTTTAAACAGTCGGGAGTAACCAGTGAAGGTAAGACTTTACAAAAAAACTAAAATCGTGCTGCACTACTGCTATGAAGTGTCAATCTCTTGATGTCAAATATTTCAGTGTAAGTTAAAGTAATTAGCGTTAATCTGTTAATATTTGTGAATGGAATACCTAACGAATTAGTCATTCTATATAAAAGGCAAATCGATAAGAGTAATAATGCAAGCAAATTTAACGTTTTAAAAGTCATTAATGCATATCTGCAGCCAATCGACGGGAAGTTGAGGAATTCAATTAACTAATTAAACAGCCAGTAGCCATATACAAATGAGTATATTGTGATGATGCATTATGTATAACGTTTTTTTTTTCAGGGAAACATGTTACGTGTATAATCTTATTTCTTTTCCAGAAAACATGTTACGTAAGTCAGGATAAAATTTCAATAAAATACAGAGGTGCAATTTAAAAAAAAAATTCAATAAAAGACAGAGGTGCAATTTAAAAAAAAAATCCATATTAGGGAATGCAGTACTCTGAATGTTCTAAATCTTTGTTATTCAAAAGATACAGTTATCATTTAATTCCACTGCAAATAACATGCAACTTATTTCTTTTAAGGAAAACATGTTATGTAAATCAAATTCAAAGTTCAGCAATGTTAATAAAGTAATCATTTTAAAGCTTAAAAATATAGCATTGCCATGAGTGTTCAAATGTTTATTATTTTAAAAGTGTAATTATTCGTGTTTTCTGACATGTTTAATCCATAATTTCAGGAGGTGTAACGAGTCGCAAGAGACCGGGCATGCAAGATATTCAAGCAAGTAGTGCAAAGCAGGCGAAACGCAACGACAAAACATTGGAATGCATTACTGTAGAATCAGCGTTCCAGCACAGGATCTTCACAGGTACCATAAAAAATTCTATACACGAGCTAGATCCATCAACGTTCTTGAACTTGTGCAAACCCCTTGTTACCAGTGAAATCCAGAAGGCCATAAGAACTTACAAATCAGGAATTAAATTAGCCGGTACTTTAACATGTCAATATATAATAACTTCACCCGATAATGAAACAGTTGAATCGATTAATTTTAACAGTAAGATGGATGCTATATTGCAATCGACAAACAAATCTGAATGGTATGAAATTAAACTGAAACGGCCTATAATCACCCATCTAGAAAATTTTGAAACAAAAGCCAGTTCGAAAGCGCTTTACAGGATAGATTCGCTAACTTTATACGCATGTCAGTACGATCCGTTAAACGCAGGTTGCTTTAAGCCGCTGCCATCGTGGATAAAATCAAAGAGAGCTGTCGTGAATATTCGGAATACTGACTTTAAATGTTTTGCATATTGTATGCTGGCAGCAAAATATCCAGCTCGCCAGAACAGGCATAGAGCTAGCACGTACAGTAAATATGATATATATCGCGAATTCAATTTTAAAGGAATAAACTTCCCCGTCGCCCTTCATGACATTGAATTATTCGAAAAGCAAAATCATGATATCTCGGTGAACATATACGGGTTAGAGAGAGAATCCATTATCATCTTATATCAGACGAGGGAGCAAAAGATAAACCATGTGAATCTTCTAATGATCAATTCGCATTATTCTCTCATAACCGATTAGTCGCGTCTAGTAAGTAAGCAGATATCCAAACATAAAAGTAAAAAATTTGTGTGTGAATCTTGTAATGCATGGTTTTCGACTGAAGTTATTCTGAAGAAACATAAACTGAGATGTATGAAATGTCAAATTATTAGCATGCCTCGCGAAGGAATAAATGATGTTATCGAGTTTCAGGCTTACTCAAAATGCGTTAAAGTCCCTTTTGTGATATACGCTGATATCGAGACTATGTTAATAAAAGTGCCATCGTGTCAGCCCGATGCGATGCATAGTTGGACACGTGATATGCACGTGCACGAGGCGATATCCGTTTCGTTGCACCTGGTCTGCAGTTATGACGAGACACTAACAAAATTCAAAATATTTAGAGGTTCGCATGCAGTTGAAGAGTTTCTTAGAGAATTAACTGTGATTGCCGAGGATGTGCTTAGGATATACGGTGATGTGACAGAGATGCATATGAGTGATGAGGATGAATTAAATTTCAGAAATGCAGTCCAGTGTCACGTATGCAAAAAGGATTTCGATTCTGACTCGATTAGGGTGCGTGACCACGATCATCAGACCGGATTATATATAGGGGCTGCTCATAAATCATGCAACCTCAATAGAAAAACGCCAAACTTTATCCCGATATTTTTTCATTGCCTATCAAAGTATGATTCGCATTTCATAGTAAAAAAGTTATCGTATGACAATGAACCCATTACATGTATTTCGCAAACATCGGAGAATTATCTGTCATTTAGTAAAAGATACACATCTAATGGTAAATCAATATTCCTCAGATTTCTTGATAGCTATTGCTTTCTGGATTCTAAACTGAGCGATCTTTCTGATATGCTAGAACCTCAAGATTTTCGGTACACAAATAAGATGTACGTTGATCCTAAGCAACGTTTGTTAATGCAACGGAAAGGTATTTTCCCATATACATATTTATATTGCAAGGAAAAATTAAATGATTCCAAATTACCTCCTCAAGAGTGTTTTGATAATATAAGCAATGATGATTACATGCACGCATGCGCGGTATGGAGAGAATTTGGTATACAAAATCTCGGTGAATACTCTGATCTTTATCTCAAGACGGATACGATCTTATTAACAGACATCTATGAAAAATTCCGAAGTTTAAGTATCGATATGTATGGCTTAGATCCTTGTCATTACTATACAGCTCCTGGCCTATCATTTGACGCAATGTTACGAACGAGCCGCGTGCAAATATCGCTGATTACCGATCAAAATATGCTGGAATTTTTCGAATCTGCGATTAGAGGCGGTATCTGCACTGTATCAAAACGTTATTCCAAAGCAAATAATAAATACATATCTGCTTACAATGAAGCGGAATCGATTAAATACCTATCATACTTGGATTGCAACGGACTTTATTCACACATTATGACTGGGAACGCTTTACCGTATGCTCAATTGAGATGGTTAAACGATAACGAAATTAATTCTATAGATTTTTTGAGCATCAGACATGATTCAGATACAGGTTATGTTTTAGAAGTAGACCTGGAATATCCGGAGAACCTTCACGAGTTGCATAACGACTTGCCATTATGTCCGCAGAGTGAGATAGCTCCGGGTGATAATTACAAAAAGTTACTTGCAACGTTGAATCATAAGGAAAAATATATATTACATTACAGAAACTTGCAGCAGTGTGTAGAGCTCGGTTTGAAAATGAAGCGTATACATCGAGCGGTATCCTACAAACAATCCTTTTGGCTTAAGACGTACATTGATTTAAATGCTGCTAAACGTATTGAAGATAAAACAAAATTCGGTCAAAATTTATGGAAGAAAATGAATAATTGCGTATATGGTAAATTTATTGAGAACGTCAGACGTTACAATTCCTTTCACCTAGCGAGCAATTGGAAACAGGCAAGAAAGTTAATATCACGACAGACATTCATACGATACGTAATTTTTGACGAGAACCTTATAGGACTCGAACTGGTAAGGGAAGAAATTAAGATGACGAAACCGATTTATATAGGACAGGCCATTCTAGATCTTTCAAAACACTTGATGTATAATTTTTATTATAATATTTTGAAGAAACAGTTAAAAGATGTTATGTTGAATTATACGGATACCGATGCATTTCTGTTTGAAACCAGTAGTGACATTTATGAATTTATTAAATCTAATATACATCTCTTCGATACATCTAATTACCCGATCGATAATGTGTACGGTATTCCGTTGATGAATAAAAAAGTCGCTGGTCTATTTAAAGATGAATTATCGGGTAAAGTTATGACAGAATACGTAGGTTTACGTTCAAAATTGTATTCATATCGATACGATGGCAAAACGGTCAAGAAATCTAAAGGCGTTACGAGTGATGGCATGCGGTGCATAACGTTTGAGGATTATCTATCCTGTGTAAATGATATGACAGCCGTGCGTCATGCTAAACAGACGTGCTTTAGAAGTTATAAGCACGTTGTTCGAACCATCGAGAGTAATAAAGTTGCTCTTAGAGGATTCGACACGAAGCGATTTATACAGAAAAATTCACATGAAACCTTGGCCTGGGGTCATCATTCTGTACCATTGGATAAGTAATCGTATAAAAAATATGTGAAAAAATCTTGTAAAAAAGTTGACAATGTATTTTAAAGCTAGCAAAAACATGTGAAATAATTTGCTTTTTAATGATTTGACACAAATATTTAATTTTTCAACATGTGTACATGCAGCAGTGCAAGCGTGATTGAAGTAATGCTTTTTTTGATTTGAGATAAATCTTTACACTTTATAAAACTTATCTACATGAGTCATGATGTCATTTTAAGCAAGTCTTGAAATACGTTGTCAAGTTTTGGTGCTCATTCATTGCTTTGAGTTGCTGATGGTATGTATAAATACCTTTGGAGGACTATAATCCCGCTTATGTATGGGGATATAATATGATATATAATATGAGATTATTGCATCTCTCAATTCCTTAAAAGAGGTAACAATTAATTTTAAACTTATGTTTAAGGACTTTAACGTGCATAATACTTAATTTGTTTTATGTATACATGCATATTGGGATAAAGCTATAATTTGGACAGGTGTTTACTATTCTATTGATGCGTCGTTAATTTCTTTTTTTAAAAAAAGTAACCATTAATTTGAACTTAGATTTAAGGATTTTTCAAGTGTAAGACACTCAATTTGTGTTTATGTATGCACGCACATTGAAACTTTTTAAAATGTAAGCATCATTAACCATTAACTTTACCGGATATTAATTGGATAATATTATAATTACGGTGCTGGGGACTACATTTTCGCTAGTACGCATCTTTAAAATGTAAGCATCTATTTGAACTTGGATGTAAGGAGTTTTAACATGTGAAAATACCTAATGTGTTTATGTATGCATGTGTACTGAAGCTCATTTTATAAAGAATGTGAGCATTATTCTCTATTAAATTGAAGTTAATTTAGGGGGTTTTAACCTGTTATTATCTCTACAGGATTTATTTAGAATAAAAGTATGGTTTCTTGGGATGGGTTACAATTCTGCTTATATATGTATGTTTTAAGAAAATATATACATTATTCACTATGAACTTTGAACTTAGGTGTAAGGAGTTTTAACCTGTTGTCGATGTATTATATATAGAGGATTTAGTTGGGGTAAACATATAATTTTGGGGGGACTGCATTTCTGATTATGTTTGTAGGTATATTGAAATTCTTTTGAAGATTAAACATTAATTTGCACTAATATTAAAAGAATTTAACATGTAAAACACTTTACTTTTATTTATATGCACATGTATTGAAGCTGTTTAAAACACAGTGTAAGCATTATTTTTAGAGGATTTAGTTGTGATGTTCTACTGAAAAATTTCTGTTTATGTAGCCACGTATACTGAAACTATTTAAAAAATATAACCATTATGTTTAGAGGATTTAGCTGGAAAGGAATTATAAAATAAAAACACTAAATTTTTGGGAAAATATCTTGTGTATTTATTTATTTATTTATCAATAAAACATACATTCCTTTTTACACAATATCCTTAACATCGATCCATTCCTTTGTAGGAAAACCCAGCCACTTAACGTACGCACGATTACCACGTCGGCGTATCACTCTCTCAACAAGGTATACATTAGGATGGCGTGTTTTTAGTAGTTCGTGACCATAAAAACCGCCCTGTATTTCATTTCCTTCTGCATCCTCCAGAAAATAGACAACTGGGTTAGTATTCCTTGCACGAACAATCCGAAAGATCTCCGTACTCCAATTGGCCGTGTAACCTTTCTCAAGTAGTCCCTTGTACCTGGAAATCCTTACACGATCACCGACATGAAAACTCCTTGCATTCCTTTTCTCTCGACGTTCACGCCCGCCATAACGATATACACTAAGGAGCAGATCGTTGTTGCTGACGTCACGGGGCTTCATGCGAATCGTCGTATGGTAGGTATTGTTGTATGAATCGATGATTCTAGGTAGCTATTGTAACCACTGATGCGAACCCTGAATCAGGAATTCTCTATGCATGTTCATTTTAATTGTTCTAATCAACCTTTCCACTGCTGCAGCCTTGATGCCACTGAAAGTACTGTAATGATTGATTCCATTCCTAAGCATTAATTGCCTGAAATGCCGATTGTAAAACTCCTTCCCATTATCACTTTGAACGTTCTTAGGAGGTGAATTCAACTCTGATAGGATACCGTGCATAGCTCTTGTCACGCTAATGCCACTTTTATCTTTCAATGCTCGTGCATAAGCCATTTTAGAATAGAAATTAATAGCAATAAGAATATACTTATAATTTCTATTTTCTTTTGCATAAGGTATCATTTCAATAAGATCTATTTGTAGTAGATCATTAAGACCTTTACTTATTATTTTACGGCGTAAGAAGCGCCTTCTTGCCGGCGAGTGTAATTCGCTTGCTATGACACGTTTAATCATGCTATGATTTTCGAGTTTTTTAATTCTGTGATTATTTCCTGAATCTCTGCTGAATGGTTAAAGTTACCCGCATCCCTCGATGCAATGAGTAATCTCAATCTGTCTATTAGAACGTTGGGATCGGTCCAATAGATGTAATCCACTTTTCTGCCGGGTACGTGCTCCTTCCAGTAGAGAGCCGAGCCCGTGCGACTGGAAACAAGATCTCGAATAATATTGCGATACTTGTAACCGCGGCTTGCTCTTATACGCCCGCTCCTAGCGTATCCCTGCCTGTAAACCTGAGTATTCTGCAATATCTGCGAATAGGCGTCCAGATCCTCTTCGGTATATGATGAATTGAGCGGCGATCGCTTGAAGAGCAATTCGTACAATCCAGGACTTGCATCGTAGCTCTCTTGCCCTATCTGAATACCGTCATCGGTGAAATCGATAGTTTTATTCCCTAGTTTATATTCTCCATCTTCATACCGCACGCCGTAGGTGGCATCCATGTCGCTGGAGCTAGCGGTTCGAACCTTCTTCAGGTACTCTGCAAGTAGATCATCCTCCTCCTCATCCCCATCCTCTTCTGCATCGTTAACGACTGGTTTTGACTTGTCACGATCCCTGTCGGCTATAACCTTCAAGGGCTCGGTTACAGGCTGGAGAACCTCGGACATGACGCGGTGAGTTTCGAACTTGAGACCTTTCAGGGAGCGTAACTTTTCTCGTATTGCCCTACTGTGACGAGCGATTGATTGTTTGAGACTTATACCTTCGGCATCCATATTGTACTGAATGTATAATTAACCTACTGCAGATATTTTATATGAAATTATAATTTCTATACTTAACATGTGACCATCCTTAGCACGTTCCACTGGTGCTGTGAAAGTGAGTAAATCACCAGTTCGAATAGGGACAGGATACCTTTCAACTAATTTATCGTTTATTGCAAACATTGTGTCATGCGCCGTATGAGGGTGTATTGATGAAAGCATAGAACAAGAAATTACATTCCCATTTCCTGGAGACTTGTAGAATTCGAGACCCGAGGATAACGTATACCTTAACGAGGGACCTCTAAAGGGTCGTGTATGCAGTGAAATGATGAGCTGACCTTTCAGTTGTTGTAACATGCCGTTTACGATATGTCTCGTCTGTATTTTCATGTTGTCAATATCGTTCACTGCACTGGTTAGATTCTTATCCAGTTCCGTCTGTCGCTCGGTTATATCTTTCACGGCCTTTTCCACCGCTGTAGATATAGTTTCGGCAACGGTTGTTATCGTTCTAGTTAAACCGGTTTGCAGTTCATTCTGTTTCTGTATATAGAACCGATTAACATATTTCATGGTTGCAGCATCGTTATCCTGTGCAGGATCGGCTATATCCTTTAATCGTTTCATTCGAAATGATAGATTAGCATCAGACTCTAGAATTGGCATTCTGGCATCTATATACTTTTTATTGATAACATCGTGATCGTCAATGGGATCCAATAGAACTTTCATCCTTATAGCATCCAGAATGACATTGTTATCCGAATCACGTTTAAATGCATATTTTGTTAAGTATTCCATTAGATGTTCATATTGGAGGTCGAGGGATTTTTGTATGTGATTCCTAAGCATAGCTTCAAACTGGCCCATGCGTTGATATGAAGCCTGTTCGCTGAAGATCTGCATTCGACTCTCGACATCACTCGTACACGCGTCCACATAGCTCTTAGTTGACGCATCATCACTTTCCTCAGGATCGTGAACGTTGCGCAATCGCTTTCCCTTGAATTGATAGTTTCCCGATCCATCTCTACTTATGGTATACCGGTTAAGCACGCCCCGGGACGGTATGACTCTCCGAGATCCGAACCTATCGATACTCATGACTACAATGAAGGATGCGCGTTATTTATTCACTCTGATAAAGATGTCGAAACCGTGACGGTAGCGTCCTTCGTTCAAAGGGAACTCGGGTACTATGACAACGAAAGGTCGCGAGTTCGATCCGTCATTACTCTCCCAAACTTGTTTACACATGTCCTTAAATTCCGCATACGTCATATCTGTGTTTACGTAATCATCATATATATGCTTTAAGTTGAGGTTATCCTGTCTGAAGAGCACGATCATATTTGCATTATCTCTAATTAAATGTTTAGGCACCTTCGCATATGACTGTGCTAAGTATACGGCATCGACATTGCGATGTCTACCCATGCTGTAATATGACGCTATTTTTCCATGCTTCTCATTTATGACATCATCGAATACGAATATGGAGTTTCCTCGGGCTTCGGATGGTTGAACCACCTTCTCGCCATCCTCGAACGTGAAAACTCCAATATCGGGTATGGTTTTTAGCACCTTGAGCAAATACTGGTATTTCGGTTGGTGCAACGATTTTGAATATATGTAGAGATTCTCGAACCTAAGACCATTTTCATGGATGAGCAAGTTCAGTAGAACGTTCGTCTTTCCAGCATTCGAACTACCCAAGAGGAGTGCTCTGACGTTGCACGGGAAGAGCGCGCCGTGTCGTCCTTTGCGTATGTCGTTCTCGAAATCGAGCACCTGTATAGGCAACTTGCACTTTTGCTTCACTACTTCCATATCGCAACTAAACATATAAATCATAACGTTTGCTTTTTTATTTCATAGTAAGCCATGAACTCTGCAGGCGTAAAGAAGGGATCCGGAATCCTTAATTCGCTAATTAATTCTCTTCCGTTTGAGGCTCATTTACCAGGGTACCGATTCTGTGGACCTGGAACGAAACTACATAAGCGTCTGCAGAGAGGGGATTCTCCCAGAAACGCTTTGGACTCAGCCTGCCTCGCTCACGATCTCGCTTACGCCACTCATCAGGACGCAGATTCGCGACGTTTGGCCGATAAGGAACTCGTTGAAAAGGCTTGGAGTCGAGTAAAGTCTGCTGACGCATCTTTCGGCGAGCGACTTGCAGCCCGACTTGTAACAGCCATCATGAAGGGGAAAGTTGCCATGGGCGCTGGAATGCGTAAGCGACGCAAGAGGATCATACCGAGCCCTCGAGGCGGTTTTTTACCTCTGATCCCGCTTTTGGCGGCTTTGGGCGCTGCAGGTAGCCTAGCCGGTGGCGCTGCTCAGATCGCCACGGCTGTGAATAAGAAACGTTCCGCGGAAAGACAGCTTGCAGGGTTGAGTCGTCACAATCAGAGCATGGAGGGTTTAGCTAGGGGTAAAGGCATTAGACGTAAGAAGCGCAAGGGCAAAGGATTGCATCTTCGTGCAAAAAACTCGGGGCGACGCCTGTATTTATCCCGGAAAAAGCCCTATGTGCTGCAGAGATCGATGCCTATGCACGACGACTGCGCATTCCTCATTTTAGAGGTGTGTACATGATAGACAACTTACCTTCACGTCCTCGACATGTAGAAAGGATTATCGTAAATTTGGATATCTCGCGTAACCCGGGAACACACTGGGTTGCGATACGCAAGGATGGAGATGTTGCATTCTACTTTGATAGCTTCGGTAATCTAAGACCACCGAAACAGATTGAGTCCTACCTCGAGGGTGTTAAACTCATGTACAACACCAAGAGGTTTCAGAATTTTGGATCTGTGATTTGCGGTCATCTGTGCCTGCAGTTTCTCTTATAAAACGGATTTACCGACTTGAATGTTTGATCAAAATGAGTTACACAATCACCGTGAGCGGTTCGAATGCCAGCTTCTCTAGCTTTCTCAACCCGCCTCTTCATCTGGATCCGAATGGACTTTACGAAATAGCTCTATTGAATTTCGAAACCTTTTATTCCATTCCTAATGTGGATGAGAGCAACAACTTATTCCATTTCGCTCGTAATGACAAGAACGAGAGTATCGAGATTCCTCCTGGAACTTACGAATTAGATGATATCGCGCATTTTCTCAAGGGAGCCCTCGACGTCGAAGACGGGTTTATCTTACGTGCTAATAATAATACCATGAAGTCTGAGATAAAATGCCCATATACTATCGACTTTACTCAAGACAGATCAATTGGCTCTCTTCTCGGATTCAAAGCACAGCGTTTGATTCAACCGAACGTGATGACTGAGTCTGATGATTTGGTGAACATCTTCAAAGTTAGCATCATACGCATCGAGTGCAGCCTAGCCACGGGATCCTTCATTGACGGTAAACACGGTCATTCTCTGTACGAGTTTTTCCCGTCGGTTCCTCCCGGTTACCACATTTCGCAAGAACCATCTAGCCCTATATATCTACCAATCATCGATACGAATCTCATTGATCATCTCGACATTAGAGTGGTAGATCAGAACGGTGACGTGCTCGACTTCAGGAACGAAACCATAACCGTACGATTACACATACGTCGCAATGGGAATAAATTTTAAGCATCGTTCCTATATTAAGAAGCCTCTTTCGAGATTGGGCTATACTCGCTCATTGACAGGGCGTCCGATCACGTCGTCTAATCGAAGGTTCCTCGAGGCTTTGGGATTCAAAGTGCTATAATGGATGTCCTCGATGTAACAGGAGTACCGACCTTTGATGATAAGATTAGTAAAGAGGAGGAGCACGTCTTCCTGCCATACAATACATCGGCTCTTGACGCGAACGATGAAATTAGAATACCGTGTCAAGCAGAAGATTTGTACACTCTTCCTAGTAGAAGTTATCTCTACATAGAGGGCTCTCTCACCAAAACAAGTGGCGGACCCTCCTCCTCAAAGCTGACCAACAATGCCATGGCATTTCTGTTTGAAGAAATTCGTCTAGATATGAACGGCATTACTATAGACAGAACCAGGAATCCGGGCATTTCTTCAACGATGCGCAACTATGCATCTCTGAATGCACTGGAATCCGATCGAATGCAGAATGCCGGATGGACCTATCCGGGAGTTGACGTCGACATCGTGAATTCAAAGAATGGTGTCTTCAATGCTGTAGTTCCTCTTTCGATGCTGCTGGGCTTTGCAGACGATCACAAGGAAGTCATTCTCAATAGCAAATTTGAACTGGTTCTCATTAGATCTAAAGATTCTAATAATTGTATATCGGGCAACGAACCAGCTACTATTCAACTAACTAGACTCGAATGGAGGATGCCCGTTCTTCGACTTTCAGATGGAGAGCGAGTCGAAAAGCTTAAACTCGTCAAATCCGATAAGCCACTGCACGTAGCCTTTCGAACCTTGGACCTTCACACTCAACCTGCGGTACCGCAAACTAAGGCCTTCACCTGGAACATTGCAACTACAACGAAACTTGAGAAACCTCGCTTCGTCATAGTCGGTGCACAAACCGACAGACTGAATAAGCTTAGTAAGGATTGCTCACTCTTTGATCACTGCAACATCACCAATCTGAAGCTTTATCTCAACAGCGAGTGTTATCCTTATCACGATATGAACTTGGATTTTGGAAACTCTAAATTTGCATCTCTGTATGATCAGTATTCGAAATTTCAATCATCCTATTATGGAAAAGAAAATTACCCACTTTTGAAGAGAAGTGACTTTCTGAATTATGCACCGCTCTTTGTCATCGACTGCTCGTATCAGCCTGAGGAGACCGTGACCGGGGCCGTGAATGTGAGACTGGAAGTTCAAGCCTCATCTAACTTTCCTGCACATACATCATTATATTGCCTGATTATTCATGATAAATTGTTCACCTATAAACCACTAACGCATGTTGTTCAATCTATCATATAAGGATGTAATTTTGTGGAAATAAAAAAGAAAACGAAACTCAAATTTATGTTATCTTTTTATTGATTTTAACATACATTTCCTTAACCTTTTCCCTGTCGCTCCTACTTTTTGCATCGTATGAACACATTGATTTATATATGTCATGTAATTGAAATAAGTTTCTTTCAATATATGGGATTAGTCTCTTAAGTCCTCTTATGGCAATGCTATTTAGATTTATGCTGTTTAAGTTTAAGCACGTATTCACAAACGTTACTTCATTCACTTTATTCATGCACAGTAATATATTGTACGCATATATTATATTCTCACTGTATGACACTTTTGGATGCTTACCATCTTTCAAGTAAGTTTCCACCGCATCTATATTTTGCTTTATTATTAGCCAGTCTTTCTTTGTGATGTATACAAAAGTTTCATCTGTAGCTCTGATATAGAGGGATGGGAGTTCATGGTATAAGCCTATGTTCACACGGTGCCCGGAGTTGATGGGGATGTCGTCTACCATGAACACACTATTCGCCATCACTCTTTGTCACCTCTTCAGGAGCGGGGGCCATGGGTTCGAACATCATTATTATAAAGCTGTCCTTGTCGAAGATCCTCTTCTTCTTGAGCACCCTCGGCTTACAGCTCTTCTTCTCTGCTTTCTTGTCGGACCTGCGAACATGCACGGCTATGAGGATACGAATTATTACACGCTTTTATATTAAGTGTGGCGTTTTCTTTTTACTCACTTTTCTTTATCTAGTTCTTTGGATGGGCCGGCTTGTTTCTCGTCACGGATTGGAGGTGTTATGTCTTCACCTTCCAAGCTTCTGTAATTACACAATGAGAGAAATCTTTTTTACCCGTACACAAAACACTATAGCTCACTAATTTCCAGTGCTTTTTCTTTCCACTTACCTGAGATATACCTTGCACTGCATCCCACACTTGCCGTATGAAGTGACTTTGTCATGATGTGCAGGATTCTTGCAGACGGTTTGATGAGTCTTTCCATCACACATTTCCTCGTGATGATCCATCCAGTGTTGCTGCATGCTCTCGTAATCTTGCAGATGTTCCCAGAAGTTGATATCGCTCTCCACTCTACTTGTTTCGCTGCTCATCTTGCTGAGTGTTAGATGACAACTGACAGATGGAAGTGATCGATCGCGCACCCTCCCTGCAGTACATTGGTGCACTGCTACGGATTCATCTGCTCACGGAATCGGTTTGCATTCCTTATTGCGTCGTGTAGGAGGGGAGGATCCATAGAGTGTTTGATTCCTACGGCTCCCGATAATAAAATCAATACTTACTGATTTAAATAACTACACTCGACGCGTTCCTTTTTGCAAATGTCGACAAAGGTGAAGGCGATTGACAATTCAGTGTTACAGCATTCACATATAAATAACATGCATCACCCCTATTGCAGGAGTGCCGGGGGGGACGGAGCGGTGTGTGTGTGTGTGTGTGTGTGTGTGTGTGTGTGTGTGTGTGTGTGTGTGTGTGTGTGTGTGTGTGAATACTGAAATCCATTCACATTTTTTTTTCAGTAATTACATTCATCAGTTAATTACATTTCACATACATACAACAAAATGACACGATTGCCCTTGCAGGCTTGGGAGAGATGCGTCGTTGTCGTCGTCGTCGTCCTCGTCGTCAAGCTCCTGGAGGGGGATGGGGGTGGCACACGAACGCCAGCACACCAATATATATATATATATTTTTTTTAAACACAGATTTCTACTCGACTTTCAAGGCTCGGATTTCATTAACACGTGACACACGTGTTACTACACAACCAACCCTTCGATATTTTAACATGGGGATTCTAACACAACCAACACACAACCTCTTCGATATTTGGACAGGCGGATTTCGCGTCGAGTTTTAACAAGGGGGTTTCAAAAACAGCTAACGCAGGTGTTTTTGAATCCCCACAAATCAACTACTGACATGCAAGAACACATCAATGTAAAGATCATCGTAACATAAGAGGCATACCTGTAACATTTTGATGCTTATTGAAGTGGGGAAGTGCCGCCTACATACTTTTTTTTCGGGAGCTTCTAATTTAGACGCCGATGCCTGAATTTCTTCTTTAAAATACTTTTATTTCCCAATCTTAACCACAGTGTTCTTACTGATACCTACAGCACGTGAAGTCCTATCAAGCACTTCAGAGAATGGACTAATAAGCTACCCCTTCAATTTCTCCTCTTCTAAGTATTCTCTTACGGAGCATATTACTCGTATCTCCCGTGCCTGTCCTTTAATTGGAATACCTTTAGCAAATATAGTTTTATTTGGTTCCTGAGCACGTTCAGGTTTTCGCTTGTCACTAGTTTTAGACATAATTAAACATTCATTAAAAAAATTGCAAATGATCACAACACACGTACAGATACACGAGCTCACACACGTAAACCAAGGGAAATTGTCACAAAATGCAAAGGACCTTGCAAGTACAGGATATCTAACTGTTGTAACCTTATATAAAATAACAACGTGAAGGCATTCTGTTTATGCAGCATTATCAACAGAGAAATAAACACCGAGGTATTGTGTTTACTGCAGCGTTTGCGTAACTCGCTCGCCCGCAGTTCATGCTAAGCGCGTGTTAGAATATCGGCAACCAAGGTTTAGCGTCTAACATTGTCATGGAAACGTCTCGACTCTAATTGGTCCTTCTAATGGTTACTATGACAACCGTTATGACGTGCTCATCCCCTACCGTTTATTTACGTTTTTCCATGGGCTTACTGTCAATCACATTCTAGTTTGGCGACCATGATATGTGAAAATCAACTTGGGGAAACATATGGATACAAGAACGAGTGTTTATGAAGCTAATTCCTATAATAGACATACAGTAAAACTTCCTTAAAACGGAACGCGATCGTTCCGGCATTTATTTTCCGTTTACACAAGTTTACGTCTTACACAGGATTGTGTTTGAATATAAAGAAATTACAGAAGCTATAGTCGCACGGGTTTACGTGAAGGAATAATATAGAATTAAATGTAAATAATAATAGGCTGAAATGTGTTATGTACTATATTTTCAGCTCTAAATCTTGAGTCTGAAGCAAAGATCCAGAAATGGGAATTCTGGACTAACAAACCACTCGAACACAGCATCGCAGTAGATCTTGTGATGCTTTCACATGCCCTGCTGTTCTCTTTAACTACTCGTCTTTAATTTTCATTTTATTTTCAAAATATCATAAATTTGAGTTTTCTCCACTTTAAATAATATAGTTGATTCTTTGTTCTTTTCGTGTTTTTCAATAACCTAAATTTTTTTCTCCAGTGATAATGTATTATGTTTAGAACTCATTTTACGGAATTTGTGTACATACAAACTATATTTTCAAATATCACCAAAGTTCACAGTTTTCTTCCACTCGTACTTGATCGCTTATAAGAGCGAAACTGAGAATGAACACAGTGCAAAACAGTTGTACTCTTACCATGTGCGTTGGAAGACAGTTGAGAGAGCTAATGGTTTGCTTTCCCTCTTCCTCGAAGGATTACAGTTTATGACTTTATGATTTATGGAACTTCGGTGCAACTGCAGTCGCCATCAAAATTATTGCACTTTTTAAAATACGTTCGTTGTAACCCATTACATATAAAGTAATCTGTTTTTATCAGGTTATTTACGCAAAAGGCTCCCAAAAATATTTCTGTTTCCGAGGTAACCAAGCTTTTCGGCTTAGAGTATAATTTTACACGGGAAATAACTCTGTTCCGACATTTATTTTCCGTTTTTCAAAATTCCCGCCTATAAGGAGTGCGTTTTAGGCAGGTTTTTCTGTATTTCAATGGTATTTCTCTGAAGAAAGATTATTTTTTAACCGTAATGCAATTCCAGTTATATAGAATTCCGTAATTATGAAAGCCCCATAGGCTACCTCTTGTGTGCCCGCCTCGGTAGCGTGGTGGTAGCATGTCTGCCTCACGTTCAAGAGGTCCCGAGTTCGAATCTCGGTCAGGCTGAGTTATCTGGATAAGGTTTTTACGGGGTTTTCCCTTATCCTGTAAAGACGAATGTCGGGTAACTCTAAGCTTTATGGACCATGGGGTCATTTGAGCATCATTTCATCCATTCCATTCATCGTCCGATATGACATAATGTTGGGGGTCGTAAATTACAAAATAACAAGCTACCTCTTGTATAAGGTTGCCAGATCTGTTTGGAATGAATTCTCGAGTGTGCAGAAAAATGACTTTAATCTTGCCTTAAGTACTCTTTAATCATTTTCAATACTTTTGTTTCAGTGTTAATTTTTATTGTAACAAACGCTAATTTTCTATTCTATGCTTTCATAATTTAGAATAGTGATGAATAATTGCAGGACGAAAATTATAAGGAATGGTTACAAAACGTTAGTCATGTGTGTGTGTGTGTGTGTGTGTGTGTGTGTGTGTGTGTGTGTGTGTGTGTGTGTGTGTGTGTGTGTGTGTGTGTGTGTGTGTGTGTGTGAATTAGAATATGCCATCACTGATAAGTATGACGTCTTAAACGCTGTGAATAAACGTTTACAGTCCTAAAGACGCAAGCTCGTATATTACACAAAAGAAAAATCAATCTCTTATTAAAATTGTGCCAAAACAATTTATGTAGGAGACCAAAAATACTGCAAGCAGTTAACTTTTCTTTATTATGGTATCAAAAACACCACCGTTCTTACAATTCTTAAGATTAGGGAAATAAGTAGGGCCCGGATGTTGACGACATAAAAATATCTAAATAATGACGAATAAAATGATTTAAAAATTGTGTCTTCATTTCAGAGTATAAGAGTACAACACAATTCTTACTTCTGTAGCTTTAGAACTGAAATTAAAAGCTCTATTTAAACTCCTGAATTTATAATTATGTTCTAGGGAGATGAACGTATAAACAAATCCTATCTTATGGATAGAGGCAATATGAAAAATTCAATGCCATGGCCGGGATTTGAACCACGGATCTCCTGGTTTCCATCCAGTCACTCTAACCCATTGAGCTACCATGGCCAACGTGCCGTCCTGACATTAAATTCTGCAACTGACTCATAAGCGTTAATAAGACTTTAACTTTAATCCTATTTTATTCACAAATACTGCAGTAGCTAACCAGCAGCATGCTTAGGGTTTTTCAATGTTAGCGAACGCCTATTGTCGGAAAGCAGATATTTGTACTGTGAGAAACTCCTTTAGGGTCGCGCCGCAGCCGAGCGGTTAGAACAAAACAGCCCGGTTCGATTCCAGGCGAGTGTATGAGGGATTTATGGTGGACAACACGGCGTGGGGGCGGGTTTTCTCCGGGATCTCCACCACCATTTCACCAATTGCTCCATTGTCTTCCCTTTCACTCATTTTGCCCTCATTCTCTCATCTACTTCTCTCACTCTCGTACCAGGCATCGAATTGATCACCCACGCTGGATTCTCTATGTGATCCAGAGTTTCTGTTCCTCAAACCGAGGCCTAAAGGCATAATGGATAGAGGAGCAGGAATACCCTAACACCACAATAGTGAGACAACTAAGAAAGTGAGGAACATTAAGAATAGAAACTCCTTTCTACATCTACTGATGCACCTGGAGAATTATTGAAATACCCTTAGTCACTGGCAGTGAGATCTTCAATGCAGGAAGGATTTAATGTTCCACCAGTTAGTTCTTGAGAAATGCAACACAAATTTTTGTAACCAGAATTCTTATTAAGAACACTTTACACTTTCTTACTCTTCTCCCAACTTCTCCCCCTAGATTTTTCAAATCAGATGTAACTTTGCAACTTGACTTGCACCCGTGTAGCTGTCCTTCAATTTCACTATTTGAAAATAGTGTTTTGACCGCATCACTAGGATCGTCAGAATTTAATATTTCTATAACACGTTTCACCATCTGTAAATGTTCGCAAAAATAAATTGTTGAAACTAACCTGTCTCCATTAGGTGATAGTAAATTCTTGTGGGAATAGGATACCGGAAGTCATGGAGTGGTTTACGAGTAGTTTACCTTGGCGAAAATTGTGTTCGTCTTTGATACAAGGCAATCCTCCTGAGAAAAATGTGCCCTAACTTCCTCTGCCAGTTATTATATAGTGTGCTAAGCAAGTAATGTGCATCCTTTCGGGAAAAAAGCTTGTATTGACTTTGCTGCCTTCAGAATGTATGGAGCTGCGTCAGTCATAAGAAGTAAGACCATCATTTTTGGTGCCCTCAAGTCATAAAAAACACACATTTTTCAAAGAGCTTACAAATTGTGGAGTGATTAACCGTTACTAGTACCTCATCTGTAAGCAGAAACAGTTCCCCTGATCCGTTGATCTTTAATATACCAATGATTAAGTTAGTCACGTAACGGTTTTCTACAACACTCGTTTCGTCAATGGATACGAAAATCTTTCCATGCACATTTACTCGTATATTGCTAATGGTCTTGTAGATAACAATAGGAGTCAACAGTAGAGGATGTTGAACTTAAATAACAATAGCGAGGCGTAACTTTCAAAGCCAGGGAAGCTCCAAATAATAATTTGCATTAAAATAAGAGAGAATAATGAGTCACAGAAATAAGGCTATTCTTCGGTACTCTTTCTGTTGTACTGTCACACTAGGCCCTTCTTGCATTGCAATACTACAAACAGACACTTTCCTCCTCTTCTCCATTCAGACGTTCCAATTTTTCCTACAGCTGGCCCACACCGCTTGAACTGTTAGCCCAAAATGGAGAAAGTATGCAATTCACACTTTTGCTAATAACTTAAAAATTCACTATAATTTCCTATTTGTAACCACTAAATACCATTCCACCTTACCACTAAATAGCAATCATACAGTTGCATTTAGAAGCATCACATAAAAGAAATCTTTTCTTCACACTCTACAGACTTCACGTGATAAAATCCCAAATAATCAAAGAACAGCGGTTATGTGTACAGATAACAAAGTAACCATCGATTTATTGAAAAACCATGATAAACATGGACACATAATTGAAGAAATCAGAAAAAAAAACTATTAAAAATATTAACAATAAATACTGACAGATCCATTTGAAATGGATAAAAGCACATGTGAGAATACACGGAAACGAAATAGCGGAATAACTAGTCAAAGAAGGAGCAGAAGGAAACTAGATGGCAATAGTGTATAATTAAATACCGAAGAGCTCAATAATAGAAGCCGAGAGGAAGAAGAGCATAGAAAGGTGGCAATAAATGTGGACAAACTCAACAAAAGGAGCATTAACCAAGAGTTTCTTTCCATCAGTACAAGACAGACTAAGGATCAAGATACCAATGACAAAAAAGCTTCACAACAATGGTAACAGGACACGGTCCAGTAAGAATATGCTTCTACAGATTCAAGATTTTGGAATCTCCAGAATGTCCATGCAATGGTACCGAGCAAACATTCCAACATCTTTTATGGGAATGCTCAATACTGGATCGACAGCGTAAAACTTTAGGGCGGCAACTAGAAGTGGACAAAATTGGAAATTCAACTATGTAAAAACAATTAAAAACAATTGAAGGCGTTTGTGCACTTTACAAACAGTATTGACTTCGATCGACTGTAAGAGTAATTTTATATGTATGTAAATATAACTGATAATATAGAAGCATGTAAAAATAAATAATGCACAAAGACGACTACAAATAAGAAATAACTATCGACGAGTCGCGATTGCTTCTGGAAACCTGTGAAGCATTGTACTCAAGGTTACGAATGCGTAAACATTCAGTATTGAATGAGCTCGCGGAACTGGTAAGCAGCTGTCAAACTGACCGCAGCACCGCGGATGTTCGCGAATACATTTTAAAAATGTATCCAGAGCAAGTAAAATATTGTTTGACATGAATTTTCTTGTGTTTCTTCTTTTTCTACTGAAAGTGTTGGGGAAGCGGCGCCTCCAGCGCTCATTGCACGCTTCGCACTGAATACCAAGTATGCTATTTAATCGCATTTTGGGTTTTGAGTTATGCATTCTCACACACAGATCTTTTTCTAAAAATGCATTTTACTTTTTTATATTCTGGGAACCTCCAAACCAGTTTTCGCTGAAATATCGAGATGGAATTTTTTGGTGGAATACGACTCTTCCTCTAGTTACTCCATGCAGTACAGAAAGTATTTATATTTTAAATGAACTGTCTAATTACATATTTTAGAGCCCTTCATAATTACATTTACTGTCAACACAATAATCTTTCCCTGAGCATGTGTATCTAGAGAGTTTCATTATTGGAAATCTGAAGAATAAATGCAGTACAATTTAAGCGGTTTAAGTTCCTGACCGTCTAAAACAGCATCTATACCTTCCTGAACGTGTGTATGTGTGTTTAATTTAAAAATGGTTCTCAAAAATAACATTTGGATATGTTAGGTAAAGCATTTTATTGACTAAATGAGGATAGCTATTTTAAATGTTATTTCCTGCAGCTCTGTAATCTGTTGGGGACAAATACTTTTGCATGATTTATGATTCATTTGCATTATCTTTTATAAAATACCAAAACCTTTATGCAATTGCTACTGGTAGTTGTAATGCAGCTGCTGTTTTTTATATGAAGTAATTATATGAAGGAAAAAAATTACTTATTTAGATCTACATCCAACCTGTTTTATCATGAAAGGTAATTTGTTGATTGTAGCCTCTATGTTCCTACGCTCCTGATGTTAATACTTCATCTGTGTTTGGTAACAATGGATAGAATGACAGAAAATGATTTGAGTCAATTTTGCACGGTTAACTGCATTGTTTCTCGGGTTGGTAAGGAATGGAAAGCACTAGCAGCAACATTAATCACAAGGTCAACATCGATATGTTGATTCTTCCCTTGTAACTTTCCAGACGTATCTGAAGTCAAAGGTTCCTCCTAAATAAAGCTGGTGACACACACAAGTTAAATGTTATCTGTCATGATAATATACATTTAGCTTTCTTAACAGGAAAACTTTAGAACATTTTTTTTTTAACTTTTATTCACATTCTTTTGCCTTTAACACTTTTATAACATCTAGGAGGGTAAACATATTAGTACAACTGCGGCATTAGTTCTAGAAACTTAATAGCATTGTTTACTTAAATATTAGGTTTACACATATTGTTGGCAATAACCCTGAAATATGTAACAATCATTTAAAGCACATGTTGTATAATATAGCATCAAAATAGATGTTCCAAAATCTTGATCATTTTAACCTTCATACTACAACTTTATCTGAACCAACTAGCTATTTAGGCCAATAAAAGTGATGCCTCTAGTGCCTGTTTACATGCAAGCAAAATTAGGGTCAATTTAATCACGATGATAACAACATGTGCCTTTTGGAATAAGCATAATTTGAACCCTCTCAAATCCACGCAATGTACTGCAGTGATTTGCTTACAAATTTTTCGAAACACACGACTAACATTTATATAGCACACTTACTTCGTTCACATATTTTCAGAACACAGCACAAATATTTGCTAAGTTGATCATGTATGTACCTTAGCATTACTGCAAGTTACTAAAATTTAATTGATAAAAGTCGCTATTTATAAATTACTTGGCTGAGTAATTTAAAATGTGCCTAGGTGCATTACGTTTCTGTGTGATTTTTAATATAAAAAAGCAGTATAGGTTACACATGTTACTAATGAAGATTTAGTATTGTTTCTAAAACTTTCAAAGAAAGTTATTGCAGTTAAGAAAAATAAACTTGAATCTTACCTTATGCATGCAGATAAAATAGTCAAAATAACTACTAATTTCGCACTCTCCAAATAGGTACGATATAACATTTAACTTTAAACAACAAAAATGTTCTATGAACAAAACACTTAGGTAACAGAAATGTCTAGATGTATAAGCTGAAACAAATTGATTTAAAATAGTTCAGAATGCCTCACTGCAAAAATATTTTCATTAGACAACAATTTTGAAGTCACTCTGACATTTCTTCATTTTGTATGACATCTTGATCAGACATTTCTCGAAGCACTCTCCTTTGACTGGTTTCTTGCAGCTCGCCTCCCAGCAGCATTTCATCCAGTATAAAGTATGCTTTCTCAAAATTAAAAATTATATCAAGCTCACACACACTGTCGAAGTATCTATGTAACAGCTCAACGTAAAAGTGAATTATATCCAGCATATAAAGTTCATTTTCTTTCTGTGAAATTGCACAACAGAAGTATAATGTAGCGTACCTCCGGTACACCACTTTAGAATCTTTCCATTCAAGCACATTACTCATCTTTCTATTTCTGGCTAGAATCGTAACGATTAATTCGCGTATTATTTTGTTTTTCAGTTTGTACGGAAAAGGCATGTACCATTTCTGCAGTCGTAGCTTACCCTGGCGGTTAAAAATTAACATAAACTCCATCTCACACGGACGGCTATAACCTCACTCTGTAGCAACGAACAACACACAGCATCAGAGCGTGGCCTGCAGTGCTGCTGATTCAATAAAGAAGCGATTAGTTAATTAGATATTCTGCACCACCCTCGAATACACAGCACCAGTACAATATATACTAATAATAAATAATAAAAGAAGATTCGCCCGAATGGGCATTAAGTTCACAAGTTTCACCTTTTGCTTTTGCTGTACTCAGACTGATAATATACTCTATAATTACTATGTAATATGTTATGGAACAGAAGAATACATCAGAAATGTACAGGCTTTACATGGAGTAATAAATTTTCTCCATGCAACCAACTTTCTTAACAATTCCCTCTGTTCAAAGAGGCCGGGGTCTTACTCAGACTTTCGTAGCATAATCAATACACGCTACTAAGTATTATTTAATATATTCTGAAATAGATCCTTACACCAGAAATGTATGTTTTTAGCACTTAATAATAATTTTGAGATAAAAGCATTTTCGTGGGACGCTTGCTAGCTTACAACGAATCCAAACATGATTGCTAAAGAACCATTTCTGCAGATAGGAGAGATAAAAAGGAAGCGCTGGTAATTTTTGTTTATCAACCATAAATAGATCGAAACGGAACGGATCGTAGTTCCATTTAAGAATTTCTATTCTTCTTTTCCTTTCTTTATAATGTTCTGAGACTTGTAATACTCCTTGAAGTCAGGTTTGCCTATCTGTAATGTTAATTGTAAATTTCGTTAACCATCATTGTTAATTAATATCTACACATATGATTCATAGTTTAATACTTTAGTTAACCGCGCCAATAAGATTTGTAATTTTGATAGGCACAGAAACATCTAATTTATAAAATTCTAGTAACAATTCATTATTTTCTTCAGCACTTACGTTACATGATTTTATTTTCATATGGCCACATAAACATTTGCTACGTGCTATCCGTTTTTTCCTAATTGTATTGTAGGTTCAATTTCAAGCTTACTTTTTAAGGGGAGCAGGAACAGCCTATCTCACCAATGTTAAAATGAGAGTTTTCTGGTGCGCTTAGCTCAAGAACGGCCGCGCCGTGGCTCAGTGGTTAGACGCTTGGCTCTCACCAAGGCGGCCCGAGTTCGATCCCAGGCGAACGCAAAGTGAGATTTGTCGTGGACAACATGGCGCTGGGCGGGTTTTCTCCGGGATCTCCGGTTTCTCCCGCCATCTCATTCCACCGGTGATCCATCTTCATCTCATGTATCATCAGTGTCATCGCCTGCGGTGCCGTATGTAGTAAAAGCAGGCGTTAAACACTACGCATAGCTCAAGAACCACTGAACCACTGAAGTACTGAACGCATCAATTTGAAACTTTTACTTGTTATTTTACAACACTTTCACAATTCATTACAGATAATAGATCTTATTTTGTAGTTTTAATAAAGGATATGTGATTTTTTAAATAAATGTCTTAAATTTACTTCTAAAAGTATTCAAGATTTTTTAAATTCAAATTTTCACATATCTTTCTACAAGTACCTTTAAAATCAGTTTAATTCCAGAAAAAATGTAGACTTGTAGCTACAGTAGTTTTATAGATGAGCGCACCCAAAGTTTAAAAAATAAAACAGAGAAAAACAGCATGAAAGTTTTGCTATGTTGGAACTACACCTCAGAATTTCCCGGGATCCATATTCTGCATCTTTTTCATCATCAGCATCGTTCCTCTTTCGTTTTTCACTCCTTCTCTTCTTCCTAGACTCCGTGGTCATGGCTATATGGTACTTTTTTTTAATTTACGTCCGCCCCAACGTTAAGTTATATCGGACGGTGAATGAATTGGGTAAAATGACGCTCAAATGAGTCCAGGGTCCATGGAGCGTAGAGTTACCCGACATTCGTCTTGAAGGATAATGGAAAACCCCGGAAAAAACCTTATCTAGGTAACTCACCCTGATGGTACTATTAATTATTTTATTACATTTGGCAGGGGCGGGGCTGGTAAACTGAGAACAGCAGCCAATGTCTCACCTGCCTCAATTCCCTTGCCAAAGCTTCTTAAGCAATAAGCAAACCTTACATTTACTTCTGCACCACTTTCAATAGTTCTGGATGTTTCAAATGTATATTCTTTATTACACTTTTGGCAACGGAGTGATAATGTGGCTTGCAATTCATTTCGTTTCTTGGTGTCCTCTGATACGACAACTTTCATTTTCACAAAAATTACGCTGTACAAACTTTCTATATCTACTAACTGAAAACTTGTTGATCTAATATCATTATTTACTTTAGTTAAATTGTCATCACTGCCATTACACAATGAAGAAACCAATTTTTTCCTTGAAGAACTAATTTTCACTTCACATTCATCGCCAATGTGGTGTGTGCATGGATCCCTGGTCACGTAGGCTTGCGGGGGAATGAAATGGCGGATTCAGCAGCTAAGACGGCTACCATGAAGCACAGGGTTCAAGTACCATCTGTGACATCGAAAGGTTTTAGGGCCGTGTTGCGGAGAGCTGTGCAAATCTGCTGGCAGGAGGAGTGGTCCTCTATCCGCAATAATAAACTTAGATTTGTGATAGAACTTCCGATTCCATGGGTTACCTCCTGTCGTTCATCTCGTCGTGAGGAGGTGAGTTTGGCTCGGTTGCGCATTGGGCACTGCGTTTTTACCCCTAGTTTTTTATTTAGAAAAGAGCCTGCTCCAGTCTGTCCGTTTTGCAACGAACCGTTATCTGTCCGACACGTGCTGCTAGTGTATTCACCTAGCACACCTAAGGACGTCTCTGCAGCTGCCGGCCAGCTTTGCAGAAATGCTAGCGGATGACAACAAAGTAGTGGAGAAGGTTTTTAGGTTATTTTCTAAGTTAGATATTAGAATATAGTGAACGGAGTTTTTGGTATTTTGGATATATATTTTTTGTTTGTTTTTTGTTATGTACATGTATTTTTTGTAAGTTTATTTACACTTGTATAGATTTTAGAATCATTTATATCTGGCTTTTGCCATGACTTATTTTTTAAAGAGCGCTGATAACCTCTTCAGTTGAGCACTCTTATACACATCATCATTATCAAAATGAGTGTATTTAGGACTTTTAAAACTATGGGACAGGAAAATAAACATCGTTATTCGCTTCTACAAACATCAGGGAAGAGTATTTTAGCTATAACTCATTTTATGAAATTTCACCCCAGAATGCCGTTCTGGCTCCCCTTAACCATAAGATCTTCTCTCTTAGTGTTAACATAACGTTATTACAGTGACTTAGATAAGGGCTTAGAAATGAAGTAATTAACATTGTTAAAATGATTCATAATCTATATATTAAGAATAAAAGTTCTTGCATTTTCAAATGGGAGCGCGTATCTGATGAAGAAACACCATTACATCTAGATGTTTTTGCACAGATCTTTCTTTTTGTTACTAAAGATAATTTTAAGACCCATATTGCCTTTTGAGTGTTCTGTAGACAATGTGTCAATCTTTGGGACTAGAGTCATCTCCCTCACAAGATTTCGATTCCATTATGTTGGCAACAAAAGCAAACATAAAAAACATTACTCTGATTACCAATCTCGATCTGAAATGAAATATTATGCTCTTGGTATATTTGACAGAAATCTTAAATAATTTAAATGTTAGTTTTGAGATTTCACCTTTGCTCTTTTTAACTACCCAATTAGTCGTGATTCTCCATGTAAATTATAGCAATTTCACTGATAAGTGTCAAGCAAACGCGTTTGGGTGCAGAATTACGCCAAGCATTAATTATATCCATGGTTTATACATTGCTAAAATAAAAAGTTATTATACGTTAGTATTTCAGTTAAATATGCATTATTTTAATAAATTTATGTAATACTCAACTATCTTTCAGTCTCGCTGGCAGTAGGCTTGTTATATCCAATATTCAATAAAAAGTTTTCTTGTATTGAAGAAGCCGCAGAAACTGCATCATTTGTACACATTACATTAACATCAACCTTGAAAAACACAGTTCACCAAAATAGCGTGTAAGATAAGCGAAGATATCACAAGTAACGTTGCATCCTCTGAAAACATTCCTTAGTTTTGCCCACACCAGCTCAATTGCATTCACATCACAGTTATACGGAGGTAGACGAATAATAATGTGTCCCCTTTCGAGAGTCATAACATCCACAAATGTTCATACAAATATAAATCATTTTCAAGTAAATGCTGATGTACTTTACCATCACACTCGTAACAAGGATAAACTGCAATTCGAGCGCACCAAACGAGCCTTTATGAAGGAAGCTTAACTTCAAAGGGATAATGTTATATAATAAACTTCTAAATTCATTTAAACAAGCTGCATCATAAAGACACTTTAAGAATAAGGTTAAGAAATTTTTGCGTGCCCATTGTTTTTATACGGTTAATGAATTTTTAGAACTATAACCATGTAAATGAGCACTGGGAGCATAGTACATTCACAAACCTGTAATATTTATATTATGGTATTTCTTGTAGTAAATTAGTCTATGCAAATACCACATGAAACCATAGAAAAGCTGCTTAGTGTGTGTATTGTATGTAATCAATTTGACTTTATGTATATACTGTATTTATACATTTTGACGTGTCTCATAACATGTATATGTTGCCCAGGACGAATTAAAATTCTAATTCTAACATACGATTGTTGTAAAATGGTTAGCTAATTAACCTCGAAATTGATCAAAACGAAATATGTCGGACATGATAAACTTTAGCGTGTTAGCCACTACATGTCAGTGTATAGTGCATTTCAAGTTTCAAAGATGTCATCTATGCTTACGAAAATAAACGAAACTTACCGAATGAGGACAGAGCCCGATCGCTCTTCTTATCGCGCGCATATAGTATATGCTTTTACTTACATGAAACTTAGATTATATGCTTGATTAAAATGTGACATGTCCTAGGAATCCGCCCCTTATTAATTACTAGAACCCGGATTTGTAAGCACAGTCAAATTATGAAATTAGGAAACATATAAGCATGAAAAATGAAGCAAATAGGCACCAAAATAAGTAAATAAAAATAAAAATTTAATCATAAACATATTGTTTCGTAGAGTTCTTATCTTGCGTAAGCTTGTTACAGTGCACGAGAGAGGTTATGTCGAGATTTTCTTATGTGAAGCTCCTGCGTTTGTCAGTGAAGAATGTTTTATACAGTGAAAAGTATCTCTCTATGTCGCATGACGTTATGGAACAGAAAAGCACCACAGTTCTTCTTGAGTGAATTCCCCTTCGATATACGTCGCTGTACCAGAGAGCTTTTTAGAATTTTTACACAGTGTTTTCGTAGCCAGGATTTTTTGTTAATGCCTTACTGAGTTTCTCAAAGGCAGTTTTAAAATACCACGAGTCTCTGAAGACAATGTTACTGAAATTTCATCCATCAAAGAAAGTGAATGTTCCAAGGTATTATTTCGAGCTTTCAACTGTGTTATAATAGCAGATATTTTGGAGAAGCGGTTATGGCTGTACTCTATCTTATCTTAGATGCCAATTTTAGCAGAACATTCCTTTACTGCGGCAATTCTGCGTATATCTTCTGCATCTAAGAAGTACAACAATGTTTTTAACGCATTGAAATGTTCTGCGCAGTATGATACAGCCTTTAACCAAGAACCCCATCGAGTTGAAACTGGCTGAGGTAAAGAAAACTTTGGGAGAACTTCATGATATTTTTTAAAATTCTAACCGGTGACAGTACAAACACTTTTCACGCTAGAGACGAGAAGATCCACGTCTTTATATTGGCTCCTAGCAGTTTCAGCGAAACGATGTAAGCCGTCTGAATGATAAAATGATGCTTAGAAGTGAAAATTTACTTTTGATTTGGATAAAATAAGCTGTTTTAATTTAAAAGCACAAAAGAAGCAAGCAAATTCGTATTTCCGCAGAAAAGCATTTATAAACATTTATGTATAAGCATTTCGCTTAGAAATCCGGGCTTTATTACCATTAATTACAGTCATTCTGAAGTTCGAATGTTATGTGTGATAGCTTTTCATTCATTCCACATGACATTCCAAAGCAATATAAAGTTTGTAGAATAATGTTAATTTAGGTGTAACAAAGAGATAGTTTGAAAAGGAATTATCACCACCACAAATTGAAGTTTCCACGATTGTTTCTATAACTTAATAACAAACTGAGCGTGCATATAAAAACACTTGCTGCATGATAGACAAGGAGAGTTGGGAGGTAGGAGGGCAGGATGTGTTATCATTTCTTTTTTATCGTTTTATTTTTTATTTATTTGCTTTCATATGGTCAGAATTCGAGACTTATTTGCAACGAGTTCTTATGTTGAGTTAGGTAGTCATTTTATCCGATACACGTAGCAGCTTTGGTTCATTTTATTGTTAAATGTAATTACAGAGCAATTATATGTATTTCATTTAATTATATGGTACTCTTGATGTCAATAATATAATTGCTTTCCCCCCTCCAATAAATTAGAACTGTCATTACTAGACACTTATACAGAATTATGTACATTTTTATACATTATCTTTTATCTCTTACCTGATAAAAATAATGAAATTCTAAATATGTTTACCCGAATTCTCATACACAGCACAACACTATCGCTACTGCCAAATCGATGTACTCTTGAAGAATACATTATTTTAATTCTGCACCAGTCCAGCATGCAAAGCATATAGCTAACATCACGCCTGATTGATTGCAAAGTTTAATGGGAAAATTCTTTTTGCACCATTAGCAACCAAATATACAATTGAAAAGATTGTGTGAACAATCGGCCGTAACAATTGAACAGAGGTATGGAGAGAACGTATCTATGGGATGTATTGAGCCTATCATGTCATTGTTTATATAGCCTTAGTTGATGTCTCCCCACTTTTTCGTACAAATCGTTAAATAATACAAAGGGATTACATAAAGCCGGGACAAGGGACAAAAGATGAAGGGAAGTGAAATGCTTTAGATTAGACGAAAGAAGTTAGCTCTTATGCTCTATAAAACTTGCTCTTTAGAGAGCAAGTAGAAGGAAATTTCAAGATATTGCTGCAAGAGACATGAGAGAGTTGAAAAAGTACGCAGAGAATTTATGGTGAATCGCTTAATTGATTGACATAGACAGTTATTTTAATACATTAAAAAGTTTGAACACTACTATGTCAGTAGCTGTATGATCAAACATTCCACATGAGTACCTACCAATCCGCTGTCGGATGTAGCTTCGGAATCTAGAGAGCCAAACATCTATTTGAAACCCGAGTCTCCAAGAATAGGACTTCACATCATAATATCAGAGAGCAGGGAGCCATTTCACTGCATATGCTATGTCAAGAAAATTCTGCCCAAATTAGTGCGGCACAGCGCTAAGATGCAGCAGAAGGAGAGAGCCGCGCTGTTTGCATGATGTTGGTGGTACCTCTAGATAATGGGATAACACAGAACTGAGGAGGGAGCAACAGACGGACGCCGACTTGGTATCGCCCCTTGAGAATAGAAATAGAGTTTAGGCAGAACCGGGAAAAGAAGCACCCAGAAGGAAGATAAGTCCTACTGGGTCCATTGAAACTCCCTGAAGGCCAAGATGGTGTGTCGTTCAGAGTTTAGGAATTACTTGACAGGAATATCCAGAGAGAGAGAGAGAGAGAGAGAGAGAGAGAGAGAGAGAGAGAGAGAGAGAGAGAGAGAGAGAGAGAGAGAGAGAGAGAGAGAGAGAGCAGTTAATCTCTGGAAGTTGTAGAGGAAGTATATGCGAGGACTTCAGGAGGATATCTAGGATCCGATCAAAGTTGTATCAGAGTGCACGATGTGCTTGCGCAGTTTAAAAGCAGAAGTGGGAGAATCAGTTCTACAACATGGCCGCTTCCGTGCAATATCAAATATCACAGAAGGAAACGCTTAAAAAGTGGTGAAACACAAATTACATTGAATGTGCTCTGCAGCTTCAGTGGAAAATACCCGACTTAAGCAACAGAGGACGTTATTAATTTGTCAGAAGAATACTCGAGTACCGGTGTTTCAGCGCCAAGAATTAATGCCGCTCGAAGTGAAGTTCTGAAAACGGGCCAGTTTTCCACTCCAGGAGAACATCGTAAACAAAACAAGCCAGTTGTAGAAGGTGAATGTGACGAATTTGTTAAAAAAAAAACAAAAAAAAAAAAAAAAACAACCTATTCGTTGCAAAGTGCATAGCTTCTTTGAAAGAAACGAGCCACCAACAGTTTCAAAAGTAATTCAAGCAGATATGCCGAGCTTTAGAAAAACGAGCTTCCACACCATTCTTCGCGACATAGGTTTTGAATCTGTAAACAGGAGCAAAAAAATTGTTGAGGATGAAGATATATTGGCGCAGGAATTGTCAAAGAAAATTCGGAAAAAGGAAGTTGTTTAAGGAATATAGCCAAAGTGGCTATACCCTATTATTCAGCACTGTTATTCCACAGAAAGATCCGTGCCTTAATTTTTAATTTATAAATGAGGTGGAATTGTGTGTAGAGATCAAATATTTGAGTAATTGTTGTAAGCATTCGGTCACTTTTTAGCGTGCAAAAGGAAAAATATATTACACATTATATTTAATCTTAAAGTAAAAGTGCTACCCAAACTACCCAGACATTGAAAACGGCTAAGCAAAACTTTGCCTAGAAGAACGCACATGTTCGCCACTTATTGGATAAAATAGCGCGACCATTCCCTCCAATCACAGTCGCCGGTGGAGTAATAGGTATACTTTCCCGCTTCGTTGACATCGCCGCATAAAGCATGGCACCGATAGGTATAGAGCTAGGAGTTCGAGAGTCTCCAGCAAATGAAAGGTTCGGAAGAGGAGGTTGCATTGGTCATACTTCTTTATACTGCTACTTCAAAGAAGAAAGTGAGCTGAACGTGAGAGATTGAAGTGACGTTGAGCAGTGTACCTAACTGTTCAGTTGTTGTATCTTAATATATTGTGCTACTTCTCATAAATTTCGAGTGTCACTTCATATTCTACGCGTTATAGAAGAAAACGTTTGTTTGTACATCGTCGGAAATACACTGAGTTGTCTAAGTATAAATCATCAACAGATTAACTTGAAATGCACATGCCAGATATGGAGAGCTCAAGAATTATATCGCTTATCGGTTTGTTGTTTTCAGATGTGTTATTGTTTTAATCTCTGATTCCCAATTCATTTACAATGTCTGACTTAACAGCTTTTAATTTATCTTCAAGTTATCATTTTGTGATTAACCATCTGGAATCCTGATCTAAGATATAGAGTAGATTCACTTTAAAGCGAACATATGTTGCTATGCAGCATCCGCATTTTGCGATAACCGTTTCAGCAAAAGTTCTTATCCGCTACGTTCCTTTCGATAACATTTGTTGTAGCAACATTTTTCCATAATACTTATAATTAATCCACAACAATTGGCTAAAAAAGTGGAATAACTGTATACAAAAACACAAATATGCATTAAACCAAACGGAAAGGAAGAAATAACTAATCTCAAAGTATGACAAGGACATCCATTGGCTCCACTTTATTTAGTTTACTAAATGGAACTGCTTTTATGAATTGCAAAGGCAGAAAAAACCAGATTTTATGTGGGAATGTATTGTTAAATACAGTTTTATTTGTAGACGGTCAAAACATGTTTTCCACTTCAAAATATGAGCTTCAAAGAGCATATCAGCTGCAAGAGACACTTAAGAACTTAAGAACTATAGTTTATAAATATCTATTAATAAAACTAAGGTTATGGCTTTGAAAGGAAAGTTTCCAATACGATCAAAGTAGTTATTAATAGCGAAATAATAGAACAAGTCAGCTGGTTTTATTACCTGAGATGCTGCATATCCTAGGAAGGAGAGAAATGCGTCGTTAAAAAACTTCCAATAAATGTGTGGAACAATTACAAAATAAATAAGGGTTATAAAGGAAATAATTGTGAAATTCTATAAAGTGTTTGCAATTCCTCTACTTTGAAATAGTAGCGAAAATTGGGACCTCAGTAGATTTAACAGGAAGTTAGAAACAGTTGAGATGCAATTACTCAGACGAATAGCAGATATTAAAAGATCGTATACCTAATATTCAAATATACATACGAGAAGATACACAAGTAGTAATAGTCTGAACACATAGAAAGATTAGATAATGATATACTTCAATACAAACCAGAAGGATGCCGTTAAAGATGACGACCAAAAACCAGATGGAAAGATGTCTTTATATCGGAACGAACCTATAGGCCAACCCTGAAGTGAAAGAAGAAGGTAATATTTGCCCGACGTTGGAAATATTCATGTTTTAGTAGCAAATTAATCATAAGCAACAAATTACTATTTCCTTACCATCCAAATACCTGTATGAAAAAAATAAATACATCCATTCAAATTTTGATACAATTTATAATTCACAAATGCAACATAATCATGGAACGAGAAATAAACATAATCTAAAACCACCCATGCACAGATTAGCACTGTATGAAAAAAGCCTACAATATGCAGGAATAAAAATATATAATAAATTACCTGTAAGAATCCGTGAAATGAAAAACCTCAAATGCCTTAAAAAAGCAATAAAAACCTACTAATGGACAAAGCCTATTACTCGATTATTGAATATATGGATGATAAAATTGAATTATAATGAAATTCTTTGTCATTTTGTAATTCTAATATTCTGACAATATTATTCCAAGGGCATGTCATAATTATAACAATATTTGTACATAGTTGTATTGATATTATTAGTATTTATATTATTAGTGTTAATGTTATTTTGTGTAATTATTATTATTTTAAATTTTCTACTGTTGACGAGTCACCTGTTTACTGAGTTTTTACTCACTATTTGTAAGCGTATGTGACAATAAAGTATCTTATCTTATCTTATCATAGATTTGTATGTACGCAGACTGGCCACAGAGACGCGCGGAGGTCCCTAACAGCTGCTGAAGGAACATTCCATTCCTCCCCCTGAGGATAGCGGTAACAACCGTTCCAATGCACAAGCCAGCATTTACAGAGCCCCTGCAAACGCGTCATCTACCCGGAATTATCATACACTACAAGTCAGCATCCATACACATGAAAAATCATTAGGAAATGGAAAGAAAGGGGAACATAGAAAAGAAATCGTGGCATCAATATAAGCATCCCAGGATTCATCTAAATGAAAAGATGGAACCATGAAAAGTTCAAGTGAAAGACCCTGGTAGGCGGGAACTCAACCCACGACCTCCCTAATGCGAGTCACATATGTTACCGCAGCCCATGAATACTTGATTACACACATATTTATCAAAGGGTGGATTTCTATAACTATGCATCCGATTTCTCATACTGCTATTGCCTTCGCTTTCATCTCTTTTCCTTTGTTAAATTCTGTTTAAGTTTTTTTTTTAAACAAATAAGAATCATTAATTTTTTAAAGGAATTAGACTAATGTTAAGAGTAAATTCCTCAGCATTTTCACAACTTCTATCTGATGAGGCATTGTTTAAAGATTAATACCTTTAACAGCAAATCATCGATTATCATACTTTTTTAAATGGCAGATTGTAAATATTACTCTTATATTACTACAAAAAAGTCTCTAAAATCAAAACAAAAGACCCATCCAGATTTATTGCAATATGCTTCACTGAAACCTAGCCAATTTTTATATTGAACACCGTTAGCAAAAAGTACAACAAATAACGAGGAAAACTCTACTGCATAGGTCCATGTGGAATGGTTAGCCCTTTGGACTATGAATCCAGCAAACAGAGCTCAAATCTCGGTGGAACATTGCAGTAATTTTATATTTATCACCGTCAAAAAAAAGAGAACAAGCACAAGGAAGAACTCTGCTGCATAGGCTGCCATAGTGTAATGGTTAACACTCTGGAATCTGAATCCATCGATCCGAGTTCAAATCTCGGTGGGACCTGGCTATAATTTTATATTTATCACTGCTACTGACGGATAAAACAGGCACAAACTATAGTTCAACCGCAACACGACCCATGGTGTAACAGTTATCACTCTGGACTTTGAATTCAGCGATCCGAGTTTAAATCCCGGTGGGACCTGCCTGTAATTTTATACTTATAACTGCTAATGACGGATAAAACAGGCAGAAAGTAGAGTTCAATAGCAACAGGTCCCATGGTGTAATGGTTAGCACTCTGGACTCTGAATCCAGCGATCCGAGTTCAAATCTCGGTGGGACCTGGCTTTAATTTTAAATTTATAACTGCTAATGACGGATACAACAACGAGAAAGTATAGTACAATAGCAACAGGTCCCATGGTGTAATGGTTAGCACTCTGGACTTTGAATCCAGAGATCCGAGTTCAAATCTCGGTGTCACCTGCCTGTAATTTTGTACTTATAACTGCTAATGACGGATAAAACAAGCACAAAGTATAGCTAAATAGCAACAGTGCTCATGGTGTAATGGTTAGCACTCTGGACTTTGAATACAGCGATCCGAGTTCAAATCTCGGTGGGACCTGCCTGTAATTTTATATTTATAACTGCTAATGACGGATAAAACAGGCACAAAGAATAGTTCAGTGGCAACAGTGCTCATGGTGTAATGGTTAGCACTCTGGACTTTGAATCCAGCGATCCGAGTTCAAATCTCGGTGGGGCCTGCCTGTAATTTTATATTTATAACTGCTAATGACGGATAAAACAGGCACAAAGAATAGTTCAGTGGCAACAGTGCTCATGGTGTAATGGTTAGCACTCTGGACTTTGAATCCAGCGATCCGAGTTCAAATCTCGGTGGGACCTGCCTGTAATTTTATATTTATAACTGCTAATGA